>OU696696.1:120664830-121349830 GCA_916050605.2 Platycheirus albimanus
TTTGGAAATCAAATGGTTACTTTCAATGGGAAAAAAATTCGCACTACCCGTTGACAAGCATTCATTCCCCCTTTTCCAACTGATTGCTGACGGTGAAGAGGTCATAAGGAATATACAAGAAGAAAGAGAACAAGAAATGACCCGCGCCAAGTTCTGTAATATGTTGCACTCCTTTCAACGACACCACCAACAAGATCGCTTCGCAAAATACATATCGAAGGTACACAGAGACACAATTACTTTTCTAAAAAGAAACAATAATGTTATCATCGTACCGGCCGATAAAGGTAATGTGACGGTTGCTATGAACAGATCAGCGTATGAAGAGGGAATGAGAGATTTGTTAATGGATAGCTCAACGTATAGGACAATACGCAACAACCCAACAACAACGTTGCAAACCAAAAACAATGAGATGGTCAAGTGGCTTAATAAAAATAATATCATTGACGACAGGGAGAAGAGCAGAATGACGACATACACGGCACAAGTCCCCTCTATTTATGGTTTGCCGAAAATACACAAACAAAATATGCCACTGCGACTGATAACATCTTCCATGAAATTACCTTGCTATGAGCTTGCTAAGTATGTAGGTAGAATATTACAGTCAGCGACGAAAAATTCTATCTACTCAGTTAAAAATTCTTTTGAGTTCAAAGAGAAAGCAAAAAATGTGGAATTGTCAGAAAATGATGTACTAGTTTCATTTGATGTTGTCTCTCTTTTTACCAACATTCCTGTCCAATTGGCAACAACCATTGTTAAAAAGAAATGGGAAACAATACAACAAAACACAAAACTAACACAAAGAAAATTTTTGGAAATTCTCGACTTCTGCCTCAAAGAAAATGACTACTTGCAGTATAAGGACACCATATACAAGCAAATTCATGGCATGCCTATGGGAAATCCGTTGTCTCCAACGATTGCAGATTTGGTCCTCGACTATCTGCTAGATGAAACTTTTTCTGATAAGGAAAAACCTCGTTTCTTATCAAAGTACGTTGATGATATTTTTGCAGTAATAGATTACCGTAAAATTGATGAAACGTTACAAATCCTTAACGGATTCCACAACAAGATCCAGTTTACCTTAGAGATGGAAAATAATAAGTCGATAGCATTTTTAGATGTGAAGATTCATCGCGACAACAACCGCCTTTTGTTCAACTGGCATCAAAAAACAACCGCATCTGGAAGACTTGTAAATTTCCGTTCCAACCAAGCAAGACATATCATCGTCAACACAGCTTCTAACCTTGTAAACAAGGTCTTTGCGTTGAGTGATAGGCAATTTCACTCCGCTAGTGAGAAGATTGTCACCAAAATTCTCTTGGACAATGGTTACCCAGGTGAACTCATTAGGGGATTAATACTTCAACAAAAACACAAACCCCATACTGATAAAGAAGGCGTTGCTGAAATTACGATCTACAAGAGTATGGTTTATGTTCCTAAGCTTGCTGAAAATTTTAACAAGACGATGTCAGCAAAAAATAAAAACATAAATATGGCATACAAATCGAACAAAACTCTTGCGCCACTCTTCAGCAAATTGAAGGTAAAAACAGTAAAAACAGAAAAAGAAAAATGTACAGACGTTGTTTATAAAATCGACTGCCTAGGAAATGATGTGGAGGAGTGCAATCTTTGTTATGTAGGTACTACGAAGCAGTTTTTAAAGCAGCGAATTTCCAACCACAAATCGGATATAAAATCCTCAAGCGCGGAAAACACTGCACTCGCGACACACAGCTTAGAGAGAGAGGTCACAAACCAAATTTCGAAGGAGTCCAAATACTTCAAACAGAGCGTAACATTTCCAAACGTTACACATTGGAAACCCTGCACATTCTAAACAATGACAACAATATGAATAGGAAACAGGATACCCACAACATTTCATCTGTATACTGTTCTCTGGTTTCCTCCAACAAAACAAAATAATTAAATCGACAAAACTTCGCCACCCGAAGTGCTTTCTTTGAAAATTAATAATTTTGTTTATTTTCAAAACTTTATTTAAATGTTGTCCAAATAGTTTGTAATCTTACAAAAACATTTCTTTCATTGTAACTTAAATCATTTTTCAAAGTAAGTTATCATTGTTTAACACAATTTTGTTCGAGTATGTACCTATATGTTTCTCTAATGTTTTATGTTTATAAGGTTTAATAAAGATCCCCTGAAGATGACAGCAATCCCTGTCGAAACGTTGGGAAAATCAATGTAAACTTTGTTTTCATTGCCACTACAAGTGACCAAAAAAGCCGAAGGACGAAACAAAGTTTTATCCAAAATAACATAAATTATATATCATAAATTGGTCAAATCACTAATCTAATATCTTATCGGACGGCCTGACGTAAGGAAATTTATCCACCATTATGAAGCACTACTACCAGCATATGAAATATAAACACGGAGAACATGTATGTACAAACTTAAAACAATACAGCAACACCCAAAGAAAATTGGTCTGCCAAAAACAACAACAAACATTTCTATTAACATTTAGAGACTACGGTCTCATTCCCAATCACATCAAGTATTCAACAAAAAATGCACAAAATCTTTTTTCATCTTGTGAATCTCTCCGTCTCTACGACAAAATAGAATACAAATTTCACCAAAAAGTACTTAACTTGGAAATCACAGAAATTTGCCACAAAACAAAACGCACTAACAACGTACTCAAAACCATTGGCAAACGCATCAGGAGACAGTTACCGACAGATGAACACACACAATTTATAAACAAACAAAATCAAGTCTTTCACGATATGCGAACTGAGAAACAATCTATCACTTCGCACAAAATTGAACAATTAAAATCTTCTCTATGGAAAATGTTGAATCTCAAGATTCATGACAAATGGTTTGTAAACAAAAGCGACGTCGAATTCCCTTTGGAAATCAAATGGTTACTTTCAATGGGAAAAAAATTCGCACTACCCGTTGACAAGCATTCATTCCCCCTTTTCCAACTGATTGCTGACGGTGAAGAGGTCATAAGGAATATACAAGAAGAAAGAGAACAAGAAATGACCCGCGCCAAGTTCTGTAATATGTTGCACTCCTTTCAACGACACCACCAACAAGATCGCTTCGCAAAATACATATCGAAGGTACACAGAGACACAATTACTTTTCTAAAAAGAAACAATAATGTTATCATCGTACCGGCCGATAAAGGTAATGTGACGGTTGCTATGAACAGATCAGCGTATGAAGAGGGAATGAGAGATTTGTTAATGGATAGCTCAACGTATAGGACAATACGCAACAACCCAACAACAACGTTGCAAACCAAAAACAATGAGATGGTCAAGTCTCAAGTGGCTTAATAAAAAAAATATCATTGACGACAGGGAGAAGAGCAGAATGACGACATACACGGCACAAGTCCCCTCTATTTATGGTTTGCCGAAAATACACAAGCAAAATATGCCACTGCGACTGATAACATCTTCCATGAAATTACCTTGCTATGAGCTTGCTAAGTATGTAGGTAGAATATTACAGTCAGCGACGAAAAATTCTATCTACTCAGTTAAAAATTCTTTTGAGTTCAAAGAGAAAGCAAAAAATGTGGAATTGTCAGAAAATGATGTACTAGTTTCATTTGATGTTGTCTCTCTTTTTACCAACATTCCTGTCCAATTGGCAACAACCATTGTTAAAAAGAGATGGGAAACAATACAACAAAACACAAAACTAACACAAAGAAAATTTTTGGAAATTCTCGACTTCTGCCTCAAAGAAAATAACTACTTGCAGTATAAGGACACCATATACAAGCAAATTCATGGCATGCCTATGGGAAATCCGTTGTCTCCAACGATTGCAGATTTGGTCCTCGACTATCTGCTAGATGAAACTTTTTCTGATAAGGAAAAACCTCGTTTCTTATCAAAGTACGTTGATGATATTTTTGCAGTAATAGATTACCGTAAAATTGATGAAACGTTACAAATCCTTAACGGATTCCACAACAAGATCCAGTTTACCTTAGAGATGGAAAATAATAAGTCGATAGCATTTTTAGATGTGAAGATTCATCGCGACAACAACCGCCTTTTGTTCAACTGGCATCAAAAAACAACCGCATCTGGAAGACTTGTAAATTTCCGTTCCAACCAAGCAAGACATATCATCGTCAACACAGCTTCTAACCTTGTAAACAAGGTCTTTGCGTTGAGTGATAGGCAATTTCACTCCGCTAATGAGAAGATTGTCACCAAAATTCTCTTGGACAATGGTTACCCAGGTGAACTCATTAGGGGATTAATACTTCAACAAAAACACAAACCCCATACTGATAAAGAAGGCGTTGCTGAAATTACGATCTACAAGAGTATGGTTTATGTTCCTAAGCTTGCTGAAAATTTTAACAAGACGATGTCAGCAAAAAATAAAAACATAAATATGGCATACAAATCGAACAAAACTCTTGCGCCACTCTTCAGCAAATTGAAGGTAAAAACAGAAAAAGAAAAATGCACAGACGTTGTTTATAAAATCGACTGCCTAGGAAATGATGTGGAGGAGTGCAATCTTTGTTATGTAGGTACTACGAAGCAGTTTTTAAAGCAGCGTGTTTCGACAGCCCAGCTTAATCTTATAAATCAAATTCCGATCTTTTAAATAAAAGACACTTTTTATAGTGGGAAAATAGCTTAAAAACCCACTTCTATCACATTTTATTTAATTAATAAAAACAACGCTTCACAATCGATCTCTCTCGTTTCGCTCGACTTTTTAGACTAACTAAAGCTTATAGCTTTTCAAGAACCCTACTTGTTTTAGAACAAAAAAAGCTTTCTGGCAACAGAGTTGCCAAACTCATAACGATACTTAGTACTTAGTATAAAAATAAAATAAATACAAATAAATATAAATAAATCATCGAAAGGCAATGCCATTCGATACACTCCCGCCGAAAGCCTACGGTTTTCCATCCTTCAGCATCCTGTCTGCTCACACTGTCTCTCGCACTGGTAGTATGCATATCTTCTGGACTGGTCTCGTTAGCTGATTCGTCGCCGTCTGAATTGTCACATTGCGAATCAGCCCATCTTTGCTCGGTATGAGTTTGAGGATACGCCCCAACGCCCATGCGGAGGGCGGAAAATTCTCGCTCTTGATAATACATAGTTGACCCACCTTTAATGCGTCTTTCTCCTTGCGCCACTTCTTTCGCTCTAGAAGGGTAACTAGGTACTCTTCCTTCCATCTTATCCAGAAGTGCTTGAGCATCCTTTCTCTCTCTCTCCATAGCTTCACTCCATGAATGTTCGGCATCTCATTGGTGGCGAACGGAAGTGGTAGTACAAGCGGCTCACCAACCAAGAAATGTCCTGGTGTTAACGCTTGCAGATCACTTGGATCATCGCTCAATGGTTGTAATGGGCGTGAATTCAATATCGCTTCTATCCCAGTGAGCAACGTCAGCAATTGCTCATAGGCCAACACTTTCGCTCCAACAATTCTCGTCAAATGGTACTTCATGGATTTCACTGCAGCCTCGTAGATGCCACCTTGATGTGGTGCTGCAGGAGTCATGAACTTCCACTCTGTCCCTTTTAGGCTCATGTGCTCAAAGGTCTCTCTCTGATACCAATATTCTCTCACCTTTCTCAACTCTTTCTCTGCACCGACAAAGGCCGTACCATTGTCGCTGTACAATCTTTCACATCTGCCTCTACGAGCAATAAATCTCTCATAGCAGGCAATGAACGTTGCTGACGACAGGTTTGATACCAAATCGATATGCACCGCTCTAGTTTTGAGGCAAACAAAAACAGCAACCCAACATTTCTGTTTTGTTATCTGTGCCCCAGCTCTATCAATCATCTTGATCTCAAAAGGCCCAGCGTAATCTACACCTGTGTGCAAAAACGCCTTGCCCGGATTCACTCTCTCTGATGGCAAATCGGCCATGAGTTGCATCTCGAAACGATGGTTGTATCTTACACAAACCAAACATTTATGAAGATAACTTCTCAATTCGCTTCTCAATCTGGGTATCCAGAATCTGTCTCTAATGTATTGCATCATAACCTGCACTGCTCCGTGCTTGGTTGCTCTATGCGCATTGTCTATGATCAGCCATGCCAGTCGTGAGGCACTTGGAACAATGGCTGGATGTCTTTTCTCAAATTCCATCTGTGCTCTCCCTAATCGTCCTCCAACTCTAAGAATCTTGACATCATCCAAAATTGGCTTCAACGACTCAATTTTGCTTTTCTCTGGTAATCGTCTATCTCTCATCAGGTGAGTTATTTCTTTACCGAAATACTTCTCCTGCTCTTTTCTCAATAAGTAATCAATAGCTAGCTTCTTCTCTTCAGAAGTTGGCTGTGCTATTGCTCTATCTCTTCTTTCATCATGACGTTTTGAGCGTCTCTGTCTCTTGCAATGCCTTGTCTCTGTCCTTGCTCTAATTGCATGGGTAAATCTGAATATGTAACTTACAATATTCAGTGCTTTCTCCAGTGTGGATGCATATTCAATTACTGAAATGCTCTCTCTCATGTCTGCTGTCTGTAAAGACAATGGTTCTGTGAACTTGGTCACCATAAAAACCTTCGCTTCTTTTATAGCGTCCCTCCCCCCATCTGAAACGTTTGGTACAAACTTCTCAGATTCCCAAGTGGAATGTGGGTGGGAGAGCCAACTTGGACCGTGCAACCACAGCATATTATGAACCAATGTTGACGGTTTGATTCCTCTGCTGATAAGGTCTGCAGGGTTGTCTTTGGTGCCGACATGTCGCCATCTCTTCACTTCCGTATTTGTTTGGATTGATGACACTCTATTTGCGACAAAAGTTTTTAAGTTGCATGGCAATTTGTTAATCCAATGAAGGGTGACTAGTGAGTCCGTCCAGAGGTTGTAATCAACTCTCTCCCAGTTCATTGTCTCTCTCACGCTTACCAATAATCGACCTAGAAGCTCAGCTGCCGCAAGTTCTAATCGTGGTATCGTTATCGTTTTGAGTGGCACAACACGTGTTTTTGCTGTAAGCATGTTCGAGGATATCTTGCCCTCAGAACTTGTCGTTCTTACATATATTACTGCACCGTAAGCTCTCTCAGACGCATCTGAAAATCCATGAACCTCTATGTGAACATCTTCTGATGTTCCGATCCATCTATCTATTCTCACTTTCTCAAGATATATTATCTCTTCCCAGAATTCTCTCCAGCGTTTATCTATCTCCGATGGCAGCCTTTCATCCCAGTCGATGTTCAGACGCCACATATCTTGAATAATGATTTTCCCGCATATTGTTACTGGCGATATGAAGCCATTTGGGTCGTACAGTTGAGCAACACAACTTACGATCTTTCTCTTTGTCATAGTCTCATCAACAGTTGGTGTCTTTACCACAAAGGTAAATTGATCTGTCTCCAATAGCCATTTCAGGCCTAAAATTGATGTCTTGTCATCTTCTTGGAAAATGACAGACGATTGCTCTTCATAATTCATGTCTTTCACCAGAAGCCTTGAGTTTGACTTCCACTTTCGCAGCTCAAAACCAGCACCTTTCAGTACGTGGTCAATTTCTTTCGACAATGTTATTGCCTTCTCTTCGGAGTCTGCACCAGTAGTACAATCATCCATATAAAAGTCTTCCAATATAGCCCTTGCGGCGTTAGGAAATTCTTTCTCTGCATCTCTCGCACATTGTATCAATGCTCTTACTGCATTGTACGCGGACGAGGTCATACCATATGTGACTACAGTCAACCAGTATTGCCTCAATATGTCTTGTGATCTTTCTCTCCAGAATATGCGTTGCAAATCCCATTGTTCTCTCACAATTCTGACCATCCTGAACATCATTTTGATGTCAGCATTGATGGCCACTCGATGCCTTCGAAAGCGCATCAAAATTTCATGCAAATCTCTCTGAAGCTTTTCACCAAGCATTTGCATTTCGTTTAAGGAAACACCTTTCACTGTTTTGCAACTTGCATCAAATACCACCCTGAATTTTTTTGTCACGCAATGATGAGGTATGTGATATACCATGTCACCTTGTATCTCTCCCGTCACTGGTTGCATGTGACCTTCTTTCTCATATTCTCTCATGAAGTTAACATACTTCTCTTTCACTTCAGGTTCTTTCTCTAATTTTCTCTCTAAAGCAAAAAATCTGCGTTTTGCTATGAGCTCTGAACTGCCAAGTTCATTTGCCGTATCTTTCTCAAATTGTTTTAGAGGAATTGTTACCACGAATCTGCCAGAACTGTCACGCGAGTAAGTCTTCTGGAAATTCTCTTCAACCATTTCCTCCTCCCTTGTACGAAGGGATGTTGGAGTGATATTGTCTATCTCCCATAGTCTCTTTAGCATGTGTTGAAGCTGATCATCATCAACTGCCACGCTAAACACTGCTCTCTCATTTTCTTTCACTATCTTTCCCTTCATATCTCTCTCTATCTCTGCATTGCCAAGTATTACCTTGCCAAATGTCGTCTGCATTAAAAGCGTACCGTCTTTCTGCCGACCTAGCACCGCCAAGAAAATCTCGGCCAACATCTTGCATCCAAGTAGCAAATCTACTGGACCTCTTTCTCTGTAATAGGGGTCTGCCAAAGGCGCTCCTGCTGTCTCATCATTCCCAGGGCTCCGCCAGCTCATATTAGGAGCCTCGAGCCCCCACTGGCATTCTCTCGGAAGTATCCAGAATTCCTGTTCAATGGTATAATTAGAATCAAACCACGGACTTAATTCTAGACTGGTTTTGTGTCTCAATTGAAACGGATGACCATCTATCCCAAGTATTCTGGACTTCATTGGTTGTTTGCAAAGACCCAATTGTTTTTGCAACCTGTAGCTTACCAGATTAGGTTGTGCTCCAGTATCTAGTAGAGCACGAACCGGGCCATATCTATCTCCATCTATCACAATTCTGACCTGTGCCGTGGGCATCAGGGTCAGTCTATCACCTATCTCAGAATTGAAACATCGAAAATAATTTTTAATAGATTTATTTTTATTTAATTTTAAATTGTTTCTTTTGAAATCATGCCATGAGGCAACACTCTCTTCTTTCTCATCATCTGTCAAATCGCCAGAGGCATCTTTCTCTAGTTGCCGACGTTTGGCTGGTGGTGCGGCCAGTCATGCTGTCCGCTCCGTTTTCTTCAGACCCTTTTTGGTATCCTTCTCTCGAATTTGCAGGGCAAAGGCATCTCCTCTCCTCATCTCTCCCAAAGGGCACATTATGCTGTTGTGCATTTGTTTCCCAGGACACCTGTTGCACGGTCCTTGGAAACAGTCTCTCACTTGGTGACCAATCTTTAAACAATTGATGCACAGTCCTCTCTCCTTTACAATGTCCTGTCTCGCCTTGAGGGTCAACGTCTGGAATTGTTGGCATCCCCACACAGGATGCTTAGTTGACTTGCAGACTATGCATGTCCTTGTTTGACCGGAGGGCCTCTCTCTCCTGGGCTCGCCTTGCTTAGTTGTGGCAGCCGCAGCTCTATCGCTTCTTGCCATTTGACTGGCTTGTTGTGATGTACAGGGACCATCTCTTCGCATGTTGTCCTGCACGCTCTCCAAGGCGGTTGCCCGTCTGTCCAAGAAGGAACAGAATTCAACGGCAGTGGGCAACTCGGAGCTTCGTGCCTCTTCCCACTTGCATGCCGTTTCGCCGTCTAGTTTTTCATGTAGCGTGTGAACGACTATCATATCCCAGTGCTGAGTTGGGATTCCCTGAGCAGCCAGCTGTCGCAACGTCTCGTGTGTTGTATTGGACATTTTCTGGAGCTCGGCTGCTTTAGGAGACCCTCTCAGCACCGGCAATCGGAAAAAGTTCCGCAGCAACTCCCTGCAGGTGGCATAGGGCCTGTTGTACACTGCATCCAGGCGACTCCATGCTTCCTGGTAATTCTGGCTCGTGAGCTGCCATTCACCAGGAGTACGTGCTGCTCTCCCAGACAACGAGTTCTTTAGGTAGGCAAACTTGTATGCAGCTGGAATTTTCTCGTTCTCATGCACTGCTGCCATGAACCGGTCGCAAAACCCTTGCCACTTAGTTATGGAACCATCAAAGGTCCCCCAAGTATTCTTTACGTCATGCTCGGCAAAGGGCATGTTAACTTGCACCGCAATTGGTGGCGCCTCTCTTTCGCTAGGTTCCGGCAGCAGCTCTTTCTCCTTTTTTCGCAGCGCAGCATGGGCGGTGAAGTAAGCCTTCTCTGCCCTCACCGCTCGCCTCTCTATCTCGGCCTTGTCCAGCAGATCTCCTTTTTTGGCCAGCCTGGCTTCGTATTCTTTCACACGTTTCCAAGAATCCTGGAGGATCTCCAGCCTAACCTCGATCTCCTCTATGGAAATCTCGGCCAGGTTATCTTTCTCTAATGCGAATGCACGCATTCGCTCTATCGCGTGGATCGCTGCATCATAGATGTATTCGATCTCTCCCATTGCTTGCTCTCTCTCAGTCTCTTTCTTGTTGTTGTCTTTCTCTGCCTGAAAAGTAATGCAAATTGTTATCGTATACCAAGAAAAGATAATTCATAAAAAAAAATTCGATAATAAATTCCTAAGAAAAAATGTGAGTGACCTGCTAATTAATCTAATACGAAAAAGAGAAGAAAAAAAAACAATACCGGACTTGCACAGCAATGCAAATCAACAGTGGCAAATAGTAGGTATAATAAAAAATATCATCAATACTGGACTCGCACAGCAATGCAAATCAACAGTGTTAAATAAATAATAATTATCCTCAACCTAAGATTTATGTAATTGTTTTTAATTGTATTGTTGTTGTTTGTAATTGCCATTTATTTGGAAGTTCAGCAATTTGAAAATTCCACTCTGTCTCTTCTTATTGTTATGAAAATTGATTTCACAAAAGAAATTTAATTATTCTAATTCCAACACGAAATTAGTCTTTCCCCTAACGAGTAGATAAACCTTGCCTTGACTTATTACTTGTTTATTTTTAATCGCTTGCAAGCTCTTTCACATCGCAACTCGTACATAAATATGCTTAGAGTTCGATTTAAATCAAATGGTCAGCCTATGACTGTTAACCAATCGCTTCACTTTTCGCTTCACATAAGAAAAAACGTACCTATAGAAATATCTAAATGCTATTTCTAGAAAATAAATAACTACAAAAAAAAAACATCTGCGTGCACTGCAGAAAAAAATGCAAGGCAAGAAAAAAAACTACTCTTCTCATCTATCTCCGGCACAACAACAATACACATTTTTCCTTTTTTTTTTCACTATCACCAGTCACAGGAAGAAAGGAAAAATAAACTTCCGACTTCTCATTTTCTCACTTCTGCTTGAAATTGCAGATCTTTCTCAAAAAAATTTATCACACCAGATTTCTATTTTGCTTGCGGACAATAATCGCAAGATTCTTTCACTTTTATCTTTCACAATAATATCAAGAAATAAAGAAAATAATCCTAATCGGGCACTCACGCTTCGCAGTGGACTGTATAAATCGTTTAGTTAAACACAACTCACCATCAGCGTTCGGACTTCCCTGCAATCGCAGTAGATCTACTGCACTTTTTGGCAAATTTTCAAATCTACTGCGTCACTGCGTTTTTCTTGCAATCTACTGCGATTTTTGAAAATTTTGTTTAAATAACATTACTGTTCACAGAATAACATCCCTGCTCAAAGAAAATAAGGAAATTGTTAAATTTTGGTTTTCTTTAAAAGATCAGAAAAATGTCGTTGAAGAATTTTATTTTTCAAAATCTTTCCGAATACATGCTTTCGCTTACTATTTTACCTCATAGCAGTGCAGCAGCGGAAAGGCAATTCTCAATGATGAATTTAATTAAAAACAAATTTCGAAACAGGCTCAGTGTTCAAACTGTCGAAAATCTTATGTTTGCACATTCTTTAATTAAAAATCGCCATGATGTTTTTGTACCGCCGCTTGATTTGATAAAATTTATAAAAAAATACAAATTTATAAATGGAAAGTTTGAATTGATATAAACTGAAACTAAACATTTTCAATCGTGTGATTTTGTTATTATGACATAAATGATGTGATAATACTTGTTTTAATTTTTTTTTTTTTATTATTTTATTTTAATATTGTTTTGATATTAAACCAAAGAATATAGAGTTTATTTATTTTAGTTTTGTTATGTTAATAAAGAAAAAAATTTTAAAACTAAAACAAAACGTCTTTTCCTATTGAAAGTCAATTCTACTGCGAAAATATTGAATCTACTGCGATTTTGAGTTCATTTTACTGCGATTTGCAATCTCTCAAGTCCGAACCCTGCTCACCATCTTTCACAATAATATTATCTCTTTTTTTTTTTAATCAAATTGTAATTGCTACAATATCTTTCGCAAAAAAAATTGTTTGTGTTTTTTTTTTTTTTCTTTCTCGACTGATTACTATTTTAAAACCGTACCGCTTGACTGATCACCTTTAAGTGAAGCCAAACAGTCATCTCAACACCATGCATTCTTTCTTCTTCTCATATGTGTAGTGGTGCGTAATTCATACACAAACACTACCCCCTTTTTTTCAATCTGGTTTTCTCATATGCCTCCGCTTCCTCATTAACATGGGTGCGGCGACAATCAGCGAAAACAATTCATAGTCTCTGTGGTCTGGTGGTGGTGTGATGTGAGTATTGGAAACTCATCTATCTCGTTCGCTGAAAATAAACAGGTTATGTTTTCAAGCAAATATAAGAATGTGTGCGAGCGTTGGACATTCATCTGTCTCGTCTGGTGACAATGCTGAAAACAAAACAAGTTATGTTTTAAGCTAGAATAGAAATATGTGTGTGTTGGACACTCATATGTCTCGCCTGATGATGATGCTGAAAACAAAACTGGTTAGGTTTTAAGCAATAATAAATATATGTGTGAGTGTTGGAAACTCGTCTGTCTCGTTTGATGATAATGCTGAAAGCAAAACGGGTTATATTTTAAGCAAGCATAAAAAGTGTGTGAGTGTTGGACATTCGTGTGTCTCATCTGATGCTAGTGCTAAAAAAATAAACTGGTTATATTTTGGATACCAAATGCTGTTCAACTAGAGCCACGCAAAATGCTGTCTCTAGGAACGCACAAATACATAAAAAAAGAACGAAAAGCTGCAATCAAATGTCTGAAAAATAATAATTTTCTCTAGAATGTTGTAAGCATTCTTCTTTCTCTCCTCGCTTGTAAGGCGAGGGGTCTTTCTAGAATGCTGTGAGCATTCTTCTTTCTCTCCTCGCTTGTATGGCGAGGGGTCTTTCTCATAGAATGAAAACTATATTTTTAATTAAGAAGTATCGTTTGTAAGACGATAAATCTATCATATCTCTATCCGTAGTTGCCTTGTAGTTGGCAACAATCCTTTCTCAATTAGATAAAATGCTCGCTTACCTTTTGGAGGTTATACTGTACCAGACATTATTCATTTGCAGCATCTTCTGCTGCCGCTCTCATGTGAAAACAACACATTTCCTTTCCCCTTTTATTTATTATTATTTTAATAACAAAAGAAAAAACACTTCTCACAAAGCCCCGGCTTTTTGGACAAAAAGAATTACCGGTCTATCACGATATCTATCCCGTCCGATTCGCTAATCTATCCGTTCTCGACGTGGACCAAATGTTTCGACAGCCCAGCTTAATCTTATAAATCAAATTCCGATCTTTTAAATAAAAGACACTTTTTATAGTGGGAAAATAGCTTAAAAACCCACTTCTATCACATTTTATTTAATTAATAAAAACAACGCTTCACAATCGATCTCTCTCGTTTCGCTCGACTTTTTAGACTAACTAAAGCTTATAGCTTTTCAAGAACCCTACTTGTTTTAGAACAAAAAAAGCTTTCTGGCAACAGAGTTGCCAAACTCATAACGATACTTAGTACTTAGTATAAAAATAAAATAAATACAAATAAATATAAATAAATCATCGAAAGGCAATTCCATTCGATACACAGCGAATTTCCAACCACAAATCGGATATAAAATCCTCAAGCGCGGAAAACACTGCACTCGCGACACACAGCTTAGAGAGAGAGGTCACAAACCAAATTTCGAAGGAGTCCAAATACTTCAAACAGAGCGTAACATTTCCAAACGTTACACATTGGAAACCCTGCACATTCTAAACAATGACAACAATATGAATAGGAAACAGGATACCCACAACATTTCATCTGTATACTGTTCTCTCGTTTCCTCCAACAAAACAAAATAATTAAATCGACAAAACTTCGCCACCCGAAGTGCTTTCTTTGAAAATTAATAATTTTGTTTATTTTCAAAACTTTATTTAAATGTTGTCCAAATAGTTTGTAATCTTACAAAAACATTTCTTTCATTGTAACTTAAATCATTTTTCAAAGTAAGTTCTCATTGTTTAACACAATTTTGTTCGAGTATGTACCTATATGTTTCTCTAATGTTTTATGTTTATAAGGTTTAATAAAGATCCCCTGAAGATGACAGCAATCCCTGTCGAAACGTTGGGAAAATCAATGTAAACTTTGTTTTCATTGCCACTACAAGTGACCAAAAAAGCCGAAGGACGAAACAAAGTTTTATCCAAAATAACATAAATTATATATCATAAATTGGTCAAATCACTAATCTAATATCTTATCGGACGGCCTGACGTAAGGAAATTTATCCACCATTATGAAGCACTACTACCAGCATATGAAATATAAACACGGAGAACATGTATGAACAAACTTAAAACAATACAGCAACACCCAAAGAAAATTAGTCTGCCAAAAACAACAACAAATATTTCTATTAACATGTGGAGACTACGGTCTCATTCCCAATCACATCAAGTATTCAACAAAAAATGCACAAAATCTTTTTTCATCTTGTGAATCTCTCCGTCTCTACGACAAAATAGAATACAAATTTCACCAAAAAGTACTTAACTTGGAAATCACAGAAATTTGCCACAAAACAAAACGCACTAACAACGTACTCAAAAACATTGGCAAACGCATCAGGAGACAGTTACCGACAGATGAACACACACAATTTATAAACAAACAAAATCAAGTCTTTCACGATATGCGAACTGAGAAACAATCTATCACTTCGCACAAAATTGAACAATTAAAATCTTCTCTATGGAAAATGTTGAATCTCAAGATTCATGACAAATGGTTTGTAAACAAAAGCGACGTCGAATTCCCTTTGGAAATCAAATGGTTACTTTCAATGGGAAAAAAATTCGCACTACCCGTTGACAAGCATTCATTCCCCCTTTTCCAACTGATTGCTGACGGTGAAGAGGTCATAAGGAATATACAAGAAGAAAGAGAACAAGAAATGACCCGCGCCAAGTTCTGTAATATGTTGCACTCCTTTCAACGACACCACCAACAAGATCGCTTCGCAAAATACATATCGAAGGTACACAGAGACACAATTACTTTTCTAAAAAGAAACAATAATGTTATCATCGTACCGGCCGATAAAGGTAATGTGACGGTTGCTATGAACAGATCAGCGTATGAAGAGGGAATGAGAGATTTGTTAATGGATAGCTCAACGTATAGGACAATACGCAACAACCCAACAACAACGTTGCAAACCAAAAACAATGAGATGGTCAAGTGGCTTAATAAAAATAATATCATTGACGACAGGGAGAAGAGCAGAATGACGACATACACGGCACAAGTCCCCTCTATTTATGGTTTGCCGAAAATACACAAACAAAATATGCCACTGCGACTGATAACATCTTCCATGAAATTACCTTGCTATGAGCTTGCTAAGTATGTAGGTAGAATATTACAGTCAGCGACGAAAAATTCTATCTACTCAGTTAAAAATTCTTTTGAGTTCAAAGAGAAAGCAAAAAATGTGGAATTGTCAGAAAATGATGTACTAGTTTCATTTGATGTTATCTCTCTTTTTACCAACATTCCTGTCCAATTGGCAACAACCATTGTTAAAAAGAGATGGGAAACAATACAACAAAACACAAAACTAACACAAAGAAAATTTTTGGAAATTCTCGACTTCTGCCTCAAAGAAAATAACTACTTGCAGTATAAGGACACCATATACAAGCAAATTCATGGCATGCCTATGGGAAATCCGTTGTCTCCAACGATTGCAGATTTGGTCCTCGACTATCTGCTAGATGAAACTTTTTCTGATAAGGAAAAACCTCGTTTCTTATCAAAGTACGTTGATGATATTTTTGCAGTAATAGATTACCGTAAAATTGATGAAACGTTACAAATCCTTAACGGATTCCACAACAAGATCCAGTTTACCTTAGAGATGGAAAATAATAAGTCGATAGCATTTTTAGATGTGAAGATTCATCGCGACAACAACCGCCTTTTGTTCAACTGGCATCAAAAAACAACCGCATCTGGAAGACTTGTAAATTTCCGTTCCAACCAAGCAAGACATATCATCGTCAACACAGCTTCTAACCTTGTAAACAAGGTCTTTGCGTTGAGTGATAGGCAATTTCACTCCGCTAATGAGAAGATTGTCACCAAAATTCTCTTGGACAATGGTTACCCAGGTGAACTCATTAGGGGATTAATACTTCAACAAAAACACAAACCCCATACTGATAAAGAAGCCGTTGCTGAAATTACGATCTACAAGAGTATGGTTTATGTTCCTAAGCTTGCTGAAAATTTTAACAAGACGATGTCAGCAAAAAATAAAAACATAAATATGGCATACAAATCGAACAAAACTCTTGCGCCACTCTTCAGCAAATTGAAGGTAAAAACAGAAAAAGAAAAATGCACAGACGTTGTTTATAAAATCGACTGCCTAGGAAATGATGTGGAGGAGTGCAATCTTTGTTATGTAGGTACTACGAAGCAGTTTTTAAAGCAGCGAATTTCCAACCACAAATCGGATATAAAATCCTCAAGCGCGGAAAACACTGCACTCGCGACACACAGCTTAGAAGAGGTCACAAACCAAATTTCGAAGGAGTCCAAATACTTCAAACAAAGCGTAACATTTCCAAACGTTACACATTGGAAACCCTGCACATTCTAAACAATGACAACAATATGAATAGGAAACAGGATACCCACAACATTTCATCTGTATACTGTTCTCTCGTTTCCTCCAACAAAACAAAATAATTAAATCGACAAAACTTCGCCACCCGAAGTGCTTTCTTTGAAAATTAATAATTTTGTTTATTTTCAAAACTTTATTTAAATGTTGTCCAAATAGTTTGTAATCTTACAAAAACATTTCTTTCATTGTAACTTAAATCATTTTTCAAAGTAAGTTCTCATTGTTTAACACAATTTTGTTCGAGTATGTACCTATATGTTTCTCTAATGTTTTATGTTTATAACGTTCAATAAAGATCCCCTGAAGATGACAGCAATCCCTGTCGAAACGTTGGGAAAATCAATGTAAACTTTGTTTTCATTGCCACTACAAGTGACCAAAAAAGCCGAAGGACGAAACAAAGTTTTATCCAAAATAACATAGATATGTTATATCTTGAATGTATTATTGATTTTAAAAAACGAACATTTGTTTTCAAATAAGAAAACATTTTTTTTAAACTTAACAGAAATGGAGTTGACAAAGTATTCGATAATCGTGGATTCTTTTCGGAAAAGAATCTTAAAATCGATTAAATTTCTGAAAACATACTTTTTTCAATAGATTTTTTTTTCTTGATTAATTTTTTGTTCTACTTTTGATTTTGAAAAAGATTTCTTCACGTCATCACGGAAAAAGTAAAAGAAAGAAAAAAAATAATTAAAATGAAAAAAATAAAATGAAACGAAGAAAGAAGGTCAAAATGAAGAACAGATAGTGATAGTTAGGGCAACCAAAAATATTCTCTAAAAAATAGTTCCAAGCGCTATAAATTTGTCAATGAAATATCTATGTTCATATGCTTCTATAAGCTTTTATAAGTTCACCTATTTTTAGTGCATTTTGCGCTAACGAATGGCGCTATATGATTATATATGCGATATCTATATAGCTACAAGGGGCTATCCCGGATAAAATTTCCACAGGAATATTTTCCATTTATTAGAATTAGGAATGTGAATAATGCTCGAGAGATTTTTTTGGTATCGTGAATGTTCTACGATAGTTGTTATTATTCATAGTACTTTATGTTCGGAGGAAATTCGTTCCACAGAAACCCGGCAACGCCAGGTACTTTTCGCTAGTAAAATATAAAGTGGTTCCTGGTTTGAAATCAATGCACTTGTTATTTTTAATATTATTGTACATACCAGGATGTTTTTAGAGTAAATCAGCTAATTTTTAATGAAAATGTAAATAAATTTATAGGTTTTGACAAAATTACGAAATTGGAAAACAACATTTAAAAAACCATTGCCAAAAAACATGAACTGAACAGCCTAATAAACAATAAATAACTAGAACACACTTGAGGAAGAAATCGAAGGAAAACTAAATTGTATGGATGTAACTGTTATTAGAAATGGAGAAAACTAACAAATGCTCTGCGTCATATTACCACAGATCTTTCCCAATTGTTAGAGCTTTCAATATTCCAATGACCAAAGAAAAATAATATAAGAAAATATATAATATTATTAAGGATATTGCCTTAATTAAAAGGCAAACTGAAGAGTTAGTAATTAAGAAGACCAACCATTTGCATAAGTATAGAAGAAAACTGATTTTAGGAAACTACACTATTTGATTGGATTAAGAATGAACGAGATACAAAAAGAAATTTAACATTTTATTTGTATCCAATAGCTTCTAAAATATACATTTGAGATAGATATAATAGTATTTTTAAGTTGTTCAAAATTTGTTTTATTGATTATAAAATAATATACCTTCTGAATATACTTAACACATTTTAAGATTATCAACCTACTTCCCATATTATTCTAACTTTTTCATACTGCAAACATAAACAAACTCATATGACCTACGGTTTTGCTTTTTACTTTACTCGTGTGGTTAACTAGTCCTCGTTCAAAATACACAGGAGAGCGTTTATAAACACTTAAATAAAATGTAAATCACATGATTTCAAGCTTTGATACTACGTTTTCATTAGGGCTGGAATAAAGTAATTTGGAAACTTGCTAAAAAAGTGTTGGTTGAACACCAAGTTATCTTTTTACTTGCTCAATAGGGCAAGTATTGGTTTCGTGCAGAAAAAAAAAATCGAGGTTTTAATCAAACATGACATTACGATGATAGAGAAGCCCAAAAAAGTGGTTTTCGCCATACCGTCCGTCGGTCTGTCTGTGCGTCTGTGCGGATGTGCGCTTTTTCACGTCATGCTACAGCCTAAACCGCTTGACGGATTTTCTTCAAACTTGATATATAGTAGTTTGAAGAAAAACGGTTGTCGAGGTTTTTTTTATTTCGTTTTAGCCGGGCTCAAACTGGTACCTTTCAAGTAACGGTTTTTTTCAATTTGAATTTTCTCGAAAACGGCTCTAACGATTTTGATTAAACTCAAAATTTAGCTTACTTTAAGCATTTCTAACAAAACTGCGTTTTTCGTTTTTGGCTCAAATAGTCCTAACGAAAATCAGGTTTTAACGGCTTTTTTTCAAATAGCCACAAGTTCACAACGGCTTGATTGAATCGACTCAAATTTCGTTTGACATAGTTTTTTATAGTTTTCTATAGGATGGCCTTGTAAATTTTTCACTGAAGCCATTCTAAACGGTGTCTTCCATACAACGAGCCGATAAGTTTTAGCCAACATTTTTTGGTTTTTTCTAATTTGCTCGAAAACGGCTCTAACGATTTTGATTAAACTTTGTGTGTTATATTCTTTTAGTGTTTTTAAGAGAACTGCGTTTTCAGTTTTTGGCTAAAAATGCAAATAACGGAGATCTGCTCTTAACGGCTTTTTTTCAAATGGCCATAAGTTGTCAACGGTTGCATCGAATTCACTCAAACTTTGTTTGGTATAGTTTCTTTTAGCTGCCTTTCAGATGGCATTGATTTTTTTTCATTTTCTTTTTTTTAAATGGTGGCTCCTATACAAAGAGCCATTAGATTTTGGCCAATTTTTTCGTTTTTTCTAATTTACTCAAAAAAGGCTACCCCGATTTTTATGAAACTTTGTATGTTACATATATAGAATACTTCAAAGAAAACTGCATTTTTAGTTTTTGGCTACACATGATAATAGCGGAAATTGGTAATATCAGTTTTATTAATTTGGCCATAAGCTGAAATTTATATCATTTATATCACCCAAAAGACGACATCTAAATTTGATATACTAAAGGTTACTTAACGTTAGCTCCCGTATATCGAGTTTTCCAGTTTTAGCTAATTTTTTTAGTTTTTACCAAATTTTTCAAAAATGAGTTGTTCTTATTGATCGAAAAGTTTGTTTTCGTCGTACTTTTGCACCCACAGAGCAAGTACGTGCGACCCAGTCGTGCATTTTATTTCTCTTTCTTTCTTGCAACCTTTTCATTATTTCTTATTGTTTTGTTATGTTTATGACTGCCGTTGACTTGGATTTTATTTTAAAACTAGCTGACCCGGTGAACTACCACCTAACTGTTAATTCGTGTTACTGATTAGCTGAACTTAATTTATGAATTTTTGAGAGAAATGCAATGAATACAAAATAAATATTAGTTCACTACCTTATTAACATAACTCAAAAAGAAAACAAAAAGGTACACAAATTAAGTATATCAATCGCAAGACATGATTGAATTAAACTATGTACATATTGTGCAGCATGGGATGCACTCTGTTTAATTCTCTTTATTGAAGTACCTTCTGATAGACGACATTTTTTGTTTTTTTATCAAGTGCAAGAAAAAATAAAGCGGATGACTTGCCGACACGTGAACATGTCAAGAACAACTGCCCATGAGAAAAACATGAATTTTCAAAGTTGTGGCCACAAACTGCCAAGGATTGGCCTTGTGATTTGTTAATAGTCATGGCGATGTCAAGACGAATCGGGAACTGAATTCGTTAAATTAATCTCAAAGGGCATATCCGTTGGAATTATTGTAATCCTCGGAATGAGAACTAACTCATCTTTAAATTTCCTTTTGAGTATCGGCGCGTTGATCACATTACTCATCAGTTTTCTTATCACCAAGCGCGTTCCATTGCATAGTTTTGGTTGGTTTAGATTTCGAGGCATGACGACTACCAATCCCGCCTTCAGTTGTTAATTGTGCGGTGGTAAGCCAAGCACATCCAAGGAGCTTAAAAATTCAGTTGGATAATTAGTGGCTTCATCTTCTTTTGTTACACAGTCAATAGATTTAAATGAATGCAGAGTACCAACGATTTGATTCTGAATTATAAAGTTTAAGTCATTAACATCTTTTTTCTTACCCGCCAAAATTGCTCGCTCGCTTAACCATTTGTTATTTTTGTGGTTAGCAATGATGTTCGGGAATACTTTGCTAATGAGCTCCTCTTTTGATGAGACGAAATTGCAAACATTTGGAGGAAATTAAATCAATCTGCTTTATTCGGTGACAGTTACTCGACCATAACCGATAGTCAGCAATTGCTCAGAGAAATCTTCAGCACATGCTTCATTCAGCAATGCAACTCTCATGTTGGTTGTCAGCTGAAGTTTCTTTATATAGCGCCATAGATTCGATGATTTGAGGCAAGCATTTATTTCGTCGGCAGCCGTTGATCTTGGAATTACTGGCAGTGTTTTTCGGAAATCGCCAGACAGTAAAATCAATGCGCCTCCAAAACATCTCGAGTTATTTCGTAGATCTAATAATGTTCGGTTGAGTGCTTCTAATGCACGTTTATGCGCCATTGTGCCTTCGTCCCAGATAATGATTTTCGATGATGATAAAACTTTGGCCATTGCGGAGTGTTTTGAAATATAACATGTTTGTTCTTACAATGTGGCTGCTATTCCAGATGAAGCAACTGCAACCGCAATGTTGGATCTCAATCGAACAGTGGCTAAATCAACTGACATGAGAAATGTCTTACCAAATCAGGGAAGTAAAAACCAGCATTTCCATTATCAATTGCCTTCATTAATGTATATGTATCATAAACTTTTGTGAAAAAAAATCACCCTCAGGACCCCTGTTCTGTAACTTCGTCGATAACTTTCCGCATCGTAAAATGAGTTTTGTTTCAATTCACAGCGTTCTTCGATTATTTTTTTCGATGCGATAATTACAGAACAGGGGTCCAGGACTTTAAGTATATTTTACCTATCAAACACAGTAAGAATTTTTAAAATCGGATACCACTTTTTGCTTTCAGCTCATTTCACCTAATAAACAGCTACATCTTGTAAGACATAGCTAATTAGCCTTCAAGCCACCCGCAAACTTTAACATTTCAAAACAAAGAGGAGTTTTTAATTTGGAGGTTGTTTCTGAGTTTAGTCTTAGCAAACAAACGTAGGGCTTAGAACTGGGAATTAAATGTTAATGTTAGAAAGTCTCCATTGACCCGAGCTCCAACGTCATTCTGTAATGTACATATATTGCAATAGTGAAGAGTGCAACTGTAACAACATATATGTATACATACGTCGCACAACAAAAAGCTGTTGCCCATTAATGTCTACATGAAAGAAACAGCAGCGAAAAACACCCCAAGAATAAGTTAATCTCACTATTGGAGGAATTTTTCAGGGATACACTAACCTAAACATACATACACTTTCCATAACAATAGTAAACTTCAAGAGCACCTGTATCTTTAAAACTTTGTTTATGTTTTTGACTTCAAAACCAAAAACAAAAAACAAATATTAATATAAAATCCTGACTGATTGATATTTCAAATAAATGATTTCTCAGTTTCGCTAAGTTAGTTTTTAGTGTATTTTTTATTTTAATGTTATTTAATTTTTTCGTCAATTTTCTAATGTTTTTAATAGCCTATAGCCTACTTGAGACGAAGACTAATACAACATACCAAAAACCAAAAAAATCAGTCTAACCGTTCTCGAGTTATAAGTGTTTGAACAAACCCGACTTTGTTTTGTTTTATATACATATATGGATTGTTATTTCGTTTTGATTACTTTTGTCGTTGCCTTACATTTTGTTTTGTTTACTTTTGCCGTTGCCTTGGATTTTGTTTCCAAATTGGCATTTTAGAAAATATCTGTTCAATTGTTTTCAAAAGTTATATGTATATGTATAATCATTTTATGCATTACCAACTATAGCAATTTAAGCATTAATTTTAACATTATAGTTTTTATTTCATACAAATGATCAAATCATTAATTTGTACGTGCTTAAAGCAACAGTGTTTCTCTACTTAGATTACATGTTAAGTGTTCTAGCTTGAGCCAAACTCAACTCATAAGTTTATTTTATTTATTTTGTTTTATTTATTTGGTTTAAATTTTCCGTACAATAATAATTATGATTCCTTTAAGCTGTACTTTGTTTCATGAACAAATTAGAAATGTTTTATAAGAACAGTTATTTGAATTTAAATTTTTAGCAATATTATAAATGTTAAATATAAAAATAACAATATAAATTAAATAAGCAAGATAAATAATTTAAGTACGATAAGAGATCATTTTGTCATAAGTTTGAGTAATATAACAATTACTTGTTCCGAAAATGGGAAAAGACAAGAGATGTAAAGTTTCTGTGATTGAGTTTGGTTCTTATGCTAGAAGGTATTTGCTTCCAAAATTTTATAAGCGTGTATGAAAAACTGCCTCTGAGTTAAAGTGCAAGTGTACAAGTTCGTTCTTATGGTATTGGTACGGATTGACTGAGAAAAAGTTATTCTGCTGTACAGATAACTAGATTGCTTCATTGAAATTATTTTAGAGACCATCATAAAAGTTTGGAAGGTAAGGTACTGCTCCAGTTTACATTCTAGTATCAGTTGCGAATAGCTCGACACATGGTCGTATCTTCGTAGTCCGTAAACAAATCTGGCAATAGAGTTATAAGCAACAATGCGCTTGCGCATTGAATGAAATTGTATCAGTTCTAGCAAAAAGCTCGCAACCATAGGAGATACCTGGAACAATCGAAACCTTCACAAGTTTTAACTTAACGTTTGTTGGTTAAAAGTCTCGGCATATAGAAAGACCACGCAGAGCTCCATATATTTTAAAAACGATAGAGTTTATGTGGTCACTCCAGATTATCGTGCTGTTTATATGAACACCTAGAAGCTTGACATTGGGGACTACTTCTATTGCAATACCATCTCACAAAACAGGTGGAAGAGAAGTTTCAAGAGGATGTTTATATATATTTGTAGGGTTTTTGTTTTAGAAGGATTTAATAAGAATCCGTTTTTATAAGACCATTCTACCAAAGCCGCTAGATCTTCATTCATTCGTTGTACTGCATCTTCCATGAGTCCAATCGGAAAAATGATATAGAGCTCCACATCATCAGCATATATATAGAACAGACAGTTCTGAAGGACGACGGGAGAGATATATAATTATATAAACATTAAAACAACAGAGGACCAAGTATTGAGATTTGAGGAACACCAATGTTAGTTTTCAAGAAATTTGAGGTCATTTTTGTTTATAATAATAATAATTTTAACTATATGCCCGTAAGACCCAGGGTCTTGTTGAATGCAAACTGCACGGCATTAGTTAGAAGGAATAGGAAGATAGGAAAGATTTTTTGTTAGCACAATTTATTGAGAAATAGGTGATATTTATCTCACGAAAATCCCACGGGTGGCTTCCAGTTGAAACTAGGGGAATATTGAAAAATTGCTACAAAGGCTGGGGCTCGAAACCACAACACTTAAGTTAGCAACCAAGCACTTCATTTACTGTACCATTGCCACCCGCAATTTGGTTGAAGAAAACGGCCTGATATCGATTAGTTAAGTATGCGGTGAATAATTTAGCAGAGTTTGAGAAGTTAAATAATGAAACAATCTTAGAAGAAAGAAGAAGAGGGTTGACCGAATCAAATGCCTTCGAAAAATCAATAAGTGTAAAGAGTGTTACTTCATCTCGGTCAATAGCTAAGTAAATGTCGTCAGTTCTTTGATTAGAGCTGTCATGCAACTGTGGTTAGAACGGAAACCAGACTAAAAGGACGTGAGGTAGTTATTTGCTTCAATATGTTGTTTAATTTGCGCTCTTACTAAAGATTCAAAGGCTTTTGACAAAAACGCAAGTATCGCAATTGGACGGTATTCAGTACAACTCCTTTTTTTACTTGCGATTATAGGTACTATAAGGCAAGTTATGGATTGGTACAGAAAAAAAAATTTGAGATAACAATCACACATGACATTACGATGATGGAGAAGTCGAAAAAAGTGGGTCTGGAAATTCCGTCCGTCTGTCTGTCTGTCTGTCTGTTCGCGCCTCTGGAGGCTGAACGGGTGGCCCGATTTGCTTCAAATTTGGTACTTAGGATTTATTTGGCCGTCCCTCGGAACAATTTTTTTATTTTTGCTCTAGGTCGAAAAATAATGGCACCTGCCATACAATCTTGAAGACAAAAATTGATTTTCTCAAAAACGGCTCTAACGATTTTGATAAAACTTTCAGAATGCTATTTTTAAAAGAAAATCTATCTTTAAGTTTGAAATTTTTTTTCAAAATTTGTCTAATAACGGTACCTCTCATAGAACCAGTATTTTCAAATCAAATTTTCTCGTAAATTATACATTCGATTTCAATAAAATTTTGGCCACAGGAAGTCATTCATAATTTTATTAATATGGCATTTCAAAATTTTCAAAAATTTTTTTTTTTATTTTTTATAATTTTTTCAAAAAAATATTTGGTTTTCGAAATATGTTTGAAACGGGTACATTGATTTTTTTTAAAACTATTTTTCAAATGTAAACTACAGATTGCCATATATTTGCATACTCAAATAAATTTCAAAATATTTTTTGAAAAAGTTTTTCAAAAATAACCTTTTAAAAAAAAAACTGGTCCAACGATTTTCAATATTTTTTTTCCTGGATTGACGTGTAGCTTTGAAATTTTATTGCATACTTAGTTTTTCCGAGAAAACTCTTAAACTAATTTAAAAAATAAAAGAATTTTCGAAATTATTTAATTTTTTTTTTTAATATCTATATATGCAGCCACTACGCAATTGCTTATCATAAGAGCAAGTTCGTGCGACCCAGTCGTGCATTTTATTCGAATAGGCGTTATCTTTGCCTGGAAAGACTGAAGACATAAAGATGGTATTAAAGATGTGCATGATATAACGCAGAATGTACGGAAGCAGCAATTTCACAAATTAAGGGTGAATACCATCCAGACCAACACTATTCGATTTTATTGATATAATAGCTCTGATTAATGATTGCAAGTCACATGCAGAGAAGTAAAGGGCGTTTTCAGAATTTTTTTAAATAGCAGTGGTACTACTTTGATAAGAAAATGAGGAACCTGATGGAAGTTGGATAAATGTGTGCTTCAAGGCTTCAATGTCACTATTTGTATTTACATTTGAGGCTGTATTGCACAGTCCAGTTTTTTTCTTTTTATTCAATTGGAATTTTGAAGTACGATAAGAATAAAAATGATCAGAAAAATAGGAAAATTTGGCTCTTTTAATCATAAGGGATACCCTATTCCTCGCTCTTTTAAATTCAGTGAATACGTTGATTATGTGAAATCTTCTCCAACGACAATATAATTGATTTCGAATAGATAGAGCTTTTTCAATTGCGTCCGACATCCACGGAGCACGTCCCCGCTTTGATACAAAGTTTTTGATTGGAACAAATTTATCGAACAACTGAATTACATGAATGTTAAATATACCAATCTGATTGTAAGCATCAGGCGTAAGAAATATTAGATCCCAATTTAGCGTAGTGCAGTCACTAAAGAGCTCCGTTAAGTTCACCCATTTAAAGTCATTATATGTGAAAGATTCTGAACAATGCGTTGTTTTAATATCTAAAAGTGAAAATAAAAGGTCATGATGAGAAAACCCAGGACAAGAAAGCTCCGAATAGTGTTTAATTATATTAGAATTACTGACAGCAAGAATATCGATTCAAGAATTAACTTTGTCAGGCATAAAGTGTATGGCATTATTTCTGTTTGTGAGATGAATATTGAAGTTGTTAAATTTCGTAACGAGCTCTTTGGATGTTGTCGAGTTTAAAAGATTGATATTTACATCACCGCAAATTACCATATTTCGAGCTAATAGACAAAATTCGTCCAGAATAATTGCTAAAATTTGATGATCAGCAACGTCCGGTGGGATATAGGTTGATATAACTAAACATTTATCATCTCCGTTAAAAAGTTCTAAAGCAACATATTCAAAAGAATCTGAGGCAAGGGAGCATTGCATAAGATTAGCGTTAAGTGATTTTTTTACATAAATATCAACCCCGCCTCCACTCCGATTTACTCTATCATCTCTATATACACGTCGAAACTATTTAAACTGAAGCAAGCACTATTATGGTAAAAATTAAGCCAGGTTTCCGATGTGCAGATTATTTCCAGCTTACTATTTTCGAAAACCTTTCTAAATTCATCAATTTTGCTATCCAGACTCTGTGAACTAAAATGACATATTTGTAGACCACTATTAACATTGCACAAAACATTCAACATCAAGCGCACATTCTCATTCCGGCCATAAGAAAATCTATTTTGAAAGGTGCTTACAGGCTATAATAGATGTAAGTTACAGCATCCATTAATACAGAGAAAAACTTAATAAATTAATAAAAAAACAAAAGCAAAAACAAAACTCAATCACTGAAAGGAGTCAAACATTAATCATATTAATAAATAAGCAAAAAAAGAAAAATATATACAGATAATGTAGAAAAATTATATGGAATCTATTACAATTTACAAAGAAAAAACAAAAGCAAATAAAATAATATTTAACGTTGATGTTTAAAAAATATTTAGTAAAAAAAGAATTTTTTTTTATTTATCATCAGCTTTAAGGCACACTGCTAACAGAAGCAGCAGCACCGGGAACAACAACAGCAGTAATTTCATCAGGGTTCTCAATCAGTACGGGATCTTCTTCAGGTGTCCGCAGTGTTGGCAAGTAAGTTACATGAAGTAAGTTACTCGTTTAGTTACGCGTAACTAATATGAATTAGTTACGCCCAGTGTTGGATAGTTACGCGTAACTTTGAAACTATAATTAGTTACACGTAACTAATGTAACTTATGTAACTAATGTAACTAATGTAACTTATTGTAACTAAATGTAACTAACTATAACTAATAGAATTTTTCAAATACAAAAACTCACATTTTATGTTAAATTGAAATTTAGAAGTTCCGTCCACAAACCCGATAAAATGACGATTGACTACACTGTTTTAGGGCAAAGCTGGGCCAGCTGCCAGCTGTGGCAACGGCAACCTAGCAAGGAATACATTTTTAAATTACTTTATTTCTGCACAAAAAAAAATTCAAAATAATAAAACAAAATAGATCTCGTTTGATTTCCTTTGGGCGTGCTAAATCTGCAATTTGAGACCAAATCTGAGATCAAATCTGAATTTACCATACAAAAATAAATCACAATAAACAAAGAAATGTCCAGGAGTCTCAAGAAAGAAGGGAAAACTTCAAATGTAAGTAAAAATCTATTGTATGCTCCAAGAATATAATATTTTACTAGATTTCCTTTTCATCAGGAACATAGTAATTTCAATATGTATTCCTTGCCAGGTTGCCGTTGCCCTTGCTAATAAAAGAATTTTGTCAATAGTCGATTGGGATTCAGGATGAAATGTGATTTTTTTTACTTTTTATTATTAAGTTAGAGTTAGTTTTATTTAGTTACAGTTAGTTACATTTAGTTACATTAGTTACGCCAAATATTGGGCGTAACTAATTCATATTAGTTACGCGTAACTAAACGAGTAACTTACTTCGTGTAACTTACTTGCCAACACTGGTTACGCCATATATTTGGCGTAACTAATGTAACTAGTATAACTAACTGTAACCCCTCTCTCTTGAGATTCCTGGACATTTCTTTGTTTACTGTGATTTATTTTTGTATGGAAAATTCAGATTTGATCTCAGATTTGGTCTCAAATTTCAGATTTCATTCGCCCAAAGGAAATCGAACGAGATCTATTTTGTTTTATTATTTTAAAACTTTTTTTGCAGAAATATAGTAATTGAAAAATGTATTCCTTGCCAGGTTGCCGTTGCCACAGCTGGCAGCTGGGCCGACGGCAATATCAATCATCCAGCTTTGCCCTAAAACAGTGTAGTAAATCGTCATTCGATCGGGTTTGTGGACGGAACTTCTAAATTTCAATTTAACATAAAATGTGAGTTTTTGTATTTGAAAAAATCTATTAGTTATAGTTAGTTACAATTAGTTACATTTAGTTACATAAGTTACATTAGTTACATTAGTTACATTAGTTACATTAGTTACATAAGTTACATTAGTTACGTGTAACTAATTAAAATTTCAAAGTTACGCGTAACTATCCAACACGTGTCCGTTTGACAAAGATCGATCCAGATATGGTAAAAACTGAATTAATATCTTTTTTCTTCTTCGACTGTATTGCTTATCGCAGAAGGGCTCGATTATGTTTAGTTAGGCTCTCATTTATTTATTTATTTATTTATTATTTATTCATCAAGCAGAGCATACAAAAAACTCTTATAGACTACTACAATCTTAACAATTATAAAAATACTTAAGTTTAACCACCAATGTTTAAAAAAGATAACAATTTTTTCTTAAAACAATCTCTACTTAAGAACATATTAAATTCATGCATGTTACACACAGAGTTTGCCTGCCTTAAACAGCGTGTTAATGGCTCATTATAACCATAATTAACCCTATGGAAAGGGACAAAGAAAAGACAGCAAGAACGAAAATCTCGCGTAGGTACATAAAAAGTGATCATTGAAAGCAAAGAAGGACAGTTGATTGTATAATTTTTTTTTTTTTTTTTATAATACACACGCGCTCAAGGGGTTTGTTATAGCCCTTTTAATGATAAGTCACAGCGCGAGCGATAGAAAGTTAGGAAGGGAGGGAAAGGAGGTGTCGATGAACATTGATCTTGAATGTTTGAAGATCAAAATGGCAAGGAAAAATTGTGCCAGGCAATCCATTCCACATTCGTGTTGTACGGCTAAAGAAAGAATCTCTATATTTCACGGTACGTCCGAAATTGGGCTCAAGTGTAAACTGATGAGCGTTCCTAGCAAGACGAGTATTACGGGGGAAATGTTTAAGGGGTGGAACGCAACTGGCTACCTCGAGTGAGCATTTTTTGTAAAAGAATCTGTAAAATAAGGAAAGACATGAGACATTTCGACGATGTTCAAGTGACGGAAATGTTTCCATAATGCTTCTCTCTCCTATCAATTTTAACGCTTTTTTCTGAACTCTGTCGAGCAGGTGAAGAAAAGTTTGAGAAGCACCTGCCCAGAGATGGGAGTTATACTCGAGTTTAGGGCGTATAAACGCTTTGTAAATTGTAGCCAGATCAGAAGGGGTGAAAAACTTCTTGCATCTATTAAGAAAGCCTAAGCATCTTGCAGCATTCTTGGCAATCTCAAGTATATGATCATTCCAACGAAGATTGTCACTTATACACATACCGAGTACTGATAGCTTTTCGGCCTCCTCGATGCAAGTACCATTCATGGATAATGGCATAGGGGGTATGTTTAGCTTCAACGACAAAAGACAGCATTGAGTTTTCGACGCATTAAACTCCACACGATTTCTAGTACCCCAATTCACAATGCTGTTTAAATCGGAGTTTAACGAGCTTATCATACGATTTCGTTGTAATAACACGTCCGAAGGCGAAGGCCGTGAATTATCAAACGTATATGAAAAGCTGAGGGTTGAGTCGTCAGCAAAACAATTTAATGGATTAGAAGTCACAGACAAGAGATCATTTATAAAAATGAGAAAGAGAGTCGGAGACAGAACGGAGCCCTGGGGCACACCAGCATTTATTTTGTGGAGATCAGACTTGAAACCGTCTAATACAACTTGTATTGAACGGTCCAGAAGATAGCTTCTAATCCAACGAATAAGAGTATCATCGATACCAAATGCACGCATTTTCGATAAAAGAGCTTCATGCCAAACTCTATCAAATGCCTTTGAAATATCAAGCGCAATAATCTTGCTTTCGCCAAAGCGATGCACAGATTTGTTCCACTGTTCGGTGAGATATGCCATCAGATCACCAGTGGAACGATTGCTGCGAAAGCCGTATTGCCGGTCATTTAAAAGCTCCCGATCTTCGAGATATTTCTTGAGCTGACGATTTATCAGCGTTTCCATGACCTTGGAAAGAAGGGACGTAAGTGCAATTGGTCGGTAGGAGGAGGGGGAGGAGGAATCACCTTTTTTTGGGACGGGCTGGACAAATGCTGTTTTCCATCTACTAGGAAAGATTCCTGAACGATAGGAGCGATGGAAAAGCTTACGCAGTGGTTTGGCCAGAGATGAAGAACACTTCTTCAGAAGAATAGGGGGTATACCATCTGGGCCAGCGGATTTGTGTATATCAAGATCTTGAAGTACTCTTGCTACTGTACGAGTGCGGAAAAATATCTGTCCCATAGAAGAATTAACGTTCTCAAGTACAGGAGGGGCATTGTTGCTTGCAGGCAACGTAGAACTTGCAGCAAAATGAGCTGCGAGCATATTTGCCTTCTCTGAAGAGCTGACAATAGGTTTATCGTCGACGATGAGCGTTGGAACTGATGATGACGTTGAGTTCTTGACATTTTTTACTGCCTTTGGGACATTGCAGAATTTTTTGCCGTAACTTCTGGTCATGTAAAAATTTCGTTTTGTGTATAACGGAGTTGCACGAGTTCCTAACTTGTTTGTGTTTCTTCCGATTTTCCTCAGTTGGGTTGGCTTTGTAGGATCGGAAGCTTACTTCTTTCAACCTGATAGCTTCTTTACACTCTTCGGTAAACCAAGACTTTTCTTTTGGTTTGATACATTTTGTTCTGTGAGGGACAAAAGTTCTCATTCCAAGAAAAATCACTTCTGTAATCATTTCAGCACTGGCATCAATGTCATTATCGAGGAAGCATAATGACCAGTTAAAGTTGCGAAAGAAATTATTCAGACCGTCCCAGTTGGCTTTCTCGTATTGCCAAACGGTCCTAGTGGGAATTTTTTCTTTAACTGGATGGTTGGAGATCGAGAAATTAGCTGAAATGACACAATGGTCCGAGGTGCCAAATGGAGAAGTTACTTTAATAGTATATTTATCAGGATGGGAAGTAAGGAACAAGTCAAGAGTATGGGCGGAATGCCCATCAACATCCGGTATACGAGTAGGCTCATCGACAAGCTGGGTAAGATGGTTATACTCAGCAAAGATCTCGGTATACCTTCCTTCGAGTGTTGTCTGGCCAGAATATCGGAGCCAACTTGAATTGTGTACATTGAAGTCGCCCGTAATCACGACTTCAGTGTGAGGACAATGGGAAACAATTCGGGAAATTGAATCTGACAAAACATCTAACTCATCACAAGTAGACATGCTGTCAAGATTCGGACTCCTGTAAAGAAAACAGTAATGAATGATATGCTTGCGGACAGTGAATTTGAGCCACAGGAAGTTAAAGTTCGTATTAGAACAATGCCCATATTGGGGAAGGCTCTGGCAAGCAATATCATTCCTAACATAAACGACAAGACCATGGTGGGAAAAAAGTAATGGCACTAAGTTATATCCAAACAAACAAAATTCTGATAAATCAGTATTCTGTCCAACCTGGGTTTCACTTAATGCCAAAACAGCTGGCCTGTATTTTACAGTATGGGCGTACACAGAAAAGAAATTCTTTCTTAGCCCACGAACATTTGAATATACAACACAAAAATCACTTACCATTTTGAAAAACTAAACACAAAAGATTCAACTTTGACGAAACTAATTTCAGCCGTGCAGTATAGGCCCATATTAATTCCAATTATAAACAAGCTGTCCTAGGTGTTATGCCCATAAAACAATTTGCAAACGGGAATTAATATAGACAAAAAACACGAAAGAAATATGCATCAAATGCTGCTCACCATCCAATGCAAAATCTCTTGCGATAAGCCCCACAAGAGGCTTGCATTGTATAGAAAGCAACAGTTATGGGTGGCGCGGGTGGAGAGGGTGGGTATTGTTGGATGCTGTGCTGCGAATGCGAGCGAGGTATTTGGTGTATTTTTTTTTTTTTTTCTTTTCTTTTAATTGGCACTGATTCTATTTATTTTTCAAGTTTAGGGCTGAGTTTAGTTTACGGCTTTAGATTTATTGCACTATTTATGGTAGGTATGTAAATTTGGTTTGGTTTATTTTTTTTTTTTTTTTTATTATTATTTTTGTGGGTGACACACGCGCACAGAAACAACGCGACCGCACACGACGAGCACTTGATCGACACCATTGATTAGATCTCTGACAAACATTATTTCGAAATATGACCTCCGGACCTCCAGATATTGGATCCCTAATAACAAACATCTCGAGTTGTAAGAGGGCATATCGATGTTCCAACGCAAAGTCCTTATAGCTATTCTAGTGAATCGTTTCTGGATCCTCTCAATTCTTAGCGAATGCACACTATAATACGGATTCCACACGATACAACAGTATTCTAAAATAGACCTCACATAGCTAAAATAGAGCGATCTCAATGTGAAAGGATCTATAAAGTCCTTTGAATTTCTATAAATGAAACCAAGCATAGAGCTGGCTTTGGCTACGATATAGTCAACGTGTCTAGTGAAAGTTAACTTTGTGTCAAAAATTACCCCAAGATCTTTTTTTTCGGTTACTCTTGTTAATATGGTACCATTAATTTCGTAATCGAAAATAATTGGGCTGGTTTTTCGGCTAAATGAAGAACTTTGACATTTCGAAACGTTAAGATGAAGATCGTTTCTGCTACACCAAACAAATAAGTTAGATAAATCTCTTTGAAGATTAACGCAGTCTAAAACTGATTTAATGGTTATATAAAGTTTGAGATCGTCCGCATACATTAAGCACATACAATTATTGAAATATTTAGGAATATCGTTGATAAAAATCAAAAAAAGGAGGGGTCCTAAATGACTTCCTTGGGGGACACCAGAGGTTACTACCACAGGATTCGAATGAATATTGTTAATACGAACATACTGAGTTCTACCACTGAGATACGAACCAAACCATTTTAATAAATTTGAGTGAAAACCTAAGTTTTCAAGTTTCGCAAGCAGAATTGCGTGATTTACCCTATCAAACGCTTTAGAAAAATCAGTGTAGACTCATCACACTGGAAACCTTTCTCGAGAGAATCTATTACATAGTTACTAAAGATAGTTAGATTTGTTGAAGTGGATCTCCCAGCAATAAAGCCATGTTGTAGAGGGGAAATAATTTCCTTTAAAAGAAAAACCAATTTGTTATAAACTATTTTTTCAAAAATTTTTGGAATAGCTGATATTTTGCAAATAGGACGGTAATTAGTTGCATCACTTTTTGAGCCTGACTTAAAAACAGGAGTTAAGAAAGAATTTTTCCAATTCTCCAAGAAAACACCTTCCCGAAGTGAGCGGTTAAAAATTAATGTAAGGGGAACTGCCAGAGCGCCCGCACACCTCTTTAACACAATGGGGACAATTCCATCAAAACCTGGCTGCTTATCTTCATTCAATTTATTTAATTCTATTTCAACTTCAGTTAAGCTAACCTGCAGATCGCCAATATTAATAAGGTCAGGGGAAACTTCAACATTAGATGTATGACTTAAACATGATGGATTGTACACTGAGCGAAAAAAACATGCAAATAGATTACATATCTTTACGGGATCACTTGATGTTTGACCTAAATAATTAATGGAATTTGGAATACCAGTTGACCGTTTCTTATCATTTATAAACTTCCAGAAACATTTGCTATTTTTTTTTAACTTTGATTCCATACTTAGAATATACTGCTTATAAAGAAATTTGTTTAAAAAATCAAACTCCTTTTGCAACCGACAATATTTTTCATATAGAACCACATCATTTTTGGAGGCTCGGAACAACTTAAAAGCTTTATTTTTCTTATTATTAATATTAATAAGTCTTTTATTAAACCAATTCGGTCTAGCTGAAGATTTATGTAAAAACTTTGGTGTAAATAAATCAACTGCCTCTTTTAATGAATTCGTAAAGGTGCGAAATGCGCTTTCCAAACTAATGCTGCTTAAAACAGACGCCCAACTAGTTAAATTCATAAAATTCGACAATTCAGTGAAATTACATTTTTCAAAATTATACAAATAATTATTTTCACTAGTTTGTTTTATGTATCCATAAAATTTAATGCTTAGGCAAAGAACTAAATGATTATCAGAGTTAGGAAGGGGAGGGGGTGTGGGGCTGCTAATACTCACACTGAATTCCTTATCAACAAATACTAAGTCCAGAACTCGATTCAAACTATTAAAAAAATTATTTATTTGATTAAGTCCAAATTCAGCTAAAGTATCTACAACCACACTTTCGCACTCTTTATTGACATTAAAGGGAATTAAACAATTTTCTTCTGGGTCGTGTACCCAATTAATAAAAGGCAAATTAAAATCACCCAAAATTATTATGTTTTCATTATCTTTAAGGCTTTTAAGAATAACAGAACAATTATCTATATGCATTTGATATAATTCAAAAGAACTATTTGGTGGGATGTAACTTAAAATAATAAATACATTATGAGAATCATCAACGCTTACGCGTATAATCAGCTGGTCCACATTGAATTGATTACTTAATTCTGACGACGAGGAAGGCAAAACAACTTGCGAACTCACGAATGATGAGCGAACAGCTAGCAGCACACCTCCACCTCGGCTCAGACCAGTAGTATGACGACATCGATCATTACGGTAAACATTGAACATAAGGTTATCAAACATTTCGGCATTGAAATGATTCTCAGTGAGCCATGTCTCAGTGAGTGCAATGATATCGTATTGTTGCGATGAGGAGAAAAGAAGAACAGATTCCATTTTAGTTCTTAATCCACCGACATTGTGGTAGAACAAGAAGAATTGAGAGACGTTTGATGGAGCAAGATGCACAGGTGGTGATGGTAACTGATTATTATTATTGATTAAGTTATCATCAGCTGTTTTTGGCCCTCTTCGTTTTTTGGGAATGAAACGAACAATTTTACTTTGACGAACTCAGGCCAAGCGGCAGGGTCCAGGACGAGGTTCAGTTTGTCTACAGGTACACTGAGTTTAAAATTAACAAATGATAATTCAGTTAGCACAGCATCTTTTTTTGTTAGTTTGAAGCATTGAAATATGTCCGGAGAAAGATTAATTTTTTTAGATAAGTATGTAATTATGGATTCGGGAGTTGTGTCTTTATTAAATTTTGATATGTGGATCCACTTGGGTACAACAATTAAATTTTCAGCCGATCCAGTACCATAAAAGCTGGTGGGGTTATTGATTATGGGGTTTTGGTTTTTGTTGTTATTTCTATTGTTTTTTTTTTTATTTTTTTTAATGAAAGGGCGATTACTATTGTTTTCATGTGAAGAGAGAGGGTTAATTTTAGAGCAGGAAGAATCGGTTTCATTTATTGGTACACTATTGATGATTACATTGTCAGTTTGGGGAATAGCTGAGGGGAAAACAGAAACTGGATGTGTATTGGGTGGCAAAAGAGAAAATTCACTACCATCATCATTATGTTTAGTGGCAATTGATTGTTGTACTAGAGATGAATTAACATTTTGTGATGTACTCGCGTTTGTTAAAATTATTTTTTGCAAGACACATATTTTTCTTTTTAATTCACTAACACACTCAGATAGCTCAGTGAAGCGGTTTATAAAGTTGGAGAATTTAAAATGAGAGCAACTGTTACATTTCCAAAAGAAATTATTAGAATTTTGTATGACATTAGATTCTTCATTCTTTACGTCAACACAGTTTTTATGAAAACTTTGACCACAAAATGAGCTGCATACAACACAGTCTGATCTAATTAGTTTGTTTTTACATTTAGCACAAGTTTTAGACATTTTGCGATTTAATTAGGAATTTATACGCGTGACAATGAAACCGTTTATAGAAAAAAAGAGATGTATGTCTCTCAGCGGACAGACGTTGTAAGGATATATAGGACAAAAAGAGTCAGTCAATATTAATATCACTCAAACGAAGAGTACGATTATTATTTTTCCGATAGAGAGAAGCTGACCTTAAAAAAACGTATCCTTCTTGAAAAGAATTAAATTAGGTTTTATCTGCGGAAAAATTCCAACCAAGCTGAATTTTGGTATACACCTTCATTACGGCATTGTAATGAAGATGTGAAAAATCGACATTGATATCGTGCCGGCAAAAAAGTTATGAAGGTCAAAAGGTTACGAAAACCTAAACAAAACCGTTTTTCGCAAATATCTCGGTTTCTATAGCTCCAATAATTTTAACGTGTTAGACAAAATTGTAGAGCATAATGGAATGGAATGGAATGGAATGGAATGGAATGGAATGGAATGGAATGGAATGGAATGGAATGGAATGGAATGGAATGGAATGGAATGGAATGGAATGGAATGGAATGGAATGGAATGGAATGGAATGGAATGGAATGGAATGGAATGGAATGGAATGGAATGGAATGGAATGGAATGGAATGGAATGGAATGGAATGGAATGGAATGGAATGGAATGGAATGGAATGGAATGGAATGGAATGGAATGGAATGGAATGGAATGGAATGGAATGGAATGGAATGGAATGGAATGGAATGGAATGGAATGGAATGGAATGGAATGGAATGGAATGGAATGGAATGGAATGGAATGGAATGGAATGGAATGGAATGGAATGGAATGGAATGGAATGGAATGGAATGGAATGGAATGGAATGGAATGGAATGGAATGGAATGGAAGGTAAAAAATTAAGCTGTTCCACCCTCCTCCACTTATTCCATTTCTTCATAAAGATTTGACATAGAAGAACTTTTGAACTATTAAAATTGTACAAGAAAATCACAACGTTTTTTCCGTAAGATGTAAGGAAAAAAAGTTATTTAGGGAAAACCAGAGCAAATCAAAAATTTTGCACTTCCACCCTCCTTTTCAAATTCCATTTCTTGGTAACAGATTGACATACAACAATTTTCACCCTATTTGTATTGTAGGAAATTTATTTTTGCCGTATTAAGTAAGGAAAAAAAGTTATTGAGGGAAAACCAGAGCAAAGTCGAACATTTTGCAATTCCCCCTTTTCCTCTTTTTCCTTATCTCGGTAACGAAATGACAAACAACAATTTTTTTAAAACAATATTTTAGTAAATTAACCACTCTACAAAAAAGTTCCGTACACTTTTGCCGTAAAACGTAAGGAAAAAAAGTTATAGACCGAAAACCGGAGCGAACTCGAAAAGTTTGCAGTTTCCCCTTCTCCTCTTTTTCAACAGCGCCGGTGAGGTCCAAAACTTCGTCAAATGTTAATTCAATATTCCTGAACATTATCTCAAAGTTTTATTAACTTCCGACCTTTTTCTACCTGCCCACTGTACTAATAACAAAGTAATATATAAAAATTACGGCGGAATGACAATAGTAATGGGCATGGCCTGGTACCTGGTGGCCAAGCGGGGATCGTTGGGGGGTGTAAGAAGTTGGTGATTTTAACAAGGAGCCATAAAAACAGAAATATTTCATGATTTCTCGGGTATATCCGAAGACATAAGGTGGAATTCTTCATTTTTTGGCATTTTTTGGCAAATTTTCAAAAATGACCTGTTTTTCGTGCCATATCTCGGTAACTAATCGTTATACAAAATTGATTGTACTAACGAAATTGTAGCAAATTGTATGCTCTACAATTTTGTCATACACAATAAAATCATTGGAGCTATAGAAACCGAGATATTTGCCAAAAACAGTTTTTTTTTAGGTTTTCGTGACCTTTTGACCTTCATAACTTTTTCTGTCGTCACGATGTCAATGTCGATTTTTCACACCTTTATTACAATGCCGTAATATTTAGATTGGGGCTTAAAATGCCTAAAATGACTGGGCTATATTGGGAAAAATACTTTTGCAGGTTCACATTTAAAACAAGAGCATAGCACATCATGTTTATATTGTTCAATGTTTTCGTTGGGGAGAATTACTGGTACCCCAAACCAAAGAGGATATATACATAGAGTCCAATCTTGTGCCTTGTTTTGATTTTGCCTACAAGCTACAGCTGTCATATTGTTCTTTTTGTTAAGCATGTGTGTGTGCTACAACTATCATATTGTTCTTTTTGTTAAACATGTGTGCGTTCACGGGATCCGTTCAAAATCCCGAAAATCAAATTCCCGAAAGTTCAAAATCCTGAAAAATCAAAATCCCGAAAAATCAAAATCCCAAAAAATCAAAATCCCGAAAAATCAAAATCTCGAAAAATCAAAATCCCGAAAAATCAGAATTCCGAATGTTCAAAATCCCGAATGATAAAAAGCTAATTAATTACAAATGTTACAGACACAGGCGCCTGCCTGACAAATTAACATACCCTTAGCGGAGCAGCGAAGCTGCGTGAGCGCGGTGTGCCCCCGAAAAAGGAGGAGAAAATCAAAAGATCCCGCGAAGCGGGCCACCCAGGTCAAATTAATTACAAATGTTACAGACACAGGCGCCTGCCTGACAAATTTACATACCCTTAGCGGAGCAGCGAAGCTGCTGTTGCGTGAGCGGGTGTGTCCCCGAAAAAGGGAGTTAAAATCCGAAGAACCCGCTAAGCGGGCCACCCAAGTACTGCTGATTATGAAAACTGTTGACACAGGCGCCTGCCTGCATCACTAATCCGATTTTTCAGTATTGATTGCTATTCGGGATTTTTTCGGGATTTTGATTTTACGGGATTTTGATTTTTCGGGATTTTGATTTTTCGGGATTTTGATTTTTCGGGAATTTGATTTTTCGGGATTTTGATTTTTCGGGATTTTGAACTTTCGGGATTTTGGTTTTCGGGATTTTGAACCAGACCCGTGCGTTCACACCTTACTACTTACCTCATCGTTTCTTGTTGTTGTTTCACACGGACAATGAATACAATAGGAAAGAGACCACGAAAATTTTAGCAGAGGACTCTATGTATATATCCTCTTTGCCCCAAACAACACAGTAGTAGACGCAATCTCTTTACGTTCAATGAGATCAATTTGATGTTGTAAAGAGCGAACTTCCAGGTTGGTGTTAGGCAAATTATGTTGGGGAGGAACGCCTTCACTATATTTATTCTTTCGGCAAGACTGTCTACCTGTTAATGAAGTGAATTTGATATTAGTAACCAATTGCGTTCCAGAGCATCAAATTTGGAGAGAAAGTCTTTGCGTACACTGCTTATTTCTCCGATGATTGTATCACTTACTTGATTTAGTTAAGATTCAGTTAAGTCAGGGGAGCAATGGCCTTGATGTAGGATGATAGAATGAGGTGGGGATTCAGGCTGAGGAAAGTCGATGTGCAAAGAGTTTAGCAGAGATGAATCTTTACGGGATTTGACACTTGTTGTTTTTGATGAAGTTATATTATGTTGAGGGGAATTAGTTGACGCTGGCTTAAAAGAGTTTACTCGAGTGGAAAAGTTTATTGTTTTCTTCGATTAAGATTCAGCACTCTTTTCGGTTGAATTATATGAAGAGTAGGACGGATTCGAAGAGTTATTGCGATTACGTGTCTAAGGAGACATTATTTTGGGAGAGACATGTAAGTTTACATTACTAAACTTATTGTTTATTTAACAAGAACTTAAATTTAAAGTTTAAAGGGTAGAACAATTAAAACGTGATACTCCAATATATTTAAAACAAAAGAATAATTATTAATAAAACACCTTAAATTGAGTTCACCATTCAAAGAAATTTTTTATTATTAAATTTCAATAATTAAATTGTATGCATTTCAACAAATTATTTGTCATCATCAGCAAAAAACGAACAAGAACAAAAGAGGAAAAATAAGCACAATAATAGACAAAAGTACAATGGTGAATGACTTAAAGCTGTCACTATACATTAAGTTAGTTAGATATATTTAAAGAGATCGGTTTCGATGTTGCCGTTGTCAAGGTTTATGTTGTCTTCGTCTCTCTGGATATAATACGTCTCGTAAGCATCTAGTCGATTAGGGTCATTTACTTCTTTTAAAAGTTTTATGTTGTTTATTGAAAAATCAAAGTGGTTATTGGAAAGAACATGGCTAGCAAAAGCCGATTTCTTAGGTTGGTTTTGTCTTATCGACTCGCTATGTTCTTTGAAACGTTTGGAAAGGGTTCTTCTGGTCTGGCCATAGTATTTTTTATTACAATCGCCACAAGTCAGTTGATAGATACCAGTTTTTTCCAGGTTATCAATTTTATCTTTGGTTGATCCTAATAGTTGTTTCATTTTGTTTTGACTGGAATAAACAATTTTCATGTCGTTCTTTTTGAAAACATCTTTGAGACGGTTTGTTATTTTTGGAACAAATGGTAAACAAACACGTTTAAATTCATTGTTTTTGACTTGCGATGAATTGTTTTGTGTAAATAATGTTGATAACCTTGATCTCATAATTTTCTTTGAGTGGATATTTATCATTTTGTCAATCAGTCTTGTAGTTTGTGATTGAAAGAGGGAGTTTAACCAGACGATGTACCATAGAATGGAAGGCTGCTTGTTTATGTTGGATCGGGGTGTGCGAAGTGTTTGGTATATATCGGATTGTACTGGTTGGTTTGTGATGTATTGCTATATCAATTTTCCCATTATTATTACACAGCATCAAATCCAAAAATGAGATTTTATTACTAACTTCAGTTTCATGTGTGAATTTGATGCGATCATTTTGTTCGTTTAGAAGTTTTAGCAATTTTTCCCACTCAGATCGTTTCACAATAGCGAAGATGTCGTCAACATACCTGGTCCAGAATCTGGGTAGTTGGTTTTCAGTTTTTAGCCGGATTTCAAGACTGGCCAAAAAGGCCTCAGCGAGAATTGGAGAAAGTGAATTCCCCATACTTGTTCCTTGTTCGATTTTATAGAACTCGTTCTGAAATTGGAAGTAATTTTGTTCCATACAAAGACGAGCTGTTTTCATATAAATAATTCTCTTAGCTGATGGCACTTCATGTAGTAAAAAGTGTTGTTTTAGTGCGTTTAACGCTTCTGAAATAGGAACTGAAGGAAAAAGTGATTCGACGTCAAATGAAATCATCATTTCGTTTTCGTCTATGATAAGGTCCTTGATTTTTTCCACAAATTCAAAAGAATTTCTTACAGAAAGGCTTTTAACTCGTGGTAATGTATTTATCTCATTTACTAACCATTTTGCCATTTTTTCCATTGGGGATGACAAATTACTGACTATTTGCCTCACTTTATTACCCTCTTTGTGTATTTTTGGCAAAAAATAAATTTTCGGCACGCGTGGACAAGACACAATCAAACGCCATTTCATACGTTCACCAAACACATTACTAATGTCTTTACGTAAATCATTAGCTTGAGTAATCATTTTGTTCAATGGTGATCTGGATAGTTTTTTGTAATTATTATCTTCAATGCATTTTTTCCCTTTTGCAAAATAGTCTATTTTGTCTAAGATAACAATTTTGTTGCCCTTGTCGGCCTTCACATAAAAACAGTCTTTGGCACGGAGCGATTTTAGTGTTTTTTGATGTTTATTGTTCGTTGAACGTTGATTTGAATTTGTAGATTTTAAGTTCATCAGCACTTCTCGCGTTTTTGTACGAATGTCATCTTTTATATTCGAAGTTTTAAATTTTAGAATAGTCTCCACATCTGCGACAACATCAACATAAGAAGTGAGGTTAGGTTTTACTGAAAAATTCAAACCATAATTTAACAAATTAAGCTCATTCTCATTAAATTTTTGTTGCGATAAATTTACAACTACATCATTAATCGGTTCGGCTGGTAGGTTCATTCGATTCGGTGTTCCTCTTTCTTTTTCAATGATAAGATTTCTTAGTGGTTAAAGTTTGAAATAGAAAGTAAATATGCAGAGTTATCCACAATTGAAATTCAGTTGTACAGTTTGCACTTGCAAATTACTTCCCACTTGTCGCCTTTTGACAACAACAATTTTAATGATTTCTTACAAAAAGTGCATGAAGTTTCATCACAAGAAGAAAAAATAAGAACCCAGAAAAACAAACTAAACTTTATTTTTTGCCAAAAATACACAAAGAGGGTAATAAAGTGAGGCAAATAGTCAGTAATTTGTCATCCCCAATGGAAAAAATGGCAAAATGGTTAGTAAATGAGATAAATACATTACCACGAGTTAAAAGCCTTTCTGTAAGAAATTCTTTTGAATTTGTGGAAAAAATCAAGGACCTTATCATAGACGAAAACGAAATGATGATTTCATTTGACGTCGAATCACTTTTTCCTTCAGTTCCTATTTCAGAAGCGTTAAACGCACTAAAACAACACTTTTTACTACATGAAGTGCCATCAGCTAAGAGAATTATTTATATGAAAACAGCTCGTCTTTGTATGGAACAAAATTACTTCCAATTTCAGAACGAGTTCTATAAAATCGAACAAGGAACAAGTATGGGGAATTCACTTTCTCCAATTCTCGCTGAGGCCTTTTTGGCCAGTCTTGAAATCCGGCTAAAAACTGAAAACCAACTACCCAGATTCTGGACCAGGTATGTTGACGACATCTTCGCTATTGTGAAACGATCTGAGTGGGAAAAATTGCTAAAACTTCTAAACGAACAAAATGATCGCATCAAATTCACACATGAAACTGAAGTTAGTAATAAAATCTCATTTTTGGATTTGATGCTGTGTAATAATAATGGGAAAATTGATATAGCAATACATCACAAACCAACCAGTACAATCCGATATATACCAAACACTTCGCACACCCCGATCCAACATAAACAAGCAGCCTTCCATTCTATGGTACATCGTCTGGTTAAACTCCCTCTTTCAATCACAAACTACAAGACTGATTGACAAAATGATAAATATCCACTCAAAGAAAATTATGAGATCAAGGTTATCAACATTATTTACACAAAACAATTCATCGCAAGTCAAAAACAATGAATTTAAACGTGTTTGTTTACCATTTGTTCCAAAAATAACAAACCGTCTCAAAGATGTTTTCAAAAAGAACGACATGAAAATTGTTTATTCCAGTCAAAACAAAATGAAACAACTATTAGGATCAACCAAAGATAAAATTGATAACCTGGAAAAAACTGGTATCTATCAACTGACTTGTGGCGATTGTAATAAAAAATACTATGGCCAGACCAGAAGAACCCTTTCCAAACGTTTCAAAGAACATAGCGAGTCGATAAGACAAAACCAACCTAAGAAATCGGCTTTTGCTAGCCATGTTCTTTCCAATAACCACTTTGATTTTTCAATAAACAACATAAAACTTTTAAAAGAAGTAAATGACCCTAATCGACTAGATGCTTACGAGACGTATTATATCCAGAGAGACGAAGACAACATAAACCTTGACAACGGCAACATCGAAACCGATCTCTTTAAATATATCTAACTAACTTAATGTATAGTGACAGCTTTAAGTCATTCACCATTGTACTTTTGTCTATTATTGTGCTTATTTTTCCTCTTTTGTTCTTGTTCGTTTTTTGCTGATGATGACAAATAATTTGTTGAAATGCATACAATTTAATTATTGAAATTTAATAATAAAAAATTTCTTTGAATGGTGAACTCAATTTAAGGTGTTTTATTAATAATTATTCTTTTGTTTTAAAGAACTTTAATAAAGAATAAATATTGATACTTTTAATGCAATTAATGTTTATTTATTTGTATTTTATTTTAAAACAAATCACTTTTATACCTATTCACTTGTATGGGTCAGATAGGAAGTGATTGGTAGGAATCGTCTGTGGTGTTATATGTGAAAAATACTTTAGATTGTATCTTGTGGATTTTATCTTGTTGTAGATGGTCTGTTCGAGTATGCTGTGGTATACTCTCATCCCCCTTCCTTTATAGGTCCAGTCGGTTTGGCTGTCGGATTATTCTACTGGAACGTATGACTGTCTTTGGCGAGTTTACTTGCTGTTGTAGGTTCTCCGTGACAGTATTCGTTGGTGACTTGGATGTTGTTGTCTTTGGCTTTGATGTTCTTGGTCTTGATGTCATGTTAGAGTTTATTTGATCTTCTGGAGTACTATGTAGAGTATCTTCTGGAGTGCTATGTAGTGTATCAACTTCCACTGGGACATAATTAGGATGTGGATGAACTTCAGCTTTAGTTGGCCTGATGTTGATGATGTTTCTTCGCAGCTCTTTTCCATTTTGAAACTTCAGATTGTATGAACGTGGGTGTATTTTGTTTTTGACGACTGCAGGCTCCCATTCCTTCTTCTGAATGTGAGTGAGTACATTTTTCCCAATGTCTAGTTGTTGTGGTGGTGTGCAACCGCGGCTATTGATTGTATTTTGGTTATGTCGGATCCGTTTTAGTTCTGATGTTATGTTTCTTTGTTGACTAGACACTAGTGATTGAATTGTGGCTCGTATTTTCGATCAAAGGTTTCTACTGTAGAGGCGTTGAGCTGGTGTTCCCAGTGTTTCTCTAGGAGTGTTCATGTAGTTGAGGATGGCAAGATGGTAGTCTTTTTTTTGTCGTAATGGCACTTCTTTAGTAGCTGTTTGGCCGTTTGTACTGCTCTGTCTGCTAGGCCATTTCCTTTTGGATGATATGGAGAAATGGTGTGGTGGTTGAAATGCCATTGCTTTGCGAAGTCTTTGAACTCTGCTCATGAAAACTGTGGTCCGTTGTCCGAATGTACTTATTTTGGTATTCCGTGGTAAGCAAATATATTTTTTAAAAATTTTATTACGTTGCTTGTTGTTGTTCCTTCTAGTTTGCTGAAATTGATGTATCCTGAATAACTATCCGTAAGGACTATGTATTCTTCGTCTTTATAGTGGAAAAGGTCAGTTGCAACAATTTTGAATGGAAACTCGGGTATTTTCTTGTCTGCGATTGGGTGATTGTTGTTGCTTCTTTGATGTACTTGGCAAGATGCACATTTTTGTATGAAGTCTTGAAGGTCTTTGTTAAGTTTTGGCCAGTAAACGTAGTCTCTTGCAAGTCGAATACCTTTTTCATAGCTTAAGTGACCTTCGTGTACGTTTTTTAAAATTTATTTGCGCATTGCTTCAGGTATTATTGTTTTATTGGATTTGTGTATAATACCGTCATTTTAGGTAAGTTCGTCTCGAACGAACCAATATGGTTTTGCTAAATCTGGTACACTTCGCAAATTGTTGGGCCATCCATTTAAGATGTATTTGGTTAGGAGCTGGCATGTTTCATCGGTGGCTGTTAGATTAGTCAGGTGGCTTAGTTCAGCATCTGATATTGATAAGATGGTTTGAACTTGCAACTCAGTATCTTCTGTGTCATTGGTTTGAGCTTGATTGTCTACATCGCGACTTAAAGGGTCTGCAAGGAAAATTTTTGAACCTTTTAAGAAACCAAGTCCCTCGAATATTTCTTTTTCGATTTCGACAGAATGTGTTCTCTGTACCAGTCCCACAGTCTCGCACGCATTTGCACCCAAGATTGGCATGATATTTTCTTCGACAATTGTTGTGACGACAACAATACAAAACAAAAGAAAACAGAATTGCATATCAAAGCAGAAATATGCAAAACTGCACTATGAACGAATTCAACAGCACCGACCGACACACGAGCGCGAATACGAAACTTATTTTATTTTTTCTTTGTATTCAAAGTTCAGTTGCGTTTATTTGTAAATATTATTATTTTATTTAATCGTAAGCATTAATTTTATATAAAAGTAGGCTATTTATTCAAATAAAACTGACTTGCTATTAGAACAGCGAGCCAATAATACCTTCTTTTATTTAGACTTACCCCCACCAGTGGTAAGGGGCCTTTAAATTGAAACAGTATTAAATCATTGGTCCTTCGAAAGGAAAGAATACAGTGAAGACATTTGATCTGTCAAAGTGGATACGCACTCAAAAATTAAGCTCCTACTAAAAGTCCTTAAAAGTGTTTATAAAGTGCACGTAAAATTACTAAAATATTATAAAATAACCAAGAACAGTTTTCATCCCACCAAAGCAATCAAATTCCCACGTAAGTCTTAGCACTTAAGAGCAATAAAACCCAAATACATTTTGACCTGTAAATTATAACCTCACTTAATGAAAAGGGGTCTGCTTGATACCTCGCCCATCCAATTCAGAGAAGAAAAGCGCAGAAATTTTCCTGCAGCTGCAGCTTTGCCATCCCCAAAACCCTCTGAGCCGATAATGTCATCTCCAGTAATAACCGTCGATATCCTAAAACAAATATTAGAGGACAGCAACAAAAAACTCGTCAACGAGCTCTCTTCAAAAGACGATTTCCAAGCATTACATGCAGAGCTTTCTGGCTTAAAAATTAAATATGATGAAATTTCGGCTAAGGTGGTCCACTTGGAACATCGTAACAACACATTACAGGAACAGGTTGACAAATTATTACAACAAAGCTTAGAGGCAAATGTGGTGGTGCATATGCCCGCAGAAGAAAATACGGACTTGAAGCAAAAAGCAAAGTCTATTTGCGCTGACCTATTAGGCAATACCGACCCAAACTATAGAATTGAGTATGCGCACCCGGTATCTAATCAGAACAAACGCACTGCAATGATAGTTGTGAAATTTAATTCGCGTAATGCTGCTTGGGCAGTGCTACGTAGCACAAAGCAGCTAAAAGGTACACAGATCCACATCCATAAGGATCTCCCGTACAACACCCGACGAAAGATAAGTAACCTGCTACCCATTGCCAAATTCCTGCGTAACAAGTTTCCCCTTGTGAAAACCCAGCTGAAAGATGATAATCTCTACATAAACAATAAGCTTTTTAATTGGGATTTGTCGAACGGATGAAAGTGTGGCACAAATGATCCTGTGGAGGTTTTGCGAACAATTTTTGGTGGCGGTCTCAATTTATTTTCTAATATTGAAAGTTTTATGAATGAAGTTAACCTAGCGAAAAACATAAATAATGTCAAATCCAAAACGTCAATGGGGTTGTCAAATGTTGGCACCGTTCAATCCCTACAATTGTGCGAAACATCCGCTGTGCAGAATTTGGGTGCGCACACAAGCGCAAACGTGAGGCAGCAGATAAGTGGCCGTTCACACTATGAAAGGAAATGAGATGAAATCGTCTACTAGAAACCATTTTTATATTTAGATTTAAGAATATTAGGATATAATGTCGCAGGGCTTAAAAATAAATTCTTTCTAATAGATTTTTTTAATTATGTTAAAAGTTTTGATGTTTTTGTACTGTTTGAAACGCATGTATTGGAAGGTGAAATGGATAAATTCAAAGGAATATTTATTAATTATGATTTAAAATGGATACCAGCAATAAAATCAAATGTATTTGGAAGAGGAAGCGGAGGTGAATTATTCGGCTACCGTAAGAACCTTGAAGGGGTTACTCTAAACTTTAAGCGTTTTGGGGAAATGGATGTCTTAGAAGTAAAAATTATGCGAACTGCCCTCTACATCGTACCCATATATCTTAATTGTTCAAACTGGTCAAGGGATTACGAACGACTTTGTGACACTTTGCAATGTATGGGGTCAACTGATGTTCTTCTTGTAGGAGATTTCAACGCGAGGATCGGATTAACACAGAATAATTTTGTAAGTGGAACCGCATCAGATATTATAAATCCAACTCGCAGATCAAAGGATGAAGTATGCGATGGGAAGGGCGCCAAAATACTGGAAGTTGCGGATTCGTTGGATGCAAGAGTTTTAAATGGAAGGAGACCCAAATGGGGAGTATACGTTTTTTCGTGGAACGGCGCGTGCTCAGTAATAGATTATTGTTTCGTGTCAGGAGAGTGGAATGAAATTTTGAAGGACTTCAGGATATCTGCACAAATTTTCTCTGACCATATGCCGTTAGAAATCACTTGTTTAGTCTCAAGTGCAGATCATAAGTTCAACACAAAGCAACTTGGATTACTACCAAAATTAAAATGGAGAGATACATTTAAATCTATTTACCAAAATAATATGAACACGGAACTGGAGAAACGAAGATTAGAGAGTATTCCAACTCACATGGAGGACCTTACTCAAATTTTAATTGGAGCTGTGCCAGAAAGTATTAAAGGAAAACTCAGGGATACTTGTAAGCCTTTTTGGTTCGATGCTGAGTGCCAGAAAGCCAGAAAAAAATCGTTTTCATTCTTGCGGCTCCTAAGGAAACACAATACAGCTCTCTTTAAAAGTATGTATGCAGCAGCTAATAAAAGCTTCAAAAACCTTTGTCTATCCAAGAGAAAACAACTTGAGGAAACAAATATAGCTGTCCTGAATTCATCAAAATCTTCTGCAGATTTTTGGAAAGCCGCTAAAACTATCACTGGAAGAACCAACACAATTTCAGCAACATTGCATGCGTTTGAACTCCGTGATCATTTCATGAGCCTGCTTAACACTCCAACATTTTCCCCTCTTACTCACTATGCAGCCCCTTTTTTTACTGACGACTTCTTAGATGCGCCATTTACAACTGATGAAGTACAGAACGTAATAGATAAATCTAAGGCGGGAAAAGCTCCAGGTGATGACCGAGTACCAGCAGAATTTTATAAAAATTGTACTTTTGAATTCGTAGCCGCCCTAACGAAAGAATATAATATAATATTTGAGACAACAACTGTTCCTGCATGCTTTAAAAGGGCTTTTATATATCCACTGCACAAAAAAGGATCATACGATAACCCCGAAAATTACAGAGGCATCTCTTTTTTGAGCACATCAGCGAAGCTATTTAGTGCTCTGATATTTAATAGGCTTACGCAGTGGGTCGATGACAGGAAAATACTGAGCGAATTTCAAGCTGGGTTTAGGAGAAACTACTCGACCTTAGATCAATTATTCACCCTCATTAATGTTGCGGAAAGCTTCAAACGAAAGAAGAAAAAACTGTACGCTTTTTTCGTCGACTTTCGTGCTGCTTTTGATACAATCGCACGTGAAGCACTTTTTTATAAGCTGTACAAATTAGGAATATCGGCCAAAATTGTAGTTTTATTAAAAGCAATGTACGAGAACAATGTGGCGTATGTTTGGGATGGCGAGTTTGTTTCTGAGGAGTTCACAACACAAATGGGAGTAAAACAAGGATGTGTCTTAAGCACTTTACTTTTCATCTTGTTCATAAATGATATCGTGGAATCGATCGGTGGAGGAATCCAGTTTGGAAACATACGAATACCGGCTCTAATTTTTGCTGACGACATAGTTTTTTTGTCTGAATCTGTCGAAGGAATGCAGAGAACAATGAACCGTCTTGAAAACTACTGCAAACTTTGGAACTTGTCCGTTAATTTGGAGAAATCTAAGATGATGATCTTCAGGGAAGGAGGTGGTAGACACGCACGTAACGAAAAATGGAGATATCAAGGAGAAAATGTTTCAGTAGTACGAGAGTTCAAATACTTAGGGGTGATAGTTACTGCAAACCTCAACATGAAAAAACATTTTCAAAGTAAACTGGCCGATGCAAAAAGGGCCGTTTCTACAGTGTGGAACAGATGCATTGATAATAAATATATTGATCATAGTTCGAAATTGAAAATCTTTCGAGCGACTGCTACCTCCATATTGCTTTATGGGGCACAAGTTTGGGGTTATGGTGAATTCGAAGAAGTTGAAAGGTTTCTGAGGTATTTTTTAAAAAGGATTTTTCGGTTACCAGCTTGCACGCCAAACTATATGCTGCATTTAGAAACAACAGTTCCACCATTATTTTTCGACACTCTTAAGATACACTTTGAATATATCATTAAGGTATTAGAGATGGATGAGGAAAGGCTACCAAAACAAATACTGAAACACACCCGAACTACAAGGGGAAATCTTGTCATGAAGTGGGAAGAGCTGACAGCTATTCTTGGCGAAAACGCACGAATTTCATCCGAAATAAGTACTATGGACTTACGAAACCTGTTTAATAGGATCCTTGAGAGAATAAGCCACAGCTATTATGAAAAATTTAAAACAGAAGCACAATCGTCACAATACAGAATGATCTACAGCCAACTGAACTTCGACCTTAAAGAACAGACTTACTTTCAAAACCGATTTTCACTCAACATTATGAGCATTATATTTAGAGCAAGAGGTGAAATTATCAATTTGAACTTTATACCGCATCGTCCGGATCTTCCAATTTTGTGCGAACTTTGCAACCTCAAAGAGAGAGAGGATATATTTTATTTTATTGCCAGATGTCCCATCTTAAAAGAATTCCGGGTTAGTTATTTTGGTGCTACTTTGATGGATTTGGATGCAGTCATCGATATCTTGAATGGAAAATTTGGTTGGGAAATTTTGTATAAATATATAAGAGCGGCACTTAGCTACAGAAATTGTATCATAGAAGGAGACTTTTAATTGAACAAATATGTATAACTTATGTATATTATAGTATCAAATATTTGAACTAAAAACTGTCAATCTGGTAGACGGCCTTTGGCCAAACCATATTAAACTTATGATTGCATTGTTAATTTAAAATTATTTTTTTGTTAAATAAAGTTTTCAACAACTAACTAACTAACAGTGAAGAATATAGCGTTACCATGGCTACAAACATTGGTAGAAAAAAAAAACTAAGAAAATTAAAGTGCAAAAGCGTTATCAGGGCTATTAACACTGATATCTTAACTAAGAAATTGTGAAAACAAAAATGAAAAAACTAAGAACAACGAAATTAAAATGATGGACGAAACTGAAGTTTACATCATCGTCGCTAAGCATAGAGCACTAGTGGAGGAGCTGGAAGTGCAAATCCGCAAATTTGGAAAAGATAGCGCGTCAAGAAAAACCTGTGCAAAAAATATCTAATACAGAAAAGAGTTCTAATCAAGGAACTTCAAAAGATCCAAATCTTGACAAAGAACAAAATTGTGAAGGCCTCAAAACGGTTCAAACCCAAAGGCTTAAAAAACTGCAAATTAAAATAAGCGCAGTTGTAGACACAATTGAAGAGTTTGAAGAGACATTGTCCAATAAGTCCAATAATAGTAAACCTCACTACAAAAACTCTTGACACAGAATCGAGAAATTTATTCGAGCAAAGTCTTACAGAGCCTAATAAAATGCCAGTTCTTAAGACACTTTTGGACTTTTTGGAAAGGCGTTACCAGGCCTTGGAAGTACTTTCTCCCGCAAAAAACCTCAAAGATGTATTGAAGAGCCAAGACATGCAGTTCGAAACTTCCACATCGACGCGAAAGTGCTTCATTGCCACATATGCAAGGGTGATCACGCTGTTTACAACTGCCCAAAATTTTTAAATTCTACACTTAAGGAAAGATGGCAAAAATGTAAGCAATGTTACAGCAAAAGAAATTGCCAATACTGCAACAAAAAGCATCATTCGCTTCTACACATGGAATGGAAAGAAAGATTTCCTCAAACGAAAAAATCGGCAGAACCAGTTTCAAGTGATTTGTCAAAAACGATGAAACAAGTTAACCACGGCCAGCAGAATCAGAACGTTCTTATCGCAACCGCGATATTAAATGTGAACGGTGATGAAAATCTTGGTCGAAGTGTAACCATACGAGCACTAATTGATCCTGACTCACAAGCGTCATTAGTGACTGAGTCTATAGCGCAATCATTAAGACTCAAAAGGCAAAACGTTTGTGTTGAAGTAAGTGGATTAGGCGCAACAACCGCTGGAACCGCAAGGAACAAGGTTAATATTACAATATCTCCACGTTTTACGTCAAAGTTTAAGCTCCAAATAGAGGCTCTTGTGCTTTCCAAACTCACAAGACAACTACCTTCCAAAACAACGAAAAACATTGAAATTGGAAGTTTTGACAAACTAGAGCTTGCTGATCCGTCATTAAATGTGCCTGGACCCATTGACATTATTATTGGAGCCGATGCGTTTGGTAATATCATTCTTGATGGCATAAAGAGAGATGCTAGAAATTCACTGATAGTCCAAAATTCAAAACTGGGCTGGCTGATATCAGGACGAACATCAACAGACGTGGCTTCGAATTACAGAGTAACAGGATTTGTGACACAAACATCAATTGAGCAGCAGCTGGAGAAATTCTGGGAACTAGAAAAAGTAGCTCAATCACGGTACCAAAAGGAAATTGATAAGAAGTGTGAAGAATTCTACAGGGATACACACTACCGAAAAGAAAATGGGAGGTATGTCGTAAAAATCCCATTTAACCAAGATACCATGGAAAAACTTCAATTGGGAGACTCGAAGAATAGAGCTATTGCCCGGTTTCGTCAGTTAGAAACACAGTTAAATAAAAACTTGGAATTAAAAGCTGAATATTCGAAAGTGATTAACGAATTTATAGAGCTGGGTCATATGGTCAGTGCCCAGTCAACAAAGAATGACCAAATTTACTACATGCCTCATTATGCTGTGATTAAACCATCGAGTACAACTACAAAACTAAGAGTTGTATTTGATGGCTCAGCTAAATCAACAACAGGAGTAAGTCTAAATGAGTTGATGATGATAGGACCCAAGCTCCAAGATGACATAACAACCATATTGATGCGATGGAGGAAGCACAAATACGTGATTACTTCGGACATAGAGAAAATGTACCGCCAAATTGATTTACACAAAGATGACCAAAATTATCAACGTATCTTATGGCGAAATTCTTTTGACCAACCCATTAAAGAATATATGCTTACAACCGTTACTTATGGAACAGCATCAGCACCATACCTAGCAGTTAAGACTCTCCAACAACTAGCTGAAGATGAACAATCCATATACCCAGTAGCCTCAGACATAGTCAAAAATGATTTTTACGTTGACGATGTCATGTCCGGAAGAGATACCATATCAGAGTGCAGAAAAGCTCAGAAAGAACTTGACGAGATGCTAAGAGGAGCAGGTTTTCAACTACGCAAATGGGCTGCAAACGACAAGAAACTACTTCAACATATACCAATTGAGTTACGTAATCAACAGAAAAAAGACGTAATGAAAGACGAAACTATCAAAACGTTGGGCATCCACTGGAATCCCTTAAAAGACACTTTCCAATTCAAAGTGAGCCTCGACACAAGCCTCTCTACGGAAATACTTACAAAACGTAAAACCTTGTCCGAAATAGCCAAACTATATGACCCTCTTGGTTGGTTGGCTCCAGTGACAGTGGGAGCAAAGATTTTAATGCAACTTATCTGGAAATCTGAAGTCGGCTGGGATGAACAACTTTCATTGGAACAACAAAACCATTGGAACAAATTAAAGAAGAACCTTATGGCAGTCGAAGACATCCGAATACCACGATGGTTGGAAACCAGAAAAGATCAGAAAATTGAGCTTCACGGATTTTGTGATGCTTCTGAAGCAGCATACACAGCAGTAGTTTACTGTAGAGTGCCTATGTCAAATGGTATTTTCGTTACAACTATGTTAACTGCAAGAACAAAGGTAGCATCAATTAGGAAAAACCTTCCTCCCCCGAAATTAGAGCTATGTGGAGCTCAACTCTTATCGAAATTGCTAGCAGACACTGTACGAACTTTTGGCTCCTGGACAGATTCAACAATTACCTTAGCTTGGATCAAAAAATGTCCATCGACGTGGAAGACATTCGTTGCAAACCGAGTGTCAGAAATTCAAGAAGCAACCAAACCAAAAAGTTGGAGCCATGTAAGATCAGCCGACAACCCAGCAGACTGTGCTTCTCGAGGCTGTTTACCAGAAAATATGAAGAACAACCAACTGTGGTGGAGTGGACCAAAATGGCTACAAAAAGATTCCTTTTACTAGTCACAAGAACAATTTACAAGCATATCAGAGCCCGATATTCCCGAAGCAAGAAAAGTTTTGACGATAGAAGTTCACGCAATCGACAACGTAGCCGAAAGATTTTCTCGTTACAACAAGTTACTAAGAGTAGATGCCTACTGCAGAAGATTCGCATATAACTGCAAGATTTCAATTGATCATAGAAAATTGGGAATGAACTCCGAAACCGATAAGGTTAACAAAGAAACGGGCCATTTAACTGTCAAGGAGATACACGATTGTCGCAACGGCATCATTCGAGCTATTCAAGAGAGAGTGTTCCACGAAGAAATAAGATGTCTAAAAGATGGAAATAATCTTAACAAGAAAAGTAAAATTCTGTCATTGAACCCAATATTAAATAAAGATAAGATCCTAGTAGTGGGTGGCCGATTGGGAAATGCAAAAATAACAACTTGTGAAAAACATCCGTTTATTTTACCACACAACGAAAGATTAACAGATCTTCTGGTTGAAAACGCACATAAGCGCACAATGCACAGTGGTATGCGACTAACACTTACAAAAATAAGACAACGTTTTTGGATACTCCAAGCAAAACGAGTTGTACGCCGAATAATTTATCAATGTGTTAGATGTTTTCGTTTTAATGCACAATCAACTTCTCAGCAAATGGGAGTACTACCAGCGGCTAGAGTTACACCTTCTAGGCCCTTTACTCACACAGGCATTGATTATGCGGGTCCCATCCAGGTACTGGTCGCCAAGGGACGAGGAAACAAATCTACAAAGGGCTACATAGCAATATTTGTTTGCTTAGCTTCTAAAGCGATTCATATTGAGCTAGTTAGTGATCTAACCTCAGCAGCGTTCCTCGCAGCTTTAAAACGCTTTACATCAAGAAGAGGAATCTGTTCACATTTGTATAGTGACAATGGTACTACGTTCGTGGGAGCCAACAAAGAAGTTCAGCATCTGATGCAAGAAACCATAAAGTGATCTGAAGAAGATGCTGCATCTAAACTTGTAATGGATGGAATCCATTGGCACTTTATACCTCCTGCAGCACCTCACTTTGGTGGACTATGGGAGGCCGGCGTTAAATCAACTAAATATCACCTCAAGCGAGTGATTGGAGACACAACGCTTACATTTCAAGAACTTTCCACCCTTTTGACACAAATAGAAGCCTGTCTTAACTTCCGACCACTAACAATACATCCACAAATCACTTACATCAAGTTTTATGGATGGGCATTTTGCTTGGCTTACTGAATATAGTTAGCTCCACTCCAATCCCCTATGATGTCGAGATAATTCCATTCCAAAGTCATCCTGGAATATACTTCGAAGATGTGGGACAGGCAAATTTAATTTCCAGCTCTTGGAAGACTATTGTGTTCTTTAATTTGACAAACTATTGGCAAGAGTTTGAAACGTACAAAAAACTAGTTTTACAAATGGAAGCAATTTGTTCATCTACTGATATAAAAGAATTAAGATCAGTCATGTGTGAAGGTATACTACACCAGTTTCAACACCATATTCAACAGATACAGCTCAACAACGAAATCCTATTGCACGCAAACGAAGATTCAACACGAAGACAAAAACGGTCACCATTTGATTTCATTGGAACAATTACCAATGAATTATTCGGAGTTCTCGACCAAAGATTTGCTAAAAGTTACGAGCAAACAATTGAAGCTGTCAAGAAAAATGAAAAACATCTGTTGCAATTAATGAAGAACCAAACAACAATAGTAGATTCTACTGTCAACATTTTCAAGAAAGAACAAATTGAAAACACGAAGCAAATACAGTTACTTAGTTCCGTAGTATCGAGACTCAAGGAAAAAGCCAGCAAATATGAGTACATGAAGACATTTTCTTCAAACGCTCTGAATGAAATACTTATAATGATAAATTATAAGGCAACTCAGACCATATTACTGGATGTTTTACTATCAACCCACACTGTAAGAATTCACCCACTCATACTTTCTGTTCAACAATTTAAGGATGAATTAACAAAAATTCACGAAAATATTCCAAAATCTTTAATGATTCCCGGAGAACGACATCATGAATCGATCCTGCAATTGTACAGAATCCTAATTGCAAGGGCTAGAGCGACCAATTACAACATAATAATTGAGATAAGCCTCCCGTTGCTGTATAACGAAGAATTCAAGTTGTACAGAGTGTTCCCGGTTCCAACCAAACACAACGGGAACTTCACGAGCATCATTCCGTCATCGGAATATTTGATGGTTAATCTACAAGTTAATCATTTCTATCCTCTCAACAAGGATGAATTTTCACAATGCAAATTGAGGCCTTCAGACATATTCTGGTGCACACTTCAACATCCGTTATACACAACTGGCGCTTCTGTTAGTGTCTGTGAAATGAACATAATTCAACACAAGGAAATTATGAACTCATGCTCCACAAAGGACAAACCACCAAGGCTATACTGGATTGAAATGTATCAACAGAATTCATGGATTTACAGCACTCCTGAACAAGTAACAGTGAACATCAACTGCGATTTTAACGCGGTACCTATCACTCTAAAGGGCAGTGGTTCGTTAAAGTTACCAGCAAGATGCATTATACATGACCAAACCATGACTGTTGTGGGAAAACAAACAATGACAAGCAGAATAAAATCTTCTTTTTTACCAACATTCAACCTTTCTGAGCAGTTAACATCATTTAACTTCAAAAGAGAGCAACAATCTGTCTTACCCACTAACGCTTCATTGGATATTTCTACATTAGAAGCCTCAATTAAGCTGCAAAAAAGTCAGGAATTCATACTTAATGAAATAAACACTCATCGGATTCACCAGTACTCACTGCTTGGAGTGAATGGATTTATAGTAATCATAGGGGTCATCATAGTTATAATCTTCATCATCAGACGAAAAAGAGCACAACAGCCAACGCCATCAATTAAAGCAACAGCTATACCAATGAGATCCTTCAACAAGCGACGAAACACCCAAACTTCCTTTGAAGACATCGATTTCTGCGTTTCTTCAATCTGAGGGGCCCAGCATGTTGTGACGACAACAATACAAAACAAAAGAAAACAGAATTGCATATCAAAGCAGAAATATGCAAAACTGCACTATGAACGAGTTCAACAGCACCGACCGACGCACGAGCGCGAATACGAAACTTATTTTATTTTTTCTTTGTATTCAAAGTTCAGTTGCGTTTATTTGTAAATATTATTATTTTATTTAATCGTAAGCATTAATCTATATATATAAAAATGAGTTTGATTTATGTTTGACCATTTATATCTCGAGTTTGACAACACCGAATTTGATGATTCTTTTTTTGCTGAAAAGGTATTTATTTGCACCAGGTTTTGTGTAAAAAAAAGTACAATGTATGTTACGTATGTTGCATATGTTGCAAATGCACTTGCCACCATGCAATCAACTAATCAACAAATTCAATAATTGATCATAACTGAAATGTATGCATAGTTATGAATCATTATGCAACATATAATATACAACATTTGCAACAAATGCATTTATATCTAGAGTTTGACATCACCAAATTTAATGATTCTTTTTTTGCCCAATAGATATTTATTTGCACCAGGTTTGTCTGTAAAAAAATAGTACCATGTATGCTACGTATGTTGCATATGTTGCAAATGCACTTGTCAGTATGCAATCAATTAATGGTGGTCGTACAGGGCACTCTGCACTTAAATTGCCTTTAAACATCCAGGTTAACGAAGCGCCTACATGTAATATTTGTAAAACGTCGTCAATGGCCAAAGTCTTGCAACAGTGTAGGATTATTGTATGGGATGAGTGTACAATGGCACACAAAAAGTCACTTGAAGCTTAAGATCGAACTCTGAAAGATTTGCGAGGTAGCCAAGTAATGTTTGGCGGCGCCATGATATTGGTGGCGGGTGACTTCAGACAAACTTTGCCAGTCATACCCCGATCGAATACTGCGGATGTCAATGCCTTAAATGTTCTCCTTTGTGGATATATTGTTAAAACACTCACTAAAGTGATCCGTCTGCTGCAGAATTTTCAAAGCAGCTGTTGGATATTGGAAATGGAAAAATGTCCGTTGACGTTGATAGTTCAAATGGCCAAATAACACTGCAAATTTCTATTGTTTAAGGAATTCAAAGAAAGAATTGGTTCAAAGTGTGTTTCCAAGTATTTCGGAGAATTATAAAAATCGTTCTTGGTTATGTGAAATAGCTAAAGGCAAAAATAAAGATGTCGCTGAAATTAATGCATCTATTTTAGAAGAAATAGATGGACGATTTGTTGCCAACAAATGAGTTGATGCATTTATAAATGAGGATGACGTAGTGAATTATCAGACGGAACTTTTGAATTCGATTGATTTACCGGGACTGCCACCTCATTATTTAGCTCTAAAAATTGGAGCCCCGATTATAATGCTGAGTAATATTAATCAACCTCAACTTTGCAATGGTACTAGACTAGCTGGAAAAAAGTGAATGAACAATCTAATTGAAGCTAGGATTATTAGTGGCAAATATAAAGCGGGAGATGTTTTGATCTCCAGAATTCCAACCATTCCACCTGATTTGCCATTTGATTTTAAACGTCATCAATTTCCTACTCGCCTTGCTTTTGCCATCACTATAAATAAAGCCGGGGTCAGTTTTTGAAAATTTGCGGTATTGATTTCTCATGGTCAACTGTATGTTGGGTGTTCTAGAGTAGGGAAACCGTTCGCACTTTATATTTATGTTAAAGATGGTAATACAAAAAATGTTGTTTATAAGAAAGCATTAGAATAAAATGTTAGAAATTTTAAAAACGCATTTTATTCAAATATTTTCTTTCTGCTTCCTTAAGTATTAGCATTTCTCCAGCCTGACGAATTGAAAAATTGTACGACTTTTTTTGATTGTGAAATCTGCTCAGCAAAGTGAGCATGGGTTGAGAAAACAAACAGTCAAGTTTGGATTTGAGATTTGTGAACTGAATTCGTTTAAACTCAAAGGGCATATCTGTTGGGATAATTGGAATCCTCGGAATGAGAACAAACTTATCTTAAAATTTTCCGTTGAATATGGTCGCGGGCATCACATCACTCTTCAGTTTTCTTATGACCAAGCGCGTTCAATCGCATAGTTTTGGTTGTTTTAGATTTCGAAGCTGATGACTACCGAGCCCGCCTTCAGTTGTAAATTGTGCTGTGGTAAGTCAGGTACATCTAAGGAGTTTAAAAACTCAGTTGGATAATCAGTGGATTCATCTTCGTTTGTTACACAGTCAATAGATTTGAATGAATGCAGAGTACCAACGATTTGATTCTCAATTATAAAGTTTAAGTCATTCACATCTCTATCCTTAGCCGCCGAAATTGGACAGATCTTTTAAGGTTCGATAACGAGCTTCCAATGCGTTATTGTGCATTCATCCCAGATGTGATTTGTGAGGCTACTAAAATTTTTTCTATTGCAGAGTGTTTTGCAATGTTACATGTCGGTTGTTCAGTAGTTTGAAGATTTAATGGCAATTTCAACGCTGAATGAGCAATTTCTACCGCAATTTCGGATCTCGCACGAATAGTGACCAAAATCAATGACACGAGGAATTTCTTTCCTGTTATACCAGGGACATCCATTAAAAATAAGCCAACATTTCCATCATCAATAATTGTATTAATTAATTTATCATAAACTTTCTTCTATTTTGGGTTCAACAGTTCATTCGTTTGAACTGATTGGTCTAATTCATATCGATCATATTCACGATCACGTTCGAATTCTCTAATAAATGAGTCTTTCACTCTGCGATCTGGATCTGGCACTCCTAACCTGACTAACAAACTGCCGCACATATGAGGTAACACATATCTTCGATCAAAAGCAAAGCCTGGTTATGCATCTCCTCATTAGCCTCAAGATCAGGATTTCTTGAACTGACACGAATTGGATGTAAAATGTCTTCTGCCATTTAAAAAAAACCGCTTCGCAGATTTCGATCATTTTTAAATGCGATTATTTTCTTTAAAACTAAAATAAATTCTAGCAATAAAATGGAGTACTTTTTTCATTTAATTAATATTTCTTTGACTTAATCTTATCTTTTCTTATCTTATATAATAAAAAAATATTAAAAATGAGTTTGATATAAATGGTTTATAAGAAAGCATTTGAATAAAATGTAAGATATTTAAAAAACGAATTTTATTCAAAGTTTTCTTTCTATACCCTTTAATATTTGCATTTCTCAATTTATACGCCTCTTGGCTAAACTGAATTTTATTAAGAGGCAACAGCCCATTGCAAATCTGCTCAGCGAAGCGGGCATGGGTTTGCTAGTTTTATATAAAAGTAGGCTATTTATTCAAATAAAACTGACTTGCTATTAGAACAGCGAGCCAATAATACCTTCTTTTATTTAGACTTCCCCCCACCAGTGGTAAGGGGTCTTTAAATTGAAACAGTATTAAATCAACAACTTTGAATGCTATTTTGCAATTTTGGTTGGCAATTGTGCATTTGAGTTTGACTTCACTAATTACTTTGATTTGGTGGTTAGCAAATGAACGAAGTGCTTTTACGTTGCACTGGTGCAATATCGTATCAGTTTCACTGATAATTTTAATTGGTAGCACATTGCATTCTGCACCGGTGTCGAAATATATTTCACATTTTTTTCCAAATTTGAAGTGGATTTCTTCTGTCCATGGCTTCTTATTGTTTGACTTGGTATCTTCAACGTCTATCTTGCCAATGTATGCACTTCCAATATATGCTGCCCAGCCGTTGTCCCTACTTGTATCGCTGTTCTGACCACATTTCACTGCTTTAACTGTCTTGTCTTTATTGAAAGAGTATTTTATTGCTTTTTTATTTTGTTGACTACGACAGCATGATTCAAAATGATTTTCTTTTTTGCAGTTTTTACATACGTGTCGAAATCCAGGACATTTACGAAGTTTACGCTTTTTCCCACAATTTCGGCAATCTATAACATTGGGCTTAGACTGTTTGCTAACGTATGACACTCCATTTTCCGTTTATTTAATAATCTGTGCAGTTTGTAGTTGTGCGATTTCAGTCGCTTTGCATTTAACTATCGCTTGCTCCAGCGTTATATCTTGATAAAGAAGACGTGTACGTAATTCGTCGTTTTTTATTCCCGAGATAAGCCGATCTTTCAACATTCCGTCAATTAACTTTTCAAAGCCGCAATTTTGTGCTTGAAATCTTAAGCGGGACATTAATTCGTCAATGCTTTCGTTTTCTTTTTGACATATATTGTGGTATTTATAGCGTTCAAATGTTATATTCACTTTTGGAATAAAATAATCTTCAAAGACTTTTTGAACATCTGTACATTTGATCTCTTTTTGACCATCTGGGATCACTGGTTCTGGCAGTGTATTGTAGAGTTGGATAGCGGCAGCTCCTACAGTTGACATAAATGTAACAATTTGTATTTTTTCCGATTTTATTTCTAACTGCGTAGCAGTCTCAAAAAACGTGTACTGCTGCTTCCACAATTTCCATGATCTTGCCATGTCTTTGTCGTGCTCTATTATGAGAGTTTTTGATGGACCAATAAATTGGCTTGCATTGACATCTGCCATGTGGATGTCGTCGATATTCCCCAAAAATAAAAAAATGTAAATTACTTACGTCGAATTCGTCGATGTGTTATTAGCATTTAAGTACAGGTTTCGGCACCATGTAAGTTTGCATTACTAAACTTATTGTTTATTTAACAAGAACTTTAATAAAGAATAAATATTGATACTTATAATGCAATTATGTTTATTTATTTGTATTTTATTTTACAGAAAATCACTCTTATATCTTGCTAGGAATATATTTTCTAATAACACCAGAACACGACCGCGATTGAATATAAGCTAAACTAATCGTAACTATTTAAAGCTTAATTATTTGGATTACCAGAATCCAAAATAAAACTGAAAACGCGAATCTATTTATTTGAAAAAAAAAGAATAACAAACGAATGCACCACGACAATGTGCAACACGATTAGGAAAATTTAAATCTAACGCGAAACGTCAAACGCCGGTGTGTTTGATAAAAAAAAAATACACAAAAAAATATTCCAAGCCAGACAGCAAATGCAGTGCTGTCTCCCGTTAGCTCAGCTGGGAGTGGGTTCGATAAGAACGATATTTTTATTAATCTCCATTAATTCCAAAATTGAAAAAAATCTTACTTCTGAAGACCTTTGCTGAGATAATATCAAAAAGGGAAAAACACATCATTGTGATCTTTCTTTGATGTCCGACACTTTATGGTGGGACTCGGTCATACTAAATTTAGGTTGGTGTGATTATAGTTCACACATTGTTGGACATGAGTCATCTTCATGCCTTTCTCTGTTTTTTTTTCGACCTTCTGTTGACAATTCGTTGACTGGGTGGCTCTTCCGCCTTTCGTAAAATAGTGTAGACACCCTGTCTAACACTTCTGATGGAACCTAGATCGGTTACTTTTTCCAAAATACTTAAAGAGCTGTCCTCTGGCTGATGGACCAGGTTTCTACTGCACTCTTTAAAGCATTTTGGAGCCGCAAAAGAAAGGGGATGTGGGACGAAAAGTTATTAAAGGGGAAATGGGTTGGCGAAACTTACCGCAACAAGTCCCACCCTCACCTCCTAGGAAGTGTACTTACAATTCGTTATAATTGAAAAACATTTCCAAAGATGTGCCCGGGAAAAAAAGGTATTATTTTCCATAAAAAAACTAAAAACAATGTAAATGTTAATTATAAATAACAACAGTAAAACAAAAAAAATATTATCACAAATCAAATGCTCAAAGTAAGAGAAAAATTAAATTTAAAACCAAAATGTAAATTAAAAGAACAAAAAAAATCAAGCTACGTTACTTAACGACTTTTAAGCAAAAAAAAAAAAACAAGCTACCTAACTTTACAACTTTTTAACAACCTAAAAAAAAACAAGCTACATTACTTTAAAAAAAAAAAGTACTTTCGGGTGCGCCGGTGTACGGTTTCAAATCCTTGACATTCCAAGTTCCGCGGTCTTTATTATTATTATCTTCAAGCCAGTAAGTCCAAGGTGACAAATGCTTCTTTATTCTAAACGAACCGACAAACTTCGGTGCTAATTTCGCGGCGTAATAATTCGCGGCATCCGACAACGAGAAATTTCTACACCATACAAGTTCGCCGGGGTGATATTGAACGGCTTGGGCAGATCTTTTAAAAGTTGCCTGTAATTTTTTTAATACATCACATCTAAGCTCTTTGAAACGATTTTCGATCTCGACCTGATCTTGAACCGTTTCGGAGCTATCTTCTACTAATGGTACTTCCCGACCAGAAAACACCATATCTCTCCCAAAATTCGCATAGTAAGGAAAAACTCCTAAAACCTCATGTTGTGACGTACGAATCGCGCACGCCACCTTCTGCAGCTGTGAATCCCACACTCTGCGGTTTTCAGCGACGTTAACCCTCAACGCCGTCTTAATAATCTGATTTATTCTTTCCGCAGGATTCGCCTGCGGATGATAATGGGCTGTGAACTTTAATTGTGACGCGTACGTTTGGCAAAGCACTTTCAGTTCCTTGGATCGGAACAGAGGACCGTTTTCACATACGATCATCTTGGGAATGCCAAATAAAAGGAAGACGTTCTCTTCTAATTCCCTACAAATAGATTTGGCCGTAGCCGACCTCAACGAAAAGAGTAGTGGAAGCTTTGAAAAGTAATCCACTACTGTCAAAATATAAGTAAAACCCCTACTCGACTTAGGAAGTGGACCTTCCAAATCTACAGAAATCATCTCCCATGGTGATTTGATTCCTACCCTCTCCGCCATCAAACCAGCTGGCTTATCATTCAATGGCTTCACCTGTTGGCAAACTTTACAATTCCTAACGTACCTGGTTATATCGGCCCTCTTTTTTGGCCAATAAAATTTTGCCATTACTCTGGCGAAAGTTTTCCTAACCCCCATGTGTCCTGCTAATGGACTATCATGGTTTTCCTGTAAAATACCTAATCTGTCATTTTTTCCTATCACTCTCTTCCACGCGTGATTAGTTTCGTGTACTACGACATGATTTGGCTTCACCAGTTTGAACAACTTGCCTTGTTCAACCCTTCAAGTTGGAAACCTAAGCGGATTTGCGTTGACTGAAGAAATCATTTTTGTCACCCAAGGGTCTAAATCCTCATCTGAGTTACCACCCAACTGTGGCACTCCTCGAGAGTGCATATCAAAAGTATATATAAATGCAAAAGTTGCATTTTTTCCTACTCACTTTTAATCCTGCCTCACTCAACCTTTTCATCACCTCATTCAGAACTTCATGACGTTTCTCGAAAGTTTCTGAAATGATGATGATGTCGTCTAAATAGACAAAGACGAATGGCTCCAGGTCGGCACCCAAAACTGTGTAGATAAACCTCTGCCAAGTCGCCGGTGAGTTATGCAGACCGAAGGGCATTCTCCTAAACTGAAAGAGACCCCTCCCAGGTACTGTTAAAGCAGTAAAATGCCTAGATTCTTCCTCCATAGGTATCTGCCAATACGCTGACTTGATATCTAACGAAGACAATAATTTAGCAACACGAAGCCTATCTAAAATTGAATTTATATATGGCAGTGGATAAGCACGCCTATCAGTATTCTTATTCAGCTTCCTATAGTCCACACAGAATCTATATTAGCCGTCTTTATTTTTAACTAAAAGTTTTGGAGACGACCAAGCACTTGTCAATCTCTCAATAACTCCTGCCTCTAACATCTCATTTAATTCCCTATCAATATGTTCCTGCATTGCCGGGGAAACCGGATAATACCGTTGTTTTATCGGTTCCGCCGACGTCCTTATCTTGTGTTTAACTAACGTTGTACACTCTAAGCCATCAGGCATTTTCCTAAAAGATTCTCCTATTAACTCTTCTAAAGTTTTAATTTCATTAGCACTCAACTCTGATCGTTCTGTAATAGAACAAATCGAAACAGGAATGTACTGCTCCGAAAAAGTCCACATCCGTGATCTTAAATCCGGGACAATACCCAACAGCGCCCAAAAATCTGCGCCGAGGATCACCGTATGTGGCAGAGAAGGGATGACCGAACAGTCAACTAACACTGCTGTATCCTCAACAATTATTGGAAGAGATATCACTCCTAAAACTTCAACCCTTGTTCCATTTGCTAAACACACGCAGTGAACAGAGTCTTTTTTCAAAGAAAGCCCTAAATTCATTATCATTAACCAAGCATACCTACATATTATTGTTCTAGAAGCTCCTCAATCTAATAAACCTAAAAATTTAGAACCATAAACACTAACACTCAAAAATGGTCTTCTATCATTCCCGTTTGCCTCCAGAGTAAACCCTAAATGAATTAAATCTGCCGACTGGTTACCAGCAGGCAGCCCTGTCAAACAAAAAAAAGGTCGAAATGTCCTAAAAACGTATTAGGACTTTTGAAAATGGGAACACTGAATGTGAATAAAATAATTTTGACTAAACGTCAAAAAAGTTATATTAAAGCTATGAATGAGAGTGCGACAACGCTATTATACTCTCAAAATGAAAATGGAGGAAGAATACTGTGAACAAATTATTTTCGATTTTCTTTTTTGTTCCAATAAATTGTTTTTATACAAAAAAGAAAAATCGAAACAAATAAATTAAATAAACAATTAATCAGAAAAGAAAGAAAAAAAAACTCACGATTTGATTGCCCTAACTTACTCTTATGTTCTAGGCAATCTAACTTCCACTCCCAAAAAATGGTGTTCTGCCAAGGACAAAAAGGGTCAGCCACTGGATTGCACCTAATATAGAATAAAAAAACACCAAGTAAAATCTTTTTTTAAATAAAAAATTCCACAACACTTCCCTAAACACAATTTGAGACAATTTATTGCCACCAAACAGAAGCACAACAAAACAAAGAACCCCATGCTTTTGGAGCGCCAAATGCTAGGAATTATATTCTAGTAAAAACAACACCGATCGCGATACAATTAACTTAAACTATTTTACCAAAAGAAAACAATTTGGATACCCGAATCCAATCTTGTTGACAATTAAAAAAAAAGAACCCAACACGAATTATAAAAAAATATGCACAACGACGATGTGCAGCACGGAACAAAATATTTTGGCAACTGCCAAACGAAACGAAGCGGCGTGTTGATTGAGATAAATAAAAAACATAAGCGAGAGCTACAGTACGTTTGAAACGAAATGTTGGATACCCTATTCCCCATATTTTTGTATCTGCATGCGTCTGCCTCCCGCAAACAGCAAATGTTTCAGAAACAAAATTCTTCTTTAGCAGACAGAAAAAAATTCAATAACATTAATTTTATGCGGTGTGATGTTCAATTAGTGCTGGCGCAATAAAAAAAGGAGTGCGCCACGCCCAAAGTTAAAACGTTTTATTGCCAAGGCAATTGTTATGAGCTCAGTGACATTCAATTTTATTCTTGCAGATAGATTTGAACAAAACAAGACAAAACTTAAATTTTTAAAAATTAGATTTGGAATGGAAATAGCGATTATGGGTGTTTTTAACAATTATTGGACCACACTCTGCTACGTAACCAAGGAATATAAATCCAAGTGTTCATCTGTTTGCTTCAAAACTGCGACCGATAGTTAAAAAACGTTAAAAAAATTAATGCATTATACGACTTTTGACGGAAACGCCCCTTAAAAGTGGGCGTGTCTTAAAAATTTGAAGCACTAACTGCACTTTTTTCAGTATTTAGGCATATGTGTAAGACTACAGCTGAATCGAGTAGTTTTTAAACAATCTTACCTGAACAAAGGTATTTTACCAAAATCACGCCTTTAAAAGTGGGCGTATTGAAAAAATTTACAAAAGAAAATGTAGAGATATATTTCTCAAATAACGAACGGAAGGAAAAAGGTTTAAATTAAACATTGGAAATGCCTTAAACTCTTAAGGCTACGTTTTTCATTCTTTCATGAAAAGTAGGCGTAAGCCACACCCAAAATTCAAAAATTTCTTTTCATACACAACCCTTTTCATTTCTATTAAGAGACGCAAAATTTTGGCTTGCGGATTAATTATAAATACCGTTTATTTACAAAAACAATTTTTTTATAGCTTCTAATGAAAAGTGGGCGTCAGCCACGCCCAAAATCAATTTTTTTGATTTCATACACAAGATGTTTATGTGCCAGTAAGACCCACAAAATTTAATGTTTTTCGCTTCAATATAACAATTGTTATTTTATAAAAACAATATTGATGGTTTTGTATGAAAAATAGGCGTAAGCCACGCCCAAACTGGAATATTTTTATTTGATTGGAAGAAAGTTTACCTAAAGCTTACGTGTGCAAAATTTTAGCGTTATGCTTTTATCGTAACTGTACAAAAAAACATAATTTAATTTTATTAAATTGAGGTTGTTCAACAAAAATGGCGATTGTGGGCGTGTTTGTGGGCGGATTTTACCGGTTCAAGAACTTAGTCTTACTCTTGAACCAAAGATTAAATATGCAAAATTTCAGCTTTCTAGCTCAAAAACTGCGACCTCTAGAGAGTATACATACGGACGGACGGACGGACGGACGGACGGACGGACGGACGGACGGACGGACATGGCTAAATCGACTAGGCTTTTGATTCTGAGTCAGAATATATATACTTTTCTATACCTAACGGTATTATTTCTCTATGTTACAAACTTCACACCAAATACAATACACCCATTCTATGGAATAGGGTATAAAAATATATACTCCTAGCCAGACAGCAACTGCAGTGCTGGGAGTGGGTTCGATAAGAACGATATTTTTATTAATCGCGCTCGATTAATAAAATGTAAATTGTTGACGATATATATAGATGTACAGTAGTGTACCTATACATGAAAGTGGGCGCCAGGAAACTTTTATGGTAGTTTGCCTTACCAAATGGAAGCTGAAAAGTGTCTTCAATTTTAAAAGAAATAAACAATTGAATTATTTTTCCCAATGGGAAATTCGAATCTTTTATTGATTGTAAAGTGAATGGTCTGGGAAACCTTGGCAGAAGGCCTGGACGAAAACCCAGAGTCTTTTCGACAAAAGGAAAATAGAACAAAATTATCTCGAGGTTAGCAGAAGGCTAGTTCTTGAAATTTAGAATAGGTATACGCAAAATAAAAGAAAAATAGCAAACAGTGTTTTGTGTCACGGTGACACAAAGGAAGATCACAATGGTAACGCAAGGTAAAAATAAAATCTAAATCTTGGGAGAAGACGAATAACAGTGAAGGTCTATTCTAATACAAATTTATTTGCCCCACACAGGGTCACAAACAAAACGAATTAAAACAAATTAATCAAACAGTAGACAAGCTATTTCTGGACAAAACCAGACACAGAAATACTTAGCTTTGTAAGCCCGCCAAAAAGAAAATCTTTCTCAAATGTCTTCAAAATTTACTTCTCGATTTCCTCAATCGTTTACTCCTTTATCTCTTAATTTCAATCTCGGTAAAACAATCTCGTTTTTCACTTTTTTTTCAAAATTCTTTTCGCCAAAATCCAATTATCTTTTTCTTTCAAAATCCAAAATTGAATTGTCATTCAAAATGGGGGCTTGGCTTGTCCACTTCGACCCGACCATATAGCCATCCTCTTCGGATATTTTGCGTGGTGGTGTTCTTGTCTCAGTCATACAGCAGCATCTCGCCCATATATGCAGAGACGTGCAACTGAGAGCGGTGATACAACCATTGCACGCGATCCTATGCGTTGAGGATGCGATCCTCGTAGGCTCAGTGGACGTGTTCAGCCGTATAATGTCAATTTTATTTTATTTCAAAAGGCAAGTGAAAAACTACGACACAACGCGCAAAGTCCCCAGCCCAAACCGGCCCAAATTGATTATTTTGAGAAGAATATTCTTGTTGGAAAGAAACTTAACCATTTTTAAACTAAAATGGTGGAATTTATATATAAGAAAAATCTTAATTTTGTAGACCTTCGCGCAGAAAATATTAAAAAGGGAAAAATACATCATTGTGATCTTTTTTTGATGTCCGACACTTTATGGTGGGCACTCGGCCATACTAAATTTATGTTGGTGTGATTATAGTTCACACATTGTTGGACATGAGTCATCTTCATGCCTTTCTGCTCTTTCGACCTTCTGTCGACAACTCAATGACTTAGTGGCTCTTCCGCCTTTCGTAGAATAAGGTGGACATCCTGTCCAACGCCTTTGATGGGACCTAGATTGGTTACTCTTCCAAAATACCTAAAGAGCAGTCCTCTGGCTGATGGTCCAGGTTTCTATTGCACTCATTAAAGCATTTTGGAACCGCAACGAGAAGGGATTAGGAAACAAAATTTATTAGAGGAAATGGGTTGGCAAAACTTGTTGTGGTAAAATTTTTCGCAACAAATCCCACCCTCGCCTCCTAGGAAATGAACTTACAGTTCTTTAGAATTGTAATACATTTTCAAAGATGATGTGCCCGGGAAAAGAAAAAAGGTATAATTTTCCATAAAAAAAAATAAAAACAAAGTAAATGTTTATTATAAATAACAAAAATCAAAAATCTAATAATCAAAGTAAAGTGAAATTAAAATTCAAGAGCAGAAAAACAAAAAAATCAAGCTATGTTACTTTACTACTTTTTACCAAAAAAAAATTAAGCTACGTTACTTTACAAATCGGATGCGTCGGTATACGGTTTCAAATCCTTGACATTCCAAGTTCCGCGGTCTTTACAATTACTATCTTCAAGCAAGTAAGTCCAAGGTGACAAACGCTTTTTAATTCTTAACGGACCGACAAACTTCGGTGCTAATTTCGCGGCGTAATAATTCGCGGCATCCGACAACGAAAAGTTTCTCCGCCATACAAGTTCGCCGTGGTGATATTGAACTTCACAGATCTTTTAGAAGCTACCTGTAATTTGTTTAAAATGTCAACTCTAAGCTCTTTGAAACGATTCTCGAACTCAACCTGATCTTGAACCGTTTTGGAGCTATCTTCTACTAATGGTATTTCACGACCAGAAGTCACCATATCCCTCCCGAAATTCGCATAGTAAGGAGAAACTACTAAAACCACATGCTGTGACGTGCGAGTCGCGCACGCTACCTTCTGCAGCTGTGAATCCCACACTCTGTGGTTTTCAGCGACGTAAGCCCTCAACGTCGTCTTAATGATTTGGTTTATTCTCTCCGCAGGATTCGCCTGCGGATGATAATGGGCTTTAAATTTCAATTGTGACGCGTACGCATGGCAAAGCGTTTTCAGTTCCTTGGAACGGAACTGGGGACCGTTGTCGCAGACGATCAACTTGGGGATGCCGAAAAGAAGGAAGACATTGTCTTCTAATTCCCTACAAATAGATTTGGCCGTAGTCGACCTCAACGAAAAGAGTAGTGGAAACTTTGAAAAGTAATGGCCCAACGAGCCAACCTACCCTGTGGATCTTTAAGATTACTTAGCCATAAAAAAGAGTAATGATCTCTCGCAACCGTAAGCCCCTTCGATATACGGACGCAACTTCTCAGTAGCCCACAGTACAGCCAAGCATTCTTTTTCTGTTGTACGGTAATTTCGTTCATTACGATTAAGTAACCTTCTAAGGTAACAGACAACCTTTTCTCCCTCATAAAAGTTCTGTGAAAGAACCGCACCGATTCCATGATCTGACGCGTCTGTTTGAACGACAAATGGTCGTTTAAAATCCGGGCAAGTGAGTATAGGTGCTGTCACCAAACACTCCTTTGCCTTCTTTTAACTATCCTCACATTCCTGACTCCAAATGAACTTTTTGTTCTTTTTCAATAAATGTGATAAAGGCCTAAGTAATTCTGCAAAATTTGGTACAAAACGTCGGTACCAAGAAACTGTCCCTATAAAACTCCTAACTTCTTTAATATTTTTCGGTGCTGGAATCCTAACCATTAACCATGCTTTCCACTTTTTCTGGACCTACATGTAACCCATTTCGATCCACTATATAACCTAGAAACTTTAGAGAGGGCATGCAGAAGTTGCATTTTTCCCTACTCACTTTTAATCCTGCCTCACTCAACCTTTTCATCACCTCATTCAGAATTTCAAGATGTTTCTCGAAAGTTTTAGAAATGATGATGATGTCGTCTAAGTAGACGAAAACGAATGGCTCCAGGTCGGCACCCAGAACTTTGTCCATAAACCTCTGCCAAGTCGCCGGTGAATTATGCAGACCGAAAGGCATTCTCCTTAACTGAAACAGACCCCTCCCAGGTACCGTAAAAGCAGTAAAGGGCTAAGATTCTTCCTCCATAGGTATCTGCCAATACGTTGACTTGATATCTTACGAAGACAAGAACTTAGCACCCCGAAGCCTATCTAAAATTGAATTGATGTATGGAAGTGGATAAGCATCCCTATCATTATTCTTATTGAGCTTCCTATAATCCACGCAGAATCTATAAGAGCCGTCTTTCTTTTTACTAAAAGTATTGGAGACGACCAAGCACTTGTCGATCTCTCAATAACTCCTGCCTCTAACATCTCATTTAACTCCCTATCAATATGTTCCTGCATTGCCTGTTGCGAGTCAGGGTTCCACGGGGGACTTACTTTGGGAAAGTAGAAGGGCGGCGGCACGCTTGTCGTTGCACGGCTATGCTCGACGGAAATGGGAGTGGTTCTTTGCCGCTTCCACTTATCCCTCCTGCTCGACAATCAAAATTATCTTGCCAGAAAAGAAGAAAGTTGAAGGAAAGGAAGAGGAGATTGGAAAAGGAATGACTCTACTCTAAAAGGTTTGAAACGTTACCACAAATCGAAGGACTTTGACGCTACCTGAAGGAACATGTAAGTATAGTGCTTTTCAAAATCAAACTAACCTAACTAAACCTACCTAAAATTCAAAATAATAAAAAAAATAAAATTTCCCATCACCATAAATGATAATATAAAAATCCCTTCACCAAAAATAATAAAATTAATGAATTAAAACCACCTCCACCAAAGTTAAAGTTCGTTTGTACGAACTTAACTTATATACAACTTAAATTTACCTTAATCTAAACCCTAAAACTAAAGCATTTTTTTTTATCTCCCTCCAGGTATCGTCAAAGTCCTTCGATTTGTGGTAACGTTTCAAACCTTTTAGAGTAGAGTCATTCCTTTTCCAATCTCCTCTTCCTTTCCTTTAACTTTCTTCTTTTCTGGCACGATAATTTTGATTGTCGAACAGGAGGGATAAGTGGAAGCGGCAAAGAACCACCCCCATTTCCGTCGAGCATAGCCGTGCAACGACAAGCGTGCCGCCGCCCTTCTACTTTCCCAAAGTAAGTCCCCCGTGGAACCCTGACTCGCAACAATGGCGCCCAACGAGACCTTACGGATTCGAGGCCCAAAATAACTTCAAGGAGACGATTTTTTTTTTTGAAGGTCGTCGCCTTGGACTTGTTTTGGCCTCCCGCCTTTTTATTTTTTATTTTTATTTTTTTTTACTTTCCTATCTTAATACACAAATCAGGGACGCACTTTTGGTAGTGTCACATATCTCGAACGGCTGTCCAATCTTCAGGCCTTTGCCAGAAGATCTTGTGAGGTAGTCCAAGGTTTGTGATAACGCCAGAAGTGGAACAAAGTCGTAGGATTTCAGGCTTTTGCTGCTCATAGAGTCAGGTTAAACCAGACTCTTTGTGAGGTAAAAGTTCTGGATCTGAAAAATTTGTTCGTGTGGAGGTTTTTTTTTGAACTCATAGCCATCCTTCTATCAGGCTATACGCTAGGTAGTAAGATGTGGTTGTGAGAGAGGGATAAACCAAAGCACACACTGAAGTTCAGGCGCACCAGTCGCAATTCAGACAGACACAACGAACGATTTACTAGGACAACTACCAGGGTTGCTGAGGGAGAGGATAACTTTGCCAACTTCACACACCTTAGCGTATTCAAGCATACATTTTTTTTCAAAAACTTTTAAAACTTTTTTTTTTAATTTTCCAAATTTTTTTTAGATTTTTTTTTATCATTCTTTTTATTCAATTTTTCAATTCCTTTTTTTTAATATTTTTTTTTATTATTATTTTTTTTTTAATTTTAACATTTTTTCTATATATTTCCTTATATTGAATTTTTATCAAATTTTTTTTTATTTTTGAAATTCATTAATTTTGAACTTTGCGTTTATTTTTAACGGTTATTTCAAGAATTTTTCTTTTTAAAGTTTTTTTCGTTGCTCTAGCGAAGTTTCTTTTAAATTTTTTTATTATTTTTCAATTTTTAATTTTCTCGTTAGTTTTGTTTAATTTTGTTTTGAAGAAGAAATGGCAGAGGGTGGGAAAAATACCGGCACGATTCCGAAATCTGCGGGCCTCTGCTCAACACAAAACGCTCAAACGAACGACATGGACAAGACTTACGAAGACATTACAAACATAATACGAAACATGAGCGTAACAAACAACACTAACCCCAACATACTACAACAAACTTATACAGAAACTAACGCGACAAGTACGGAATCATTTGATGACTCACACCTACAAAACTATACCAACGAAAACAGAACATACCCTACACAAACGTTTACCAACGAACACGACAAATTACTACAAGAAACACAAGAACTTCTACGAGAACGAGACAGACTACTAAGACAACAACAAGACAGAGACATGCATCATTCTGTAGCTGGAGAGGATAGAGGTGGAATGTCTCAAGGACCTTCCACTTCCTTCTCTCTAGCTACAGAAGATTTTTACGACAGGATGCAACAAATTGCCTTTGTGACTGTCAGAGAGAGTCAAACCAAGACGCTTGGAATTCTGGCAGAGGGTTTAACCGATGTCATGAAGCTTGTCGACAAGAATATGCAAGCAGTTCATTCCAAGCTAAATACTTTGGAACTCTCTATGGCAAGTCACGGGGACAATACATTTAAACGAGACATCGGACACGACTCAACTTTTCAACAAGACAACTTTTACAACCCACACTCTCAACAAGACATTAACAATACAACAAGACAAAACATTAAAGTCAAACACGACCCACGACAAGACTCAACATTTGAACGAAACACTACCTTCAAACCACAACCACCTAGACAAAATACAATTTTTACACCAAACACTACGGTCGGTTCATACCAACAAAACTTTAACACTACATACAGACAAGACAATATGTACGAACAAACTTACGGACAAAATCCTATACACGACATAAACAACAACAACCAACCGACCAGACGAACTTTCCACTCGGAAGTGGTTCAGCCGACTCAGCCTTTGCCACATCCGTCGAATCAGTCCTCTTTTGTGAACATCAATCGTAGGGTTGATGTTCATAAATGGGGGATCAAATTCGATGGATCGTCGAAGGGTTTGTCGGTTGAGAGTTTCCTTTTCCGAGTGGAAACTCTACAAAAGAAGAGCGGACTGAGTGACGAACAGTTGTTCGCGGAATTTCACCACTTAGTCTCGGGTCCTGCTGAAAGGTGGTTTTGGCAGTTTCTTGAGGAGAATCAGGGCGACTACCTTTTGAACTATTTCGATCTTAAATCTGAACTTCTGAGGCAATTCAAAGAAAGCAAGCGTGACCATGAAATTCTTAGGGCGATCATGGATAGAAAGCAACAACCCCACGAGACTTTCGATGATTTCTACGCAGACATTAGGGGATTAACACTAAAAATGCAATCTAGGCCCACAGAAAGTGATTTGGTTTCTATGGTAAGGGCGAATATAAGAGACAGAGTTGCTACATTGATTTTTGGGTGCAATATTGTTAGTGTAAGGGGCTTAAGAGATGAGTGTAAGAGAGCAGAGGAGTATTTAGCAGTAAGGGACTTAAAGATGAAAAAGTTCGTTCATGAAGTGGAAGTTGATGAGATTCCGGGGAGTAGCAATAACAGAGTAGGTGAGTTTGAAAATGAAGATTTAGGGATAAGTGCAATAGGTCATATAAGACAAGATAGAAGAACTCTCGGTAGGCAGAATAATTGTCAAAACACTAGTAACACACTTGAGAAAAGACCAGAATTTTCAACTAATTTACCAAAATCATCGGGCGTATGTCCATCATCATTTCATACCTTGACGTGTTTCTGTTGCAGACAAGGTAATATTTCCTTCAGGTGCGCTGCCTGTCAGGAAAACTCAAAAGTCGGCAGTGCACCCGGGATCCAACAGCCGACGAAGAAAACAATCCCGGAAAATCAGATACCACCGCAACAGAACCTAGAAAAATAAAGATATTAGAGAGAGAAAAACAGGCTGAAAAAGAGAAAACTTACCAAAATCAAGATGTCCGTTAAAAAGTCTCCATCAGAGACAGCAGGAGTATGAAGAAGCCCGTAGACGAATTTTTGGTGAGGAAATAGTTTCTGAAAATTTTAAAAGTAGAAATTACTTAAAAATATCTAGGCTTAGGGAAAAATGTGCAATATTAAGACGAAGAAAGAGTCAGATTGAAGCCTCAATTCTGACGATTTCGGATGATAATAGGCCTTATGTTAAAGTGCAATTGGGAGGAGAAGAAATATTAGGACTTTTAGATAGTGGAGCGTCTGTTACATGTCTGGGGAAAAATGCAATAGATTTTATGAGTAGGAATAAAATTATACTAACGAAAATGAATAACGCGATTAGAACTGCAGATGGGAACCATCAAAAGATAGAGGGTAGTTTTAAATCGATTGTCTCGTGGGGTGGCAAATCCCATGAATTGGAAATTTTCGTTGTCCCTAGTCTTCAACAACCTCTATATCTGGGTGTAGATTTTTGAAGCAGGTTTAAAATAGCTCCCAATATCGTCAGCGAGATTGCCGTACCTCCGTTATCGAAAGAACAGCCTGCTTTTCGTGACCTTTCTCTAGCAGAAGCACAATAGCTGGAGAGAATTAAGTTACTGTTTCCGTCCTTTGCTACACTTGGGCTGGGTAAGACAAGCCTAGAAGAGCATATAATTGAAGTGGATGACGAACAAATTCCCATTAAGCAAAGGCACTACCCAGTTTCGCCAGTCGTACAGAAGCTCTTGTACGAAGAACTAGATAGAATGTTGGCGCTGGGTGTAAAAGAGGAGAGTAACAGTGCTTGGAGTTCTCCAGTAGTTTTAGTGAGAAGAGGTGGCAAAAGTAGACTGTGCCTAGATTCACGGAAGGTTAATGCTAGGACGAAGAAGTTTGCTTATCCTCTTCCTCAAATTGAGGGGATAATAAGCCGACTTCAGGATACCAAGTTCATCTCCAGTATCGACTTGAAGGATGCGTTTTGGCAGATCCCTCTGGAGGAGAAATCAAGAGAGAAGACGGCCTTTACAGTCCCTGGTCGACCGTTATATCAATTCACGGTTATGCCGTTTGGGTTATGTAACGCTGCCCAGAGAATGTCTAAGCTTATGGACAAAGTCATTCCTGGTCGTCTTCGGCAGAATGTCTTTGTCTATCTCGATGACCTTTTGATTTGTTCTCCAGACTTCCAAACGCATATTCAAGTACTGGAGGAAGTTGCCGTATGCTTGCGTCAAGCTGGCTTGACGATAAACGTCGAAAAGAGTAAGTTCTGCTTCAAGGAAATCAAGTATTTAGGTTACGTTGTTGGAGATGGTTGTATACGGACTGACAAGGACAAAGTGTCGGCGGTCGAAGAGTTTCCAGTGCCCAAGACACCGAAACAACTCCGAAGGTTCCTTGGCATGACGGGGTGGTATAGGCGATTTATGCCAAACTATGCCACTATTGCTGCCCCTATGACCGATTGCTTAAAGAAAGGACAGACTTTTGAAATGACTGACGAAGCACTGACTGCATTTCAACTACTCAAAAAGAGTTAAGTTACAGCTCCCATACTGACAAATCCAGACTTTTCTAAACATTTCTATATACAATGTGACGCTTCAACTTCAGGTGTAGGGAGTGTGATCTTTCAGATGGACGAAGAGAAAAATGAACGACCCATAGCATTCATGTCTCAGAAGCTGAATTCCGCTCAGCGGAATTATATAGTGACTGAACTTGAATGCTATGCAGCCGTTTTATCGGTAAAGAAGTTCAGGGCTTATGTGGAGGGTTTACCCTTTACTATCATTACCGATCACGCAAGTCTAAAGTGGCTTATGACTCAAAAAGACCTTGGAGGACGTTTAGCCCGTTGGAGTTTTAAGCTCCAAGGTTTTGACTTCGTGATCGAGCATAGAAAGGGTGTCCAAAATGTAGTCCCTGATACTCTCTCAAGAATACATATGGAAGAGATCACGACCGAAGATTTAACACCAGAAGTTGACTTTAACTCACCATATTTCTCTTCTGAGGAATATGTTGAGCTAAAGAAAATAATAGAACGCGACCAAGACATACTTCCTGATATTTGTATATCAGACGGATTTGTATATAAACGAACAGACATAAGAACAGGCGACGCAATACAAGACGACCGAGCATGGAAGCTATGGGTTCCTAAAGAGTTGTGTGAAGGGCTGTTGATAGCAGCACACGATTCACCTGCATCGGGACATGGTGGCATATCGAAAACCTTGTCAAAATTACGGCAAAAATATTTTTGGCCGGGGATGGCCACCGATGTTCAGAAGTGGGTACGATCGTGTGACACCTGCAAAAGTAGTAAGTCTGTCAACATAACGACTCGGCCGCCGATGGGACAACAGACAATTACTGAACGACCATTCCAACGCCTATATATTGATTTTCTTGGACCGTATCCAAGAACTAAACAGGGTAATACGCATATTTTTATAGTATTAGACCATTTTACTAAGTATGTATTTTTAAAAGCAATACGAAAAGCAACATCGTCTGAGGTAGTGAAATTCCTCGAAGAAAATGTCTTTCATGTTTTTGGTGTACCAGAGTATGTGCACTCTGACAATGGTAAACAATTTGTATCAGAATTGTTTACTAGCTTCTTGAAGCGATATGGTGTTAATCATATTCGCACTGCTTTTTATTCACCTCAAGCTAACGCTTCTGAAAGGGTGAACCAATCTGTTCTGTCGAAAATTCGATCCTACCTCGGTAGTGATCAGAAACATTGGGATCAACACGTAAGCAATGTTGCATTTTCACTGCGAAGTGTCGTGCACGATGCAATAAGTGTTGAGCCTTTCTACGCTGTCTTTGGAACTCCTATGATCCAACACGCCAAAACGTATGATCTCTTGAGAAAGTTAAATCTAGTGAAAGATTCAAGAATCGAAATTCTTAACAAAGAAGATCGTTTAGAGCTCATTCGAGCAAAAATATTTGAAAATCTAAAAATTGCACATGAGAAAAGTAAAAAGGTATATAATTCCAGAAGTAGGGATGTGCAATATAAAACTGGGCAGGTAGTTTTCCGCAGAAACTTTAAACAAAGTAGCAAAGCGGAAAACTATAACGCAAAATTAGGAAAAAAATTCCTAAAATCAATAATTTTAAAACCTGTTGGGAATTCCCTCTACGTGGTAGGTAACGTCAATGGTGAAAAAGTAGGAACCTTTCACGCAAAAGACCTACATATCTAATTATGTGTTGAAAAGTGACGCACTCAGATGATGTTGCTTTCGACAAACTGTGATATTAGGTTAGTGTATTATAGTTAGTATATAGTGTATACTAAGTATTATTTGTAGTCACGGTTTGTTTATTTTAATTATTTATTTACCTTATTTTTACCTGTGATATTTTTATCTTTAGTTTAAGTATAGTTTATCTATTTACAATTATTTATCTGTGATATTTTTACCTTTAGTTTAAGCATATAGTATATTTATTTATTTATCTTTATCTGTGATATTTTTGAGAAGTCAAAAGTACCTGATTTAGTTTAAGTAGAGTTAGTTATTTACATTCAATTATCTGTGATATTTTCTTTTAGTTTATAGTACCTGATTAGTTTAAGTATAGTTTATCTTCTATTATCTGTGATATTTTTATTTAATTTAAGTATAGCTGATTAATTCATTTATATATATTTCATTTCTGTGGTGTTAGACTATTTATTTATCACTATTAATTGTTTTCAGTGTACCAGAGTACACTGTCATAAGTATGTATAACTCTACCTAATTTCATGTTTTTTTTTTATTCGTAATATTCCTCACATCCTAACAAAATAATAACTCAAAGCCCGACAAATACATGAGACTATCTCAGGTAGTGGGCTCTGCCACACATTATGGAGACATAGTCATTAAAAAGGGAAAAACATTTTATCTTGCAGGACCTTTTTTTACGGTGTAAGTGACCTCTCGACCACTCAGTCACTTCCACCGAGCCTGTTACGGCGCCTGCAGGATAAAAAGGGGTTATAAGTTGTGTAAGCACAAAAAGAAAAAAAAAACTAAAATAATTTGTGAAACACTGACCTACCTTAAGGTTCAATTGCTCCTTGCCGCGGCGCCGGCGGTGATAATACGCGCTGGCGGTAGGCTACATGTTTTTTTTTATTTTAGCCAGGTCCTTGAGATATTCCACCTCTTTCTTCCTGGGATGGGGGATGGCTTCTTTGCCCTCCTGCAAATATTCATGGATTCCTATAAATGAAGAAAATATATTAGTTTAGTTTTCTTAAATTTAATTCCTAAGCACATTTGGAAAGAGAACAGATTTCGGTGTTTTGGAAATTTCCATGTGCAAGCACAGAAATTTTTCCGAGACACCGTCTAATTTGTATTTGAGATATGTTTCCAGTATTATTACTGAAAAATGTTCTCAATACTTTAAAGAACAAATTTTAGTAATAATATTGGAAGCATAGATAATTAAAAGCACTAAATTTTAACTATTTATACTTACCTTTTTCAATTTGTTGCATCTTCTTGTTTACGTTTTGTTTTTATGTTTGACAGTTCTGATTTTATTTGTTTGACTTTATTGTTTGCCTCTTCAGGTGCGCATGCGAAAGTCGATATCTTTCCTGCTCGCACCTGAAGGAAAGGGGGTCGGGTAAGCTAAAAGAATTTCGTTCAGTTTGAGAAATCAAATCAAAATGAATTGTAGCATTGCCAGATGTGGTGAATTTAAATGAAATGTTATTATTTTTGTGTAGACTTTTTAAATGGGAGGAAGTTAGGTAGTTTTGTTTGTAATATGTATTAAGTTTATGTTTATTTAATGTATGATGGAAAACATCATAATTAGTGCAATATGTAGGTATGTAAGTTAGATTTTAAGTATGTGGGTCATTGGTATTTTGCAATTTAAAGATAATGATAGGAGATACTACGTATAATAGTTTTTTTTATAGATATGAATTGGAATAGTTATCTCACTCAGATGTAGAGGTAACTATATACTTATATAGAAATTGAAGACGGGTTGACCTTAATAGGATTTCATGGTCATTGCAAAGTAAAATCAGAGTGAGAAGAATAAAGTTAACGGCCATTGCGCTTTTGAATTCAAAATTCAAATATACTTATATAGTTTTGATAATTTTTTTTGAGTGGATCTCGGAAATATTTTCTTTTAATAATCCATTCAAGTTTAATTCAAAGGATCAAGTGGTAAAATAGAAAAGATTCAAGTGATATTTAGTATGCCCTAATCTAGTGATCATTTATGTAGAGAGAATTTGGAAAGTAAGGATTCAAGGAAACGAACCGCGAATATTTCAAGAAGGTTATAAGGAAACTGCAGAGATATACTTACCGCATTATTGAAAGTGCAGAGGTATGTAGTTTCCGTTGAAATTTCACTAGACGATCAAACTAAAAGTTCATTAAATAATTAGGTTCGGGTTCTTCTTTCTGGAACTGTCTGGAGCGGTATCTGCGGGCCTGAGCCTCTGCCATTTTTTTTTCTTTTTTTTCAACATCAGTGGAGACATTTCTAAGTAAAGCTTGCTTTTGATAACTCCAAAAGCAGAGACTTTAACAGCGCAGATTCAAAAAGTGTCCTCGATTTTTTTATACATACTGCAGTAAATATATATACAAATCCCGAGAGGATATATTTAAATTTTATTTTGATCTGTGTTAAAGAGTTGCTTCGCTGAGCCCAATAGAGGGAAAACTGTACTAAAAAGAAAAAAAGTGAAATTCAAAATAACTGAAACATAATTTTTTTTGTGGTGTAAAGAATTAAGTTCTCCATTTTCCTCAAGCTCAATTTTTTTTTTATTTAGTAATTTTTTTTGGTGTTGTTTGGAAAAGTGAAAGTGTATTGGAGCTGATTTTAATAATCTTAATCATATACAACAAAAATTACAACAAAACCAGTTCTTCGTAGTGCTGCCGGCAGGACACCGAGGGACCAGGAAAAGCAGTAAGTCCTAGGTATTGAGACCTAAAAGGTCATTTAAATAAATTATTAAACTCGGTAAAAATACCACTACTTTTCCAACAAGATTAGCTTAGTTTTTTTTTTATTTTTTTTTTACAATTTATTTTTATTTTTTTTTATTAGATTTAAGATTTTGAAATTTTAGTTATAATAGTTTTCTTATTAGAGCTGGAGAGCTCAATTTTTTTTAATGGAATTTTTAAATATAATTTATAAAGTTGTTTGAAATTTTGTTTTGTTATGAATTGCTAAACTTTTCAGCTAAGGGTGTGTGGAGGCGGACAAGGCCGTCCTGATGTAGTTTCCGGTAGTATGACATGACTAACTGACTGTACGCTACATACAGTTTGCGACTGGTTGGTCATTTTAGGGGTTATTTCCGAACATCGGCCAGGGAAATAACATCAGGAAGTATCTTGCAGATACTTGGGTGGGTTGGCCAGGCCTTCGTCAATACCATCAGACGAGCGCTTGGAATTCAGTAGTACGATACCTGGAGGGAGATAAAGAAGTAAAGTGCTTTAGTTTTAGGGTTTAGATTAAGGTAAATTTAAGTTGTATATAAGTTAAGTTCGTACAAACGAACTTTAACTTTGGTGGAGGTGGTTTTATTTCATTATTTTTATTATTTTTGGTGAAAGGATTTTTATATTATCATTTATGGTGATTGGAAATTTTATTTTTTTATTATTTTGAATTTTAGGTAGGTTTAGTTAGGTTAGTTTGATTTTGAAAAGCACTATACTTACATGTTCCTTCAGGTAGCGTCAAAGTCCTTCGATTTGTGGTAACGTTTCAAACCTTTTAGAGTAGAGTCATTCCTTTTCCAATCTCCTCTTCCTTTCCTTTAACTTTCTTCTTTTCTGGCACGATAATTTTGATTGTCGAGCAGGAGGGATAAGTGGAAGCGGCAAAGAACCACCCCCATTTCCGTCGAGCATAGCCGTGCAACGACAAGCGTGCCGCCGCCCTTCTAATTTCCCAAAGTAAGTCCCCCGTGGAACCCTGACTCACAACATGCCGGGAAAACCGGATAATGTCGTTGTTTTATCGGTTCCGCCGACGTTCTAATCTTGTGTTGAACTAATGTTGTACAAACTAAGCCTTCAGGCAATTTCCTAAAAGATTCTCCTATAAAATCTTCTAATGTTTTAATTTCCCTAACACTCAACTCAAATCGTTCTGTAATCGAACATATCGAAACAGGATAGTCTTGCTCCGAAAATTTCCACATACGTGATCTTAAATCCGGGACGATACCCGATAGTGCCCAAAAATCTGCACCGAGAATCACCGTATGTGGCAGAGAAGGGATGACCAAACAGTCAACTAACACTGCCCTATCATCAAAAATTATTGGAAGAGAGATCACTCCTAAAACTTTAACCTTTGTTCCATCTGCTAAACACACGCACTGAACAGAGTCTTTTTTCAAAGAAAGCCCTAAATTTCCTATCATTAACCAGGCATCCCTACCTATTATGGTTCTAGAAGCTCCTGAATCTAATAAACCTAAAAATTTAAAACCATAAACACTAACACTCAAAAATGGTCTCCTATCATACCGTTTGCCTCGAGAGTAAACCCTAAATGAATTAAATCTGCCAACTGGTTACCAGCAGGCAACCCCGTCAACGTCTTCGGACCTCCCGCCCTGCTAGCGCAGGAGTCCGTTGCCCATTTCCTGAACACTTTCTACAATTCTGTGTCGAGACGCCTGCAGTGCCACAACGAAAACAACGCCTACGAGCAGAACACCTGTTTGCATAATGGCCTGATCCATTGCAATTAAAACACCTAATACTAGACGAAGGTCGGTGTTGGGATGAAATTTGAGCCTGATGAGAAGTTGGGTTGTTGTCCGAAACAACCAAAACTTCTGAAGTGTCAACACCTACATATACCAGATCCGGCTCTAGCAAAGTCCTATTATTCCTCACACTAGGTGAGGGAACATACGCTTCCACATTCGCCCTAACCGCTTCTAAATTCCTACCTAAAGCAACCAAATCCAAAACGCAACTTGGTTTAGCCAACCAAGCTGAGTTTGGAAGAAAGGTGTCAAGTTCCTTTGAATCATTGACTGCTTCCTACCTTCTGAGATTTGATCCGTTAACCTACCAAACAAATTCTGCATTGTCGCCACATATACTCCGATGGATTCATATTTGCCTTTTGTACGACGCCTTATCTCCTCGAGAAGCTTATCATCATAGTTCGGTGGCAAGAATTCAAGTTTCAACTCCTTGACAAGTTCTTGCCACGAACCAACCGAAATCCTAATCGCCCTAAACGAAATTAACGCTTGCCCTACAAAAAGTTCTACGGCTGCCTTAAAAAGTTGATTCTCAGAAACCCCCTCGCCTGTCTCAACTCCTCAACTCTTTCTAAAAATGAGTTCACTGACGCACCACAGCGCTCCCCAGTGAACTTTACATCCCACTTTGCCAAAGTTTTAAATTTTTCTGCACTCACTACATTCACAACTTGCCCCCCTCTATCCTCACTCCTATTGTCTGCCTCTCCTATAACTGTCGATACACTGGCAGAAGTGCTCACCGACTTACTTCTCCAAGGTTCACTTTCACTGTCAAGTTCCTTTCCCACTGAACTCTTTTTCGTCTTCTATTTAGCTACCTCTACTTCCTCTTCTTCTTCCTCATCTTTCTCTTCTTCATCATCATCATCATCATCATCATCATCATCATCATCATCATCATTATCATCATCATCATCATCTAAATCCGCCAAGGCAATTATTACTTTATTTTTCAACCCTAACCTATACTTCTCCTGCGAATCATTCTCAGGGACCGACCTATCCATCCTACGTAACCCCCACTCAATCTTCGTTAAAATTTTCAAATACTCTTTCGAAGTCTCCGACTTCGGAATGTTTTTCTAAAAGTTTCGCGATTTCTCCTAATTTATTCTCTACGGCCACCTGATCCACATCAAAAGTGAATGGGTAGGCCGGAGCTACAAACGAAGCCCTACGCTGATGTTTTAATGCGGCCCTAAGCGTTTTGCACATCTCCCCAACCGTTTCTACCGCTAAACCCCTACTCTCAATTTCATAAGAAATTTCCTCCTGTGTCTGTCTATTTATCTGACTCACATCCATTTTAATCATAAAAAAAAAAAAACAAAAAAAAAATTTACTCCAAAACCGAAAAAAAAATTAAATAAAATATAATTCCAAAAAAAAAAACTCTAAATTCTCACTTAAAAAAAACTTTTTTCCAAAAATCAAATACCACCAAACTAATAAAAACTAATCGAGAATTTAAGCAAGAAAGCAAAAAAAAAAAATAAAAGTATTAAGGTATCAAGGAAAAAAAATATAGTCAAAATGTCTTATATTAAAACCCCAGAAAATACAAGGGGCAACACTGAAATCAAATAAAATAATTTGACCAAACATAAAAAAAATAAATCAAAACTATGAGTGAGAGTGCGACAACGCTATTAGACTCTCACCCAAAGAGGATATATGTAGGTATGAAGAGAGTTTAATGTAGGCCGGAAATGGAATTTTGCCTACAAGCTGATTTGACAGAAAATTCAGAATAGCTGTGAAAGTGTGCGTAAAACTCGCATCCACTCTTAGCTACTATGAATTTCACCACCCACCACCAATTTTTCAGTTATTTTAAAAATTGGGCGGTTATTTTTGAAAGTTCAGGAGTTGTTATGGGTATGTTCAAAGGTTATGCATTTTTCTATTATGCCCCTTTCACACATGGTAAGATTACGTTGAACGAACACAAACTAGTTTTCTTATGATTTTGATATATTTTTATAGAGATAATCGATTTGTAACATAAGACTGTACAGAATAATATAATGTAAATAGCTGATTTTTAACTTGATCAAATGATTAACACGTTTGATAGAAAAATCTATGTCATACCTAGATTGTTCTTGCAAATAACAGTTTCGCAATAAATTTCATTGTTTCAGACTGAACAATTTAAGAAGTTATAGTTAGGTAACAAATCTTCATTAAATATTTTAACTTTTTTTAAATTCGTGTACTTTCAAAAGCTTTTCAAACGTTAAATTTGAAATGAAATATAAATCAAAATAACCAAAACCATTTTTGTGCAGTTTCGCCGCTTAATGTGGTTTAACTCGTAGAATTTTATGCAATGTATCAGATGCAGTCCTTTCCATTAGGGCAAAAAGGTGATTTCGTAGAAAATTTTCAAAAGCGTCTCCATTTCCCATACAAAATAAAATCTAATTTTTTTTGTGAAATGTGAAAAAAATCAAAAGCAATTAAATTGGAAAGGCAACAACAAAAGTAAACAAAAGAAAATGCAAAGCTACGGCAGAAGTAAACAAAACAAAGCAATAATTTTGAAATCAAATCCAGGGTAACGGCAGTTGTAAACAAAACAATACAAGAAGGAAGAATGACAAAAATGTTAAAAGGAAAAAGAATTTTTTTTTTAATTTCCAAATATAATAATTTCGATCTAATAAAAACGTAGTATTTAATTAATTGTGATTAGCACATTACTTGCTGTGTTTTCCATTGTAAGTCAAATCATATTTTTTATCTGAAAGCAGTAGGTATCTATATTTCTATTATTTAAGATTTTAAAATCGAATTACCTCGGTTCGTGTTTGCATAATTAATGTTAAGACGGTGGTTCAAGAGTGGTTCAAGAGTTAACCCATCGATTTCGCTGGATTAAATAAATTTAATCCAAGGATCAAGAATTTAAAAACGAAGTTCAGTTCTGAACCGCCGTCTAAAACTTGTTGGAATACAAAGCAAAAACACCTTAGTTTGTTGTGATTCTTTCAGAACACACTTAACTTTGTTGTGATTCTTTCCAAACACACCTAAAAAGCGCATAAAAGTAAAAAAAAAATCAATCATAGCAGCCGAAAATATTTTCATTTCAAAATTTGATAGTCAGTTGTAAAAATGAAGTGAAATGTCAAACGAAAACTTGAAAAGTCCGGTGTGAACGATTTTCAGGTTTTCGTAAGCTTTTAGCTGAAAACCAGGTTTTCGGCTCATTGTGAAAACCCTATTATTTTTTTTTTCAATTGCTTTCAATTCAGTTGGGTCTGATTTTTCTTTCACATTTGCAACCTAAATTTTGCCGAAATGAACAAATTTCGATATTTGATTCTGTATGGGAAATGGAGTCGAATTTGGAAATTTGCTTCGAAATTTCCTCCTTTGCTTTAATGAAAACGTATTCCTAAGGTTGAAGACTTATTTTGTTTTTATTTATATTTTCTATTAGAAATTCAAGTGATTTTTTATCTGAAAGAAGTTTCTATTTTCGTTGCTCAGAAAAATATCCACCTGATTGCGGTCTAGTTGTATACTGTTCCGTTCATCCAGAAAAAACTTGCTTACAGAAAGAGAAGAAAAAGGCAGGATGTATTGTTATTATTATTTTTATACTAACATAATTCCATCAGCAAAAAACTCTTAATTTATTCGTTTCCAATTTTCACTGATTAATTCTACTGATTGCTATAACTGACCCCTTAACGGGGTTATTACATATTCTTCAGTTTTTACAAAATGATTGTAACAACTTTATTCTTAATCTAAATATCATATTACTTACTATCTAATTATTATTTGCTTAATTCTTAAATGTTGTTAAAAGATTTGCTTAAAAAAATCTAATTGCTCCAAGTGTAGTCGCAGCTTTTTTTTCTTTTCTGAACATATCCCTGTTCCTAAAAATGCATCTAAATGCATGATCAAAACTCCCCACAGTTCATGAAATGTCAAAAAGATTGGCGCAAAAATATATTTTGAAACAAGTTGCAATTGCGTATTTATAATTTATGTTATCATTTGAACACGAATTGGCTTAGGGAAATGCTCTTTGCATTTTTGAGTTCTTTATTAATCTGTCCTACTAATAGCATTGTTTAATTGGAGTCCTAAGCTACATATAGGATTTTCTTATATGTAGGGCAGATTAATAAAGAGTCCAAAAATGCAAGAAGCATTTCCCTAAGCCAATTCGTTTACAGATGACAGCATAAATTAATCGTCTCATCTTCAACTTTTCATTTTTTTGGACGAAAATTGGCAAATAAAAGTTATTGTTTCCGACATGATGTTGCTATGGTTTGGCTTGTTTAGATGCTTTTTACATTTTTAGACTCCGTATTATTATGTCCTTCTAATCACATTCTTTGATTGGAGTTCAAAGCTACATTTACAAAAATCCTAGAGTAAAAGTAGTGTCTTCTAAAAATATACCGACAAACCTAAAGTAGAACTACCTTTGTTCTATATGTGGGATTCGATTTATCACTGCGAAAATCATAAAAAATTATTAAAAATGATTTATTTTGAGGACAAAACAAAAAATTTCTAAAATTGTTTACTCACATCTGTCATCAAGTAAAAAAAAAATTTAAATGTCAAAACAAACAAAACTCACCTCTTCGTTTTGTGTTGTTGGTTTTCACATTTATTCACAGACACGATGTCAAATAATAATAAAAAAAAAAGACTGGAAATGGGTGTCGGAGGGTGATACGTACGAAAGATTTCACTCTCCTTTAGGTCCTCTGTGCTCTCAATTCAGAACAGATGAATGTAAACAAACTACCTACTTTCGATATTCTTTTTTGTTCCAATAAATTTTAATACAAAAAAGAAATATCGAAATATATTCAACTACAAAAATAAATCCAAAAGAAAAAGCAAACGCACTTCCACTATGACACAATAACTCCAAAGCTTTCCTATGAAGGTCAACAAAAAGATGATGCAGCCACTTAATTTTGCTTTGTAGGTATGTACAATATGTATAGGTACCTAGATAATGAAAAAAAACACCAAGTAAAATATCTTTTTAATGAAAGAAATATATAAAAGACACTTCCTTTAACCACTTTCACCAACACAGGACACACAAGACAGAATTAAAAAACAAGACCTCTGATTATTTTTCCAAAACAAGCCCCACGGATTGGAGCGCCAATTGCTAGGAATATATTTTCTAATAACACCAAAACACTACCGCGATTGAATATAAGCTAAACTAACTATTTAAAGCTTAACTATTTGGATAACCCGAATCCAGAATAAAACTGAAAACGCGAATCTATTTATTTAAAAAAAAAAGAATATTAAGCGAATGCACCACGACGATGTGCAACACGGTTAGGAAAATTTAAATCTAACGCGAAACGTCAAACGCCGCGCCGCCCGGTGCGTTTGATAAAATAAAAAGAGATACACAAAAAAATATTCCAAGCCAGACAGCAAATGCAGTGCTGTCTCCTGTTAGCTCAGCTGGGAGTGGGTTCGATAAGAACGATAGTTTTATTAATCACGCTCGATTAATAAAATGTAAATTGTTGTTGAATGAAAGGTGGGTAGGTTATATATATGTACAGTAGTGAACCTATATATGAAAGTGGGCGCCGGGAAACTTTTATGGTAGTTTGCCTTACCAAATGAAAGCTGAAAAGTCTTCAATGTTTAACAAAGTAAGCAATTGAATTATTATTCCCAATGGGAAGTTGATTATTTTTATTGGTTAGGAAGTTATTGGTCTGGGAAACCTTGGCAGAAGGCCTGGACGAAAACCCAGAGTCTTTTCAACAAAAAGAAAAAAATAGAACAATTGTAATTCGAAGTTAGCAGAAGGCTAATTCTCGAAATTAGGAATAGGTTTAAGAAAATAAAGAAAAGCAAACCCTTTTTTTCTGTGTCACGGTGACACAAAGGAAGATCACAATGGTAATGCAAGTTAAAAACAAAAGGGTCACGAGTCCCACAATCTTGGGAGAAGACGCCCGACAGCGAAGGCCTACACAACTATTAATTTATTTGCCCCACAAAGGGTCACAAACAAAACGAATTGAACAAAATTACTACACAATTTAAACCAGTTAAAGATATTCCTGGACACAACCAGACACAAGAATACTTAGCTTGGCACAATATGGGTCTTTCCAACAAGAGCAGAATTTTCTCCAACAAATCCAAATCTTTACTTGAGGTTTTTTTGTTCCTCAATCGTTTTCTTCTGTATAAATCACTACAACTTCTATTTTTCGTTATTCAAAACCAAAACTTGTAGTTTTTCATTTCTCTTTTCTTAATTCTTCCAAAAATTTCTTCTATTGTGACGAAGTGCCCCGTCACAACCAGTCACCACCCTATACCACACCGCCAACCAGCCGCCCAACTCACCAAATATATTCTATACACCCCACGACGAGGACGTTCTTTATCGACGCTACTGTACTTATCAACCCAACCGCACACCACACACCACCGTTGTATAGAAAAACATTTTATACCCACCAGCGCTGCACTCATCACCCCAATACTCGATCGCACACCACACACCACCGCCACAACGAGGAAAACAAAACATATCGTCTACCAGCCACACGTAACCTGCAGTAGTGTCGATCAAGTACTCGTCGTGTGCGGTCGCGTTGCTTCTGTGCGCGTGTGTCACCTAAAAATAATCGAAAAAAAAATAAACCAAACCCAATTCATATATCACATACACAGTGCAATTAAATTAAAATCAAAAACTAAATCCAGCCCTTTATGTTACCCAAAATTAGAAAAAAAAATAAATAGAATAAATCAGTGGAAAATAAAAAAAAAGAAAAAAAAATATACACCTAATACCTCGCTCGCATTCGCAGCACAGCATCCAACAATACCCATCCTCTCCACCCGCGCCACACATAACTGTTGCTTTCTATGCAATGCAAGCCTCTTGTGAGGCTTATCGCAAGAGGTTTTGCATTGGATGGTGAGCAGCATTTGATGTATATTTCTTTCGCGTTTTTTTTTCTATATTAATTCCCGTTTGCAAATTGTTTTATGGGCATAACACCTAGGACAGTTTGTCTATAATTGGAATTAATATGAGCCTATACTGCACGGCTGAAATTAGTTTCGCAAAGTTGAATCTTTTGTGTTTAGTTTTTCAAAATGGTAAGTGATTTTTGTGTTGTATATTCAAATGTTCGTGGGCTAAGAAAGAATTTCTTTTCTGTGTACGCCCATACTGTGCAATACAGGCCAGCTGCTTTGGCATTAAGTGAAACCCAGGTTGGACAGAATACTGATTTATCAGAATTTTGTTTGTTTGGATATAACTTAGTGCCATTACTTTTTTCCCACCATGGTCTTGTCGTTTATGTTAGGAATGATATTGCTTGCCAAAGCCTTCCCCAATATGGGCATTGTTCTAATACGAACTTTAATTGCCTGTGGCTCAAATTCACTGTCCGCAAGCATATCATTCATTACTGTTTTCCTTACAGGAGTCCGAATCTTGACAGCATGTCTACTTGTGATGAGTTAGATGTTCTGTCAGATTCAATTCCCCGAATTGTTTCCCATTGTCCTCACACTGAAGTCGTGATTACGGGCGACTTCAATGTACACAATTCAAGTTGGCTCCGCTATTCTGGCCAGACAACACTCGAAGGAAGGTATACCGAGATCTTTGCTGAGTATAACCATCTTACCCAGCTTGTCGATGAGCCTACTCGTATACCGGATGTTGATGGGCATTCCGCCCATACTCTTGACTTGTTCCTTACTTCCCATCCTGATAAATATACTATTAAAGTAACTTCTCCATTTGGCACCTCGGACCATTGTGTCATTTCAGCTAATTTCTCGATCTCCAACCATCCAGTTAAAGAAAAAATTCCCAATAGGACCGTTTGGCAATACGAGGAAGCCAACTGGGACGGTCTGAATAATTTCTTTCGCAACTTTAACTGGCCATTATGCTTCCTCGATAATGACATTGATGCCAGTGCTGAAATGATTACAGAAGTGATTTTTCTTGGAATGAGAACTTTTGTCCCTCACAGAACAAAATGTATCAGACCAAAAGAAAAGTCTTGGTTTACCGAAGATTGTTGAAAGAAGTAAGCTTCCGATCCTATAAAGCCAACCCAACTGAGGAAAATCGGAAGAAACACAAACAAGTTAGGAACTCGTGCAACTCCGTTATCCATAAAACGAAATTTTTGCATGACCTGAAGTTACGGCAAAAAATTCTGCAATGTCCCAAAGGCAGTAAGAACTCAACGTCATCATCAGTTCCTACGCTCATCGTCGACGATAAACCCATTGTCAGCTCTTCAGAGAAGGCGAATATGCTCGCAGCTCATTTTGCTGCAAGTTCTACGTTGCCTGCAAGCAACAATGCCCCTCCTGTACTTGAGAACGTTAATTCTTCTATGGGACTGATATTTTTCCGTACTCGTACAGTAGCAAGAGTACTTCAAGATCTTGATATACACAAATCCGCTGGCCCGGATGGTATACCCCCTATTCTTCTGAAGAAGTGTTCTTCATCGCTGGCAAAACCACTGCGTAAGCTTTTTCATCGCTCCTATCGTTCAGGAATCTTTCCTAGTAGATGGAAAACAGCATTTGTCCAGCCCGTCCCAAAAAAAGGTGACTCCTCCTCCCACTCCTCCTACCGACCAATTGCACTTACGTCCCTTCTTTCCAAGGTCATGGAAACGCTGATAAATCGTCAGCTCAAGAAGTATCTCGAAGATCGGGAGATTTTAAATGACCGTCAATACGGCTTTCGCAGCAATCGTTCCACTGGTGATCTGATGGCATATCTCACCGAACAGTGGAACAAATCTGTGCATCGCTTTGGCGAAAGCAAGATTATTGCGCTTGATATTTCAAAGGTATTTGATAGAGTTTGGCATGAAGCTCTTTTATCGAAAATGCGTGGATTTGGTATCGATGATACTCTTATTCGTTGGATAAGAAGCTATCTTCTGGACCGATCAATACAAGTTGTATTAGACGGTTTCAAGCCTGATCTCCACAAAATAAATGCTGGTGTGCCCCAGGGCTCCGTTCTGTCTCCGACTCTCTTTCTCATTTTTATAAATGATCTCTTATCTGTGACTTCTAATCCATTAAATTGTTTTGCTGACGACTCAACCCTCAGCTTTTCGTATACGTTTGATAATTCACGGCCTTCGCCTTCGGACGTGTTATTACAACGAAATCGTATGAAAAGCTCGTTAAACTCCGATTTAAACAGCATTGTGAATTGGGGTACTAGAAATCGTGTGGAGTTTAATGCCGTACAACACGAATGTGGAATGAATTGCCTGGCACAATTTTTCCTTGCCATTTTGATCGGCAAACATTCAAGATCAATGTTCATCGACACCTCCTTTCCCTTCCTTCCTAACTTCCTATCGCTCGCGCTGTGAATTATCATTAAAAGGGCTATAACAAACCCCTTGAGCGCGTGTGCATTATAAAAAAAAAAAAAAAAAAAAAAATAGAGCATGTTATGCCTCGCCACTCACCGATCCCACCATGCCTACGACAACCCATGTGTGTGCGCAGAATATACACACCGTATGTTAAAGTCTTTCGTCGACTCGCACCACCCTTCTTGCCGATCCCGCAGCACCCATGACTCACGAGACACTGGAGCGCAACAACAAATTCCACACACCACATAATTAGTAGATGTGGCTATAGATCTAAAGTAATTTTGTCACTAGAGTTTTTAAGTAACACTGGCAGATATTATTAAGTAGGCGTAAGAAATTATATTAAAGGGTCTTTTGTTTCACTCCTAAGTATTAAATTAAGGTACTGGAAAAATAAAAGACCGGAAGCTACACTCCGAAATTAATAACATACACCGTGTGTTTTATTTTGAAGTGCTTCACTACTTTTTTTTAAAGTTTATTCCGCCTTGCACAGCCTTCAGCGTGCAGGACGGACAGAGGTTTCCTTTTGTTTATCCTTTGACCACTTAGGCAAAGACAGGCGTCTACGCCACCAAGGCTTATCTTTTGGGAATTAGAATTCCAAAAGCAGGCGTCTACGCCACCAGTGTTTATCTCTTGGAATCAGCGTTTCAAGAGCAGGCGTCTACGCCAACCAAGTTTATCTTTTGGCATAAGTAGTCCAAAAGCAGGCGTCTACGCCAACTGTTTATCTTTTGGAACTAACGTTCCAAAGGCAGGCGTCTACGCCAACTGTTTATCTTTTGGCATTAACGTTTCGAAAGCAGGCGTCTACACCACCCCGTTTATCTCTTGAGATCAGCATTTCAAGGACAGGCGTCTACGCCACCAGTACTTATCTTTTGAAATCAGGATTTCAAAAGCAGGCGTCTACGCCACCTGTTGATCCTTCGAAGATTTTCCGTGGCAGGCGCCGTGCCACATCGTTTATCCCAAGCAAACTCTTCTAGTTGCTCTGGCAGAGTTGTATTCACCTTTTTTTTAGCTAGGCTTTCTTTTGGCAAACACAAAAGGATATTTGATTTCGCGACGTCCGCTTCTACCTAAGGGGGCTGTACTGGAAAATCGGAAAGAAAAAAATATAAAACTAATTTATTTGAGGAAGAACCCTCTTAAAACGAAGTTTTTCGCTTTTCTTCGATCGATCCTGGACCCAGCTGACGCTACCTAAGCTGGAAACCAAAAAAGCATCACATTTTGGCGCCCGAGCAGGGACCTTTAGGAGGTTCATCCGAATTCCGACCATTACCGACCACGAATCTCTCTAAAGGTACCACCGACCACCGAAAACCGACCGACCACCAAAACCGACCAGCCAGCTGTGAGATGTCCGACTCCGAAGAGCAAAACAATAACCCAGAAGAAATCAATCCCTACAAAAATCTCGGCTTCATCCGTTTCCTCAAGAAGTCTGAGCTAATTGATATTTTGAACGAGAGGAATTTAGATACCACGGGCCGAGTAAAAGAGCTGTGGTAACGCTTAAGCCAGCACCTAAAGGCATTACGTGCGCATGCTTCGACACAAGACTTGTGCGACGATTGGGAGGAAGCAATAGAAAAAAGGAACGACACTGATCCTGTGTAAGAGGATAATCCAGCCTCCGTTGCTCCCTCCACGCCTCAAAAAACACATGCTGCTGCCACCGACGAAGTAACCCAAGCCGAGAAGAAAAGTCCCTTTCTGCAAACGACGTGGCCTGTTCCGCAACTAACCAGACCCTTCATCGCCCCAACGACAACCGTACCAACTAGAGAGTCCAGATTCAGCCAAAATTATGCCCCTCAAAGCCTTCCCAACCCTCACTACGTTCACTTCCGGTCAGCTTCAGTGAATCGGCTGACACTAAGCTATGAAGCTGAGGTGATGAACACTGTACGTAAGTGGGGCTTGAGGTTTGAGCCAAATGGGAACCCTCTGGAGTTTATGGAGCGAGTGGTAGAACTTACCAGGTGCTATAACATTCCACTCAACGACATGTTACGCACCCTGCCCGAGTTGATGCGAGGGACCGCTCTGGAGTGGCTTCGCATCAAGGAGAACAGCTTCTTGACGTAGGAAGAATTCAGGGTTGCATTTCTGCAGCAGTTCTTGCCCTCGAGGTATAGCCACCGGCTGGAAGATGAAATCTACCGCAAACGACAGGGCCCAAGAGAGCGGGCCATAGATTTCATACTGTCCATGCAATACTTAATCCGGCAGCACCCCCGCATGACTATTGCTGACAACGTGGATAGAATTTTTGACGGGCTGCGACCTGAATACCGATATTACATCCGTCGCCACGATTTCAATACTCTCGATGAACTGGCCCAATTGGCGGAAGAGTTTGAGGCCATCCGAAACGACGAGAAGAACAGCCTTCCTCCGCAAGCAACCAACCCCCATCCGAATCCAACCTTGCGTCCTCCAGCAGAAAATATCCCATACGACAGGGAGACACACTGCTGGAACTGTAAGCAGAGGGGACACCGGAAAGAAAACCGCCGAAGACCGTTCCGTCTTTTTGGTTCGATCTGCGCGGAACGGATTGCCGTCTAACCAAAGACTGTGGATGCCACCGAAGTCCCGTGGCCGTCATCACTACCCCGCCTCACCAAGATCCGCGGTACTTCGTGCCGATCAACGTAGAAGGCACCATCTATCAAGCTTTGCTGGACACTGGGTCGACCAAGACGTTCATCAACCAGCCCTTGTGGAATCAATTCCGCCGTTTGGAGATGCCCATGCGAATTCAAGACCGGGCGATCCAGTTGGCCAATGGCGACCCTGTTATCACGTCCGAACATTATGAAGTTACGTTCGACCTAGGAGAAACTTCGCTAACCGGCGAGGTCACATATTTACCGTCCATGGAGGAGGACGCCATTCTGGGGATGGACCTGCTCAACCAGGCTGACTTACAAATTAGCATGGGCGGGTTATTAATGACAAGAAGGAAAGAACTTCAGACCACCACCGCCAACCCCGTCTGTACGATTACGCCCCAAGATTCAGATCAGCAGACCCGCTTAGCACAATTTTTAGACGTCGAATTGCCAGAATTCGATTTGGTCAAAGGGTAAAATTGCATTAGGGCCAATATCCGAGATTTAAAAGGATATACTTGCGATGAAAATAATATAAATACCCGAGAGACAAATGCATTTCTTTTCAGTCATCCTCCAGTCGTCACCGAAGTTAGACCACCAGCAGCAGTAGAACCCGCATATACCAGGTCAATCCGAAAAAGACACCGCATCCGACGTAAGTTAACCAGCCGAGCTAACCATTTAGACGACTCAGCCCTTTCCCCTACCAGAATGAGCCAACGAAACAAAAACCCTGCAACCTCATACAAGAGTAAGGCTATTGCCCAGCGGCCGCATCACCGACGCTCCCCAAGTCCCCGATTCAGTCGATTGTCGCCACCAGAGAGGGTCGGCGTACCAGCAGGGATAGCTCCTAAAGAGGGACACACAAAAGTAACTCAGTCTTCTTATTGTAAGTGCTTGAAGATTTCAAAAGGCAGTAGTATGTATATACCACCGAAATGTCTTCACATAAGCAATCATAACCAGAAAGTGATTCGCATTTGGAATTTTAAATTTTATACTAATTTCACCTGAGCTTTTCATAGTACATTGTGAAGGGATTGCACCAGCGCTCATTTAACTAATTGTCACAACAAAAACAATTAATAGGGTATTCAACCTGCTTTGATAATTTGATAACATTTTCCCAACCATCCCATGCACTGCATTCGTTTTGTTCCGCCGCCGCCGCCGCCGCCGTCGCCGTATTGGCTAGCTATAGCATAACCGAGTCAGAATGAGTATTCATATTTCCGTTGGCACACTTCGTGCACCAGATACTCACATAGTTCGACCGGCACCCTCTGTGCACAAGCTATAGAAAATAACAAGATACACAAAAATACTTATTTGACACTTTAGTGCACAGGTATTTTGTATACAAATTCAAAGGGTCACTGGCTTACGGTTTATGGCAGTAAATTGTGCATCATAAGCACATCGAAAGTGCATGGTATGGTCAAATGCTGACTGTGCATATTTGGGGTTATCAATTATCCAAGTATGGTTGGATACCAACGAAATAAACTAATTATGTAGTATAAATAGACTGAATAAAAAGCTATGATGGCACTTCTATCTAATAATCCAAACTTAAGACAACGTTTCTTTACTCTGATATAGCAACACGCTGGTAGGTAATCTAACGTTAGTTTAACTCCAACATCTGACGCCCTACAGAGCAGTATTGCTTTTGGGTAAACGTTTATAGGGCAATTCGCCGGACGAGTCAGGGAGTTGAATTAAACTTAACTGCGAAAACACTACCAACATTACATGGCGATCTTGCCAGGAGACCAAGAAACGTGAAGTCAGTTTTCTTCTCTCCCCCATTTTACTGAGCGACCTACGGTTAAAACATTAGATGTCCCGGCAAACCCAACTGGCCCTAGCAGCCCATCTAATCCAAGAAGCCCAGGCCTTATTGACAGAACCAACAGATGCCAAGGAGGTCGAACGGATCAAAGTAGGCCCAAAACCTTTAACCATCGCCGAGTATTTAAGGCGAAATACTGTCCGGGCGACAGAACAAACTCCATCGCCCCCAAACCCAAAGATACGAGCAGGAAAGAGGGTGCAGCTCAAAAAGCACCTAGTTGAACTGTACCGGCTGGCAAACATACCCGGCCAACCCAGCGACGTGAGGCAAAAATACCTGCACCAGGCGAAGCAAGTAAAGGGAGCAATCCGCTCCAGCAAAGCTGCCAAACGTAAACAAAGGAAAACCGAGGAGCAGGAATTCCACACGCTGTTCTCGAACATAGTAGAAACCGCTCGCAGAGTCGACAAAGACAAGATTTAGATTTTCGAAATTTTTTTTTTTAATTTTTATAATTTGTTTTAACTTTTAAAAATTTTTTTAATGGGCAAATCACAATCAAAGGTCGAAGAGGTCATCGTTAATAATAACGGGCCTCAATCTAATAAATCGAACGAAAAGTATGAATACGGTATAGATGTAGTTTCTATCGTAATTGTAATTATAGTAATTTTCCTTGCAAAATATATTCGAGATCTAATTTTAAATAAATTCAATAAGGCAATAAGAAAAGAAATTGCAAAAAACAATATAAGCAGAAGAATGTCTGTGTAAAAAAAAAATATATTTTAATAAAAATACAACATGCTACAAAAATTTTTTCATTTTTAAATTAAAGCATATCCTGAATCAAATTAATTAATGGATTTCTCGTTCCTAGAAATGTAATCAAAAGACGATTTTCGGTATAAAAAAAAAATATATATATATATGATTTTCAAATGAATTTTTCAAAAGTAATTAAAGCTTTAGGAGCGCTCAAGGATTTTTATGACAATTTAAAGAAATCACCTAATAGGAAAAGAAAACCAGAAGGGGTAAATAAGAAGTTAGAAGAATTAAATAACCTGTGGAGTACTTTTTACGAAGAATATTTAGATATAAAACAAGAGGAAGCATCTGAGACAGAATTACAAAACTTGGAAGAAATAGTAACTCAAGCTAAAAATTTAAAAAAAATTTCAGAAACCATAGTAAAAGATAGCTTAGAAAAGGAAATTATTAGTGCAATAGTTAAAGAAAATTCAGAAAAGGAAACTAAAAACACTCAAACTAACAAAATGGCAGAAGTGTTTAATTTTAGCATAGCTCAAAAATTACCGACTCTTAACTGCGAAGAGGACGGCAAAAGAACAGAAAACATCCGAGACTTTGTAAATAGTGTCGAATTTTACCACGACACACTCGGCGAAGCTTCAAAACCCATTCTAATTAACTTCTTATTGAAATGTAAAATCCAAGGGAAAGCTCTTACAGAATTAGGCAGTCAGAAACCAGAAAATTTCGCAGCATTAAAAAAACTTTTAGTTGAAAGATGTGGACCGAAAGAAACTATAGAGTCCATTCAAACTAAGCTAAGTAGAACATATCAGGGAAATCGCCCGGTACAAGAATTTACTAAGGAAATCGAAACACTGGTATCAAGAATGACCGAATTGGAGGTATCTTATCTTGGTGAAAAAGCAAGAGAAACACTTGCCAAAGCCAATGATAGACGAGGCGTAGCTTTTCTTAAGAAGGGGGTAAATGATCGGTTAAAAATTATTCTAGATAGCGCTAGGCACGCAAACCTTCAAGACGCTATACAACATTTACTGGAGTTAGACCAAAGCTCTACCCCTGCAACAGGAACCGTCCGGTACGCGAACAACCTAAGTTATCCACAACCACAAAATCAAAACCAAGGTCAAGCTTATTTTCATAATCCCCCCAGATCAAATTATAACAATGCTACCAATCCCAGTCAATCTTTTCCCAGGCAAAATTATTTTCGTGGTAATAACCACTCTCCCAATTTTTCAAGATATAATAATAGTTACAATCAAACGTTTTCCCAACTGCCTAACAGAAACCATTCACTACCAAATAATCAACGTTTTAACACAAATAGAAACCTTCCTAGTAGAAATATGCAAAATTTTAGTCAAAATAATAATATGAGAAACAATGGAGGTAATTTTTCTAGAAATAATAGTATCCGTCAAAATCAGTGTTGGCAAGTAAGTTACATGAAGTAAGTTACTCGTTTAGTTACGCGTAACTAATATGAATTAGTTACGCCCAATATTTGGCGTAACTAATGTAACTAATGTAACTAAATGTAACTAACTGTAACTAAATAAAACTAACTCTAACTTAATAATAAAAAATAAAAAAAAATCACATTTCATCCTGAATCCCAATCGACTATTGACAAAATTCTTTTATTAGCAAGGCAACGGCAACCTGGCAAAAAATACGTATTGAAATAACTGTATTCCTGATGAAAAGGAAATCTAATAAAATATTATATTCTTGGAGCATACAAAAGATTTTTACTTACATTTAAAGTTTTCCCCTCTTTCTTGAGATTCTTGGACATTCCTTTGTTTATTTTGATTTATTTTTGTATGGTAAATTCAGATTTGATCTCAGATTTGGTCTCAAATTTCAGATTTGGCTCGCCCAAATTAAATCAAACGAGATCTACATATTTTGTTTTATTATTTAAATTTTTTTTTTGCAGAAATATAGTAATTGAAAAACGTATTCGTTGCCAGGTTGCCGTTGCCACAGCTGGCAGCTGGCCCGACGGCAATATCAATCATCCAGCTTTGCCCTAATACAGTGTAGTCAAACGTCATTCGATCGGGTTTGTGGACGGAACTTCTAAATTTCAATTTAACATAAAATTTGAGCTTTTGTATTTGAAAAATTCTATTAGTTATAGTTAGTTACATTTAGTTACATTTAGTTACATTAGTTACATTTGTTACATAAGTTACATTAGTTACGTGTAACTAACTAAAATATCAAAGTTACGCGTAACTATCCAACACTGAGTCAAAATAGAAACCCTGGTAGAAGTAACCCACCTAACAGTAATAACATTAATAACCATAGAGTTTTAGCATTGGGAAACGAGCAACCCACCGAGGGGCTAGCTGACCCATCGGAGGGAAATTAAGCAATCCACCAATGCCAAATGCCATTTGCACTGCTGGAATATCGAACGGCATTTACGTTCAGTTAAAACTGGACTATGATAAACATATAAGATTTTTATTAGACACAGGAGCTTCAATTTGTGTAGTAAAAAACAGTTCAGTAAATCCAAACATTCCCATATTCAAAAATAAAAGCTCAAAAATTCTAGGCATTTCAGGAGATTTAGAAACAATAGGAACATGTGATATTCAAATCCATTTAAAAGATTTCATAATTCCATACGAATTTCACGTGGTCCCGATAATTTCCCAATCCCAGTTGAAGGGATTATTGGAGCAAATTTTCTGCTACAGTTTAACGCCATACTTGACTTAGAGAATTTTTTATTAAAAATCAAAGAAGGAAATAACACTATTCATCTGCCCATGTGTTCCCAAGAAAATATTAATACCATCTCAATAGCCCCAAGATGCGAAGCAACCTATTGGTTAAACACAAAACACACCGAATCTCGAGTATTCTACCCGCAACAATTATGCGACAACGTTTTTATGGCAGGTTCATTATCCACTGCCATAGACGGGAAAAAACCAATAAAAATTTTGAATGCACGGGATACAACTGTAACCCTCAAATGGGCCGAACCATTGTCCTCATCAGCCTCGGAATATTACATCCTACGTTACAACCCGACAGAAAAATCAATAAACACTCGAGTGAATAAGATAATAAACGAAATAAATTTTGACACATTAAATAGTGAAGAAAAAGCAGAAATAAAAGCAATATGTACAAAATATCAAGACATCTTTCACGTGGATGGTGACAAACTCACGTATACACATATTGGCAAAGCAGATATCTCGCTCAAAAAGGATGCGTCACCAAAATATTCAAAGCCATATCGTCTCCCACACACACAGAAACAAGATATAAAAGAAGAAATACGGAAGATGTTAGACAATGACATTATAGAACCATCTATATCTCCTTGGAACTCTCCCATACTAATAGTACCTAAAAAGAAAGACCCTGTTACTGGTCTACAAAAATTCCGTATGGTGATCGACTATCGTCACGTGAACGAGAGAATTGAAGATGATAAATTTCCACTACCCAACATAACAGACATCTATGATATGGTAGGAGGAGCAACTTACTTTTCTTGTATAGATTTAAGCCAGGGATACTACCAAATGGAGTTGGATGCCGATAGCAGACCAATCACAGCGTTCTCGACAGAAGATGGTCACTACCAGTTAAATCGATTACCTATGGGTTTAAAGATCTCACCCAGTAAATTTTCAAGAATGATGTCCATAGCTATGTCAGGACTAACTTATTCACGATGTTTTGTTTATCTTGATGATCTGATAGTTTTTGGTAAAAGTTTAATAGACCACAATAAAAATCTAATACAAGTGTTTGAACGTCTAAGAGAAGTAAATCTGAAAATACACCCTGGAAAATGCTTTTTCTTGCGAAAAGAAGTGTTATACCTAGGCCACGTTATTTCTGATAATGGTATCCTACCCGATCCTACTAAATCTTCCGCAATGAAAAGTTACCCAACCCCCACCAACGCGGATGAAGTAAGAAGATTCGTTGCATTCGCCAACTACTATCGTAAATTTATCCCCAATTTCGCTACCATTTCTATCCCACTTAACCGATTACTGAAAAAAGATGTCGAATTTTATTTTAATAAAGATTGCGAAAAATCTTTTGAGTTGCTTAAAGAAATCCTTACAAGTCCTAAAATCCTACAATTCCCCAATTTTAACGAGGAATTCATCCAACGAACCGATGCCTCAGGTTTCGCTCTAGGAGCTATCTTATCTAATTTCGACGATAGACCAATTGCCTATGCAAGTAAAACTCTTAATAAAGCAGAGAAAAACTATAGTACAATTGAGAAAGAATTACTTGCAATTGTATGGGCAGTTAAACACTATCGTCCCTACCTATTCGGAAGGAAATTCAAAATTTTAACAGACCATAGACCTTTAGTGTACTTGTTCTCACTTAAAGAACCTAGTAGCAGACTAACAAAATTTAGACTACTACTAGAGGAATACAACTTCTACATAGAATATTCTCCAGGTAAGGATAATTGTACAGCCGACGCATTAAGTCGCATAAAAATAGACTCCGAAGATTTAAAACAATTATGTATCTGCGTTTTAACGAGAGCCCAGTCAAAAGCGGAAAACAAAAATCTTGAACATATAGACACTACGAAAACCGACGAACAACTAATAACTGAACTATTAAAATTACCAGAAAATGGACTTAAAGTCATTGAGCTGAAGATTGTTGACAACTTCGAGGAAGATTTAATTAATTTCAAGGATACAGACATAATTATTGGTCCAAACAAGGTTTTGGCGTATATCCCAAAAGGGAATTGTTTACTCCTAAAGAAGTCCAAGGACAGCACTACAACCCCATCGACAATGTTTGGCAAAATATTGTCGAGGGATGTGCAGAAACTCTGCGGATTGAATTGTATTAAAAAGATATATCATATATATTAATACGGAGTTCAAAAATCCAGTTTCCACCCTTTTTTTCTGTCATAATCAAAACAAATATGCCAAACCTATATATATTCTGAAAGGGGACCATGTAAGGAAACAGCGAATGTATATAAGAAGGCATTTTGAAAACTGAAAAAATCTTTTATTTTCTTTTGTCAATTGAGAAATGGTCGAATTTCGACCACGGGGCGAACTCTAGTATTACTAAAAATGAAATAAGAAAGCTCGCATGCGGCCGCAAAGAGAGCAATATTAATGAATTAAAAAAGAAATTAGGAGAAATATTTAAAGAAAGTAATATTAAAGTGCACATTATAGAGAAAAATATTGAAATAACTGATCCTTATAAGAAGAAATTACTACTTAATGATTACCACATACTTCCAACCAGCGGACATGCAGGAATAAACCGCATGTTACAGAATATAAAGAAGAAATACTTCTGGACAGGTATGCAAAACGATGTGACGACATTCGTAAAGCATTGCCCAATTTGTCAACGAAATAAATATATCCAGCCAAAGAAACAACCAATGACTATCACATCGACGGCCGAATCAGGTTTTGACAAAATATTTTAAGATCTAGTAGGACCTTTAGAAGAATCAGAAGATGGATTTAAATATATTCTAACTATACAAGATGAATTAACCAAATTCATCGAAGCAGTACCCATTTCCAATAAAGAAGCAAGTACAGTGGCAAAAGCTTTAGTAGAAAATTTTATTCTAAGATATGGAGTACCACATACGATAGCATCTGATCAAGGAACAGAATTTTTAAATCAAGTTTTCCAGAGAATTTGTAAATTACTAAAAATAGAACAGTTGCAATCCACAGCATATCATCATGAGAGCATAGGAGCCTTAGAGAACTCTCATAAAGTTTTAGGAGCATATTTGAGAAGTTACGTTTCAGAAAAATATACCGATTGGAACACATGGCTACCATACTACGTTTTCTGTTATAATACATCAGTACACTCAGAAACCGGATATACACCTTTCGAACTAATATTCGGAAAACAGTGTATCTTACCATCAAATTTGGTTAAACAGGTAGAACCAGTATACAACTATGACGATTATGTGATTGATTTAAAAAATAAATTACAAATCGCTCATAAAGACGCTCGAGAAGCTCTGATAGGCAAAAAGATAGCAAGAAAAAATAGATTCGATTTAGAGCAACGAACAAAAAGCTCCAATTTTGAAATAGGAAGTTTAGTTTTACTTAGAAACGAAAATAGAAAGAAACTTGATCCGATATACATAGGTCCATACGAAGTTCTGTCCCAAAACGGCGTGAATTGTGATATAAAATATGAAAATAAAAAGATAACGGTTCATAAAAATAGGCTAAAACCATTTTTTTATATATTTAACTCTGATTTAGATATTAAAAGTTGATCAGTAACTTTATAAACCTAAATGAATTCCATTAATTAATATAAAATCAAAAACTTGTAAACTTAATTATTGTATAAAATTTATTTAAAAAAAAAAAAAAAAAAAAAAAAAAAAAAGGCGAGAAAGTGCTTCCGCAAATGCAAACATCTAAAGATAAATTAAAGAAAAATATTAGTATGATATCATGTATAGCTAAACTTGTAAATATATGTTAACATAAAAATAGGCCGGCATAGACTTAAGATTTTCATTACTATTATTATTATACTATTGATTAGCAATTTAATACAAAAATGTATATACAAATCTAACTTTCACTACTTAATATATTTAATATATCTTTTAAATATAGCTAGATAGAATAAATTAATTTAATGTACTATTGATAAGCAAATTAATATAATTTTTACATAAAATACTATTATATTACACCTTTTAAATGTACATAACTATCATCAAAAAAAAAAAAAAAAATCCATCCCACAATTTCAAAAGAAAATACAATTCAAAAAGTTATCAAATAAAACAAGATCCCTTATTGTACAAAGTGGCGCATAAAAAGAAGAAATCATAACATATCATGATTTCTCCTTTTTCTCTTAGGAAGGGTTGTGTGAAGGGATTGCACCAGCGCTCACTTAACTAATTGTCACAACAAAAACAATTAATAGGGTATTCAACCTGCTTTGATAATTTGATAACATTTTCCCAACCATCCCATGCACTGCATTCGTTTTGTTCCGCCGCCGCCGCCGTCGCCGTATTGGCTAGCTATAGCATAACCGAGTCAGAATGAGTATTCATATTTCCGTTGGCACACTTCGTGCACCAGATACTCACATAGTTCGACCGGCACCCTCTGTGCACAAGCTATAGAAAATAACAAGATACACAAAAATACTTATTTGACACTTTAGTGCACAGGTATTTTGTATACAAATTCAAAGGGTCACTGGCTTACGGTTTATGGCAGTAAATTGTGCATCATAAGCACATCGAAAGTGCATGGTATGGTCAAATGCTGACTGTGCATATTTGGGGTTATCAATTATCCAAGTATGGTTGGATACCAACGAAATAAACTAATTATGTAGTATAAATAGACTGAATAAAAAGCTATGATGGCACTTCTATCTAAAAAGCCAAACTTAAGACAACGTTTCTTTACTCTGATATAGCAACACGCTGGTAGGTAATCTAACGTTAGTTTAACTCCAACATCTGACGCCCTACAGAGCAGTATTGCTTTTGGGTAAACGTTTATAGGGCAATTCGCCGGACGAGTCAGGGAGTTGAATTAAACTTAACTGCGAAAACACTACCAACATTACAACATAATTAATAACATTTGCTTAGATTGCTTAGATTAGAAATTAGAATAGAAAAATATTTACAATAGTATGGGTAGAAACCATACAGAATATAATAAATGAGGAACTAAAGAACACTATTCAGAAAGTTTTATCAAAATCGTAGGAGCCGTTTTTGAGAAAAATTAATTTTTCACTAAAAATCGTGTGGCAGTTACCGTTAGTTTTAAAGCTAGAATGCATATTCCAAAAAACCTCTGTAAAACGTCATAATAATACTGTGTACCAAGTTTGAAGCAAATCGATCAAGCCGTTTAGTTTAGGCTGTATTTAACTTTACAGACAGACAGACATACGGACAGACAGACAGACGGAATTGTCGGACCCACATTTTTCGACTTCTCTATCATCGTTATGTCAATTTTGATTGTTAGAATTGGTATAGTACCTATAATCGCAAGTAAAAATACAGGTAAGGAAAACAAATCTTACTATCTTACTAATATTATAAATGTGAAAGTTACGATGTTTGGATGTTTGGATGTTTGGATGTTTGTTGCTAACTCACGCCAGAACGGCTGAACGGATCTGGATAAAATTTGGCACAGAGATAGCTTATAGTCTGGAATAGCAGATAGGCTATCTTTTATCCCGGTTAAATGTATGGTTCCCGTGGGATAGATTTGTTTTAATTTTTGAAATTACACCAGAATGAATGAACGGATCTGAATGAAATTAAGCACAGAGACAGACTATAGTCTGGAATAGCAAATTGGCTACTTTTTATCCCGGTAAAATGTATGGTTCCCGTGGGATAGATTTGTTTTAGTTTTTGAAAATACACCAGAATGGCTGAACTCATCTGAATGAAATTAAGCACAGAGATAGATTATAGTCTGGAATAGCATATTGGCTACTTTCTATCCCTGTAAAATGTATGGTTCCCGTGGGATAGATTTATTTTAATTTTTGAAATTACACCAGAATGGCTGAACTCATCAGAATGAAATTTAGCACAAAGATAGATTATAGTCTGGAATAGCATATTGGCTACTTTTTATCCCAGTAAAATGTATATTTCCCGTGGGATAGATTTGTTTTAATTTTTGAAATCACACCAGAATGGCTAAACGGATCTGAATGAAATTTAGCACAGAGATAGATTATAGTCTGGAATAGCAAATTGGCTACTTTTTATCCCGGTAAAGTGTATGGTTCCCGTGGGATTGATTTGTTTTAGTTTTTGAAAATACACCAGAATGGCTGAACTCATCTGAATGAAATTAAGCACAGAGATAGATTATAGTCTGGAATAGCATATTGGCTACTTTCTATCCCTGTAAAATGTATGGTTCCCGTGGGATAGATTTATTTTAATTTTTGAAATTACACCAGACTGGCTGAACTCATCAGAATGAAATTTAGCACAAAGATGGATTATAGTCTGGAATAGCATATTGGCAACTTTTATCCCGGTAAAATGTATGGTTCCCGTGGGATAGATTTGTTTTAATTTTTGAAATCACACAAGAATGGCTGAACGGATCTGAATGAAATTTAGCACAGAGATAGATTATAGTCTGGAATAGCATATTGGCTACTTTTTATCCCGGTAAAATTTATGGTTCCCGTGGGATAGATTTGTTTTAATTTTTGAAATCACACCAGAATGGCTGAACGGATCTGAATGAAATTTAGCACAGAGATTGATTATAGTCTGGAATAGCATATTGGCTACTTTTTATCCCGGTAAAATGTATGGTTCCCGTATGATAGATTTGTTTTAATTTTTGAAATCACACCAGAATGGCTGAACGGATCTGAATGAAATTTAGCACAGAGATAGATTATAGTCTGGAATAGCATATTGGCTACTTTCTATCCCTGTAAAATGTATGGTTCCCGTAGGATTGATTTATTTTAATTTTTGAAATTACACCAGAATGGCGGAACTCATCTGAATGAAATTAAGCACAGGGATAGATTATAGTCTGGAATAGCATATTGGCTACTTTCTATCCCTGTAAAATGTATGGTTCCCATGGGATAGATTTATTTTAATTTTTGAAATTACACCAGAAACTTTAATTTTTGAAATCACACCAGAATGGCTGTACGGACCTGAATGAAATTTAGCACAGAGATAGATAATAGTCTAGAATAGCATATTGGCTACTTTTTATCCCGGTAAAATGTATGGTTCCCATGGGATAGATTTGTTTTAGTTTTTGAAATAACACAAAAATGGCTAAACTCATCTGAATGAAATTAAGCACAGAGATAGATCATAGTCTGGAATAGCATATTGGCTACTTTCTATCCCTGTAAAATGTATGGTTCCCGTGGGATAGATTTATTTTAATTTTTGAAATTACACCAGAATGGCTGAACTCATCAGAATGAAATTTAGCACAAAGATAGATTATAGTCTGGAATAGCATATTGGCTACTTTTTATCCCAGTAAAATGTATATTTCCCGTGGGATAGATTTGTTTTAATTTTTGAAATCACACCAGAATGGCTAAACGGATCTGAATGAAATTAAGCACAGAGATAGATTATAGTCTGGAATAGCATATTGGCTACTTTCTATCCCTGTAAAATGTATGGTTCCCGTGGGATAGATTTATTTTAATTTTTGAAATTACACCAGAATGGCTGAACTCATCAGAATGAAATTTAGCACAAAGATAGATTATAGTCTGGAATAGCATATTGGCTACTTTTTATCCCAGTAAAATGTATATTTCCCGTGGGATAGATTTGTTTTAATTTTTGAAATCACACCAGAATGGCTAAACGGATCTGAATGAAATTTAGCACAGAGATAGATTATAGTCTGGAATAGCAAATTGGCTACTTTTTATCCCGGTAAAGTGTATGGTTCCCGTGGGATTGATTTGTTTTAGTTTTTGAAAATACACCAGAATGGCTGAACTCATCTGAATGAAATTAAGCACAGAGATAGATTATAGTCTGGAATAGCATATTGGCTACTTTTTATCCCTGTAAAATGTATGGTTCCCGTGGGATAGATTTATTTTAATTTTTGAAATTACACCAGAATGGCTGAACTCATCAGAATGAAATTTAGCACAAAGATAGATTATAGTCTGGAATAGCATATTGGCTACTTTCTATCCCTGTAAAATGTATGGTTCCCGTAGGATTGATTTATTTGAATTTTTGAAATTACACCAGAATGGCGGAACTCATCTGAATGAAATTTAGCACAGGGATAGATTATAGTCTGGAATAGCATATTGGCTACTTTCTATCCCTGTAAAATGTATGGTTCCCTTGGGATAGATTTATTTTAATTTTTGAAATTACACCAGAAACTTTAATTTTTGAAATCGCACCAGAATGGCTCTACGGATCTGAATGAAATTTAGCACAGAGATAGATTATAGTCTGGAATAGCATATTGGCTACTTTTTTTCCCGGTAAAATGTATGGTTCCCGTTGGATAGATTTGTTTTAGTTTTTGAAATCACACCAGAATGGCTGAACGGATCTGAATGAAATTTAGCACAGAGATAGATTATAGTCTGGAATAGAATATTGGCTACTTTCTATCCCTGTAAAATGTTTTGTTCCCGTGGGATAGATTTGTTTTAATTTTTGAAATCACACCAGAATGGCTGAACGGATCTGAATGAAATTTAGCACAGAGATAGATTATAGTCTGGAATAGCATATTGGCTACTTTTTATCCCGGTAAAATGCATGGTTCCCGTGGGATAGATTTGTTTTATTTTTGAAATCACACCAGAATGGCTGAACGGATCTGAATGAAATTTAGCACAGAGATAGATTTTAGTCTGGAATAGCATATTGGCTACTTTCTATCCCTGTAAAATGTATGGTTCCCGTAGGATTGATTTATTTTAATTTTTGAAATTACACCAGAATGGCGGAACTCATCTGAATGAAATTTAGCACAGGGTTAGATTATAGTCTGGAATAGCATATTGGCTACTTTCTATCCCTGTAAAATGTATGGTTCCCATGGGATAGATTTATTTAAATTTTTGAAATTACACCACAAAACTTTAATTTTTGAAATCACACCAGAATGGCTGTACGGACCTGAATGAAATTTAGCAGAGATAGATTATAGTCTAGAATAGCATATTGGCTACTTTTTATCCCGGTAAAATGTATGGTTCCCGTGGGATAGATTTGTTTTAGTTTTTAAAATAACACAAAAATGGCTAAACTCATCTGAATAAAATTAAGCTCAGAGATAGATCATAGTCTGGAATAGCATATTGGCTACTTTCTATCCCTGTAAAATGTATGGTTCCCGTGGGATAGATTTATTTTAATTTTTGAAACTACACCAGAATGGCTGAACTCATCTGAATGAAATTTAGCACAAAGATAGATTATAGTCTGGAATAGCATATTGGCTACTTTTTATCCCGGTAAAATGTATGGTTCCCGTGGGATAGATTTGTTTTAATTTTTGAAATCACACCAGAATGGCTGAACGGATCTGAATGAAATTTAGCACAGAGATAGATTATAGCCTGGAATAGCATATTGGCTACTTTTTATCCCGGTAAAATGTATGGTTCCCGTGGGATAGATTTGTTTTAATTTTTGAAATCACACCAGAATGGCTGAACGGATCTGAATGAAATTTAGCACAGAGATAGATTATAGTCTGGAATAGCATATTGGCTACTTTTTATCCCGGTAAAATGTATGGTTCCCGTTGGATAGATTTGTTTTAGTTTTTGAAATCACACCAGAATAGCTGAACGGATCTGAATGAAATTTAGCACAGAGATAGATTATAGTCTGGAATAGCATATTGGCTACTTTCTATCCCTGTAAAATGTATTGTTCCCGTGGGATAGATTTATTTTAATTTTTGAAATAATACCAGAATGGCTGAACTCATCTGAATGAAATTTAGCACAGAGATAGAAAATAGTCTGGAATAGCATATTGGCTACTTTTTATCCCGGTAAAATGTATGATTCCCGTGTGATAGATTTGTTTTAATTTTTGAAATCACACCAGAATGGCTGAACGGATCTGAATGAAATTTAGCACAGAGATATATTATAGTCTGGAATAGCATATTGGCTACTTGTTATCCCAGTGAAATGTATGGTTCCCGTGTGAAAGATTTGTTTTAATTTTTGAAATCACACCAGAGTGGCTGAACGGATCTGAATGAAATTTAGCACAGAGATAGATTATAGTCTGGAATAGCATATTGGCTGCTTTTTATCCCGGTGAAATGTATGGTTCCCGTGGGAAAGATTTGTTTTAATTTTTGAAATCACACTAGAATGGCTGAACGGATCTGAATGAAACTTAGCACAGAGCTAGATTATAAACTGGTTTATCTTATAGGTTTCTTTTTATCAGGGTTAAATGTAGGTATTAAATTATAAAGCTATAAAAGAAGAAGAAGCTAGATTACGATAGACTATACTCCTCAAGGTACAGTCTACTTCTTGATCAGCTGAAACGCGAGCGAAGCCGCGGGTAAAGGCTAGTAATGAATAAATCTACGAGTATGTATATTAGAATGTTGAATGATTACTGATGTTGATTGTAGATATAGGTTGTTACGCCCTACTATTAACATAAGCGACAGATGATCGCTATGTTTATGGATCGAGATACCTTTCAATTGCAGATCATTTCATCTAATGGTTTGTAGTTGTCTTTCAAGCTCCTTCATTTCTTCTTCGGTGTTTACTCGTCTTGTTTCCAGCGGTGTAATCTTATCATTTTATACAGCGTGTATGTTTGTTATCATCAGCTCACTTTCTTCTCTTATTGCTAAGTCAGATTTCAAATGATGGTATCCCGACCTTCAAACTTAGCTGTACAATCATGTTTTAAGGAAAGGATACCCTTTGTTGGAATCTTTGAAAATCCTTTTTCACGTTATCACATTCCAAAAACATGACTGCCTTTTTGAATGTTTTAAACAGCCAATATTATTTTCTTGATGTAGTTCCACCCAAAACGTTTCCTCGACCTTGACCTCGTTTCCTGGTATTCACAGTTCGTATGGCTATTTTTTATTAGGGCTGACAGTTCGCAAGCTTAATCCGTGTATATATAGCCTATAGTACTACAGTAAAATGGATCGATTGATGCGCCATGGCGTGTCAGAACCCTACAACTGTCTTTCGACATTATGATGAGGATTTAAAGATGGAAGGGAGTAAAGAACAGACCGAGAATGGTCATAAAAAAGAGGAAACGAGAGCACTACACACGAAATTCAAAAATCTCTTAATGGTTAGAGAGAGGAAAAAAACAAAACAAATTTTGCTTTTTGGTTTGAAAACGGGAAATAGTTTTGATGGTATGTAGAGTATAGACGTGTTGTAAGGAAGTAGTTGTGAGGAAGAATTTCGTTCGTGTTTTGGAAGGTATGGATGAAATTGAATATTATGGTTTTTCTCTATGAAAACGATATAACGGTTCTTACTGAGTTGGCGGAAAGTGCAATTTTGTTTTTATGGATATTTGTGTGATTGAGTAGGACAGAGGATGTATCGTTTTTAAGGTAGAACTTTATTATATGCAAATTTTGCGGAAATTGTGAATCATTATTCTCATTGGGCGTATGGTGCTTATGATTTTAAAAATTAAATTTGTCTACAATACAAAGCTTCGAATTCGCATTTAATTAAATTTTTTTTTAAACAACATATAGTCGGAGAGGTTATTGCACTTTTCCGCGGCACGAACACGATAGGGGGTGGGGAATTTATTTAATTAAAATTATTAATATAAACGTTATTATTACCGCGAACAATTAAATTTAAAAAAAAAGAGTAAAAAGAAAAAAAAAAGTTTGAAATGCGTACCGACGGCGACACACGACACGAATTTACTAATGATACTAATGAAACACTATAATCAATAGGCCACACACGAATGACGCGAAAAGAGAATGCAAAAAAAAAGTGCAATTACAGCTTGATTAAAAAAGCTGTCACCACGGCTGCTCAGGTGGGGTGGGTTCAGTGGAAGAATTCTTATCTGTGTTTCTTTTGACAAACTTGATTGATTCCGCAATCAAAATAGTTTATCAAAAGAAGAAAATTTATATGATTGCACAGTAGGGTGCAAAAAAAACGTAGGGTGCAAAAAAAAAACGCGGGCGCCAGGAATTTTTTTTTCTAAAACTGAATTAGAAAATTCCAAAACTAATTATGGAATTCGAAGAACCGAATAAATGGAATAAAAAGGAAAGAGTTTTGTTCAAAAATATAATTATTTTATTGTTTTGGGAAACCATGGGACAGAAGATCCCTGGACTAAAACCCAAAAGTCTTTTCAAATAAAAGGTATGTACAATTTAATATTTAATATTTAATAAGCAACACAATTCAAATTAAATAAAAAAAGAATAAAGATAAATAAAAAAAAGGAACAAAAGCAAGCGCCTCGTTCACGAATAGGTAGAATATAAATATATATTTTGAAATTGCAAATATATATTTGCATTCAAAATTTAACACGAACTACTTATCTTATTTTTGTAACGACTCCTATCTCCTTTTCGTCTCAATCTATACACGTCCCGATACCCGATTTTCGCCTCGTTATCCTTAATCCAAAATTTTTAATATCCAAATTAAAACAAATGTCTCCTCAATTTTTTTCTTTCCAAATTTCTCGATTTTCTTCTATTTTGTATATGCTTTCAAGGCTATCGCAAGAGTGCCTTCCAAGCTAATTTTTATCAACCACATTCTTCCCTCGTCCATTCCAATCATTCACTCATACATACAACGATACAACACAACCATTCGTTTCGAGATCATCGGTCACGGCTTTCTGGAAGCATGACGCTCTCCTAGAAAACAACGGTGGTGGGATCTAACGAAACATAGGTACTCACACGCACACAAACACGGTTTCAACAAGTTGTTGGATGTGTTTCCAAAACTTGCCAAAACTTACTCTCACGCACACAAACAACATCTCGACAAGTTGTTGGATGTGTTTCCAAAACTTGTCGAAACATTATGGACGAGTTCAGACTTTTCCAACTTAAACTATTTCCGAGAAAAATTGAAAAGAAATAAAATTGAAGAGGAGTCTGAACTAGGCTTTTTCCTATTACCTACTCTACAACTGCGGGATTCGAAGCGTGAATTATTCAACAAACTATTTTTGGAGATACAGAGAGAAGGGTTACTTTAAAGCCATTTTCAAAATTCTACAAAACTAATCTTACACGCTTTAAAAACCCATTTTGTACATTAAACAAATTTACGTTATTTTAAGTTAATGTTAAAATTACGTTACGTTAAAATGAAAAGATATTAAAATTAAAAGATAATATTATAAGAAGTTGTTGTTGCTCATTTGATGAAAGTAAGAGTCGGCTCATCCGCCGGCTCTCTTCTCGTTTTATTACGTCGTACTCGAACACCTGCTTTTGTCGCTTTTGCGAAATAAGGCTAGGTACACCACTGGTTGATGAGACTATGGCTGCCCTCAACTTCGCCAATATTTTGCAGCCTCAACGAGAAAAAAGAAATGGAGAAAAGAACGACCGAAAGGAAGTTTTTGTTGCGGTAAAATTTACCGTAACAAGCTGGTGAACGTTTTGGAAACGTCATTAGTGCACAGAAAATTTTTAATCTATATTGTTAAGCTTGAGTCGAAAAACAATCAACATCTGCTACCAGCTGGGGCGTTTGGGCATGGCTAAGCCTCAAAGGCGCAAAAAATGACGCATTAACATCATTAGTGCAAAGCTGAATTTTTGTATACTAGCAGTAGAGGTAATTAGTAATATGATTTACCTATTGCAAGACATTTTAGTCGGGGCCAAATGGGTGCCAGACGCAAGGGAAGTATTACGATGCGAGCTGACCATTATCCATCACGAACCCAAAACTTAACGATCTGAATGTTTATTACTTGACGTTTATCATCTCTTCTTTAATCTTAAATTTGCAATGTCACTCTTCATTTTTACATGTCACGACTGATTAAGATCTTTTACTTAAAATATTTCTTTTAATTTTAACCCCTGGAGCAAACGGGTGGTGCCTTATTGCACAAATGTAAGAATTTTATTTCATTTGAATAAATACAATCATTATAAACTTATACAATTTAATAAAGATTTTAGTGCCTTTTTCGACTGAAAATACGTGTTTTATTACGCCCGGCCCGACCGCTCAACATTCTAAAATATTTTGCAAACTAAGACGTATTTTAACGGAAGAGTCAGTGGAGAATTTCACTCTTGGAAATCCAAAAAAATCCGAGAAATCCTCAAAGCATTTGATCTGGATTTAGTTTATTTGGTGCATCAATTGTTTTCCATTTAACCAACAAAAAAATTCTTTAAAATTTTAGGTTAGAATCTGTCAAATATTTCCATTTCATTGCAACCATGGACTCGACAAGCAGCAAAGCAACGATTGGCCAGGGCATTGCTATTGTGGCTAATGCTTTTGAAGAACCGTCTAACCTTCTGGGAGCTAATTGCACACAAACAGGCTCAGCCCGTGCCGATGCTGATGCGGTACCAAAAGCTGTACATGCGCCACCTGAAGAACCCGTGCTCATTGCTCAATCGACAGCCCATACATTAGCCACTTTATATCCTCTATCAACAGCAGCTCTCCGCAACCCAGTTCATAATGCTGTATCAACTTCTGGTCTAGAGATTATATACGAGTCATTGGAAAACCCACAACTTACGGCAAATCATTGTTATGAAAATACCCATAAATCTACGGCGAACAATGCATTTCATTCGACGATGCTCAACTCCGACGGTGATCGCATAGCCTTTGAATTTGGTCAGAATTTTTATCCACAACGGAGGCAACTATTTTACTCAACTGCGTCTGCTATGAGCTATCCAGCGTTGTACAATAGTGCAGCAAACATTAATGGTATTTACAGCACAGCCCCCGTATGGTCATCACAAATTCCCTATCCCACTGCGCAAGAAGTTCAACACCCGAAATTTTACATTCCCGTATGTAACAACACAATTCCAAGCACAGCAACTACAGGTCAGCACTCTAACAGTGTGTTTGTCCAGGATACGAATAACGGATGGTTTAGATACGCATCTGGTTTCATTCACAACGGAATACCAACATCAATGCCCTCGCCCATCGCCACTTCGTTTGGTCGCCCTAAAGAAATTCCAACTAACCACAGGTTCATCAGCGCAGCACACATGAACTCAGATGCAAATTTACCATACATGCATAATCACAGTGGTGGCGCTGTGTAAACATGAAGATTGGCTTCTGTTTATCACCAACTACTTCCAGTCAACGGAGCGATGTGGATTCACAGACCAAAAGAATCTCCTCCGCCTGCAGAAATGTTTGAAAGGGCCAGCATTGGAGGCAGTGCGGGGAAAGCTTATCGTTCCAAACACGGTTTCATCCGCAATCGATACCCTGAAGATGCTCTATGGATGTCCAGATGTTATTTATCAGACTATGCAGCGCAAATTGAGGCAGGAGGCTCCTGTTAAATCAGATAAGTTGGAAAGTTTAATAAATTTATCGTTGTCTGTGCAAAATTATTGTTCCACTGTTCAAGCAATAGGACTGGATGGATATCTGAATGACACAGTACTGCTAAGCGATCTGGTGGAAAAGTTGCCGAGTGACCTAAAACTTGATTGGAGCCGTCATCAAATGATATTGGTTCGAACAGATGTCAAATCATTTGATAATTGGCTTTCAACACTTGCTACCTGTGCCAGTCGAGTGACTGCATTCAGAAACCCCCTGCCAATATCAAACAACGAAATGAAACATACAAGCAAGCAGTCGAGTATCATGGTGCATGATGTTTTGGAGCATTCTCAAGAATCACCTCCTCAAATTGTTTTTGTCCAAAGTGTTCTTCAGATCATCGTCTTGCTGACTGCGACAAGTTTTTATTGCTACATACGCATGACCGATGGAAGTTCATCAGATCAGAAGGGCTTTGTTTGCGTTGTTTTAAAAAACATTACATCAGGCGCTGCAATTCCAAAAAGCGATGTGGCGTTGATGGATGTACAATGTCTCACCATTCTCTCCTTCATACTTCTTTTTCAAGAGATAATTCAAACGATAGACGTTCCTCTAGTAACATTATCAAAAGTCGCCTAGAAGACAATGAACAGCAAAAGGACCAGTCTGCGGCAAGAGAATCACCGGATCGAGTTGTTTCTTTTCATTCAAACGAACCAGGCAAGGCAATGTTTAGGTATGTTCCCGTTAAGCTGTTCAATGGAGACAAATCAATACAGACCTTTGCATTTATTGACGAAGGGTCAGCCATCACACTGATGGAAGAAGATATCGCAACGGAACTTGGCTTGGATGGCCCCAAAGACGAACTATGCTTAAGATGGACCAACGATATCACCCAAAATGATGCGAGCTCAAAAGTGTTAAGCGTAAATATCTCATCTTGTGAGAGGTATCCACAAAAATTTACTCTGAACAATGTGCGCACAGTCTCTAGCTTGGACCTACCAGTGCAATCCATAAGTTCTTCCTTTATAAGGGAACACGATCATCTCAGAACGCTTCCGATTTTACCCTATGCTAACACTCAAGCAAGAATTCTCATCGGAATCGACAATGCTAAAATTGGAATACCCATTGAAACCCGAGAAGCTGAAGATAATGATGTGATTGCTACAAGGTGCAGAATTGGATGGGCCGTATATGGCCGATATCGTGGTTCAACACCTTGCAATACTCAAAGTATTATGCACGTTTGCCCATGCAACTCTGGAGAAAAAATGGATGATATGTTGAAAGCGTATTTTTCTTTGGACTCTATCGGTATTTGTACTTCATCATCCACCCTTGTGACAAACCCAAATAAAAATAAGAAGAGACTCGTTTGGGATGCCGCGGCAACGGTGAATGACGTTTCTCTGAACACCAACTTGGTGAAGGGGCCTGACCTTTTGGCATCTTTGGTCGGCGTACTCATAAGATTTCGGGAAAGACCTGTCGCGTTGTGTGGTGACATTAAGGAAATGTTTCACCAAATTCTTGTACGGAAAGAAGACCAAGCATCTCAAATGTTTTTATGGCGTGATGGTGACTCTTCTAGAGAACCTGATACATTCGTGATGCAAGTCATGACCTACGGGGCTTCATGCTCCCCATCATTGGCTAACTATATCAAAAATAGAAACGCAACACGTTGGATAAAATACACTCCTGCAGCCGTAGAAGCCATCTTGAGAAACACTTATGTAGACGACTGGTTGCAAAGTGTAGACAATGAGGATGAAATGATTAAAATGGCTCGCACCGTAAAGCATATCCATAGTGAGGGTGGGTTCGAGATGAGAAACTGGACTTCCAATTCAAAACGTGTTTTGACATCTTTGACTGGCTTGTCTTCCCAACTAGACAAACGAATTGACGAGTTTAACACTACCGCACTTCATGAAAAGGTCCTTGGATTATGGTGGATGAGCTGACATTTTTCGAGAAGTTCCCCAATGAAGTTTTTGATGAAAACACATTTCCAACAAAACGCCAATTCTTCGGGTAGTTATGACGATTTTCGACCCTCTGGGCTTGCTGGGTTTCTTCGTTATTCACGCAAAGGTAATTCTAGAAAATATCTGGCGTTCGCGAGTAAGCTGGGACGAGCCTGTACGAGTTGAAGAGCGTGAGCAATGGTGGCAATGGGTTCGACTCATAACTTCCATTAAACTGATTAAAATACCTCGATGTTATCCCCTAGTAAGCAGCAGCGATGACGTCGAACTACATCTGTTTGTGGATGCCAGCATTAACGCGTATTCGGCTTTGGCCTACTTGCGAGCAGAAAAGGATAAACAGATTGTGTGTTCACTTGTGGCGTCAAGAACCCGAGTCGCTCCACTCAAACCCGTTTCAATTCCAAGGTTGGAACTAATGGCTGCCATTTTGGGCCTGCAATTAGCCAAATTTATTACAACCGAGATGTCCATTCCTATTAAGCGTCGAATCTTTTGGACTGATTCTAAGAACGTTCTACATTGGATTGGATCTGACACCAGAAAGTTTCACCAGTTTGTCGCAGTCCGAATAGGTGAAATTCTTGAGGGATCTGAGGTCAACGAATGGAGATGGGTCCCAACAGGATACAATGTTGCAGACGAAGAGACCAAGTGGAGTAGGAACATTCAGTTTGACCACCAATCACGTTGGTTCATAGGACCTTCCTTTCTTGTCTTGACTGAAAATAGCTGGCCTAAAACCGAAATTACCAACCATCAATGGTTTGAATCAGATGTTGTATGTCATGTTAATCAGGTAAACGAAAACGTTTGGAACTTATCCGTCATAGCACCTGATCCTGAACGGTTTAGTAAATGGGAAAGACTTCGGAGTGCTCAACGATACGTACTCAAATTCCTGAAGTTGGTTGCCAGACCATCAATAGTTGTGTCCGAAAGAGTGCAGAACCTTATCACAACACAAGGAATTGTTGGTGCGGAACTCATACTGTTTCGAATTTGTCAAGGGGATGCATTTCCCGAGGAAATAATGTGCTTGCAGTCCAAGACCGCCAGGGTGAGTCCTAAAAGTTGTGTTTTTAAAAGCTCCCCTTACTTAGACGAAAATGGTTTGCTGCGAGTGCTGGGCCGGGTGGGCATGATTCAAAACGTACCTATGGATGTCAAACGTCCCATAATTATGCCTCGCCATCACCAAATTACATGGTTGATGGTTGATTTTTACCACCGAAAATTCCACCATCACCACAATGAAATCGTGGTGAAGGAGGTTCGACAACGTTTTTCCGTATCTGGTCTCCGAGCGTTGGTTTCTGAAGTCGCAAAGAAATGTCAACAATGCAAAAATCACCGAGTTTTGCCAACACCTCCTAGCATGGGCAACCTTCCACCCGAGAGGTTGACTTCGTTTACTCAGCCCTTTACCTATACGGGTGTAGATTACTTTGGACCAATGGACATAGCGGTCGGACGACGAAGAGAAAAGAGATGGGGAGTTCTGTTCACGTGCTTTACGACAAGGGCAGTGCACATTGAGATTTCAACATCATTATCAACAGAATCATTCTTACCTGCGCTCAAGCAGTTCATCAGCCGACGGGGAGTGCCTAAACGCATCATTTCAGACAATGGCACAAATTTTAGAGGTGCAAGCCGTATTTTGGTTGAAGAAATTGAGAAGGTGTCTTCGCATGAATTAGAGCAGAGGCATCCTGGAATTGAATGGTCATTCATACCACCCGCTTCACCTCACATGGGCGGTGTTTGGGAAAGAGTGATTCGATCTGTGAAGAGCATTTTGATGGATTTCCTGCATGAGAATAGCCTGCGTGAAGAAGTTTTGAGGGGCACATTGGCCGATATAGAGAATATTTTGAATTCCCGTCCATTGACTTACGTACCGCTAGACTCACCGATGGATGAAGCCCTCACTCCAAATCACTTCCTTGTTGGAAGCTCAAGTGGAATAAGGGAACGATTTGATAATGACAGTAGCGATTCAACTCTGCGCAGAAATTTTAATTTATCAAATCAAATGGCGAACCAATTCTGGAAACGATGGGTACGAGAGTATCTACCGCATTTAACTCGGCGCTCCAAATGGTTTCAACCACCGCTTCAGCCTATTGAGATAAGAGACGTGGTGATAATCGTTGATGAAACTAGCAAAAGAAACACTTGGAAAAGAGGGATCGTCGTTGATCTGCATCGGTCGAGAGATGGAGAAGCTCGTAGTGCTGTGGTGAGTACCAATACCGGTTTACTGACTCGTCCGATAGTTAAACTGGCAAAGTTGGATGTAAAGCGGTAAATATTGAGCAGGACGTTGCGCAAAATTTACAAGAGGGGGAATATTACGATGCGAGCTGACCATTATCCATGACGAACCCAAAACTTAACGATCTGAATGTTTATTACTTGACGTTTATCATCTCTTCTTTAATCTTAAATTTGCAATGTCACTCTTCATTTTTACATGTCACGACTGATTAAGATCTTTTACTTAAAATATTTCTTTTAATTTTAACCCCTGAAGCAAACGGGTGGTGCCTTATTGCACAAATGTAAGAATTTTATATCATTTGAATTAATACAATCATTATAAACAAATACATTTTAATAAAGATTTTAGTGCCTTTTTCGACTGAAAATACGTGTTTTATTACACCCGGCCCGACCGCTCAACAGGAAGATTAAATGTTCACTCCAAATTAATAAGTTTTAATATACAAAACATATGTGTTTCATTATTTTCAACAAGTAAACAATGATATTTTTGCTGAGAAATATTTTTGAAAGTATGCACTCATCGGCATAAGTATTTTGACATATTAAGTGATTTTTATAATAAAAAAAAAAATATAATTTAAGTAAATTAAGTAATTAATCTAGAAAATATCTGTTTAAGTGAAAAAATACATAAAAAGTGAAATCAAAATTAGGAAGTGCATTACGGATAAGAATAGTGCAAAACAGTTCTGAAAGATTAGAACAAAAATTGGAAGAGTGAGTTCATTTAGTTAATTTATATTTTCTATGTTAACCCTAGTTTACAAATTGGGGTTCGTGCGAACCCCAGCAAATGTTTGAGTGCTTATATCTATTTTTCAAATCACATTTTCAAACTGGAACAAAAACTAAGTTTACGAAATTCATTTTTCTTTACGTTTCTTGTCTTTTTTCCATCACAGCGGTTTCAGAAATTTTTTTGGAATTTTTTTCTGAAAAAAAGTCACAAACCAAACTTTGGGTTCGTGTGAACCCCAATGCTGAAAATGGTATACAAAAAATTCTATTGAAAATAACTTGAAGAGACGCATTTTGCAAATTTGCCACAGGGCCAATAGTTCCACCAGGTCTGAAGACATTACTACCTTGGATACGAGACAAAACTTCTGCCTCCGGCTCTTTCGTCCATTTTCGACCACTGATGGCAAGAAAAAACTCTTCATTTGACGCCGACGTCGAAGGTTCCTGATCATGCTCACTTCCAAATTCATCTAGTTCAGGCAAATTTTGTAATGGTCCTAATGCCTCTGCCGCAGCTTCGTCAAAGTCATCATAATCCACTAAGAAGTAAAACCATATATGTACCTACCTAACTAAATACAAAACATCATAACATAAAATACTGTCAGTCGTCAAATGCGTCATTTTGCACAAAGTCTGGATCATTATCAATCTCGCCCTCTTCATCAGATTTTATGTCTAGCATTGCCCTCAACGCCGCCGTTGCCCTTTCATCTTCGTTGCCTCTATTGTATTGTCTCAATAATCTACCTAAATAAGACACTGACAAATTAAAACAATGTGAATAAAAATAATAAAACTTGAAATTTTAATATTACAACTTACTTTTTGCTAATCTTCAAACTTTATTTTGCACAAATTTAAACAATATTTACTAAATTTTGGGAAAACCAAACACGTTTTTTAGTTGCAATTGCAACACACTTCAACTGTCAACTCAATGAAGAAGACAAATGCATCACCTACTAAATAATAAACAATTAGAAATGGTTAAAAACTGTGGGGTTCGCGCGAACCCCAAGTTTTTTTATTCACGTATTTAGTGTGTCGTAAACTAGGGTTAAGTAGGTATTGTTAAAATTGCTCTATCAAGAATATTTTATTTATTTATTGTTAGACACAAATAATATAGTTATATTTTGAATAAAAGTATTGATAGGGATAACTAGTATACCTAAACTTTTATTTTTAACAATTTATTTTTTATTATTCATAGTTTTAATCGGTATTTTTTTATATATAATAATAAGCAAATTTTAAAACATATCTTATTTAAACGAAAATAGTGTAGAAAGACAGAGAACAACGAATCCCGTATCATTTTTCCACATAGGTACCCCCAGATCATAGAATGGTAATTTATTATTGCATGGGAGCCTTTCACAGACTTTCCCAAAGAAGGCATTGCTCTGTGAAAATCACTTCCATGCTAAAGACATAACGATCAGGGGTAAATCAAAATATTAAGCAAATTGGCACTTCCTGTTTCAGCAGCTTCAATTTGTAAATGCTACGAATTTGCTAATGATGCTTCTTGTCTCCAAACATTGGAGTCGTACAGGTCCCGAAACTAGCCCACATCCACTATTAAATCAGTTTTACCACTTCTGAGTAAGTGTGAACCTATTCCATTTGAGTCCAGGACTGAACCGACTTTCACTGCGACTACTGCACTTGCCACCCCTGTATCTGATCCTTCACCCATGCCTTGCAGCCCTTCCTCTTACTTACTTACTTAAGGTGGCGAAGACAGTCCATTGTGGACCACGGCCTCAATCAACAATTCTCGCCAGCTAGGCCGGTCCCTAGCAAGTGGCCTCCAGTTGCGCATACCAAGTTGGTTAAGGTCATTCTCCACTTGGACGCGCCACCTTAGATGGGGTCTTCCAGAACTGCGTCGGCCCTCCGGGTTGGAATTGAAGATTCATCGGGCAGGAGCGTTTTTGTCCATACGCTCCAAATGACCCAGCCATCTAAGCCGCTCTATTTTAGGCTTCTTAACCAAGTCAATGTCGCTGTATAGCCCGTACAGTTCGTAATTGAATGTTCTCCTAGATACTCCATTGATACACACAGGACCGAATATCACACGAAGAATCTTTCTCTCAAAGCACTCCAGCCTGTATTCATCCGATTGTGTCAGTGTCCACGCTTCTGCATCATACAGCAGGACTGGGATGATAAGGGTCTTGTATAGTGTCTCCTTGGTCCTTTGAGAGAGGACTTTGCTACTAAGATGCCTTCTAAGCCCGAAGAAACAGTGATTGGCAAGAGTTATTCTTCGACTGACCTCTTCACTGATGTTGTTCTGAGAGGTTATAGTGGAACCCAAGTAGACAAAGTCCTTGACAACCTCAAAGCTATATCTGTTCATTGTGATGTTTTGTCCGAGCCTACGGTGATGATCTTCTTCACCCGAGGATAGCATATACTTTGTTTTATCTTCATTTAGAGCCAGACCCATTTTTTCCGCCTCCACTTCAAAACTTACGAATGCTCCACAGACAGCGTGCTTCATTCTTTTAATACTGTCAATACCATCAGCATAGCCAAGTTATTGAACTGAGAGGTTATAGTGAAAGCCAAGTAGACAAAGTCCTTGACAACCTCAAAGTTATATCTGTCCATTGTAATGTTTTGTCCGAGCCTACGGGGATGATCTTCTTCACCCGAGGACAGCATACACTTTGTTTTATCTTCATTTAGAGCCAGACCCATTTTTGCCGCCTCCACTTCAAAACTTGCGAATGCTCCACAGACAGCGCGCTTCGTTCTTTCAATAATGTTAATACCATCAGCATAGCAAAGTCATTGAACGGATGCAAAAAAAATTGTAACGCTATTGTTGACATGCGAGTTGAGTTGAGAACGATTGCCTAAAGAATGATGTTGAAGAGGTTACATGACAACGCGTCACCCTGTCGTAAACCTTTCTCGACATTAAATGAGTCGGTGATTTTCTTACCAACCTTGACGGAGCAGCGCGAGTTCTCCATAGTCATCCTGCACAATCGAACGAGTTAAGTAGGGATGCCAAGAAGTTACATGGCTCTTTCTAGCTCGTTCCTGTTCACGCTGTCATAAGCAACTTTAAAATCGATAAATAGGTGGTGAGTATTGATCTGGAATTCTTGGATCTTTTCCAAAATCTGCCGAAGTGTGAAAATTTGGTCGACGGTTGACTTACCGGGCCTGAAACCACACTGATAGGGGCCAATCAGTTCACGTGCGAAAGGGTTAAAACATTCACACAGAATGGCCGACAAGATTTTATAGGCGACATTTAGGAGTTGGCCCAGTTTAGAGTATCTCCTTTCTTGTGGATAGGGCACACAATGCTGTGGTTCCATTCGTCAGGCATACTTTCATCGAACCAGATTGTACAGATTAGTTGGTTTATGCTCCTCACCAAGTCATCTAACGCTGCCGTGAAGAGTTCAGCCGTAAGGCCATCCGCTCCAGCAGCCTTGTTGGACTTAGGTTTTGATATTGCAACCCGAACTTTTCCTTTTTCGGGTGGACGGAGGTTTTGTTTATCATCATCCAAATCAAATGGATCATTCTGCCTGACAGCGATTAGTTGGTTGTTTTCGCCGTTAAACAGTCTGCAGAAGTGTTCTTTCCAAATTCTCAGCACCGACTGTGTACCTTCTACGACATTCCTACCCTCGTCTTTACATGCTTCCGTTTGGGATTTGTTACCCCTGGACGAATGTTTTACCCTACGGTAGAACTTTCGAACATTGCTTCTGCCGTATCACTCCTCAATAAATTCAACCATTCGTTTTTCTAGTTCCCTCTTTTTTCTTCTGAAAAGCCGATGTTCCTCCTTCCTCTTTTGCTGGTATGCCGCACGAGAAGCGCTCTTGGCAGCTCTGGTTCTGGCATTCAGAACTACATGATAGGCTTCGTCTTTGGATAAGTGTGCGAACTGGCACTCATCATCGAACCAGGTGTTTCGTTGTGGTCGCCTAATGAAACCCAAAACATCCGTAGCTGCGGTTTTGATGGCCATTTTGCAATGTTGCAGCTGGGCCTCTGGATTTGGGGCAGGCCCCGGGCTTGTCGAGAGATAAGAGGAGACATATTTGGCAAAGGTTGTGGCGGTCTCTTGCGATTGTAACTTCGCAACATCAAACTTTCTCACAGTGGATGCTCGATTCTGCAGTCAGGTGGAGATCCGCATTCGCACTCTAGCTACAACAAGGTAGTGGTCCGAGTCTATGTTGGCCCCTTGGAAAGTGCGGACATCCATGACACTGGAGGCATGTCTGCTATCAATCGCAAGGTGATCAATTTGGTTGACGGTATTCTGATCAGGAGACCGCCAGGTCCCCTTGTGTATATTGAGGTGTGAGAAGTATTCGCTAGCTAAGATTACACTTCACCCCGCAGCAAAGTCGATTAGCCTATGTCCGTTACCGGAAGTGTTGCGTGTAGGCTATGCTTTCCTACTGTTGAACCAAACTTACCCTCCTTTACGATTTTGGTGTTGAAGTCACCAAAAATAATCTTAGTGTCGTACTTCGGGCATTAATCATACGTCTTCTTGAGAAGATCGTAGAATTCTTCTTTGGTCGTGTCATCTTTTTCCTCCGTGGGGGCTGGACGCAGATCAGCGAGATGTTGCTGAATTTGGACTTCATGCGGATTGGGACATTGCGTTCGCTTATGCCACGAAACCCCTTAGACTTCTTGCCTAAGCCTTCTTCTTATCAGAAATCTGCATCCAAATAGCCTCTGTTTTTCTGTCCTATAGCACTTGCCGTAGTAGATGTCACAGTTTTTCATCCTCCTTGTGCCTTCACCATCCCATCGCACTTCCTGGATGGCTGTGATGTCGGCTTTGACACCATCTAGGGCTTCCACTAATTGTTCGGCTGCACGTGGTCTGTTAAGGGTCCGGAAATTCTACGTGCAGAACCGAAATTCGTTGTCCTTGTTTCCTTTGCTAGGGCCGTCATCAGTAGGGTCATCCATATCCGAGGCAGTTGGTTGTTTCAAAACATAAGGTCTTTTACGTGGTAGGGAAGTTACCCCGACGCACAACCCCCAACCTGGGGGACCAGGCCCTATGCTGCTCTCCTTGGAAAAAAGGAGCTGGAGAAATTCAGAGTCAGTAGCCCACTACGGGGATGCGAGAGCTACCGTTGGTCTTATATGGGCTCATCCGCCACCTTCTCTATTTCACTACCCTGACTAATAGTAGTGAAAAGACCCAAAGACCTGAGCTCCGAATATTTTTTTATTTTATTTATTTTTTTATTTTTAGTAAATACAGTAGCTAGCAGTTGACAAAAAGTAAAATCTCTACCATCCTATTACGAGCTACAAAATTTAAAAATACTTTGAATATTTATTTAAGGAAATAAAATTTTAAAATTTAAAACTAATTCAATTAAATAGACTATAAGAAGTTTATTATATTAACAAAAAAAAAATTGTAGAAAGGAACGAAACCAAAGCCATTAAAAGAGTATAACAATAATAATAACAATACAACTAAAAAGTTCAAGATGTTTATATTCTACTAATTCAAAATTGAGAGGAAAGAAGAACCACATTCGCAAGCAATTCTTAGTATAATCTTCTTCGGATTAATACATTGAAATCACAAAACATCGAAGGATTTGAACATTTTATTATTAAATTTTTTAATCCTGAAAATGGGCTTTTTAAGTTTAAATGTGTTCGGCAAAATTGAATATGGAAGGTTGCTAAATGGCGACTAAGACGGGTTGTGTAAAGAATATTTATGTTATTCAGTAAATCTATCGAATCAATTTTACTACAGAGTAATTTATGCAGAAAAAACTCATCTAGCAGAGCTCTACACTGAAACAAGGATGTCATCTGTAATAAATTTAATCTGTTAAAGTATTCTGTGTGGTTTCTATACAGTTTGTATTGTAATATCCTGGAAAATTTTTTCTCTAAATTTTCAGTTTTGTCAGAATGAATTTTCAAAATTTGGATTCCAAACAGTAGATGCGTATTCTAGGAACAAGGGAATTAAAGAGGTTGATAAAAGATTTTGGCTTACGAAAGTATTTACCTGTTCTAAAAATGAAACCTATCATCCTTGATGCTTTATTAGTGATATAATGGTAGTGCTTATCGAACTGTAATTTCGCATCAAAACTCCAAGATCTTTTTGTTTAAGGTTAACTTGGTTTAGACAGTAATAAAAGTGAGTTGGATGTTTTTTACGAGTAAAAGACATAACACGACATTTGTTTACATTCAAGGAAAGTTCATTCGCAGCACACCATTCAAGAAGAATATCAAGATCCTTCTGTAGTTGTATACCATCACGAACAGGTGCCGTGAAATATGGTAGATGGTAATAAGGTCGATTGAGACCAAATCGACCTTATTGAGACTAAATCGACCTTATTCCAACGATTTTACTTTGTCGTTATTATTGCCTAAGCCGAAGGAAATAATGTCGAATGGAAAAGTAGGCAATAAAAGCGACTGAAATTTGTCTAATACGTGTTTTGGTGGGCAATTTGTAATTGTTAATAACATAGAGACATATCGAAATGAAACCGAAATATGTTTATCCAAATGGTAATAATGACGAAATTGTCTAGAATAATGCTGCATGCAAACAAATAGAAACTGGTGTTGTTATCTGGTCAAACATAACAGGATATTTTTTCTGCACCTCCCTAATTTGTATATTAAGCAATTGTTCAAGTTAAGTTATATGATTATGGAAAAATACTTTTAGCATCGCTAAGAAAGCTTGATTTAAAACTACGATTTTTTACGGATTTTCAAAATAAACAGTAGTGAATTATATATTTGAGTTTTCAATCAAGCCTTTCGAATAAAAAGTAGTCAAATATTTGCCCGCGCGAAGCATATACGAATACTCAACATTACAGAACCTAACCTTGAAATAACAGAGAAAATCTATAAAGCTACTGTGTTTTATAACAATGCAGTCCATTCGAAGATAGAAAAAAAACCAATAGACGTACATTTCGGGAATGAAGATGTAAACGAAATTTTTAAATTGTTAGAATCCAAGAAAAATCAATGGCTAGATTACCATAATAGAAATAGAGAAATAAGTAAACCTTACCCTTATGATAAAGCTCATATTGAAAATTATGGTCAGGTTAGACATAAAGAAAAACCTAAATTCCGAAAAGTAGAAGTGAAAATAAATATTGAAAGATTTATCACAAATAGCAAAGGTAAAAGAAATTTAAAGATTCATCCTACACGGATTAAGAGACAGAAAAAATATTTCAAAGGTCCTGTTAATAAACAAAAATAAGATCAATGAGACACTGTTTTCATTTCAGATTTCATCCCACCTCAACATGAAAACCATTTTACTAGTTTTAACAATAATAAGTGCTATAACAAGCTGTAGCGTAGACATACAAATAGAAAATATTGAAGACAAAGGTATAATACTTATAAGAGATGAAGATATACCAATCGTAAGTGACTATTACAGGATTTATCATAGAGTAAACCTTCAGCAAAACCAAAATTCAGACATAATTAAAATTATTCAAAATAACCCACCACTAACATAGAAAAGTTTAAAAATTCAAACTAATATAAAAATGCTATTAAGTTCAAACGAACATTCTGTCAAAAATAATATGAAATTCAACAATGCTAGAACAAAAGAGGTCTGCTATACCCAATAGGATCAATTTTCAAATTTCTTTATGGAGTCATGGATAATGATGATAGAGAAGAAATTACCAATCAATTAGACGTTATAGACCAGAACAATAAAAGCTTGCAGACGCATATAACCATCAAATAGAAATTAACGATATTTTTCAAACCAACTTTAAAAACATTAAAATAATAAATATAGAAAAAGACAAAATCCCAACTATTCAAACTCACAGCAAATAACAAGAATGATATTAACATTATTAATAATGAAATTTCATTATTGAAACTTTCCAACTACGTTTCAGAATTGGATCAAGAAATATTAAAAATTAAGATAACGTAAAACCAACTAAAGAAGGAATCATCTCAAGATCGATTCTAGATATTGACGAAATTCATGAAAATGTTATAGGCTTAAATGAATTAAAAGAAATCAAAATAAATATTTTTGGGAAAAATAACTCAAACAAATTCATAATTATTATAAGTGTTCCCATATTTTTGAATAAAGAATGTTCTCCATGTAAAACTATTCCTTATAAAACAAAAAAACTATGTAGAAGAAATTAATAAAGGACTTTTACTTGTCATAAATTCCGAAACTCAAATTAAACATAATTGCAATGAGAAAACTTACCATTTTTATACAAATTTTATTGTCAATTTTAATAAATGTACCGTAACGTTAAATAATAAAGTTTATAATAATAATATAAAAACTTTTGATCATAAAAACATAATAAGTCCAAATTTAAACATGAGTCTTGTTGACTCAGAAATAATTATAAAAGACCTAATCATACAAGATATGATAATATGATGTGTCACAGTCACAGTCACAGTCACAGTCACAGTCACAGTCACAGTCACAGTCACAGTCACAGTCACAGTCACAGTCACAGTCACAGTCACAGTCACAGTCACAGTCACAGTCACAGTCACAGTCACAGTCACAGTCACAGTCACAGTCACAGTCACAGTCACAGTCACAGTCACAGTCACAGTCACAGTCACAGTCACAGTCACAGTCACAGTCACAGTCACAGTCACAGTCACAGTCACAGTCACAGTCACAGTCACAGTCACAGTCACAGTCACAGTCACAGTCACAGTCACAGTCACAGTCACAGTCACAGTCACAGTCACAGTCACAGTCACAGTCACAGTCACAGTCACAGTCACAGTCACAGTCACAGTCACAGTCACAGTCACAGTCACAGTCACAGTCACAGTCACAGTCACAGTCACAGTCACAGTCACAGTCACAGTCACAGTCACAGTCACAGTCACAGTCACAGTCACAGTCACAGTCACAGTCACAGTCACAGTCACAGTCACAGTCACAGTCACAGTCACAGTCACAGTCACAGTCACAGTCACAGTCACAGTCACAGTCACAGTCACAGTCACAGTCACAGTCACAGTCACAGTCACAGTCACAGTCACAGTCACAGTCACAGTCACAGTCACAGTCACAGTCACAGTCACAGTCACAGTCACAGTCACAGTCACAGTCACAGTCACAGTCACAGTCACAGTCACAGTCACAGTCACAGTCACAGTCACAGTCACAGTCACAGTCACAGTCACAGTCACAGTCACAGTCACAGTCACAGTCACAGTCACAGTCACAGTCACAGTCACAGTCACAGTCACAGTCACAGTCACAGTCACAGTCACAGTCACAGTCACAGTCACAGTCACAGTCACAGTCACAGTCACAGTCACAGTCACAGTCACAGTCACAGTCACAGTCACAGTCACAGTCACAGTCACAGTCACAGTCACAGTCACAGTCACAGTCACAGTCACAGTCACAGTCACAGTCACAGTCACAGTCACAGTCACAGTCACAGTCACAGTCACAGTCACAGTCACAGTCACAGTCACAGTCACAGTCACAGTCACAGTCACAGTCACAGTCACAGTCACAGTCACAGTCACAGTCACAGTCACAGTCACAGTCACAGTCACAGTCACAGTCACAGTCACAGTCACAGTCACAGTCACAGTCACAGTCACAGTCACAGTCACAGTCACAGTCACAGTCACAGTCACAGTCACAGTCACAGTCACAGTCACAGTCACAGTCACAGTCACAGTCACAGTCACAGTCACAGTCACAGTCACAGTCACAGTCACGACAATTTTTCAGGAAATCAGATTGGACTCAGATCCGGTATTTCCACTGAAGACGAAGATGACCAGCTTTTAGACAAGCTTTTTAATGCTGGCTTCAATTTATGACTTGTTTTATTCTTATTTGGTGGGAAGAGAGCAAAAAGTATTTGTCAATGCAGCTCTTACAAATAGCTTTTTATACAAAATGGAGTTCCACAAAGATCGGATTTGGGCCCATTATTGTTTCTTATTTATATGAATTCCTTATTTCAACAACGATTTAACTGTAAGCAAATAGCGTTTGCTGACGACATAGAGTTCACTTAGATACACAGGAAAATCAACTTTTGAATGCATAGTTATGATCAATGAGGATTTTCAAATGCTCAGAACCAGGCTTGCAGTTCACAGACTAATAATGAATGAAAAAACTAAGATGATGCATTTTGAGCGACCTAGGTGTACTTTAAATGATTTCTGTGTTTTTTTTATTTACATAACTGTAAAAAATTCTGCTTACCTCTACATATGTGTTAAATTGTATGTATTAATTATTGTTGTTCGAGGAACTGTTTTAAAATCGATTCCGTTGATTCTTTTAAATATTTATATTTTCATATCGACAAAAAATTGAACTGGAAGTGTCATATTGAAACAGTTAGAACCTATCTAATGCAAGTAACTAGGAGGATGTATCTCTTAAAACCGTATTGTAAACGTAATGTTTTGTAAATGATTTACTACGGACTTGGAAATTCACAACTACAATAGTAGTATTGGATCCAAAACTTATCATACGGATTATACGCAGTAGAAGTCGATTCACACATAGCTGGCCTCTTTTTGTAATTTGGAAATCCTCGTTCATATAAACATCTTTATGTTTTCAAAGTTTTAAGGGAATTTTTTAAAAAGTGGCAACGTGCCAACTAGAAATTCGTCTGTTTTTCACTATTGATCATTCATAATGATGTTGACTTATTGTTTGTAGTCACGCAATAATATAAAAAAAAAAGATTTTTTCTCTACCTATGAGATGTTCAAAATTTATGAATTTTGTAATAAACGTATTATTTTTCTTACGTTGATTAATTGAAAGCTGAAATAACTTGAGAAAAGCTGATAGTTCCCCATGTCAAATATTTCAGTAAGAGTTTCTGACAGAACAATCAACACTAACTTTATAGTTAAAGATTGTTCTTATTTGTATTTCTACTTCACAGTTTAGTATCATTTATATCTGTTATGTTTATGTTAATTATATTTAAGAGAAATACAAAATAAATTGAAATTGAAATTAAACAGCTTTTTACTTGCTCAATAGGGCAAGTATTGGTTTCGTGCAGAAAAAAAAAATCGAGGTTTTAATCAAACATGACATTACGATGATAGAGAAGCCCAAAAAAGTGGTTTTCGTCATACCGTCCGTCGGTCTGTCTGTGCGTCTGTGCGTCTGTGCTTCTGTGCGTCTGTGCGGATGTGCGCTTTTTCACGTCATGCTACAGCCTAAACCACTTGACGGATTTTCTTCAAACTTGATATATAGTAGTTTGAAGAAAAACGGTTGTCGAGGTTTTTTTATTTCGTTTTAGCCCGGCTCAAACTGGTACCTTTCAAGTAACGGTTTTTTTCAAATTGAATTTTCTCGAAAACGGCTCTAACGATTTTGATTAAACTCAAAATTTTGCTTAATTTAAGCATTTCTAACAAAACTGCGTTTTTCATTTTTGGCTCAAATAGTCCTAATGAAAATCAGGTTTTAACGGCTTTTTTTCAAATAGCCATAAGTTCACAACGGCTTGATTGAATCGACTCAAATTTCGTTTGACATAGTTTTGTATAGTTTTCTATACGATGGCTTTGTAAATTTTTCACTGAAGCCTTTCTAAACGGTGGCTTCCATACAACGAGCCGATATGTTTTAGCCAACATTTTTTGGTTTTTTCTTATTTGCTCGAAAACGGCTCTAACGATTTTGATTAAACTTTGTGTGTTATATTCTTTTAGTGTTTTTAAGAGAACTGCGTTTTCAGTTTTTGGCTAAAAATGCAAATAACGGAGATCTGCTCTTAACGGCTTTTTTTCAAATGGCCATAAGTTGTCAACGGTTGCATCGAATTCCCTCAAACTTTGTTTGGTATAGTTTTTTTAGCTTCCTTTCAGATGGCATTGATTTTTTTTCATTTTCTTTTTTTTAAATGGAGGCTCCTATACAAAGAGCCATTAGAATTTGGCCAATTTTTTCGTTTTTTCTAATTTACTCAAAAAAGGCTCCCCCATTTTTATGAAACTTTTTATATAACATATATAGAATACTTCAAAGTAAACTGCATTTTTAGTTTTTGGCTACACATGATAATAGCGGAAATTGGTAATATCAGTTTTATTAATTTGGCTATAAGCGGAAATTTATATCATTTATATCACCCAAAAGACGACATCTGAATTTGATATACTAAAGGTTACTTAACGTTAGCTCCCGTATATCGAGTCTTCCAGTTTTAGCCAAATTTTTTTTAGTTTTTACCAATTTTTTCAAAAATGATTTGTTCTTATTGATCGAAAAGTTTGTTTTCGTCTTACTATTGCACCCACAGAGCAAGTACGTGCGACCCAGTCGTGCATTTTATTTAAAAAACCAAACCCTACACATAAAACAAAAACAAATTGAAATCGGATACCACTTTCTTTCTTTTAGCCCATTTCAACCTATAAAGCTTAGTCTTACAAAAAATATTTAGCTCTCAAGCCACACGCGAATTACAACCTTTCAAAACAAGAAGTATTTTCTCAATTGGAGGTATGGTTTTTGAGTATAGTCTTAGCAAACAAACTAATATACAGGGTGTCCCCTAACTCGTAGACAATATTTTAGGGTTTGGCTTTTTGGTTTATTTTAAGAAAACAATTCTTCTACAGTAAAGGCTTATCTCCAATTTTGATATAATTTTTTGGGATTAAAGAAAAGGCTCACTTTGATAGAAACTTCATGTAGGTCTTCATTTTTGGAATAAATATAAACGGAAAGAAGAAAATTTGTATAAGAAAACGAAAAGGTATTTTAGTCTAGGAGACTAGTATGTTAGTAATTACCTAAACACGATTTTTTATTTGAACGCTATTGCATTAGGTTATGTTAGGTTAGGTGGGGTGATGGTACGGCTAACCGAACCTTCTCACTCGGATCCCGTTGGTTCCATTGTGCTCCCCGGTTGGGATGTGATGATAAGGAAGAGGGGTTAAGGAATAAAGGGGAGTGGATTGGTTAAATGTTGGGGGCTCCCTGAACCAACCTGAGTTCTGAATGAGTTTCAGGATGTATTTTAGTTGCATGTTAGAGATATCGACCAACTCGTTGAAAAAGTGTCCACCGAGGGTAACTTTCCTAGATTGGGCTAAGCTGAAGTGAAAAGAGTCCTCTTCTACCTCCTCGTACTGGCATCTACTGCATAAGTCAAATGTTCTTATGCCCATTCTGCTCATGTATGTTCCCAACGTATTGTGACCCGTCAGGATACCAACCAGAAGGGATATTTGAATCCTTACTCTGCTAAGCATGAGTAAGGATTCAGTTTTCTTCTTTGAAATTTCTGGCCATAGATTTCTTGATACCCGACAAGTGTCGATTGATGACCAACTGTCATTAGCGGTTTTGAGGAAACTTTGGGTGATTCTATTGTTTTCCTTTTCCAGTGGCATGTAAATTGAAGTTACCATTTGGCTAGGTTCGAGAGACTAACCGATTTTGGACAGTTAGTCAGCCATTTTATTTCCGTGTATGTCAAGATTTCGCGGGACCCATCGGAGGGTGACTGGATTCGTTGCGTTGAAAAGTCTCAACTCATTGCGACAACGGTCAACCAGTAGAGGATATGGCTTTTATGGCCGCCTGGCAGTCGATAAAAATATCAATATTCTTATTTGTCAGTTCACACGTTGCTTGGTGTTTAGCAGCTTCACAGACTGCAAGCACTTCCGCTTGGAAAAACGCTACAAGTCTGGAAGCCATGTAGGTACATGCAATGGATAGTCTTGGGGCTGGGTCCCCATTTACTACAAAGGATTCTACTACATGTGTAGAATGCTGCTGATGATTTTTTCCCTCTTTCTTTTATGTTTTCTTTCCAGTTTAGTTTACGGTCCAGCACCACTCCAAAATATTTTGCAACATTTAAAATCTAAAGTGGTGTTCCGTATATATTTATCATTTGAATATTATTTTTCCTTCTTAACAAAACTAGTTCTGTCTTTGTTGGGTTGACGTTAAGTCCGCAGCTACTGGTCCAATTTGTGAGCTTGCTTAGGACTATTTGAAGGAGATAAAACAGTGTGGGAATATATTTACCTGAGGCCATTATTACTATGTCATCGGCATATGCCACGACCTTAACGCCGCTAAGACTTAGCTTAACTAAAATTATTTCATCAGGCCCAGCAGACTTGTACGCTGAAAAAGAGTAAATGGTTCACGCCACCTTTCTACTGTCTACGACTTGATTGCCAATATTGTAGGCAGTATTTGTGTTGGGGCCTCTGTGCACAGGATATGTTTTGTTAACACATCGTGGGAAATGAGTACTCTTTAGTGACTCTATAGTTTCAGAGCAGGAGTCAGTCCAGGTATCATCCCGTCTTTTAAATAAACATGGGGGAGTGTGGACCTCTGACATGACGCTATTGCGTAAAGCCTGTTATTTTCGTCTGACGTCTTTTGCTGCACCAGCATTTTGTTGTGTTTTTTTTTACTTATTGTTTGTCTCTTTCAATACAGAAAGTACTTTTTATTACTACATATTATTATAACTATTTTGCATTTAATTGCTGTCATTATTGAGAATGGGTGTAATTGAGGAGCAACAAACGCCAAAAATCCGAAAATGCACATAAAAATGTTTGGTTTTAACAGGCGCACAAGATGATGCAATTGTTTTTTTGAAAAATGGAACAAATTTAATTCCAAAAACTTTTGAATTTCAAACGTTGTTGCAAAACTCAACAAACTTCTGCAAGGTTTTGCAAAACTCAACAAAGTGCTTCTATTTTTGAAAAATTCAACATAACAGAAACTATTAATCTAACTAATAATTGTATCGGTTATTGGTAATGTATGTAAATAATATTATTATAATTTATAAGTATGTACTCTTTGCTTCTCATGTAATAAGAAATATGTAGGGTAGGTAGTTTTTCTTATGAATTAAAACACTTGAGCAGATATTTATTCAATGGTTTGACTGCGAATCACATGTGGCATTGGTCATGTACGACGTTTATACAGGTGGGTACGTCAATGGTAATCCACACACGGAAACATGCTCTACATGCAAACTTTTCGACGTACAGATGTTAAACTCTAAAAAAGATCAGTGAAAACTCCAGGAAATAAAAACTATGAAGAAATTTCATGAACTTCGAGCAAAGAAATTTCATGAAATAATAAATGAATAAAAGGGGGAACGGTTTTCGACCTGCAACAGAAGAAAGTTCTTCCAAAACTTTCTTGTGGAGAAGTGTTTTATTCAAGAAAAGTTTGGTTCTTAAATATGGGAGTGGTCAATCGCAGGAAAACCCAAAGTAAGGAAGACGTAACGTTGTATACTTGGCTCGAGACGGACGGCCCAAGAGGAGCAAATGAAGTTGCATCCATTGTTGTAAACTATTTGAAAAATCTTGAAAGAAGTCTTCTGTTAACGGCTGAAGCGATCCCAAAGAACATTCGTCTATTTTCCGATTCCTGTTCTTCTCAGAACAAAAACATTATTCTGATGGTCGCAATATGTTCTTTTTTGGAAAAAATCAGAATTTTTACAAAAATAAGACACTACTTTTCCGTTATAGGCCATACATATATGCCACTAGACCGTGTTTTTGGGAGAGTGGAAAAAGAGTATAGAAAAAAAGAAGTCATAATTTCACCCGTAGAATACTACAGCATTCTCAATCACCATGGAAGCGCTTTGAGAATCAGTAAAGACTGGACTGACTATAAGCAGGACTAAGTCGAAGCTGCTTCGACAAGAATTATATGCTACCAAAAACTGGATAACAAAGTCACAACGTCAGTTAATAAAACCTACAGCAGCTCTCCTATGACAGTTCAAACACTTAAAAAAACAGTTTTCAAGTGTCAATACAAGCTGCTTATATAAAGGAGTTAAAGCAGAAAATGAAGTTTCTGCAAAAGGATGGCTGACAAGAAGCTGATAAAGTTTTTCAAAGTTCCGGATGATGCTGCGGATTTCAATAATACTGTTCTATCAGGAAACACCCAAGAGTGCACGGAAGAGGTCAAAAAGCACTATGATGACGAGTGTCGATATTTCATCACTACTATTTAAGAGAATATGAATTTTTATTTTTATGTACTTTATTTTTTATTTATATTAAAAAGTTCAAGTAAACTATGTTCTTTTTTCTTCAAAATATATTTATGTATTGTTATTGACTATAAATTAAATTTTTATTTCATGTTAAAATAAAAGTTTAAGCAAAACTCAACAAAAAATGTCTTTGTTTCATTTTGAAAAAAACGCTCTATTTTCGGGGTCAAAATTAATACGAATGCATCTAACTTATCAAAACAAAAATAAACCTATCGGTGAGTTGTGCAATGAAAAACAATTTCTCATTTAATTCTTTTCACTATCGGTTTTTTAATTAAATGAGATAAAAAAAACCTTCTCCTGAAAAATTTGCAAAAAAAACAATTTTTGAGTTTTGCAAAAACGCTCATCAATTCTATATATAGTGTATCTGTGTCGTAGCTCAATGGACTGTATAATCGAGATCAATTTATAAATATGTAAATGAAATGAAACACGATAATTTATAGTGCACAAAATGTTATGTAAAAAACCCACTTAGCACATTTTATTCTTCTCACTTCAAAATCCTGCTTAAGACTAACTCTCATTCGTGCTTGTTCGCAGAACAAGCACTCTTTCGTTTAATTCTTACGTTAAGTTCCATTAACGTTTAATTTTATCTTCTTATACTTATGTGACCATCGAATGCAGAGTTGCCAGAACTCATGCGATTCGATATAGTCCCGGCGAAATCTACGGTTTTCCATCCCTTTCGCTTTTATTTAACATACACATATCTCTGCTCGGTACAAATTTATTCTAATATATTAATCACTCCAGCTCCTTGATTGGTAAGACGCTTCTTGTGAGTCCATCCCTGTCTGGTAATAGTCTTAATATCCGTGCCACCGCCCACGCCGATGGTGGGAAATTTTCGCTCCTGATTGTGCAGAGTTGTCCTTCTCTCAAGCCATATTTCTCCTTTCAAGTTTTCTTGCTCTCGTATAGAGTAGACTCTTCCTTCCATCTGCTCTAGAAGTGTGCAAGCATAGTCTTGCGCTCCTTCCACAATTGTATGCCCTTGGTATTTGGCATCTCATTGGTTATAAACGGTAACGGTAAAACAAGCGGTTCACCAACCGAAATATTCTGGCGTTAACGCCTGCAAATCATCAGGATTATCGCTTAATGGATATAGCGGTCTTGAATTCAAGATGGCTTCTATCCCAGTAATTAATGTAAAAACCTACTCATATGCCAAAACCTTCGCTCCAACAATTTTCGTCAAATGATATTTCATCAACTGCTGCTTCGTATATCCCACCTTGTTGTGGTGCCGCAGGAGTCATAAACTTCCATTCCGTCTTTTTCAAACTTAAGTTTTCAAATGTATCCTTCACTAACCAACGCTCTTTGGCTTTCTGCAATTCCTTCGCTGCACCGACAAATGCTGTACGATTGTCGTTTCACAGCTGCCCCCTCTTGCTATGCATCTTTTGAAACAAGCAATGAAAGCCACTGACGTCAGATTTGATACCAAGATCTATATGCACTGCTCTAATTTTAAGGCAAGGAAAGACGGAAACCCAACATTTCTGTCTTATTATTTGCTCACCTGCTCTGTCAATCATCTTTGTTTCGAATGGACCTGCATAGTCTACCCCTGTGTGTAGAAAAGCCTTCCCTGCTGTTACTCTCTCTGATTGCAAATCAGCCATAAATTGCATCTCAAAACGATGATTATATCGCACGCAAACACTTATGTAAGCTCACTTCAGAGCTTCGGAATCCAGAATCTCTGACGAATGTAATGCATCATGACCTGCACTGCTCCATGCTTCGTTGCTGTATGCACATTATCCATGATCAGCCAAGCCAAACGAGAACCATTTGGCACGATAGCTGGATGCTTTCCCTAGTATTCCATCTCTGCTTTTTCCAATCTCGCTCCTTCTCTCAGAATCTTTTCACTATCTGAGATTGGCTTTAAGGATTCTATCCTGCTCATTTCAGGCAAACACACACCTGTCCTTTTCTACACAAATGATTGCAAAATACTTTTCCTGCTCTTTTGTCAACAGGTGACCCATTGATTTCATCCTCTCTGCAGAGGTCGGTTGGCCAAGTACCGCTGTATATCCTGCACTTTCACCTGCTATTTTTCTCCTTTCACTTGACGCACAGAACGTCTCCGTCTCTTACCATCCCTCCCTTCATCTTCCCTTCGTTGCTCTATCTTTGCTTTGGTTGCGTTGATAAGACGAAGTACATAGCTGATTATATTAATCGCCTTCTCTAATGTAGACGTGTATTTAATCAATGGAATACTCCTTCTCCAGCACTTCACATAAATGGATAAGGGTTCTGTTAATTGCATTATCATAAAAACCTTCATCTCATCCCTCCCCCCATCTGAAACATTTGGCACAAACTTTTCAGATGACCAGCTCGACCGAGGTTTTGTCAACCATTCCGGGCTATGCAACCACAACTTGCAATCAACCAATGCTGATGGCTTTATTCCTCTACTTAGAATATTAGCCGGGTAATCCTTCGTTCCAACATGTCTCCACATTTTGACTTAGATGTTTGTTTGTGTAGACGAGACTCTATTTGCTACAAGCGTTCTTAAATCGCATGGTAATTTATTTATCCAATGCAGCGTTACGAGTGAATCTGTCCAAAGATCATCCTTGATACCTTCCCATTCCCTTGTTTTAATGACGTTTACAACTAGCCGTCCCAACAGCTCCGCTGCTGCTAGCTCTAAGCGCTGTATTGCCACTGTTGTAAGTGGTGCAACCCGTGTTCTTGCTGTGATGAGATCTGCTGTAATCCTGTCGTACGTATCGTTCTCATATAAATCGCTGCTCCATATGCCCTCTCAGAAGCATCCGAGCATCCATGTAGCTCTTTTCGTACTTCTTCTGAAGTACCTATCCATCTCCAAATTTTTACATTCTCTAAATATGTTATTTCCTGCCAGAAATCTCTCATTTATCTCTCTAGGGAGTGAACATAGCTCACTACTCTGCTCTTTGTTATTGCCTGCTGAGTTTTCGGTGTTTTTACCACAAACGTGAATTGATTCTTCTCAAGCAGCCACTTACGGCAAAAAAACTGATGTTTTCTCATCATCCTGCAACATTATTGACCCCTGTTCTTCATAGTTCATGTCCTTCACAAGAGCTTTGGAATTGGATTTCCATTTTCTAAGCTCGAAACCTGCCCCTTTTAAAATATGATCGATATCTTTTGATGACTTGATCGCCTTCTCTTCAGAATCAGCACCTGTGGTGCAGTCATCCATATAAAATTCCTGCTGAATTGTCTTTGCTTCTGAAAACTCCTGCTATAACTCCTTTGCACATTGTACAGCATTATAAGCTGATGAGGTCATACCATAGGTGACTACTGTCAGCCGATATTCTCTCAAATTGTCCTGCGGGTTTTCTCTCCAAAATATACGCTGCAAATCCCATTGTTCCTTCGCCACCTTCACCATTCTGAACATCATTTTAATATTCGCACTGATAGGGACACAATGCCTGCGGAAGCGCATTCAAATTTCGTGCAGATATTTCTGTAACTTTTCTCCAAGCAGTTGCACTTCATTTAATGAATTGCCTTTATTTGTTCTGCAGCTCGCATCAAATACGACCCTAAACTTTTTGGTGACGCAGTGATGTGGTATGTAGTATATGGTTTTGTCATGCACTGTGCCAGTCACTGGTGTTATATGCCCTGCTTCTTCATATTCTCTCACAAACTCTTATTACTTTTGTTTCAATTCAGGATCTCCTGCCATACTTCTCTTTAAAGCAAGGAACCTACACTTAGCTGTAAGCTCTGAACTTCCAAGCTCTTTCACTGATTCCTTCAAAGGAATCGTCACAACAAACCTGCCAAAATCATCACGTGAAAATGTTTTGATGAAATTTCGCTCCACCTGCTCCTGCTCTTTTGACCTGCTCAACAACATTTCTATGTCATCTACCTGCCATAAACGCTTAAGCGATTCATGAAGTTGATTATTATCCATGCACACTACATGCGAGACCTGCTCATTGCGCATGCATCGTTACCATACTCTCCTAATATTATTTTGCCGAAAAGTGTTTCCATCTCAAAGACACCACCTCGTCGATGCTCTAAGACAGAAGTAAATGCTTCTGCTATGAACCTGCAAAAAATCTACAGTACCTGCTTTCCAATAATGTGGATCAGCAAGAGATGCTGTAGCAATGCTCATCAGTGGCGATTTCAAGTTGTGTGTTGGCACTACTGTATGCCAATTAACCTGCTTAGGAAGAATCCAAGAGTCCTGCTCTATTAAAACCAGATTGGGCAGTGCGCCCGTATCTAAAAATGCTCTTACCGGCCTATACTTCTTGCTATCCATCTCGATTCTTACTTGTGCCGTAGGCATCAAAGTAACTCTCTCCTGCTCTTGCTCATTATAATTAAAAGACATAAAAGGACGAAATAAATTTTAATCATATTTTTATTTTTGTTTTTAGAAGGCAAATGCCTAGCTCTCTTAAAATCCCCCCAGGACATCACCTCTTCCAAATCACTTCCTGCTTTTTCTCTTCCTGCTGTTCCTGCTACTTCTTCCGTCCCGCCCTTCTCCAGCCAAAGGTATTTCCTGGAAGGCACAATTAGTTAAGATAGATAGATAGATAGATAGATAGATACAATTCTTTATTTCATTACATTTGTGAATACATTGATTATGACTTAAGAATTAAGACATGGCTTTAGTGCCGTCTGTCTGATAGACATTTCACATACGTTTGATAGTAAATCATGAAAATTAATACAATGCGATTAAAGAACATTTTTTGTTTAAATAAAAATATAAATTCTTTGAAAACAGTAAAGATAGGATGTACTATTAAAAATTTTCAAAATATTAGTATAATACAATATACAAACAATGCACATTGTCAATAGATGCTAAACAGTTTTTGATCAATTTTAATGATTTGAAACATAAAATGTACAATTTTAAAATGATTTGAAACATAAAATTCACAATTTTAAAATGATTTGAAACAAAAAAGGGCTAAAAAGCACTAACTGGATATGATTTTAAAAGCTATTGCGGTAATTAAGAGCATACTTGCAAAAATTAAACAAATTTTGCCATCCCAATGATCCATTTAACACGTCATAACACTGACTTAAAGACAAAAAGCTCTCTTGAAAATGAAGACGACGTATTTCCTGTAACAATGGGCAAACTGCTATGAAATGATAACTATCTTCAATATCTCTTCGATTACAGAGATTACATATCTGCGGTCGATCACTTCTATGAGGAACAAAGTTAAGGTTTAAAATTTCAACTCTTGCTCTAAAAATGGTACTTATTGCCTCTGCCGAGAGTTCATTTCGAAAGTATTTGGATTCTGTCGAAAGTTGGTGATTCAAATTTCTGTAAATATTTCTGCTGACTGATGTTGATGCTCTGCTCAAGTGCTGTATGTAAATTTTCTCATCTGTTTTTGCAACGAGTTTGGCGAATATACTTTGCCATTCATCCAGATTATTCTCACTTATGGGAAAACTTGTTTCGTGAACAACAGCAAGCTCATTCCATTCCTTGAAAGGAGATGAGTTCGTTCGAAGAAGCCATTGCATAATTGACCTGTGTAGGCCATTTTCTCGTCGCATTACTTTGGTTAGGTAGTCTGAATGTGCCTTAAGATTTTGAATATAGATAGGAGCTATACCAGATTCAACATGAATGGCATAATTTGGTGTTGAGTTCGGGAACCTAAACAACCTTTTAAAAAATAGTCGTTGGATTTTCTCGAAATCTTCCAGGATTGCGTATCCAAAAGCCTGAACTCCGAAGCACATGCACGTGTTCACTGTGGCAGTAAAAACTTGGTATTTGGAAGCTAGATCAATATCCTGGTTTTTGAAAAAAGTGTGCCACATCATGTTCAGAGCTAGCTTACCGTCGATACTCTTCTCCTTAGCATGTTTCCGGAAGTTTAAATTGTCAGTTATCAAAACTCCAAGGTACTTGAATTCCCTGACAACTTCGATTCTTTCCCTATTGAGGTGCCAGCGTTCTTCAGGTAGCCTTCTACGTTGCCTAGCTTCAAAGACCATGACCTTTGTTTTTCCTGGATTAATTTGTAAGCTCCACGTCTCGCAATATTCTTGGAGTCTGTTAATTTGTAGCTGTAATGTAAGGGGGTTATCAGCTAGCAATACCAGATCATCAGCATAAAGCAAGACTTTCACCAGAATTTCCGCAAAATATACACCTCCAGGTAAAGCATCCACGACATCGTCAATATACAGCGCAAACAAAATTGGACTAAGAATGCAGCCTTGAGGGACACCTGCAGAGGTAATAAACCATTCAGACACGTTAAATCCATCGCATACTGCTGCACTTGATGATGCCAGCATGTTGGAATAAAGTTTCAAAATTTCCGAGATAACCCAAGGCCTCCCAGCTTGTAGATCAGCGCTTGTCTATTAATAGTATCAAAGGCGGCTTTGAAGTCTACGAAGCAGCAGTAAAGCTTCTGATTTTTGTCCAAATATTTTTTGGCAATGCTGATAAGAGCAAAAATATGATCCACGGTTGAGAAACCCGGACGGAAACCAGCTTGAAATAAACTTAAACAATTATTGTTCTCGATCCATTTAGTTAACCTTTCATATAAAATAGATGTCAAGATCTTTCTAAGCGAATTTAAAATGGTTATGCCTCTGTAGTTTTCAGAAAGTCTAGCATCCCCTTTCTTAAAAATGGCAGTAATGATTGCTGTGTTAAAGCTAGGAGGTATACAAGATTCGCAATAAAGTTTGTTAAAGAAGCTCACAATATAGCTTTTGAACTGCGATGTAGCGTTTTTGTAAAATTCCACAGAGATTCCGTCTATCCCCGGTGCTTTGTTATTTTTCATTTTCAGCAGTGAAGCTTCAAATTTACTTAAAGAAAATGGGGCATCCATTTCAAGCACGCTGTTAAAAGGTGAAGCGTAGCTAAGATTTGGAAGATTTTCATTTGCTAAAAGCAGTTTTTTTAAATGTAAAGCTAATGTATCGGCTTCTAGAAAGTTAGTAGTGGATTTATTACGAAAGCATCCCCCAAGTTCCCTTACATTCTTCCAAAAAGCTTTTGAATTTTTGCATTGGGCTGAGTTGTGAGCAACACTTTTAAGATAATCACACTTTTTAGCTGAGCATAATGCTTTTTATTCCTAATTTTTTTGAAGGTATAAGTTTTTGAAAAATATTGCATTCGTTGACCTGAACAAATTCAAATAAATAAACGATTTCTTTCGTAAGCTCTGGCGTTCCTTATCAAACCATTTGTTTGCAGTTATTAAACCATATTTATTAGATATCTAATATATTAATACGGAGTTCAAAAATCCAGTTTCCACCCTTTTTTTCTGTCATAATCAAAACAAATATGCCAAACCTATATATATTCTGAAAGGGGACCATGTAAGGAAACAGCGAATGTATATATGAAGCACCTATGTCATTTCCCCCCCCAATTGAGAAATGGTCGAATTTCGACCACGGGGTGAACTCTAGTTGTGAAAGGAGCTGCAATCCTGACGGCTTCTGTGATCCCTGATGCTATTTGGTCGACTGAACCTATTGATTGAAGTGGGAGCAGAGGTTGTTGGCGATTTAATAGAGTTTGGTAAATAGGAGCTTTGTTTTCAATCCATTTAAGTTTATTAAAATTGTTTGAGGGCCTTTGTTGTGCTTCATTTATAAAGCACGCGGTAGCAAGAATGGGAAAGTGAGAGGAAAAGCTGGCTGCTAGAACTTCAAAGTCAAGAGTAGAACTTAGCCATTGACCTGACACAGTGCATAGATCAATCACTTAGTGTCCCTGGGAACTTACAAAAGTGTATTCGCCATTTTTGTCGCCATTAGAAACTCCATTAAGAATAAAGAATCCAAAATCTTCCAAAAACTCGGTCAGGACTTTTCCATTTCTATTAAAAGTACCATCTTTAGAGTGTCTTAGCAGTTTGGTGATTGAAATGTGAGATGGGATTTTGATAGCTACCAATTCGAGCGTTTACGTCACCAATCAGCATAATGTTTTGTAGCGAGTGGTTATTTAAAAAATTGAAAAGATTATTAAAATCATTCTGCCAGTTGTTGCAGTTCAGGTACAATGGTATAATAAAATATTTAGTTGAGTTACTAGAAATCTGTATAACAACTCTGTTTTCAATGTGCTTAAATTCTACAATATGTCCTACGCTGCATAATTTGATTCCATATATTGTGCCACCACTGGCTCTACCCAATACATTGTTTCTAATTGCAGGAATAAAAGTTAACTTAAAACCCTTAAAATATTTATAATAATTATGTTCATTTTTTTCCTCTATAAATGTTTCTAATAAGATAATTATATCAAATTTAAGTATATAATTAAAAAATTCAGGTAACATGAGCTTACTTTTAAGACCTGTAACGTTGTAAGAGAAGATTTTTAAATTTAAAATATTAATAATGTTATGGTTTTGGCAGACGGCGGTAGCACCCTATGTTTTCCTAGGGAAATTATTGTTCGTTGGTTGACTCATAGATGGCGTTGACGTTGGTTGTGGATTAGAGACATCGGATACTGATCTCAATGACGTTCCCTCGCTACAGTCAAAATTAACCAAAGCACCTTCCCCGAATAGTTGTTTGATAGATGCCATCTCGTAAGCAGATTTGACAACTAAACCACGAGAGTTTTTGTAAACAAACGTATTTTGGTTGATTTGAAGCTTATCGCCTTTAATAAAAATTTTAGCAGATGGATTAGCCTGTAGAAGTTGCGTTTTAATTGTATAAAGTGATTGTCGCTTTTTCCTATACATTAGAGATTGCTCGCGGTGGATAGATATACCAGATCCCCTTAGCTGACTCGTCGATGACATAATTTGATCCGCAAGATCTGCCGATTGAAGCTCAAAGATCACAGTGCCTCTTCTAGTGCTTGTATTTAAAAACTCTCGTGTTGATTTTATTTGGAGATCTTCGTTGTCTCGCAGTTTAAGCAAACCTTTACACGTTTGTGTTGCAAAGTCCACTGCATTGCTTCTTTCGTCTAATGGCACGTGAACGACAACAGTGTTTTCGTTAATCTTACGTGACATCGTTTCTAATTGGGATTCTAAAAGGTCACACCTTTCAGTCATTAGCGCCAATTTTTCAGTTAGTTTGCCGTTCGATAACTTAAGTGAATTGATTTCAGACAATAACGCTGCAATATCAGTTTTTGTAGCAATTTCTTTCATTTTTTCACTAAGACATTCATTGAAAATCTGTTTCCAGTCAGGAACAGATAGCTTTCCTATATCTCCCTCTGCCATTACGATTGAGGATGATATGTGTTTTTTCAATTTAGTTTCGTGTTCGGGGGAAGTATCTGCTATTCCTCTTTTGTTACTCATATATGTGTGTATGTATATGCAAGCCGGGCCCTCCAAATGTATTTTTTTTTCTCAATAAGATTTGCCTACCTTATGGAAAAATTGAAGTATGTACTCGTACGTAGGTAATCCTTTTAAGGTGACAAAAACAAGTGCCTTTTTAATAAGATTCAAGGTTAATTATATGTAAAAATTATTAAAAAGACACAATTTACTAAAAACAAACTTAAACAATGCCGGGAGCTTTAAAACTCAATTAGTTAATCTGCCTTTTGCTTATTTTCGCTTGTCTTGTTCCTTCTCTTCTTTCACTTTTCCTGCGCATATAGAACAGTTTCTGCACCCTTCCCAATCTCTTTTGTAGCACTATTGTGCATTTGCTTCCCGGGGCATCGACAGCACGGCCCTTGGAAGCAGTCCTTTGGGGCATGGTACGTCATAAGACAATTGGGGCAAAGTGCCTTTTCCTTCACGGGATAATGCTTAGCACGAATGCTCAGTACTGCAAACTCTGGACAACGTCACATTTGATGATTCAGAAACTTGCACGAGTGGCAGGGCAACAGCCTCTTGTCACCTGGTGCTCCTGCTTTTCGGGCATTACTGCCAGCTGCTTGCATGTCCTTATACCTGCTCGAATTCGGATGCGCCTGAAGTTGTGAAAACGGCTGCTCAAATTTCCTGCAATTGCTGCGCTCAATGCCTGTTCTGCTCTACATGGTATGCCTGTTATGCTTGTTCTTGTAGCCCTTTTTTTTATGCTTTTCCTGCAACACTGCGTGGGCAGCAAAGTAATTTTCTTCCACTCCAGCAATCCTGCGTTAGTAGTTAGTTTTGGCGGGTTCCGGCGCTCGAGGGATTCAGTGGGGGCTATGTGCGGGGCTATACCAGATGTGGGAGCTATGTGCGTTCGGTGGGAGCTATCTGCAGAGCTATACCAGGTGCCTTCTGGCACTCGAGGGATTCGGTGGGAGCTATTTGGCTATACCAGGTGCCTTCTGTAATGTATGGAGATTTGTGCGGATGTGCGGATGTGCGGAGTAGAGCATCAATAAGGATGAGAGCATCAATAGGGATGAGACTTGGCACTGCGGTACGAAGGGATGAGAGAGGGAACAGTGTTCTGTGCTTGCTGGCAAACGCGAGAGTACAGGGTTCTATGCTTGCTGGGAAACGTAAGACGGAAGAATGTGGGTTTTTGGTTTGGGACAGGTACCTTTTTTTTATTGTTGGTGTTGCTTTGAATTTATAAAATGTTTGGTAGGTAGGTAATAAAAATGGATTAATTTATAGCGGTATGGACTTAAAATGCATTTTTGCTTTGCATATGTGAAGTGTCCTTTTAAAATGAATGTTTTTGGTTTGAGACAGGTATCTTTTTATTTTTTTTTTGTTTTGTTGGTGTTGCTTTGAATTAATAAAATGTTTGGTAGGTAGGTAATACAAATGGATTAATTTATAGCGGTATGGACTAAAAATGTATTTTTGTGAAGTGTCCTTTTTTCGATCTGATGTGTTTTTTTTTTTTTGTTGAAGCAGGTAATTTTTTTGGGGGTTGGTTTGACGGAATCAGGTTTGGTTTGGTTGTTTGGTGGATAATAAATTGATTGATTTATAACGGTATTGATAAAATAACAAAAAATGCATTCATGGTGTACCTGCTGTCCTTTTACAATTTATGTTTTTTTTATGTTCTTTTTAATCAGCAAATTAGATAAGTAGATAAGAAATGAGTTAACGCGAAACGATTGAAAAAATCTTTATTTTCTTAAGGGTTGCTTTGACGGGATCATGATTCTTTATAACAGTATGGAGAAAATAATACAAAAAAAAATGCATTCATGGAGTACCTACATAATATGTGAGATGCCTTTTTAAATTTTTTTTTTAAAATATTCTCCAAACATAAAGACAAATATATACACAAATCTGATTGGTTAAGAAATATCGGCATTTTTTTTTTTTGTTTTTTTTGTTTTTAGGGATTTTTTCCTTTTTTTTATTCTCAAACATAAAGAAAAAAATGTGTAAAAGGTAAATTTTGAATATGAAGCAGGGCATTCTGTTTTTGTGAATAAGACAACCAAGTTCGTTTTTTGAATAATCTTTGAAAATCTGATTTTAATAATTATTAAACAATCAAATTCAATTTTGTGTTGTTTTCTGTTTTCTTTTGGAATTTAAGTTAAATTTACAGTCTGTTTCAATCAAGTTGTTTTTTTAATTTTTCATTGAAAATCTGTTTTTGATAATATTACTAAAGATCCAAGTTTAATTTTGTGATTTTTTCTGTTTCCTTTTTGAATTTACGTTAAAAAATTAATTTCTGAAAATGTTTGTTTGTGAAAAGTGTGAAAAATCCTTCGCTCAAAAGACAAATTTAAGAAGACACATCATGACTTTCCATGATGATCTAAAAACAATTTTCAAGTAATATATGTGAGAAGGTTCTGTCGAGGAAAGACAAGCTTAACGATCACATCAGAAGTCAACATTCAGCAGTAGCTGTTTTAAGGAATGAAGGAAGCGCTAGAAAAAGGGAACATTTTCCTCAACCTTCAACATCTAAAGCGATATTAAACAAAAAACCAAGAATAATTGCTAATAGGTATTGTCATATCTGTGAAGAAGATGTTGTGGAATGGAGCGAGCATAATAAAAAAGCTTCACATAAAACGCTAGTTCAACAGCTGCTTTCGGAAAATAATGGTGAGGGTTCTCCTCAAACAACATATTGCTACATCTGTGAGGAGGATGTCGAGGAGCGAAAAATGACACATCATCAAAGAAAATCTTCACATAGAGCATTGGCTATGCAGCTCCTGACTGAAAATGTAAGAGTAATAAGTGGAGCTTTCAAAAACCGAATTAAGACTTATTGCATAAAGATTGTCGATGAATCAATCTTAGATGTGAATGTTTTGTTTGATGAAAATAAATTTCTTATCAAAGAGTTGCTGGAAAACGAGATGGGCATTTTAGGCGTATTGAAGCTAAACATTGAACTTTTCGGTGATTTCGTGAAGTCCAACAATAGTCCTGATGAGTTGATTTCGGATGTGAAAAATATTCAAACAGAAATGCGTGTGGTGCTGAGTGAAAGTGAAATAGATGCAAAGCTTTAACAATTTATTGATGAAATAAAAGTGAAATTAGAAGAATTTCAGGAAAAAGAGAGCGTATGGGCTTTGCTTTCATTTCTCAGAATCGAAATTAACATCAATAAATACCAACCTGTTGGAGGATCATCCTATTTTGAATTACCGACAAAAATAAGAAATAAAAACGCATGCATAAACGTTCAAAACAACGATGAGTACTGTTTTAAATGGTCTATTATGGCTGCTCTCGCAGGAAGAATATCTAATCCTAAAAGAACAACAGCATATCCTTGTAAAAATAATATTGGTGATGAAACAATAGATGCATTTAATCAACTCGTAAGCTTCAAAGACTTGCAATTCCCTCTGGCTGTAAAAGATGTTAAAATATTCGAGGAAAACAACCCTGAGATAAGTGTGAATGTGTTTGGTTATGAGATGACTAATACAAATAATGATATACAAATAATTGGTCCATTCTATCATACCCAAAAGGAGCAGAGTAAGCATATAAATTTGCTCTTTTGTGAGAATGAGGAGGGACTTTCTCATTATGTTCTTATTAAAAACATATCACGATTAATCAGTTCTCAATAAAAAAAAAAAAAAAAAAAGTTGAATCTTTGTAACGGTTGTCTACAATCTTTTGCTGATGAAGACTCATTAAAAAAACATAAAAACGAATGTTGCAAGATTGTTACAATGATGCCAGAGGGAGATAAGTCCTCAATAAAGTTTGAAAAGCATGGAAAGAAGTTGGAAGTACCATTTGTAGTGTACGCTGACTTCGAGTCCATTTTACAGCCGATAAACCATCAACAGCCCAACCTGGATTTTTCTTCAACAACTGATGTTCAACAGCATGTGCCCTGTGCTTTTTCTTATTTTATTAAATGTACATTTGATGAAAAGCTTAACACACAGAAGACATTTGTTGGTAAGAATTTAAATATAAATATAATAATATTTCCCAATAAACATATTTATAATAATTGTCCATTTTTCTATTTTAGGTGAGAATTCGTCAGACAAATTTGTGGAAATATTGGTGGAAGAATTGACGAATTTATATCAAGAAGTCATCAAAACCCCAAAACCGATGCCCATGTTGACCATAGCCGAAGATTTCAGACAAAGACATTCGCCAACATGTCATATATGTAAGAGTAGTTTTAAGAATTCAGATTTAAGGGCAAGAGATCATTGTCACTTCACCGGGTTGTATAGAGGACCCGCTCACGTTCAGTGTAATTTAAATTTCCAAATACCAAAATTTTTATCCTTCTTCTTTCATAATTTTTCGGGGTATGATTGTCATCTTTTTATAAAAAGTCTTTCTAATATCAACGGAGAAATTTCAATAATTCCATTGAACAAAGAAAATTATATTTCTCTTTCTAAACGAATTAATTTAGATGCTAAAAACACTTTTGAGATACGATTTTTAGATTCAAATAGGTTTCTTCAGTCGAGCATCTTATCTTTAGCAAAGAATTTATCGTCTAATGATTTAAAAAATACTAAAAGTGTTTTCCAAGATAATATATCATTTAATTTAATGCAAAGAAAAGGTGTATTTCCTTATGATCATTTCGATTCTTGGGAACGATTTGAGGAAACCTCTTTACCATCGAAATCGAAATTTTATAACAAAATGATTGATGAAGAATGTTTAGTTGAGGACTATAAACATGCTCTTAATGTATGGGATCACTTTAAGTGTAAAAAACTTGAAGATTATATGGTTCTCTATCTTAAGAGTGATGTACTTTTATTAGCAGATATATTTGAAAGTTTTAGGAAACTTTGTATTTCAATCTACGAACCAGTGTTGGATAGTTACGCGTAACTTTGAAATTTTAATTAGTTACACGTAACTAATGTAACTTATGTAACTAATGTAACTAATGTAACTTATTGTAACTAAATGTAACTAACTATAACTAATAGAATTTTTCAAATACAAAAACTCACATTTTATGTTAAATTGAAATTTAGAAGTTCTGCCCACAAACCCGATCGAATGATCGGATGTTTTAGGGCAAAGCTGGGCCAGCTGCCAGCTGTGGCAACGGCAACCTAGCAAGGAATTCATTTTTAAATTACTATATTTCTGCAAAAAAAAAATTTAAAATAATAAAACAAAATAGATCTCGTTTGATTTCCTTTGGGCGAGCTAAATCTGAAATTTGAGACCAAATCTGAGATCAAATCTGAATTTACCATATAAAAATAAATCACAATACACAAAGAAATGTCCAGGAGTCTCAAGAAAGAACGGAAAACTTCAAATGTAAGTAAAAATCTATTGTATGCTCCAAGAATATAATATTTTATAAGATTTCCTTTTCATCAGGAACATAGTTATTTCAATATGTATTCCTTGCCAGGTTGCTGTGGCACTTGCTTATAAAATAATTTTGTCAATAGTCGATTGGGATTCGGGATGAAATGTGAGTTTTTTTATTTTTTATTATTAAGTTAGAGTTAGTTTTATTTAGTTACAGTTAGTTACATTTAGTTACATTAGTTACATTAGTTACGCCAAATATTGGGCGTAACTAATTCATATTAGTTACGCGTAACTAAACGAGTAACTTACTTCGTGTAACTTACTTGCCAACACTGCTACGAACTTGATCCTTGTCATTATTTTACAGCTCCTGGGTTATCATGGGACGCTATGCTCAAAACAACTAATATCAAGTTGGAGCTTTTAACTGATGTCGATATGTACAGTTTTTTTAAAACTGGAATTAGAGGTGGTTTGTGTCAATGTAGTCACAGAAATGCTGTGGCTAATAATATATACATATCTGGCTACAATCCAAACCTTGAATCGGAATACTTAATGTATCTTGATGCTAATAACTTATACAGATGGGCTATGTCACAACCCTTACCATATGGTAATTTTCAGTGGGATAATCCTCAGATTTATACATCTGAATACATCTCCAACATTAAAGGTGATAATGTTGGATATGCATTGGTAGTAGATTTAGATTATCCATCGAGTATTCATGACTCACATAATGATCTTCCATTTTGTCCTGAAAATATAACCACCCCAGGATGTAAAATTCCCAAGTTAGTTGCTCACTTGAATTCAAGGAAAAATTTCAAAACTCATTTAAGAAATTTACAGCAATGTATTTCACATGGATTAATTTTAAGAAAAGTACATAGAGTCATGAAGTTTAGTCAGTCGAACCTATGAAAGAAAAATCATATTTAAAATTTGATAGAAAATTAAAAAAAAAATAATCTACTTACAGCGTTTGTACCCAGATCGACAACTTATTGCGTTCCAAATTTAGTTTGGATCCTTCTCATGCTTATTATTGGATAGCAATGATTTTGCTCCAAGTTTTTTATATTAATCACAGTATTAAAACTGCTTTCAACTTCAATTTCTTGAATTTCTTTTTCAAATTCTTGAGACATGGTTTAATAATATTGATTTTTCAGATTATAGTAATAAAATTTCATCTCAAACAATTGAATTTATACATATTTTATTTTTTTGTTCCCTCTTTTCTTAGCTTCTTAGGGGGGAAAGTTTATTAGTTTGTTTCTTCTTTTTCATGTTTTAAGTGTTTCTATTTCTAGAAAATTGATTTTTTTTCGTTCTCCTTTTTTTTACCTTCTTAGGACAAGTTTATACGTGTTTTGTTTTTTTGTTTTCCTTCATTCTTAATATTTTTTATGTGCTTCTATTCCTAGAAAAACAGATTCTTTTTCTAACAGCTGCAGGTGTTTCTCATAAATCATGTATGTTTTCGAACTTCTCCAGTTAAGGGACTGTACTCAATAATACGATCATGTATGATCATGCAATATATTGAAGTATTTGCTGGTACAGCTACGTTTGTTTTGATTTCAAGTTTTACATCTACAGGAGCCGACTTGATGGACTCGTTTTGTCTGGAACAATCAATTACAATAATTGGAGCAGTTTCCTTATATTCTTCACGTGATAAGAGTGGTTGCGATTGGTTGCTGTAAAAGGATTGTTGCTGTACATATCATAGAGAACAGCGTATAGGTCAGTGGTAAAATCAACATTCAAGTCTTCACGCGGATATGACTCAGAGTTCAAATGTATCTTTACGTTTCTCAACGTGCAGTGATCAAATTTGCTAGCATCCTTATCTTTTTGATTTTTTCTGTTTGTTTGTAGTCCAATTATAATATATCTAGGTTTTTCGAGTTGACTCGAAGTTTTACTGGTCCATATAATGATCGGTTGCAGCTGGTAGTGTTGGATATTCATACATTTCCCAGTTTCTAAAATGCATTTGAATGGGTTTTGATTGTATTTGTTTAAGTAAGGTTAGCATTTCAGCATCGGCCAAAGTGATGTGAGGAACTCTCCATTGCATTTTCAGGATTTCGATGGAACAAAAGCATTCTCATCAGTTCGAATCAGTTTAAAATGATTTCATGTCTTGCGTTTGCTATAATCCTTTTGTAATCTTCAGGAAATCCTAACAAACTTTTAAGTTGTACGCAAAAGTTGAAAGTACCAGATGAGGTCAAAATGATGTCTTTTCCATACCATGATGCATTTTGAAGATATCTGCTTTCATTCTCATTCAAAGATATATAGTTTTTTAATCTTGTTGTGATACCCACATTTTTATTGTATTCAATATCCACACTATTCAATTCATAATGAATTTCCTCAAAAAGAAAGGCCATAGCATTATTGCATAATTTAGCTGAATCAGAATTACTTCCGTCTAATTTTTTGAGGGTTCCTTCAATGTAAATATAACTTTCGCTAGGTAGAATACGCAGGTCTTGTTGTTGAATAGAAATACGTATTATGTCGCTTGTATTGTAAGACTGTAAGAACGGAGAGTAGCTGTGATATTCAAATTTGGAAATGCTATTATCATAACCAGGTGTTTGGGATATATTCAATATTTCACTCATGTTTATTTTTTTTTATTTTATTTTTTATTATTTTATATTTTTATTTTAAAACAAATCCTAAAGACTGAAGTTAAGATTTATTTTCAGATGTGAGCTTTGGTCTTGTCAGTTTTGCTGCTCTTGTAGAACTAACAGAATCGTCACTTTTGCGGTTGATTATATTATTATAAATCAACATTATGAATCACCTAATGGTTTTAAATGTAAACGTATGGTTATTGTTTCTCCTCTAAAATTAATTAAATCTCCGTCCTAGTCAACAAGCTTCAATGAAATAGAACTTAACTCTTTGACGTTCACTGGTAAATAAGTGACATTTCTTGGAACTTCAATGATTTTATATCCAGGTCCTACTTCTGGTGAAAATTCATGTATTGTATGCATTGGTTTGTTATTAAAATATGAACCAGAAATAATATTACACTCAATTCGTATGACATTCACTTTGTTTATGTCAACAGGTAAATCTGAAGTATGCAATAAATCAGCTTTCAAAGATCGTTTACTGAACCCCAATAATTTTCCAATAGATCGATCTTTCTCAAAATGTACAGTCTCTGTACTATCCACTTCACATTGTAATGTATTATTATTAGCTTCAATTTTCATGGAGATAGGAAAATTCATTTCATTTAATTTATCTCTACTATATATAAAAGAGTAATTTTGTTTGTGTGTCAGTTTGTCCGTATATGGCAGATAAACTGACGACACACCACTTACCTCGCAATACAGTGGATTCTAAAATCTTGCCCCATTCCCTGGCCAGGTTATAGGCTATTTAAATTAAAAAATAAATTATTTTAAATAGGTTTAATCTAATAATATTTGAACTTACCTCTTAAATTTATTATGAGAAATTTTATATTTCTCAAATATTTTTGACGTTTCTCCTTTTCCTTTTTTTCTTATTCCCTGTTTGTTTAGTGTGTTTTTGTTTACTTCTGCCGTTGCCTTGGATTTATTTCCAAATTGTTGTTTATATTTCTCAAATATTTTTGACGTTTCTCCTTTTCCTTTTTTTCTTATTCCCTGTTTGTTTAGTGTGTTTTTGTTTACTTCTGCCGTTGCCTTGGATTTATTTCCAAATTGTTGTTTATATTTCTCAAATATTTTTGACGTTTCTCCTTTTCCTTTTTTTCTTATTCCCTGTTTGTTTAGTGTGTTTTTGTTTACTTCTGCCGTTGCCTTGGATTTATTTCCAAATTGTTGTTTTGGTTTGTTTACTTCTGCAGTTGCCTTTTGTTTAGTTTTGCTTACTTCTGCCTTTGCTTTGGATTTATTTCCAAATTGTTGTTTTGTTTACTTCTGCAGTTGCCTTTTGCTTAGTTTTGTTTACTTCTGCCGTTGCCTTGGATTTATTTCCAAACTGTTGTTTTGGTTTGTTTACTTCTGCAGTTGCCTTTTGTTTAGTTTTGTTTACTTCTGCCTTTGCCTTGGATTTATTTCCAAATTGTTGTTTTGTTTACTTCTGCAGTTGCCTTTTGCTTAGTTTTGCTTACTTCTGCCGTTGCCTTGGATTTATTTCCAAACTGTTGTTTTGGTTTGTTTACTTCTGCAGTTGCCTTTTGTTTAGTTTTGTTTACTTCTGCCTTTGCCTTGGATTTATTTCCAAATTGTTGTTTTGTTTACTTCTGCAGTTTAGTTTTGCTTACTTCTGTCGTGTTCCTTTTCTGTGATTTGACATGAATGAATAATTTATGAAAGCAAAAAGCAAAAAGCATGTGTAAACATACACTTACGCGTTGGTTGGGAACATGCATGAAAGTATAATAAGAGTCTGTTGCTCATCAACTTTTCATGCACCGGTAACAGCAGTTGCTTACGTTTCGCATGTATTTAAGAAGTATGCATTTTTTCATGCACACATGGAAAGTTTGTAAGGAAAATTAAGTTTCGTGTGTAAGCTTTTTCAATTGCGAAAATTTTGTACTCTCACGGTTACAGGCGCTCGCCGGTAAATTTATGCATGTGTAAGCCCGCCATTATTCCTTGCATTTCAGCTGAAGGTGCGTGTTTGGCATATGTTAGAAATAAATAGTTTGTTGAGAGTTTTGAAATGAACCTATTGGAAAACTTACAACAAGCGCCAGTGGATGGCAAAAGTAAAAATGAACTTGCAAGTGTAAGCTCATGAAAAACTGAAACAAAGTTGGGTGGTTCCCAACTTTTCATCCGACTGCTATAAGAGTTGGTAGGATTTTACATTTAACTGGCATCTTTTTTATTCGCACATGTTAGGTTAGCAAGGAAAATCGAGTTTGCTATGCAAGCTTTCACAGTTAAGCGATTTGTACTTTCAAAGCTATTGTCGCCGATAGGTTAAAAACAAATTATGTGCGTTGAATAAAAAAGCAAACAGAGATGATATCGTTGGCCATTTCGGGAACCTTCAAATCTTTTTGGAAATAGTCATAAGGTCCATGAACGAAGTAGACATAATGTCCATTGACCTTATGGCGAAATCGAAAATTTAGACATGTTTAATTAGTAAATTTTGAAGTAGACATAATGTCAAGGTAATGGAAACGCCAAACACTCTACTCTGTTTTGAGTAATTGTTTGTCCGTAGTCAAATTTCTTTAGTTGACCCATTCAATCGGTAGCGTCAAGTTAAGAAGAAAAATGCCATCGGAATCAGAGGCCCATTATACAAAATAGACCTAAACAAAAGCATTTGATATATATAAATAATTTCCATAAATAAAACTAGACTTGAAGTTCAAAATTTCAATATAGACATTATGTCCACTTTAAAATAGGCATAATGTTCATGGACCTTATGACTATTGCCTAATTGTTCAAAATGTCCATGGAAATTGTGCCTATTTAAAGCAGACATATTAATAAGGTCAGTGGAACTTATGTCACACCCGTTTTGAATTACCAGACTTTCTTTTCTTTTACTGCCAGTTAGCCGGCATGTTTATAAAGTTTGTGTGTGTGAATGGAAAATATGCGTGGGTTGCAATTTTCGTGCCAGTAGCTGGCTGTGGGCAACGCTATATTGTATTCCTGCCCTAAACGCAGCCGCTGTATCGAAGAACAAATACGAAAAAGAAATTCGCTAAAATAGTGTTTTTGTTTACTTTTGCCGTTGCCTTGGATTTATTTCCAAATTGGTGTTTTGGTTTGTTTACTTCTGCAGTTGCCTTTTGTTTAGTTTTGCTTACTTCTGCCTTTGCCTTGGATTTATTTCCAAATTGTTGTTTTGTTTAAATTCTGCAGTTGACTTTTGTTTAGTTTTGCTTAGTTCTGCCGTTGCCTTGGATTTATTTCCAAATTGTTGTTTTAGTTTGTTTACTTCTGCAGTTGCCTTTTGTTTAGTTTTGCTTACTTCTGTCTTTGCCTTGGATTTATTTAAAAATTGTTGTTTTGTTTACTTCTGCACTTGACTTTTGTTTAGTTTTGCTTACTTCTGCCGTTGCCTTGGATTTATTTCCAAATTGTTGTTTTGGTTTGTTTACTTCTGCAGTTGCCTTTTGTTTAGTTTTGCTTACTTCTGCCTTTGCTTTGGATTTATTTCCAAATTGTTGTTTTGTTTACTTCTGCAGTTGCCTTTTGCTTAGTTTTGCTTACTTCTGCCTTTGCCTTGGATTTATTTCCAAATTGTTGTTTTGTTTACTTCTGCAGTTGACTTTTGTTCAGTTTTGCTTACTTCTGCCGTTGCCTTGGATTTATTTCCAAATTGTTGTTTTGGTTTGTTTACTTCTGCAGTTGCCTTTTGTTTAGTTTTGCTTACTTCTGCCTTTGCTTTGGATTTATTTCCAAATTGTTGTTTTGTTTACTTCTGCAGTTGCCTTTTGCTTAGTTTTGCTTACTTCTGCCGTTGCCTTGGATTTATTTCCAAATTGTTGTTTTGGTTTGTTTACTTCTGCAGTTGCCTTTTGTTTAGTTTTGCTTACTTCTGCCTTTGCCTTGGATTTATTTCCAAATTGTTGTTTTGTTTACTTCTGCAGTTGACTTTTGTTTAGTTTTGCTTACTTCTGCCGTTGCCTTGGATTTATTTCCAAATTGTTGTTTTGGTTTGTTTACTTCTGCAGTTGCCTTTTGTTTAGTTTTGTTTACAATGAATGTACTCATTAGTGCGATATGTAAATTTTAAATACCTGCAACCCCTGGTTCAACCATGGTGTCCAAATCCGAATAAAGAAACGGAATCGATAACCTGTGTCCAAAATATCATCTGTGTCAAATAATTAACAGCTTGGGCCATACCGAAGACATTGTAAAATTTTAACTCTTCTGTTCTGGCCTATTTCATAAGCTCAACCATCTTGGATATTTCGGAAATATTATATCAACCTTGGTGCAAGTGAGTGTTACCATGCGTTAATTTTTTTCTGCAAATTTTGAGGTTCAAAATTTGCAATCCAGGATATTCTGATGCCAGCGCAATTTGAATTTCTGAATTTCTCTTCACTAAGATATTAAGAACAGCTGAAAGTCGAGAACACAATCATTTTGAAATTAGGGATGTTCGATTTCGGTTGTAACCCAATTTCATCCAAATTTGGTGGAAATGAGAAAATTTCGAAATGTGTTTTTGTATAGGAAATGATGTAATTTCGAATCTTATTCGGAAATCTGCTAGGAAATTACATCATTTACCCCAACGAAATTACAGCATAAGATTTGAAGGTACCCGATATTAAAAAACAATAGCATCTCTGTTTGTTTTATTTACTCAACGAACATAATTTGGCAAAATAAAAATAAAAAACCCTTTTTCTTACAAAAATTATGTCTTGGTTTTTAATTTCATTTAAAAGATATTGTATAAAAAAATTTTCCTCGGGTGCCCGGGCAACGCCGGGTACTTTTTGCTAGTAGTTAATAAAAGAATAAATGTCACCGCAAACATAGTCCCGATCCAACTTTAAAGGTGGAAAATATTCTGCTGTCAAATAAGAAGTATTTCCGCTCAGTGTAAGTGTTAACGCCATGACAATAAAAAAGACAATGAAAATAATTTTACAAAATGTATCTATGTTATTTATTCATAATAGTAGTCATATAAAAACTTTAAACATAAATGGCCACAATTTACTGCGTTATAATCTTGATACCTAATATAATTATATTTAATCTTATCGCCTAAATAATCAATTAATTCTTTCGGTGGTTGAAGGTTTCCGAAACTATCGAAATATTCAATGTGACTGCCTTTCTTATAATACGCTACCCAATGTGTTCCTGGTCCATTTGATAAATCTAAATTCACTATTGCACATTCATTTCTTAATGGTTTACTTTTCGGTGAACTATCACGCATGAAAACTCCCCGAAAATGAGGTATAAGCCTCATGGCAAAAGCTCTCAAATCCAACTCATTCAAGGCACGTTTGGGTAACGACTTTATAAGTTTTTTGAATGCGGATGCAAATAAAGTCCGAGTACTTTTCTATAAGGTTTTAAATGTAGCCCGTTACCCATTGAAATAGCTTCCAATTTTCGATTATGACGTTTTTTCTCATCTAAATCTTTTTTAGCATTATTAGCATCGTTGACAGCCTTAGCAATACCGGCAGCACCTCCAGATAATGCTCTGAGAGCTGAAAGCCCTGCAAAGAGAGGAACAAGAAATGGTATAACACCACCAATTTTCGGTACTGAAATAACTCTTGGTGTTTTAATTTTGTGACCATTTTTATGAATTGTTTCCTTAGCAGCTGACAATGCTATTTTGATAAGTTTTTTTAGATTATGTGGTTTTTTTCTTTGAATAGTTTTTCCAAGACTTTTAATTGTTCTACTAAAAGTGATGCTCTTCTTGATTTTCTTTGTTTTGTTTTTTGATTTCGTTTTTTCATTACTGTTTGAGCAACCCATACCTAATTTTAGTTTAGCTTTCATTAGATTGGTAACTAGTACAGCATTTGCTCGTTCACTTAACCCAGTGTCCTTAGATGTCGCTCGTTTCCAAGCTTTCTCAGTTAAGATTTTATCTGCTGTATGACGTTCAGATGTATTTTTAAATTTAGAATAAGATATATCGTGTTGCTTGCATGCCTGATCAAGCAAATTAATTCCTGGATCTCCTCTTGCTAATCGTTTTTCTAGATTTGTTCCAGGTCCACAATATTGATAACCAGGAAGATGTAGTTCAAGAGGTAATTTGTTGATTATAGAGTTTACCAAACCGTGTCCTTTCACGGTGCTTTGTTGACTGATAAGTTTGTTTGAAAAATCCAACATTTTTATAGAAATAAAATTATGTACTCAATAGGACGGCTTACAATGTTATGACTATTTTGTAATAAAACCTTCACATTTAAAGGAAATTGTTTAGTACCTTTCATCATGCGATTCATGAAACAACAACTTTTACCAATTCAAAATTTTGATTTGACTAAAATTAAGAGTCAAGAAAACATGGTCAACTATTACCCAATAGCATAAGAGGTTTAATTACGGGTCCCTCGAATTGCGGAAAAACAAATGCTATGATGAGTTTAATACAGCATCCTAACGGTTTAAAATTTGGAAACATATATATTTATTTAAAGTCATTACATCAACCAAAGTATGAGTTTTTACGAAAAGCCGTCAAACCAATCAAAGGAATGGGTTTCTTTACGTTTTCCAATTATAGTGAAGTAATACCACCTGAAGAAGCAAAACCAAATTCGGTTTTTATCTTTGATGATATTGCTTGTGAAAAACAAGATACTATACGAACCTACTTTAGTATGGGACGACATCATCTTATTGATAGTTTTTATTTATGTCAAACATATACAAGAATTCCAAAACATCTTATACGCGACAATGCAAATTTTTTAATTGTTTTCAAACAGGACGATATGAACTTGAAACATATTCATAATGATCATGTTAATTCTGACATGGCATTTACTATATTTCAAAAGGTATGTGCAGAATGCTGGAATGATGAATATGGATTTTTGGTTATTGATAAAGACAGTCCTTTGAAAGAAGGTCGATATAGAAAGGACTTTGATCATTTCCTTAAACTATAAAAGCAGCTTTTCATAACAGTTTACATCATACGTATAGTAATGTTCTATCAGAACAGTTAAAAAATAAAATGCACGACTGGGTCGCACGAACTTGCTCTTATGATAAGCAATTGCTTAGTGGCTGCATATATATGGATTTAAAAAAAATCTAAATAATTTCGAAAATTCTTTTATTTTTTAAATTAGTTTAAGAGTTTTCTCGGAAAAACAAAGTATACAATAAAATTTCAAAGCTATACGTGAATCTAGGAAAAAAAAATATTGAAAATCGTTCGACCAGTTTTTTTTTAAAAAGGTTATTTTTGAAAAACTTTTCCAAAAAATATTTTGAAATTTATTTGGGTATGCAAATATATGGCAACCTGTAGTTTACATTTGAAAAAATAATTTAAAAAAAAATCAATATACCCGTTTCCAACATATTTCGAAAACCAAAAAATTTTTTGAAAAAATTATAAAAAATCAAAAAAAAAAGTTTTTGAAAAATTTGAAATGCCATATTAATAAAATTATAAATGACTTCCTGTGGCCAAAATTTTATTGAAATCGAATGTATAGTTTACGAGAAAATTTGATTTGAAAATACTGGTTCTATGAGAGGTACCGTTATAAGACAAATTTTGAAAAATATTTTTTAACCAAAAGATAGATTGTCTTACAAAAATAGCATCCTGAAAGTTTTATCAAAATCGTTAGAGCCGTTTTTGAGAAAATCAATTTTTTTCTTCACGATTGTATGGCAGGTGCCGTTATTTTTGGGCCTAGAGCAAAAATAAAAAATACGTTCCGAGGGACGGCCAAATAAATCCTAGATACCAAATTTGAAGCAAATCGGCCCATCCGTTCAGGCTCTAGAAGCGCGAACAGACAGACAGACAGACAGACAGACAGACAGACAGACAGACAGACAGACAGACGGACGGAATTCCCAGACCCACTTTTTTCGACTTCTCCATCATCGTAATGTCATGTGTGATTGTTATCTCGAAATTTTTTTTCTGCACGAATCCATAACTTGCCTTATAGTACCTATAATCGCAAGTAAAAAGTAAAAAGCAGTAAAAAGCAGTTCAAAAGCAGTAAAAAGCAGTATAAAAGCAGTTCGAAAGCAGTAAACAACAGGTCAAAAGCAGTAAAAATCTGTTTTAAAGCAGTTTAAAAGCAGTTTAAAAGCAGTAAAAAGCAGTTCAAAAGCAGTTCGAAACCAGTAAAAAACAGGTCAAAAGCAGTAAAAAGCTGTTTTAAAGCAGTAAAAAGCAGTTCAAAAGCAGTAAAAAGCAGTAAAACGCAGTTCAAAAACAGTTCGAAAGCAGTAAAAAACAGGTCAAAAGCAGTAAAAAGCTGTTTTAAAGCAGTAAAAAGCAGTTCAAAAGCAGTAAAAAGCAGTAAAAAGCAGTTCGAAAGCAGTAAAAAAACAGGTCAAAAGCAGTAAAAAGCTGTTTTAAAGCAGTAAAAAGGAGTTCAAAAGCAGTAAAAAGCAGTTCAAAAGCAGTAAAAAGCAGTAAAAAGCAGTTCAAAAGCAGTTCGGAAGCAGTAAAAAACAGGTCAATAGCAGTAAAAAGCTGTTTTAAAGCATTAAAAAGCAGTTCAAAAGCAGTAAAAAGTAGTAAAAAGCAGTTCAAAAGCAGTTCGAAAGCAGTAAAAAGCAGTATAAAAGCAGTAAAAAGCAGTATAAAAGCAGTAAAAAGCAGTATAAAAGCAGTTCATAAATGAAAACAATAATAAGCACTTCTCCATATCGTTTACAATATACGTAGAGTTATGTTCTATGAGAGCAGCTCAAAGCAGTTCAACGCACAGTCCGTAGAAGAACGAAGTCGCTCAACTCCGTTTAAAAATCGATGTTCATCAATCAAAAGCAGTACATTCAACATTAAAATAAATTTCAAACCGATTGAAAGACTCTTTCATAATATAAGAAGCTTATTTACAGTCTGTTGAATGAATTTAAATAAGGAATTGACAAGTGAACTCATTAAAACTACTGATGCTCTACGAAAGAAATTTAAAGCTCTAAGGAATGGAAGAGAAGCATTCGAAACTCAATTGGAGGAAACCTTTAAACCAATCACCAATCCTCTGGAAGAGTTAGTTGAGAAATCAAATGAACAGCAAAATTATTTTCAAACCTCTGTAACTAAATCAAAACAGAATTTTGATGATGATTTTGCTACACCTGCTGCAAGCATCAGTAGTATTACTCCAAAAAACTATTCAGCAACACCCAAAAGCAAGCCTTTTAGAGAAAGCAGACTACGAGTACGTGATCGTTACAAAGCTCGTCATTTAACCGACCAAATAGAAGACACTGCATTCGATGAAATATCGCAGAAGTATTTAGATTTATTTTTGAATGAGTCTAGTGCTTTTGACAATATATATGGTATTCACGAAAAGAATGGCAAATGGTTCATCGGGGATGGAGAGTTTAAGATTCTTGGAAGAAATATACAAATAAAAAATAAAATCTATTAAGGTTCAAACGGCTTATATGAACTTATATTGAAGAAAAAACCCTGTAAAAAAATTTATAATGAGAAAGACTTAAAAATATATAAGGATATATTGGAAGATACCAATGCATATAGACGTTCTCATGATTCTACAAAACAAGTTTTAGGAAATTGTGGAAGTAAATATAAAGAAATTATAAGCAAACTGCTAACAGACACTACTACTCCAGTTTCACATACAGGAAATGGATTAATGCAATTATCTAAGAAAGAAAAAGACTATATCTTCTGGGATGATCCCAATGAACTCGTAGTTCGATTAAGACTTCTTATCGCTTCACATCAAGCAGGACATAATAATCATTCCTAGAAATTGTATCAATTATCGAAGAATTAAAAGAATCTAATATTATCGAATAAAAAATGAGTGTAGATAAGTTCGGAAGGTTTTCAAATAGAACTCCTGTCAGAGGTCTAACAGGACCACGTGGGGAGCTAGGAGAATCAGGACCACCTGGGTTGCAAGGAGTGCCAGGACAACCTGGGTTGCAAGGAGTGCCGGGACCACCTGGTGAGGGATTTCTCAAAACAGAAAACGGCAACTATAATATAAACTGGAAGCGTCTACAAAACCTACAGGACCCACAAGAGAAGGAAGATGCTGCAACAAAAAATTATATTGATGAAAAAATTGAAGAATTAAACAAGAAATTAATTAGTAATATTAGTTTAATTGCCAAAATTGAAGAACATTTATATTCTAAAGATGAAAAATATTTATATTTTTGAATTCAAGAAATATGTATTTATAACCGTTGGGTGAAATTTCAAACTGGTTGAACCAACATTCTTTCTCCTACTTCCCAGCCCCAACAGTCTTATTTCCTACGAATGTAATTCTAATGATTGAATAAAAAAACTAAAAAAAAAAGAAAAATCTACTATTTAACTTAGTGGAAATTGTTTTTTTTTATTTCAGTCTTATTTTGAATATCAGTGTGAGAGGACAGTAACCTAATAATGGCAGGATTAAATACTTCTGTAATTTTTGATGAAATTTTAACATTTCTTAAAACAAATCAACATACTATACTAGAAGAACACTATGAGTATTTCATAGCAAGTATAAATTTTCTGAGGAAATTTAAAAATATATCCTCTACAACATCTGATCATGGGTGTCACTTTATAAATTGCCCATGGTATTCTAATAAATGTAAATCAGGGCCAGATACATGTGCGTGCTACATGATTGAAAATAGACTATTAAAAATAAAAAAACTTATGTTATTATATAAAAGATTACAATAAATAAAATTATTATAAAAAGAAAAAACATTACATTTTTATTTCAATCAACTGAAAGATGAGTAAGAGAAACATTGTTAACGAGCTGCATAAACCTGCAAGAAGAAATTTCAAAAAAAGACGTGTAATTATAAAGGGACTTGATGAATTATGGCAAGCTGATTTAATGGAAAAGTGTACCTATTCACCAGAAAATGAAATGAAATGAAATGAGATATCTTCGTACGGTAATAGACACATTTTCTAAATTTGCTTGGAGTATACCTATCAAAAGTAAAACAGGAGCTGATGTCACTGCAGCTATGCAAAACATATTTAATGAAGGACGCACCCCAAAGAATCTGCAAACAGATGACGGAAAAGAATTTTATAATAACATTTTTCAACATCTCATGAAAACATATAAAATCAAACATTACTCTACATTTAGTGCACTTAAAGCATCCATTGTTGAACGATTCAATCGCACCTTAAAAAACATGATGTGGAAAGAATTCAGTGCTAATGGCTCATATCGTTGGATTGACATGATAAAATCACTGACTAAATCATATAATACCACGAGACATCGCACTATTAAAATGAGTCCATCTGAAGTTAATTCTAGAAATGAAGAACACATACTTTCAACAGCATGTAATCATATCGAAATTCATATTACGCCTAAGCTTCATATTGGTGACTTTGTAAGAATAAGTAAAAATAAGCATGTTTTTGAGAAAGGATACACCCCCAATTGGACAACTGAAATCTTCAAACTAATAAAAGTTCAACACACAAATCTGCAATTCTATGAACTTGAATTACAAAAAAACAAAATTTCCAGATACCTACCTCCTAGAAAAAGTACTTAAAACCAAAAAGGGACAAATATTTGTGAAATGGCTTGGTTTCCCATCTGAACACAATTCTTGGACATCTATACCTCAAAACGATTAACAAAAATTGTATTTTTTTTTTTTTTTTTTTAAGTTGCTGTTTCATTAAAAATATTCACTCTGTTTTTTTTTCTCCTTCAAACCTTAATAAAATATATATATTTACTAGCTATGATCACACGATAAAAATAAAGAAAAAATATCTACCAAAAACATTAATTCTAAAAGGACACTTCACATATGCACCGCGAAAATGCATTTTTAGTCCATACCGCTATAAATTAATCCATTTTTATTACCTACCTACCAAACATTTTATAAATTCGAAGCAACACCAACAATAAAAAAAAGGTACCTGTCCCAAACCAAAAACACACATTCTTCCGTCTTACGTTTCCCAGCAAGCATATAACCCTGTGCTCTCGCGTTTGCCAGCAAGCATAGAACTCTGTTCCCTCTCTCATCCCTTCGTACCGCAGTGCCAAGTCTCATCCCTATTTATGGTGACATCCTTATTGATGCTCTACTCCGCACATCCGCACATCCGCACAAATCTCCATACATTACAGAAGGAACCTGGTATAGCCAAATAGCTCCCACCGAATCCCTCGAGTGCCAGAAGGCACCTGGTATAGCTCTGCACATAGCTCCCACCGAACGCACATAGCTCCCACATCTGGTATAGCCCCGCACATAGCCCCCACCGAATCCCTCGAGCGCCGGAACCCGCCAAAACTAACTACTTGCGTTGTATCTCCACGTTGATCAACATATCGTCGCAACGCAATCCTGCTCTCGCTCAACCTGATCTGCGTCCAGGCATCCTGACAGGATTAAAGCCTGACCTGACCTGCACTGCTGCCATCGTGCAAGTTTCAAAGGCTGGAGACTCCACGAAGGCAAGCATCCTGCTCAATGAAAATATTCCTGCATCCAATAAGTATTATTGTAGTAGTATTGGTAATTATTTTAATGCTATTTGTCCATCTCGTTTGATTTCGCTGCTCTTTTCTTTAAATATGTAAAAAAAACGTATTGCATTAGAAATCATGTCTCGATAATGCTCTACCCTGAAAATGAAAGTGATAATCGGTTGAAGTAGGTACTTCAATTTCCCAATATGCAAATAAATAAATAATATTTTGCAGTAGGTACTAAAATTCCCAGTATGCAAATAAAATAAAATAAATAATAGTTTGCAGTAGGTACTGAAATTCCCAGTATGCAAATAAACTAAATAATACATATAATAAATAAAAAGTCGGCTAGTTCTTGCTGCTTTTGTTGTTACCAATATAGTTTGTTTATTATAAGAAAAGGTATGTTGCATCGAGAAGAAAAATTCTTTTGTGGCTCATATTCCTGCTTTAAAAATATTTATCCTTTTTGAATTTTAAATATTTTATTCCTTCCGCTTGCAAGCTTTCCTTCTTTAAAAACTAGCACCATCGTGCTTTGAGTTTTTTCCTGCCCCAGATATGTGTCCTTTTCTTTTAATAATAATTTGTTCATGGCAACTGATGCAATTGCACTCAAGTTCCTCCTTCATACCTGCTCACTCATGTTTGGTAACTCGCACATATGTGCTTTGAGTTCCACTTGCCGAAGCTATATCTCAAGTCCTTCACAACTTTTCTCTCATTTTTGGTAACTTGCACAAATTTGCTTTGAGTTCCACTCGCCCCTGCTGTATCTCGAGTCCTTCACAACTTCTCCCTCATATTTGGTAACACGCACAAAAGTGCTTTTAATTCCACTCGCACCTGCTGTATCTCGAGTCCTTCACAATTTCTCTCTCATATTTGGTAACTCGCACAAATGTGCTTTGAGTTCCATTCGCCCATGCTATATCTCGAGCAACAAAGCTTGTCAAGAGAAAAAAAAATTACACACACTAAAAAACTTAACACATACAAAAAAAATAAATGTTTGATCCCTACCCAACAACAAAGCAGCAACATCACCATAATTTATCTACGTAATATTGAAAAATTATCTTATTCATAAAAAATGGATATTAAAAGGTATATAAAAATATCACACACGCACGCACCAAAAGAGGAAAAAGAACACCCTGCGCACTTCACTCATCTCAAAAATTCTCATTTTCCATAAGGACACAAATAAACTCAGATCGACCCTGCCCCTTCACACTAGCTATCATTGCTTATTCCCTCATTCACATTTGCATTCACCGAAAACAAAACAAAATCGCTCATAGAAACTGCACATATACATCGGGGCTCATTTAATGCAACATGAGGATTGTATTTCAGCTCACCTTTTTAAAATGTGTATATTTTTTTTTAAATAAATGTTTTTCCTATTATTGTTGTTGTGTTTTTTTTATTTTGTTTTTAAAATTTTCACCTTTTTTGTTTTTTGAATGATGAAAATTTCATACTTCTCCTTCTCTGTGCTTGTCACAGTTGCGTATATTGTGTAGATGCGTATTCCTTCACTCCGGCTCGCTGCTCATATCACATAAGTGTGTGTGTATTCTTGCTGTGAAGCGAGAATACGTACTTTCTTACCTTCTCTTGCTCTCTTGACGAAGAATTTTCATCGCTCGCCATCGCCGTCGCCACCGTTTGCAAAGGGGACAAACAACAAGAATAATAATAAATTATTGATTTACTTAAATGCTGGTTGGTACATATTAATCATTATATATAATGAAGTACCGTTTTTGGACATCGCCTGTTGGTCATAATATACGTGGTTTCCTGCACTAATAATGCCGCGACAAATTGTTGCGCACATTTTAATCTTTTGTGACTACGTGATTTTCATCGTAGCACAATTTAAAATTCACAATATTCACAATCACAGTGCACTAGTTATTATTTTTTTTAAAGAAAACCTGCACCATTACGTCACTGGCACAATATCCGACGCTTGACATGGACCAAATGTATCGTAGGTCAATGGACTGTATAATCGAGATCAATTTATAAATATGTAAACGAAATGAAACACGATAATTTATAGTGGAAAAAATGTTATGTAAAAAAACCACTTAGCACATTTTATTCTTCTCACTTCAAAATCCTGCTTAAGACTAACTCTCATTCCTGCTTGTTCGCAGAACAAGCACTCTTTCGTTAAGTTCTTACGTTTAGTTTTATTTACGTTTAATTTTATCTTCTTATACTTATGGGACCATCGAATGCAGAGTTGCCAGAACTCATGCGATTCGATACAGTATCATTGTATGGAAGGGAATGCATACTAATACTAATGGTCGACAAAAAAATGCCTACTAAATAAATAAAAATTTCATCCACACTATGAAAATGTCGACGGAAAAAGTGCAGGTAATAATATCGACTTTAATCCTGATTAAAAATTAAGTTCTTTGGATTGCATCAACGGTTAAAATTTTTAAATTATTTTTTAATCATAGAAGAAGGGGCACATAACTAATCGACAGCGGCAAATTGAGTAATGTTCACATGCATGCGGCGCCGCATATTTTCGAGTCAAAATTTTCAAAATCGATTTGACATTTTGATCAGTCGGTATTTATACCAATCGACTTTATGAAAGTCGACATTATGACGATCGATTTTTTTAAATCGACATTTTAAAAATCGACAACTCCTACCCAACCCTATGAAAGACAAGCTTAACCAAGCTTTTTAAATCGAATGACGTTACATGGAGTTTACACGTAATTTGAATAGTCAAGCATATATGTATGTAGAAGGAGCTTGAATGCTTGATGTTTTCATTGTTTTCGTTGCACAAGCGAACAGTTAAAAATGAAGTATATACCCGTTTCAATTGAGTTCGAGTAGTTTTCGGATACAATTAACTTATTTTGTATAATCTTAAAAGAAAAGAAAAAAAAAACATAAGCGAGAGCTACAGTACGTTTGCAACGAACTGTTGGATACCCTATTCCCTATTTTTGTGTATGTGTATGCGTTCGCCTCCCGCAGCCAGCCGATGATCCAGTTTCATAAACAAAATTCTTCTCTATCAGACAGAAAAAGATTCAATAACATTAATTTTGTGTGGTGTGATGTTCAATTAGTGCTGGCCCAATAAAAAAAGGCGTGTGCCACGCCCAAAGTTAAGACTTTTAATTGCCAAGGCAATTAGTATGAGCTCAGTGACATTCAATTTTATTCTTGCAGATCGATTTGAACAAAACAATGCAAAACTTAAATTTTTAAAAATTAGATTTGGGATGGAAATAGTGATTATGGGTGATTTTAACAATTCTTGAACCACACTCTGCTACGTTACCAAGGAACTTAAATCTAAGTGTTCGTCTTTTTACTTCAAACTGCGACCGAAAGTTAAAAAACGTTAAAAAATTAATGCATTATATGACTTTTGACGAAAACGCCCCTTAAAAGTGGGCGTGTCTTAAAAATTTGAAGCAATAACTAAGCTTTGATCATTAGTCAGTATTTAGGCATATGTGTAAAACTACAGCTGAATCGAGCAGTTTTTAAGCGATCTTACCTGAACAAAGGTATTTTATCAAAATCACGCCTTTAAAAGTGGGCGTATTGAAAAAATTTACACAAGAAAAAGTAGATATTTTTTTCGTAAAACGAACGGAAGGGAAAAAAAGCTTAAATTGAATATTGGTAAAATTTTTAAATCTTTAAAACAACGTTTTTCATTCTTTCATGAAAAGTGGGCGAAAGCCACGTTCAAAATTCAAAAATTTCTTTTGATACACAAACGTTTAACTTTCTTCTAAGAGACGCAAAATTTTGGCTTGCGGATTCATTATAAATACCGTTTATTTGCAAAAACAATTTTTTCTAGTTTCTAGTAAAAAGTGGGCGTCAACCACGCCCAAAATCAAATTTTTTTGATTTCACACACAAGATGTTTATGTGCAAGTAATACCCACAAAAATTTTTTTCGCTTTAATATAACAATTGTTATTTTATAAAAACAATATTGATGGATTCGTATGAAAAATGAGCGTCAGCCCGCCCAAACTGAAATATTTTTATTTAATTAGAAGAAGGTGTACCTAAGGCTTACGTGTGCAAAATTTTAGCGTTATGCTTTTATCTTAACTGTACAAAAAAACATAATTTAATTTAACCAAATTGAGGTTGTTCAACAAAAATGATGATTGTGGGCGGATTTTACGGATTCAAGAACTAAGCCTGACTCTTAAACCAAAGATTGTGTATACCAAATTTCAGCTTTCTGTCTCAAAAATTGCGATCTCTAGAGAGTATACATACGGACGGACGGACGGACGGACATGGCTAAATCGACTAGGCTTTTGATTCTGAGTCAGAATATATATACTTTTCTATACCTAACGGTATTATTTCTCTATGTTACAAACTCCACACCAAGTACAATATACCCATTCTATGGAATGGGGTATAAAAAAGCAATTTATTGTGTAAATTCTTTTTCAAAGATAGGTACTTTTTGTATTCTTTCGCAGAAAAATTGGTGGTTAATTATGGATGCCTCTGTTCGAACTTGAAACATTGCTATCTTTGTTTCTCATAAAAATAATTATTATTGTTTAAAAGGAGTTTGAAACTCTTTCTCTAAAGCACCATCCTCATATTTATTTTAAACCACGAAAAAAGTTTGGACACATTAATTTAACGCTTCTTAAACTTTTTTTGTCCCATTATCAATTAATTACACAGGACTGCAATGGTTTTCCCCTTCCAGTTTTGATGATTGATTAAGATAGATTTTGGGGCGCTGATTACGGCAAAAATATTTAAAAAATTCCATCACGTCAGGATTTTTAGATATATAGCATCGTTTATTTTTGCCCAAATTACTCAGGCCTTCCCAATTATAACTTGATATTTTCTTTTAATCGTTTCTTATTGAACAAAAAAACACACTGAATGGTTGCAGTAGATAATAATGAATAATTTCTCATAAATAAATTGCTTAAATATAATCTTATTAATTAAGTGACACAACCTTATTATCAAAAAAATGGTAGATTTTTAAGTCATTTGCTAAAGACCTCATTTCTTGGTCTTAATATTTTTATAGAAGAAATTAAACCGTTAGGAGAGAGTTAATGATGGTAAATAAATATTTTTTTGTTGTAAAAATACCATCATCATTGTTTTTACAAAATCAGTACTCTCGTGCAACTCGTAACGGTCACTTGAAAAATGACATCGCGAAAGTGTCTAAATTCTTCGGACAATTTTTGCTACCACAGAAGTATTTAATATTTTTAGTTTATTTATTAATGTATTTTAAATGTATTCTTAATGTTTTAAAATCGTGCAATTATTTCTCAATTGTAATAAAAAAAATTACTAAATAAAGTTGGCTTTTTCTTGCGAATTCACACAAAGGGGTTTTCAAAAAAAAAACTGAGGGTGATAGTAAAAATCCAAGTTCATATTCGAAATCAGCGCACCAAAATACCCCAAGATCAGCATTCAAATCCAAAAGGGGAAAAAAAAGTTGTAATTTGCAGACCTGTGTTATAAAAAGTGGGATATAACAATACAATTTAAGAAGAAACTTTTCAAAAAGCATACTTACATGTTCAATTTTTGCCATTATAAAATCAATTTCAGAGTATTGGCTCTGATTTGTATCTGGAGCCCATGTAACTGATGAGATGGAAGATACTGGTGGCGCATTTGTCAAATGTGTGAAGTGATAATTCGATGATTTTGGCCTTACTCCTGCAGAAAGTTCTAATTGCAACTCTTCACAGCGTACCGTTTCCAAGGCAACCTTCAATAATAATAATTAAGTTGACAAGTAAAATAACTGCAAAGCATAATACCTTATTATGTATTAAAAGAGTAACTGCTGTAAATAAGTCAGTGTATTTTATTTATAATATACCTACTACAATATGAAATTTTAACTTAAATAAATTTGCGGGTGGCAATGGAACAGTGGATGTAGTGCTTGGTTGCTTAACCTGAGAGCTGTGAGTTCAAACCCAGCCTGGGCAGCAATTTTTATTTATTTCCCAAGTTTCGACTGGATGCCATGCATGGAATTTCCTTGAGATAATTATCATCTAAAATCTCAAACCACTGTACCACCTTTCTTTCCTATCTTTCTACTCCTTCTCTACTTGCTCGCACATGTTAAATCATTATAAGGGTATTCATATCCCCTTGAGTGCGAGTGCATTATAAAAAAAAAAAAAAATAAATAAAAAAAATAAAAAAAAATATGAATGTATGTCAAAACATAAGTGCTAAATGTACTGCTTTGTCATACACAACAATTTAAGTTTAAAGTGTGGCACGTAAATAAATAGCGCCATTGGTTCTCCGACAGAGGAAAAGGCGACACATAATTATTAGCCATATGAAAAGCAAGGATTTTTAAGATTGTTTATTGATTGTCAAGAATGCTGCAAAATATTTAGGCTGCCGTAATATATGCAAGAAGTTTTTTACCCCTTCTGATCTGACCACAATTTACAAAGCGTTTCTTCGCCCAGAACTTGAGTATAACTCCTATCTCTGGGCAGGTACTTCTCAAACTTTTTAAAACCTACTCGAAAGAGTACAGAAAAAAGCATTAAAATTGATAGTACAGAGGAGCATAATGGAACCATTCCCATCCCTTGAACATAGTCGTAATGTTTATGTCTTTCCTTATTTTACCGGTTCATCTACAAAAAGTGCTCACTTGAGGTAGCCACCCCTTAAACATTTTCCCTACAAAACAAGTCTTGCTAGGAACGCTAATCAGCTTACACTTGAGCCAAATTTCGGACGTACCGTGAAATATAGGGATTCCTTCTTCAGCGGTACAACACGAATGTGGAATTGCCTGGTACGATTTTCCCTTCCCATTCTGATCTTCAAACATTCAAGACCAATGTTCATCGACAATTCCTTTCCCTTCTTTATTCTATACTATAAGGCAAGTTATGCATTCGTAAAAAAAAATTCTAGCAATCAAACATGACATTACGATGATAGAGAAGTCGAAAAAAGTGTGTCCGACAATTCTGTCTGTCTGTCTGTCTGTCTCTCTGTCTGTCTGTCTGTATGTCTGTCTGTCTGTCCGTCCGTATGTATCGGCACCTACAGCCTAAACGGCTGGACCAATTTGCTTCAAACTTGGTAGATAGTATCATTATGACGTCCTACAGTGGGGTTTTTGGAATAAGCATTTTAGACTTAAAACTAACGATTTTTAGTGAAAAAATAATTTTTCTCAAAAACAGCTAATACGATTTTGATAAAACTCTCTGAATAGTGTTTTATGTGCAAGCTTTATGTTTTAGTTGGAATAGATTTTTCAGGAAAAGTCTTATAGCGGGTACCTCCCATAGGACCGGTTTTTTGAAATCCGATTTTCTGTAAGCCAATTGACGGATTTCGATGAAATTTTTAATATAGAAGCCCTTTTATAAAAGAAACAATATAAATTCTTAAGTTTTTCAAAAAAGTTTTTTTGAGTTTTTTAAAAAAGTTTCAACTGGTCGAACGATTTTGAAAAAAAATTTCGTAAAAATTCAAAAAAGTAAAAGAAACCTGATGCCTTCCTTCATTTTCTCCAAAAAACGTTTTAGGTATTGACGATTTTTTTTTGTACTCATTTTGTATAAAGGAACGACGTCAACCAGCTGCGAGCTTGAGATGTATACGAAACTATTTCGATAAGCTGCTAGAAGTGTCGCGAGCCAATGCAAAACTGTTTAAACCAGCAATTAACTGCACTCACAAATACTCGCAAGAAATTATTAAAGAACTGTCGCGATAGAACTTGCTTCGCAGTTTCCACTTGCAAGTCCCTGTCAGACAGACTATCAGACATTGCTGCAGAAGTTTTCTTGCAAATGGAAACCCGGCCTAAGAAGAGTATAAACGGCATCTCACTGATGAGCTAACCGTTCATGCCTGGGCGAAGCGCACACAAGGCTTAAGAACTTCTTTTTATACCCTATTCCATAGATTGAGTATATTGTATTCGGTGTGGACTTTGTTACATAGAGAAATAATACCGTTAGGTATAGAAAAGCATATATATTCTGACTCAGAATCAAAAGCTAAGTCGATTTAGCAATGTCCGTCCGTCCGTCCGTATGTATACTCTCTAAAGGTCGCAATTTTTGAGCTAGAAAGCTGAAATTTTTTATGTATAATCTTTGGTTCAAGAGTAAGGCTAATTTCTTGAACCGGTAAAAGCCACTCACAAACACGCCCACAATCGCCATTTTCGTTGAACAACCCCAATTTGGTAAAATTAAGTTTTTTTTTTAATTGAGCCCACACACAAGAGGTTATTAATACCCTTAATATGAGTCAACACAGTGCTAGCGTTCAGGAAATGTGGATAGGAGATAAAAGGAGGTGCCGGTGCACATTGGATTTGAATGTCTGTATATCGCAATGGGAGGGAAAAATCGAGCCAGGTAAAGCATTTCACATTCTTGTAGTGCGGCTAAAAAAAGAGTCTCTATACTTAACAGTACGTCCGAAGTAAGTTAGGCTCGAGGGTAAATCGATGGTCATTCCTTGCGGTGCGGGTGTTACGGGGAAATTGTTTCAAGGAAGGAACGCAACTGGCTATTTCACTGGAGCACTGTTAATAGAAGTAGCGATAAAACAAGGTGAGGCAAGAAACATTACGGCGATGTTCGAGTGAAAAAATTACAAATGTTTCGGTAATGGTTCTTTCACCTATCAATTTTAAGGCTCTTTTTTGAATCCTATCCAGGAGGTGCAAGTGAGTCACCCGCCCAGATATGAGGGCAAATGAATGCCTTGTAGATTATAGTCAGATAAGAAGGGGAAAATATTTCTTGCATCAATTAAGGAAACCTAAGCAATTTGCGGCATTTTTGGCGACGTGAATATGTGATCTTTCCACAGAAGATAATTTGTGATGCACATACCTAGAACGCAAAGCTGATCGGTTTCCTCGATGAAAGTGCCACACATGGACACTGGAAAAGGGGGTAGGTTATGGCTTAACGACAGAAGACAGCATTGAGTTTTTGAAGCATTAAATTCCACGCGGTTGATAATTCCCCATTGGACAATGCTGTCAAGATCGGAATTTAATGAACTTATCATATGATACCGTTGCAGTTCCACATCCGAAGGACATGGATGTGAATCTGGAAAGGAGTATGAAAAGCTGAGGGTGCTGTCGTCAGCAAAACAATTTAGTGGATTAGAAGTATTATCATTATATCATTTATAAAGATAAGAAAGAGTGTCGGTGACAGATCGGAGCCTTGGGGCACAACAGCATTTATTTTGTGGGTAGCAGACTGAAAACCGTCCAAAACAACGCGAATTGAACGGTCCGAAAGGTAATTTCTAATCCATCGAAGGAGGGGTTCATCGATGCCAAATGCACTCATTTTTGATAAAAGAGCTTCATGCCAAACTCTATCAAATGCCTTTGAAATATCAAGTGCAATAATCTTACTGTCTCAAAAACGATGTTAAGATTGGTTCCACTGTTCGGTTAGATATACCATCATATCACCAGTGGACCTATTGCTACGAAAACCGTACTGCCGGTCATTAAGAAGTTTCCGTTTCTCAAGATATGTCTTGATCTGAAAGTTTATAAGAGTTTCCATGACCTTGGAAAGAAGGGAAGTCAGTGCAATTGGTCGGTAGTTTGAGGGGGATGAAGATACGCCTTTTTTGGGATGGGCTGGACAAATTCTGTTTTCCATCCGCTCGGAAAGAGACCTGTAGAATAAAAAAGATGGAAAAGCTTACGCAGTGGTTTTGCCAGCGTGGAAGCACACCTCTTCAGAACTATGGGAGAAATACTATCCGGGCCAGTTGATTTGTGTATGTTGAGATCTTTTAGTACTCTTCCAACTGTACGAGTGCGAAAGAAGATTTGTCCCATAAAACCATTCACGTTCTCAAATACAGGAGGAGTCATATCACACTGGGGTAGCGTTGAATTAGCAGCAAACTTTGCTGCAAATAAATCTGCTTTCGCTTGGGAGCTTACCACAGGAGTGTTATTATCGACGAGCGTCGGAACCGAAGACGTGATAGAGTTACGTAAATTTTTTACGAATTACCAAAATTTTTACTTCCACTGCATTGGGACATTGTAGTTTTTTTTTGTCTTATTTTTTGTTCATGCAAAAATTTTGTTCTTTGAATGTGAGCATTACAGGTCTTTCTAGGCACTGAATTTTGTTTACGCGCACAGATGGTAAATTTGTTGGTGGATCAGCAATGCACTTGTGTTTTTGGGTTGGTTGTGGCTATTTTTTTTCGCGATTTAGACGGAATGCGTTTGCGGCTGATTTGTTGTTGTTTTATTGAACACACACAATTTACGAACTGAATATTTTTTTTGTGCGCACGGCGCACATGAATTAATTATTTTTTATTTAGGGTTGTTGAGTTGCAAATTTTAATTAAATTAATAGAAATTTGGGGGAGTGATGAACAAAAATTTTATAAAAAAAACCACACCAAGTTGTATTTTTCATACAGTTACGATAAAAGTATAAAGCTTAAATTTTGCACACGTAAGCTTTAAACCTTCTTCGAATTCAATAAAAATATTTCAGTTTGGAAGTGGCTGACGCCCATTTTTCATACAAAGCCATCAATGTTGTTTTTATAAAATAACAATTGTTATATTAACGCGAGAAACACTAAATTTTGTGGGTATTACTTGCACATAAACATCTTCTTTTTGCAAATAAACGGTATTTATAATGAATCCTCAAGCCAAAATGTTGTATCTCTTGATAGAAACTACAAAGGTTGTGTATGAAAAGAAGTGTTTGAATTTTGGAAGTGACTTACACCCACTTTTCATGAAAGAACGAAAAATATAGTTTTAAAAATTTAAAATACTAACATTCCATTTTAACCTTTTTTCCGTTCGTTGTTTGTAAAATAGCTGTCTATATTTTTTCGCGTAAATTTTTTCAATACGTCCACTTTTAAGTGCATGAGTTTTATAAAATACCTTTGTTCTGGTAAGATCGTTAAGAAACTATCTACTCGATTCAGTTTTAGTTTTACCTAAAAATTGACTAACGATCAAAGCTCAATTAGTGCTTTAAATTTTAAGGACACGCCTACTTTTAAGGGACGTTACCGTCAAAAGTCGTAATATGCATTAATTTTTTTATGTTTTTTAGCTCGGTCGCAGTTTTGAAGTCAGGAGAGTAGAGTTATGTAGGAGAGTGTGGTTCATATCTGTTATTTTTATTCAAAATCTAGCTTTTAAGAATTTAGGTTTTATCTCGTTCTGTTGAAATAGATCTGCAAGCTAAAAGTTGAATGCCACTGAGGCACAGTGACTGAGCTCATATTAATTGCCCTGGCAATAAAAAGTCTCAACTTTAGGCATGGCTCACGGCTTTTTTTTGCGCCAGCAGTTGAGACTTAGTTTTTGATTAATAGTTATTGAACATAGGCCACACAAAATTAATGTTATTGAATTTTTTCCTGTCTGCTAAAGAAGAATTGTATTTCTCAAACATCGGCTGTCTGCGGGAGGCGAATAGGGAATAGGGTATCCCCAGTTCGTTAAAAACGTACTGTAGGTCTCGCTTATGTTTAATTTTAATTTATTTATTTGGCTTAATACAAGCCATTCTTAAAACTGTTAACATAATCTTAACTAACTGCTAGCTAAGAATAATAAGTTAAAAAGAGGAGCTTAATAGGAGCTGGATAGGGAGTTTCTCGGAGTGTTCAAAATACTTCGAAGAGTAATTTTTTTGATTAATTTAATGTTTTGTTGTTTAGGCTAACAAAAATAAGATACGGATGTTCAAAATTCATTAAACACTCTTTATCTTTTATGAGATAGTAAACAGAATAGCTCACATTTCCGATAAGAAGCAAACGATACTTGAACATAAGTTTGGGATGTTTTGGGATGTTTGGATGCAAGAAAGAAAGTACCTAATATAGTTGCAATAAAGGAACGAATAAATGAACATACATTTAAAATCTTCAAAGTCGTCATGCTTTTGTTATATCAGGGGATATAGAAAAGATGTTCCGTCAGATTTTGGTTGCATCAACGGATCATTTGGCGTTTATCACCAAATAAACCCTTCAAGAATTACAAGTTGCTTACTGTCACCTACGGTACTTCGGCGGCACCATTCTTATCGGTACGTACCTTGAAACAACTGGCACTTGATTAAGCTAAAACTAACCCACAGGCATCCAACGTTATTCTCCACGACTTTTACGTAGATGATATTTTTACAGGCGCAGATTCCGTAGATGAGGTCATGTGTTTTCGAAATGAACTTGTTAGCCTTCTCAAATTAGGTGGATTTAACCTTCGTAAATGGACAAGGAACTGCTGGCCTTTCTTAATTTTACTACTAGAGGAACAACGTGAGCAATCCCCAGTAGAATTCAAAGAGTCGAGCATGGTAAAAGTTTTTGGTCTTCAATGGTGCCCATTTAAGGATTGTTTCACATATAAGGTTGTTCTTTCTCAACCGACAACATGCACAAAACGACGTATACTCTCTGGTACCTCCCATGTATTCGACCCTTTAGGATTTCTTGCTGCAATAGTCGTCGCGATTAAAATATTCTTCCAGGATTTATGGCGAAAGAAAATAGGCTGGGACGAAGATGTTCCAGAGGAAATCACGCAGCGCTGGAAAACCATACGTGATGAACTCCATAATGATTGAATCGATATCTATTCTGCGAGTCATGTGGTTAAACAAATAAAACTGGGAACTGCACGCATTTTGTGATCGATAGACGCTTATGCAGCAGTTGTTAACTGCCGGAGGATCAACACAATAAGCAACGTCGCGATATCTATTTTAGCAGCCAAAAGCAGGGTTGCTCCGATGAAAGTTTTATCTCTGCCAAAACTCGAACTTTGTGGAGCGCTTTTGCTCACTCGTCTCATTAACAAAATAAAATTATCTTTGCAAGAAAAGGACATTCGGATTTTTGCATATTCGTGCATTGGCTATCTGTTCCACCTAAAAAGTTGTCTGTTTTCGTTGCTAATAGGACCTCAAAAATACAATCTTCAATTCCTTTTAAGTGATTAAAATACAAAGAAAAAAAAATTTCATTTAAAAATGAAAAAACAACAACAAAAGTTGCTGCTTTTAAATTCAATACGAGCATGTACCAAGTTGGATGTTTAGATTATAAAAATAAAATAAAGTAGTCCGTGGCCTGAGTGCGCTTCGCCCATTTTATTTTATTTTAGTTTTATAATCTAAACTTCCAACTTGGTACATGCAGCGCCGGATCTAGGATTTGTTCAAGGGGGGAGGGGGGGGGGGGCAAAAGTTGAATTTGGCGCCCCCCTCCCAGCAATTTTTTTTCTTTTTTAAGTTGACATACAAAACTTGAACTAGTATCGTTATCCTGTTTTTATCTTAATGCTCAATCAATCAAGCATTACTTGATGCTGTTGACAAAAGCTTATGTTCAACCTAAGAAAATAAGTTATGGCTAAGGGTTCTCATGTTACTGATTACTCAAAATGCAATCTTGGCGTATGTGCAAAATAAAACCTTTGGGGTATGTGCCATATCCAGATCGATTTGATAATTTGTCTTTTTCATTAAACGACAGCGGAGAACCTGCTAATGTTGTTCATAAAAATTTAAAAGGCTGTATGCTTATTTGTGATTCTGTCCGATATTTTGATTGCACATTTAACTTTTACTCACCGATATGCAAAATCATAACTAATGCATAGAACAGCTTTAGTGAAATAGCTCAGTAGTACACAACAAAAATTCTTTTTCATTTTTACTCTATAGAGCAAGTATTGGTTTCGTGCAGAAAAATAAATCGAGGTTTTAATCAAACATGACATTACGATGATAGAGAAGCCCAAAAAAGTGGTTTTCGCCATACCGTCCGTCGGTCTGTCTGTGCGTATGTGCGGTTGTGTTGATGTGTGCTTTTTCACGTCATGCTCCAGCCTAAACAGCTTGACAGATTTTCTTCAAACTTGGTATATAGCAGTTTGAAGAAAAATGGTTGTCGAATTTTGTTTTGTTTTGTTTAAGGCCGGCTCAAACTAATACCTTTCATGTAACGGTTTTTTTCATTTTGAATTTGCTCGAAAACGGCTCTAAAGATTTTGATTAAACTCAGAATTTAACTTACATAAGATATTTTTAACAAACAAGTGTTTTTCGTTTTGGGCTTAAATGGTCGCAACGAAAATCAGGTTTAAACGGCTTTTTTAAATGGCCATAAGTTCATCATACTATTGCACCCACAGAGCAAGTACGTGCGACCCAGTCGTTCATTTTATTTATTTCAAATATTTAACTATTATCTTTTGATAACAAAATTAGGAGCACTTTTGAAAAACTCGTACATTAGAAATTTTATAGTTCACTAGCTATTCCGACAGACGTTGTGCTGCCCTAACGAGTATCAGATAGCGCGATGATACAAAACATGATAGATAGATAAAAATGTTGAACATGAGGAATAAGTTTGACTTCTTAATTATATTTATACCGTCCATTTAATTTGTCTAAAATATTAGAACATGGATGATTTTTTTAAAATTAAATAAACTCAGAAAAGTACGTTTACGCCTGAGTGTTGTTTTTAGGTTGAGAAATGGGCAATTGCAACAAATTTTTCTTTTAAGTTCAATCCGTTCGCTAGTTAACTTTTTTCATACTAAATCAACAGCAGTTTTAAATCAAATCATAACACAAGATAATTCGCATTTGAAAATAATTCAGTTTGGTTTTTCTGATCGCTATAACTTGGCCCCTAAGTCTTACATCACTTTTTTGCTTTTAGCGCATTTAACCCTATTAACAGCTTAGCCTTGCTAAAGATTTTTATCACCTTTTCCACGCGCAAATAACAACCTTTCAATCTTTGTGGTTTCTGAGTTAAGTCTTAGTAAACAAACAAATAATATAGAAGATTTTCAAGGACTCGGCGCGTCGAAACTTTCTTCACCGTGTGGCTAAACTACATGATCAACTTTAACCAATCCTTCCAGAAAAACTGATGGAACAATACCAAAGTTTTTTTTAGATGTTTTTTAATCCATCAACATCGTAGCCATCCTTCGATAAAATTTGACTTTTGGTTGCTTGACAGACGGGAAACTAACTATATTTCGACGTGAATATAGTATTTAGTTTTAACTGACTCCCGAAAGCACTAGAATCGGACTTTTCCCAAACGAAGCATAAAAACTTGAAATTTCTGAATCCGTCAACATCGTAGCCATTTTTGACTTTTTTTTAACTTGACAACTTAACTTTTAGATTTCAAGAATTCCACATAAACATCCCAAGAATTTGTCGCTTCTATGATTACTGAATTTGTATTGAAGTTGACCCTTTTGTTATTAAATTCTTATTTTTTTTTAATAACGCTATTATTTCAGAACATCAAGGCATAGAGCTAAAAAAAATAACTTTTATAGATCCAGGTGCTGAAACGAGTCAAAAATATAAATCATCAACTCAAACTGAAATGATGTATCCATTATTCAATGCTTTAATAGCATTTAGTAAGTAATGCAGAAATAAATTATGATTTTAAGAAAGCTTCCTCATATTTGAAACTTGTTTCAGCAAATAAGATATTGGAAGTGGAATCTTACTTGTAAAGTATATACTTGAATACCTTTTTCTTAAATCTCGTTTCTTTCTTCATCTTCCAATTTTGCGCCCCCATGATAGGCGACGAATTTGTTTAAAGGGCGACGAAAGTGGTTCATTACATATTTTATATTTGGAACAAGAAATAAATAAACATAGCATAATTTTCAAATTTTTTTTTTACTCTCTTTTCCTTGTTCATCTTTAAATTTTGCGCCCTGCTGAAGGGCAACGAATTTGTTTATCATTTTTAAAAGTTGAAGACCTTTATTTTTGTTTTTTACTCTCGTTTCTCTCTTCATCTTCCAATTTTGCGCACCCATGAGGGGCGACGAATTTGTTCAAAGGGCGACGAAAGTGGTTCATTAACTACATATTTCTTTCATATTTGGAACAAGAAATAAATAAACATTGCATTGCTTTTGCGCCCTGTTCAAATGTTGAATACCCTTTTTTTTGCTCTCCTATATTTCTTCATCTTCCATTTGGCACCCCCCAAGGCCAGGCTCCCGAGGCAAGTGCTCCCTTTTGCCCCCCCCCCTAGATCCGGCGCTGGGTACATGCGCGTATTGAATTTAAAAGCAACAACTTTTGTTGTTGTTTTTTCATTTAATTTTTCAATGAAAAAATTTTTTTTTTTTCTTTGAATTTTAATCATCAATTATTTGGCCAAACGAGCGTGGCATTTATTAGAGTTTATGCTTTTTTATAAAGCTCCCTAAAATATATAATTTACAGTGTAGTTTTGCACTAAAAATTATATACAGTGTCGATTTTATCGAACAAAGTGCGTCCTTTTAAGTGTCGGAACCATGTCCGCTCTTCGCAAAACCCAGCGGATGTCACTTCACGAGGTATCCCACCAACAATTTTAGCTTTAACAGACATCTGGTGGAATAGACCGTCGTGGCTTAAAAAGGAACCAACTGAGTGGCCGGTATCGCGGCATAGCATGGAAGAGGTTCCTATTGAAAATTTAGAAGAACGAAAAGGACTTAAAACGCAGGTATTTGTTTTAAATATAGACTCTTAAGACATTCTCGACAACTATGATAAATTTCTTGAAAACCTGATTTCAAATTCTTTCAATTTTTTTAAACTCGTTCGCGTTGTGGCTTACGTTTTTCGGTTTTTTCAAAATACTCACAATAAAGATGAGAAAAACTTATGTTTCTACCTGTGTTCTAATGAAATTGCTGCATTTAAGGCTCTTCTTATAAAAAGTGCTCAATTTTCATTATTTAGTTTTGAAATTAACATTCTCAAAAACGGTAAGGGGCACGAGTACGATAACTGAGGCGCCAAGATTTAATAACGGTTTTATGTAGGGGCGTCAAATGCAAGTATTTTTTACTATTGGAGGGGGGGTCTACCTCGCCCCGTTTAGGAGGTAGGGGCGATTTTCGAAAAAAATGTCTTGAATGGAAAAATAAATATTAAAAAACAACGGCAATACTTAAAATACATTACTATAACGGTTTTAAAAGCCAGGAGTCTGTTCTTTAATCCTACATTTAAATTAAATTACTCGTTGCAATAGTTTTCAAAATATTCGCATTCAAATTCGAAATTTTGATTAAAAAACGTAAAAAAATAACTTTAAACCAATTTTGTTCAAAATTGTGAAATGGAAAATAATTTTTTTTTCTGTGATCGATGCTTCAATAAATATTTAATCGAACGCAAAAAACCAAAAGCTTTTATGTCTTCTAGTTCTTGTGAAAATTGAAAATTACTGAAACTACTTTTTTATGAGATTTTTATTTTTGGTATTTACGTTGATCTAACTTTAAGGATTAATCAACAGTACCTAAGTGGCACGCTTCGCGGGATCTAGGGATTTTAACTCCCTTTTTGGGCTGCACGCTTCAATATCCGCGGACAAAATATCCGGGTCAAAATATCCGCGACAAAATGTCCGCGGACAAAATATCCGCGTCAAAATATCCGCGACGCATAATATTACGGTGTATAAACAATGACCTATGTAAGGGGGGGCATGCTGCCCCCTGCAACCCCCCTGCCTGGGCACACTATAGGACTTGGGGTAGGTGCGAGGTCGGGTGTATGCGGTTATTTTGTCCGCGGATATTGAGGCGTGTCACCCCTTTTTTCGGGGTCATATCCACTCACGCAACTTCGTTGCCTGGCAGGCGCCTGTGTCAATTGTATTTTTAATCAACAGTACCTGGGTGGACCGCTTCGCGGGATCTAGGGATTTTAACTCCCTTTTCGGGCTGCACGCCTCAATATCCGCGGACAAAATATCCGGGTCAAAATATCCGCGACAAAATGTCCGCGGACAAAATATCCGCGTCAAAATATCCGCGACGCATAATATTACGGTGTATAAACAATGACCTATGTAAGGGGCGGCATGCTGCCCCCCTGCAACCCCCCTGCCTGGGCACACTATAGGACTTGGGGTAGGTGCGAGGTCGGGTGTATGCGGTTATTTTGTCCGCGGATATTGAGGCGTGTCACCCCTTTTTTCGGGGTCATATCCACTCACGCAACTTCGTTGCCTGGCAGGCGCCTGTGTTAATTGTATTTTTAATCAACAGTACCTGGGTGGACCGCTTCGCGGGATCTAGGGATTTTAACTCCCTTTTCGGGCTGCACGCCTCAATATCCGCGGACAAAATATCCGGGTCAAAATATCCGCGACAAAATGTCCGCGGACAAAATATCCGCGTCAAAATATCCGCGACGCATAATATTACGGTGTATAAACAATAACCTATGTAAGGGGGGGCATGCTGCCCACCTGCAACCCCCCTGCCTGGGCACACTATAGGACTTGGGGTAGGTGCGAGGTCGGGTGTATGCGGTTATTTTGTCCGCGGATATTGAGGCGTGTCACCCCTTTTCTGGGGGGCACATCCACTCACGCAACTTTGTTGCCTGGCAGGCGCCTGTGTCAATTGTATTTTTAATCAACAGCACCTGGGTGGCCCGCTTCGCGGGATGTAGGGATTTTAACTCCCTTTTCGGGGGCACACCCGCTCACGCAACTTCGTTGCTCCGCTAAGGGTAGTTCCAGCTGCCTGGCAGGCGCCTGTATCAATAGTAGTTTTAATCAACAGTACCTGGGTGGCCCGCGTCGCGGACATTGGACATACAAAAAAGTATAGTCAGGTCTCGTCTATGGGAGAGAAAGTGTTGGTCTGCAACTTAAAGACTTCGACCATCCAAAGTGAACACCTAGACGATGACTTCATTGACGAGACTGACATACCCTTTAAATCCATCATGTGAGTTGTAAATTGACTTGATTTTTTTAACTGACTCCTTACTCACAAATTGACTGACAAGAAAGTGGAATGCAACGCAATTCTAACTTCTCGTCATGCATTCTGGGTAACGCTAACTGAATTGCTGTACTTTGCTTTCAAAGATAAACCTTTCATCAACATTAATCCTCTAATGAAATCACAATAAATGCCAAGAATCTAAAATTTCATAAAAAAGTAGTTTCAGTGATTTTCAATTTTCACAAGAACTAGAAGACAAAAAAGCTTTTGGTTTTTTGCGTTCGATTAAATATTTATTGAAGCATCGATCACAGTTTTTTTAAACTCGTTCGCGTTGTGGCTTACGTTTTTCGGTTTTTTCAAAATACTCACAATAAAGATGAGAAAAACTTATGTTTCTACCTGTGTTCTAATGAAATTGCTGCATTTAAGGCTCTTCTTATAAAAAGTGCTCAATTTTCATTATTTAGTTTTGAAATTAACATTCTCAAAAACGGTAAGGGGCACGAGTACGATAACTGAGGCGCCAAGATTTAATAACGGTTTTATATAGGGGCGTCAAATGCAAGTATTTTTTACTATTGGAGGGGGGGTCTACCTCGCCCCGTTTAGGAGGTAGGGGCGATTTTCGAAAAAAATGTCTCGAATGGAAAAATAAATATTAAAAAACAACGGCAACACTTAAAATACATTACTATAACGGTTTTAAAAGCCAGAAGTCTGTTCTTCAATCCTACATTTAAATTAAATTACTCGTTACAATAGTTTTCAAAATATTCGCATTCAAATTCGAAATTTTGATAAAAAAACGTAAACAAATATCTTTAAACCAATTTTGTTTAAAATTGTGAAATGGAAAATAAATTTTTTTTTCTGTGATCGATGCTTCAATAAATATTTAATCGAACGCAAAAAACCAAAAGCTTTTTTGTCTTCTAGTTCTTGTGAAAATTGAAAATCACTGAAACTACTTAAAACGCCCCTACACAAAACCGTTATTAAATCTTGGCACCTCAGTTATCGTACTCTCCCCCGGTAAGGGGCTTCCCTCGAAAAATAAACTTTTGCCGTTTGCTCCGTTCCTCGATAAATCAAACGTTCTTCGGGTCGGTGGACGTATAAAAAATTCTGATTTGAAATACAACGAAATAAAGTCCAATTATTTTATAGAAATCAAATAATATTTCGGAACTTTAAGCTCGTAGTATTCATAAGCAGTATCTTCACGCCGGTGTGACTTTGATGATGGCTTAACTTAAACAAAATTATCACATTCTCACCGTCAAAACCAACAGTGGCAGCTATGTTCGACCAGTAGTAAAACTTGCGCCTCTACACTTAACTTAAAGAGCGGAGTCTTCCAGAGGGGGCTGAATGTTCTGAATACATAGAACCTGTATAATTAATTAATACACTTTGTTAGTTTACCCTAATTTTGAGCTTATTCTCTTATATTATAATTGTACCTGTCATATTTAAGTTGTCTCTAAAAACTAAACTCCCGTAAGTTCTCTGGTTTATATTAATTGTATTGTAACTGTTTTGTCTCTTTGCTTTACCAGTTATTCTTGTTCGTTTTGATAATTGCAATCTGCCGTTACTTGCTTTTTCTCATAATATCTCTCACTTTTGATGTCAACCACAAGCAGGGCAGTCGCAGCAGCAGCAGATTAAAAGGAGAACTTGGTATGAAACATAAATAAATTATAAAATATAGAAATTCAAGAAACGAATACCTTTTTCAATAAAACAATTTAAATTATTACAGTCCACAATACCAGATAAAACAACAGTCTTGCAGTGGATCCATGGACACCCCCGACCACGAAACTTTTTTGGGGATAATCGCGTTTCTCAAATCTTCAGTCGATTCCCTGCCTTCATATGGCATCACGTACAAACAACGGAAAATCCCGCAGATTGTGCCACGCACGGTATAATGCCACATTGCCTATTTAATTTGAACTTATGGTGGAGCGGACCACATTTTTCGCAATATAAAGTGATTACCTTTTCAATTTTTCCATAATATCGTGACAATGCAATCGATTCTAATTTGGTCTGCTTAGCCAATGAATCCAGCACTATAGACCCTGATAGTAGGAGAGCTAGTGAACCACCCCACTAACCCGTTTCAAACAAAGCTATAAAACTTACATATGATGTTTCACTCTTACTTACTTACTTATGTTGGCGCCACTGGAGCGTGGTACTCCAAGGCCTTGCTGAGAATGCCCCTCCAGCCGGCTCGATCTCTAGCCTGCTGTCTCCAATTTCGTACTCCAAGTTGACGGATGTCTCCCTCTACCTGGTCACTCCGTCGAAGATGAGGTCTACCTTGGCTTCTGACTCCCTCGGGTTTGGCGTTGAAGACTTTACGAGCTGGAGCGTCGAAGTCCATTCGCTCTACATGGCCCAGCCATCTTAGTCTTTGGATTCGAATTTTTTTGGCTAGGCTTATGTCGCTGTACAGCTCGTACAGTTCATTGTTATATCTTCTTCTCCAAACGTTGTTTTCGCGATTTACGCAGACAGGAACATAGATCGTACGCAGAACTTTTCTCTCGAAGACTCCAAGTGAATTTTCATCCGATTGGGAGAGGGTCCATGCTTCCGCACCATATAGCAGGACCGGGATGATGAGTGTTTATACAGTGTCACCTTGGTTCTTCTCGATAGGGCTTTACTCCACATTTGCTTACTCAGCCCAAAGAAACAGCGATTAGCAAGAGTTAGTCTGCGTTTGATTTCAGCGCTGATGTTGTTGCCTGTGTTTACAGCAGTGCCCAGGTAGACAAATTCACTGACTACCTCGAAGTTATACTTATCAATGGTTACGTTCTGACCAAGTCGGTGGTGGGATTGGACTTTTGTTGATGAAAGCATATACTTCGTCTTGTTCTCGTTTATTTTCAGCCCCATTCTGCTTGCTGCTGACTCCATAGTAGTGAAAGCAGCGGTTACTGCTCGCTTTGTTCCTCCTATCACGTCTATGTCATCAGCAAACCCAAGTAATTGTGTCGATCTATTGAAAATGGTGCCTGATGTACTGGCATGGGTGCTCCGTATTACATTTTCAAGCACAATATTAAAACAGCTGCATGAGAGTGCGTCACCTTGTCTTAGCCCTCTGGTGGTTTCGAAGGTTTCAGTAGAGTCTCTACCAACTTGGACGGAACAGCGAGCATTCTCCAACGTCATCCTGATAAGGCGTATCAGTTTAGCAGGGATTCTTAAGTTAGACATGGCACGATACAGTTCAACTCTATTAACACTGTCGTAGGCGGCTTTAAAATCGACAGGTGGTGGGTGTCGATATTATACTCTTGGGTTTTCTCCAGGATCTGGCGTAATGTGAATATTTGGTCGGTGGTAGATTTTCCAGGTCTGAAGCCGCATTGGTAAGGACCTATCAGGTCTACAGCAAATGGCTTGAGACGTTCACATAAAACGCTGGACAGGATCTTATAGGCGATGTTTAAAAGCCTTATCTCCTTTTTTGTGAATCGGGCAGATAGTACTGAGATTCCACTCATCGGGCATACTTTCCTCCGACCATATTTTGCAGATGAGTTGGTGTATGCTCCTGACCAGGTCATCTCCAGCGTGTTTAAAAAGCTCCACTTGAAGGCCATCACATCCAGCTGCCTTATTCATCTTTAGTCTGGTGATGGCTACTTTGATTTCGTTTTGGTCGGGCGGGTGTAGTTCGTGGTTGTCATCTAGATAAACTGGAACAAGTTGATCTTGGGCGGGATCTTGGCTGTCATCGCCATTTAGCAACCGGTTAAAGTAGTCTCTCCAGATTGCTAACATCGCCTGCGTTTCCACTATGGTATTTCCATCCTGATCTTTGCAGGGCCCAGGGCGGCTTGTGAAACCGGATGTAGACTGTTTCACCTTTTTATAGAAGTTTCGTACCTCTTTTCTGCAAAAACATCTCTGCATCTCCTCGACTTCGCGTTGCTGGTGTTCTTTTTTCTTTCTCCTGAGTAGACGTTTCTCAACTCTCCTTCGCTCAACATAGAGATTTCTGGTTGCTCTAGTATCTCTCTGGAGCCACGACTTGTATGCCTCCGTGTTGGCTTTGTTTGCCTGAGCACATTCGGAACCAGGGGTTTCTAGGGGGTGGATGTGAGAAGCCCAATACCTCTGACGCAGCACTTCTTATGGCTTGTTGACATAGCTGCCATTGGTCTTCCGGGTTCATGTCATCAGTCAAAGGATTTCTCGCAAGCTCAAGGGATACGCGGTCGGCATAGGCAGCGGCGGTCTCTTCCGATTGAAGACGTCCAACATTGAATTTCCTAGGTGTAGTCGGTGTTCGCCTAAGAACTTCCGTGGAGATCCGTACCCTAAGTTTTGCACCGACTAGGTAGTGGTCCGAATCGATGTTTGCTATTCGGAATGTACGGACATTCATAATGCTGGAGGAGTGTCTTCCATCAATCACAACATGGTCGATTTGGTTGCAGGTTCGACCATCTGGGGATCGCCATGTGCCCTTGTGGATGTCGGGACGTGGGAATCGCGTGCTGCTCAGCACCATGTTTTTTCCCGCTGCAAAATCGATGAGACTGAGTCCGTTGTCGGAGGTGGTGTCGTGCAGGCTGTGTTTTCCGATCGTCATACCAAAGATGTCCTCTCTCCCAATTTTGGCATTGAAGTCTCCCAAGAGAATTTTAATGTCATGTTTTGGGCACTGCTCATATGTTTTGGCGAGGAGCTCGTAGAAACATTCTTTGGTAGCGTCGTCTTTCTCTTCTGTAGGGGCATGGGCGCTAATTAGGCTTATGTGGTGGAATTTGGCCTTAATGCGGATCGTTGTCACTCTCTCGCTGACTTCGCGAAAGCTCAAGACCTTTTGCCTAAGTCTTCCTCTGACAGCGAATCCGCACCCAAACAAGCGCGATCTCCCATCAAGGTGGCATTTCCCATAATAGAAATTACAGTCCTCTGTAGTTCTCAGGCCCGGTCCATCCCATCGCATCTCCTGCAGGGCTGTTATATCAGCGTTGAAACTGGCGAGGGTCTCGGCTAGCTGCTCGGCCTTACGCGGCCTGTTTAGCGTACGCACATTCCACGTGCATATGCGTAAATCGTTGTCCGTTTTTCGTTTGCGGGGGGGGGGGGGGGGGGGGTCGTCAACTTTATTGGTTCTTTCATCCGAGGCATTTTCTGCGGTTTTTATCACAATCGAGTTTTCCTTTCATGACCGGCTTGTGAGGCCTGTGCATGACATATAGATCTTTGTGGTGGTTGGATCTTCAGAGCGTATCTCTTTCTTCCTGCTCCTAGTTCCTGAGAAGATAACTCAGTTATCTACAACCTATGGATCCGATGGATCCAACGTTCATCGTTAGTTCACCTTTCGGCTATCCAGCAGGCACCACTTGGAGGTGACGATACGATTTTGCCCACCGATGTTTCACTCTTAGCCAATTAAGAAAGTACGGTTCTGATAGGCATCAAGCGGTTGCGTTATTTTTTTTTTTTTAATTTTTCAAAATGCAAAAAAAAAAATTTGTTTAATTTACTCCCACAAGGCTTAGATTTTAATATGTTGTAATTAACATATATTTAAGGGTAAACAAAAATTGACAGCCTATTTTGAGGGTTGCCAGTATCTGCCAGACGATACCAAAGTTGTCATCGGGATAGTTATTCATAACCTGCTCAAACAAGGCTGAAATTTTAAGGGCATATATTTTGTGTATGTAAACAGCAAGCCTAATCTGGCGGTTGCAAGTGTCTGCCAGAAAGAGTATAATAATAGCCTTGACACCCGATGGGAGTGCCAGCGCAACAGACTTGCACGAGTTCCAATGTCAGAAAGAGAGGATATAATATATTATAGCTATTGTGAAGAGGGATTCCAACGGTATTTTAATAGAAAAAATTAAGCGTGCATATGAGTTGCTGTATATAATGCATTTATGTATATGAGCGAGTGAGATGAATTACCCCCCAAGACCGCCTGATTATTTAAAACACAGTCAGCAACGGCCATAAGAACACAATTTTTCTATTTAGAGCAGCTATTATAAAAATTTTAAAATTAAAATGATGGAAGCAGTGAATATAACTGAGGCGCCAAAATTTAATAACGGTTTTATGTATAAGGGTCAAATGGAAGTATTTTTTACTATGGGAGGGGGGTCTACCTCGCCCGGTTTAGGAGCTAGTGGCGATTTTTGAAATAAATGTCTTGAATGGAAAAATAAATATTAAAAAACAACGGCTTCACTGAAAATACATCATTGTAACGGTTTTAAAAGCCTGAAGTCTGCTCTTTAATCCTACATTTAAATTAGATAGATAAATAGATTTTAAATAGATAGTTTTTTATTCTTAAATTCAGGATTATAAATATATACATACAAGTTATTAACAAATTATTGAATAATTAATAAAGACATGACATATTAATGTCGTCTGCCTGAGTGACATTTTAAGTAATTTTTTTAAAGAAGTATTATTACATGATATAATGATTTCTCCATAAAAAAGATACAATAATTTTTTTTTAAATAAATTAAATCTTGTTTAAAATCTAGTAGAGCATGAGTAGGTGTGGCTTTTTAATTTAGTTAGAACAAAAAATATATATTCTGTGGACTTTTAGTTTAGTAAAAACAAAACTTGGACTTTTAGTTTAGTTAAAACAAAATTTGGACTTTTAGTTTAGTTGAAACAAAATTACGGGTACAACGATAATATGAACAATTTGAATAAAAATGATTTTAAAATTTAACGATTTTATTGCGTTAAAAGCTTTCATTGTAAATTCTTGTTCTTTATAACTGCGCCTCCTTAACATATTCATATAAGACCATCCAGTCGAGTCCGTTCAGATAATTGAAGACCTCTTCCGTTTGCAATGTGTTTTTACCAAAGAAGTACCGCCTTATCTCCTTCAAAACTGGACAAACTCCAAAAAATGCTGCAAATCTTCTCTCTCCTGTAGATTGCAAAGTGTGCAAATATCGGATCCTTCTGTTTGAGGAGGCCTATAGTTGAGCTTTACCATCTCTCCTCTTACTTTGAATATTGTTCCAATCAAGTGTCTATTGTATACGCTATTGAATTAGTTTCTTTTGAATAGAACCGCCTTTCAGTAGATGAACGAGCTTTTTCTATGAAGGCATACCTTTGATTTTCATCTGTGATCGTGATTATTTCGTAAAGATACTTTTTCCAATAGGCTGCATTAAGCTCTGTTAAGTTTAAGGCGATGCCACAGTCTGCTGCTAAACGGTTCCAATCCTTTACAAAGAGCGTTTTTTGTCTAACTGCGAATTGCAGAATCTTCTTGTGGAGTCTATTATCATCCATATGCAGCACCTTTATAATGTAATCCGCATTAAGTTTGAGTGTTGATATAAACATTGTTGGCAGCCCTGTTTCCAAATAATACATATATTTAGGGGTACTTATCGGTAGAAAAAAGAAATTTCTGGAAAAAAAACGAAGTAAATATTCCACCTGCTCATATCTATGCACTCCCCAAACCTGTGCTGCGTAAAACAAAATTGATTTGGCTGTAGCGTTAAACACTCTTTGCTTTGTATTGAGTGATATAAGGCTATTGTTAAATACTTTTTCCAGTTTGTACAAATCGCAGATTTAGCTTTATTCAATTTTATTTTTAGGTGTTTTTCCAGGGTCAACATTGTTTGGCAAAATTCGTTGGACATTTCTTTGTTTCGCCGTAGTCGTTAAATATTTCGTTTAATTCGCAATTCTTAATTGGCAATTTACGTTTTGTTTTTTATTCATTATGTTTTTCAATCGTTTCGCAATTGTCATTCTGCGGTTTTATGTCTCGCTTTATTTCAAAATCCTTTTCGACCATTTGGCAAAATTAATTTGACAATTTGTTGTTTTGCATTTTTTCATAAAATTTTTTTATATTTGGCAAAGTTTTTCTTCGACAAATAATGTTTTGCCGTTTAGTTATTACGCAAAATAGCGATACGCCGTTTTATTGTTTTGGTGATTGATCGTTTCACCGTTTTATTATTTCGCTGATAGAACGTTTCGCCGTTTTAGAAAAATGTCAATAACTTTTTTCTAGTAAATTTTTTTTACCAAATTTACACCAATTATGCATAAGAAGAATTTCCACATTCTGCAATTTTGTCAAAATCCGTTATATACATAGTTCAGGTTATACAGATTTTTCCGTTAGTGGTCTAAATTGTTTTTATATAGGTGTATTAAGTTTTCTATGGTCTATATCCGGCATTTTGTTATTTTGCAATTTTTTGTTAGGCAATTTATTGTTAAGCATTTTTTTATTTGGCATTCTTTTGCATTTTTTCGCTTCATAAGATTATATGCCAAATAAAAAAATGCTTAACAATAAATTGCCTAACAAAAAATTGCAAAATAACAATATGCCAAGTAAAAAGCAACAAAACGAAGAAATGCGTAACTAAAAAATTCAAAACAACACAATGCCAAATAACAAATTGCAAAACCTCAAAAAGCTAATCAATCAAAAAACTAAATGAAAATTGCGAAATGAAAAACGCGAAATGATTATTTGTCATATCATTTGAAAAACGAAACGTAATTTGCCAAACGTGGGATGCCAAACAACAAAATGCAAAATGAAACATTTGCGAAATGAAAAACGGCGAAATGAACCACCGCGAAACGATAATTTGCCAAACATTTTCAGCGAACCGTACCATACCCGTTTTTCCTGTTTTAAATTAAATGCTAGTTCCACTCCTAAATAAGTGTACGATTTTACTACATCAAGTACTCTTCCCTCGTATTTCCAGTTTTCTTCTCTTGATGTTCTTCCGGAGCCATTTTTGAATACCATCACTATTGGTTTTTCAGTGTTGACTGTTGACCTCTATGTTCCAGATTCTACAATATTCTGCTAGCCTATTTATCATCAGTTGTAGAGAATAAGGTGATTCCGCAAGAATGACTATGTCATCGGCGTACATAATGACTTTGAATCGCAAATTATCGACCTCAACTCCAATCTACCAAGTCATCTAAGAAAAGCGAAAATAATAGCGGGCTTATATTGCATCCTTGCCTCAATCCTTGTGTTATTTCTATTTTTTCTGATCGTTTTCTTCCATTGTAGATGAATGCTGATGTTTGTTGATACATTTGCTCAATATTACGGATGAAATGCGTGGATATTCCTATATTGTAAAGCTTGTAGAAGAGTGATTTTCTATTGACTGTGTCAAAGGCTGCTTTAAAGTCCACAAAAAAAGCATACAGTTATTTATTTTGACTGATCTTCCATTGGGCAAGTGACTGAATCACAAAAATGTTATCTACAGTAGAGTAACCTTTGCGAAACCACATTTGATAATCACTTAATTTGTTTTCCGCTTGCACCCATTTGTTTAGCCTTTCGAAAAGTATTGAGGTAAAAATTTTAAGCGAAGCATTAAGGAATGAAATTCCACGGTAATTAGCTGGGTCAACCGGATTTCCCTTCTTAAATATTGGCATAATTAGCGCCTCATAAAAATGTTCCGGATACCTTCCAAATTTGAATATGATGTTGAGGGCATCTGTCAATAATTTTTCCTTGAAGAAAGGTGTACTATACTTATAGAATTCAGCTGGTATTCCATTTGATCCTATAGCTTTTCCTTCCTTCATATTATTTATTGCAGCATTTACTTCATTTTGGGATATCTGTAAGTCCAGGTCTTCGATCCAGGTGGCAGGTCTTGCGAAACTCCAAGACAAATCGTGTGAAGCGCTTAGTACCGTGTAAAAGTGGGCTTGCAAAAGATCTATGGAAATAGAGACCGTTTCCTTGGGATTATCATTACTATGTATTTTTCTAGTTAGCTTCCAGAATTCTTCTGAATCTCTGCATTGACTCAAAGCAATTGCAAAGCCACAGAGGAGAGCAAGGAGGTCCACGTCCTCTCCAACCACAATCACATTATCGAAATTCGTGGTTTTTTCCAATGCCATCAGAACGATATCGCGGTCTGCGTCTTCAGTCGCTGTCTTAGTTTCAATGCCTTCAAGAGCGAATGCAGTGCATAGATGTTAAATTAGGCGTTCTTTGTTCCGGTCATTTGACAGCATCTTCTCCTGTGGTACTGTTATGATGGTGGAGGAGTCAAAAAAAAATTCGGTGGAAGAAGCAGCATATCGTCTCAACCGTTCTGCAGATTTTGTACTGCGATCGGCATAATCCCGTGGGTACCCGTCGAAAACCACCGACACGTTCCTGCCAAAGTGGTTTAACGTGTAGCTGACGTAGCTAGTCACAATAGCCCGTATAGACGAGTTTCGATGCCAGATGACAGTATGTAGTAGGTAACCCCCATCCACCACTGCATGTGTGTTGTCATCCAGAGATACGATTTCAGAGGCTGGGGTGAAAGCTACTTAAAACTTTGATTTGGTCCCCTTTCACATTCCTTCTTCATTAAACAACGTCATAGGGTAAGGGGCCAATTCAAATTTGAAGTGCTCTTTCAATAGCTCGTCTGACTGCTTCATTATACACTTTCTCTGGAAGATAATTAGTGGTTCGACATCAACACGATTGTTGTGAACTTTGACTGTGCTTGTGAGACTCGCCAAGGTTAGCACTTTTTCTTTTCTTTTGAATGTTACCTGTCCAAAGGAATGCCCAGTGATTTTTGTTACTCCTTTGAAACCTTCTTCTCTGGCTAAGTGGCAATTTACTGGTGGACCACCCACGACTCCAATGCTTATTGATAAAAGTTTGTCTGTCGATGGAAACTTAGGATGACTACGGAACCAGTTGTTAAGTTTGTTGACGTCAGCAGTACCTCGTATGATTTGGGTTGGTCGTATATCAACATGTTGTTCAGTTGTTGAACACGATATATCCCAATATCGTTCGACCTCTTCACACACATTTAACATAGATACCATCCCGCCAGTCCAGCAAGACTGCTCGAAATCCCCCGGCCGTGTGTCAATCCACCCTGGCTTTTCATTGATCTCATCAAAACCTGTTCAATGGTTAAATCGGTCCACAGACCCGACCTAAATTTATCGGACCTGCAAATTGTGAAGAACCCTTTATCCATAAACAAATCATATTCTTTTGGGACCATCCGGTGTCTTAGATTGCTCATATCCTGCAAATAAAGCCGAGCACTTTTGGCATAGAAAAAGTGACCAGCTGAATGAAAAAAGGGAGCATTTTGCCTATTGTCTCAAGGTGGAGCTTCCCATCCCCAATTCTCTCTTCCTGAATGAATTGCGTCATAAGTGTCGTCATTTTGAAGTATTGCACCCACAGTTTCGAGATAGGACCATTTATTTTAAATTTTTCCAGAGCAGTTTTAAATTTGATACCGACAGCCTGCACACTTTCATTGTCGTTAGCGTAAAGGATAAGCGACCTTTTAGTGTCATCAAAAATTCTGTCCACTTCTGCTTTGTCTTGCTCACTGAGGTGAACATCTTCAAAAATCAAATGAGCTAAAGCAAGATTTGTCAATATGTGGGCTCTGACAGTGACAGCCCGCGAGTATGCGTGGCCACTGAGAATTTTGTCAACACTGTTAGCAGCGTATATCGTAGTGAGCAATTCCTTCAGCCCACTACCAGCCATTATAGCGCCCATGGCTCCCATAAACGACATCAGTAAATGGAAGCCACCAAGTCGTACTACAACAAACTTCATCATAGGATGTGAACAGTTCTCAACAATATCTCTAGCTTTCATGTAGAGCGGTTGATCGTATGTCACAAAGCACGTATCTTGACCATGGGCAGCAGTTCTTGTAGCAGCATCGAGAAGAAAGGTGAGCACGGTATCGTATTCTGTAGGAGGAGCATGGATGAAGGGGAGGAACACAATTTTGGAATTATGGAAATCGAGACCGCCAGTTACTTGCTCCATAAAACCATTCCAGCCCGGAATATGAGGGACATTGGAGGTTTTTCCAAAAACCCAAAGCAACTCTGGTGCTCACCCGCGACTTGAAAACTTTCGTTGATATTGATGATTGGAATTGAAGACAAGCCAGAATTTTTTCTCACGCTGCATTGTTGGATTTCAGAGACGACAAAAGAACCTATATCTTCAGCAGAAATGTTTTTCGATTCAAAATAGCTTTTAATGGCCTTTAGTCCAACAAAAATTGGCGTTTCATCCAGAAATCTCACTTTGGAATCATCAGTTGACATAACAGTGAAAGAAACCTTGTCAATACGCAATTTTTAAATTTTTCTAGTACAACTTACATAGAATTTTTGACAAAACCCTAATGTGAACTATATCCAAAAAGATTAAGATTTGAATCAGTAACAAGGAAGTTTAAGCCCGTGGCCTGGCTTAGAAGTAGTTTTTAAACTTCCTTCTTAATGATTTAAATCTTAATCTTGTTGGATATAGTTCACATTAGGGTTTTGTCAAAAATTCTATGTAAGTTGTACTAGAAAAATTTAAGAAAACATTTAAAAACTACTTCTGAGCCAGGCCACGGGCCTAAACTTCCTTTTTGGCTGTACAACTTCTTGTGGCATAATTCATGGTACTTGGCATTAGCTGCAATGAGGTCAGAATTAGGTACAAGGCGATTGATGATCTGACGTCCCCATTCATCACCTCGGCGAATGGCTGCATAGAGAATTGATGCCGTCGCTGTCATCGATTCAATTTTGTGCACCTCATTTCTGCGTGACTTGGGAAGTTTCTTTTGAAGCTGGAAAAACTCTTCGGTGATTTCCTCCGCACAAAGGAAACAAATGCACTGGAGATTCATAGGACCCGATGTACTTGAAGTAGATAAATGGGGTTGTGAAAATTGATTACCCCCACGACGAAGACATGCGTCAACATTGTGTCGAGCGATGTATCTCTTTCTGCAAGCATCGTGAACGTTGACTTCATTCACTTTTTTCAAAAAAATTTCATTCTCCTTGAGACCACGTTCCACACTCGTGGTAATTAGCGTTTGAATACCCCGTTTTTTTACGACTACCACACTACTGTAACCTTCATCGAGTGCCTGCCAACATACAAAACAAACTCCTGGCAAAAGAGTCATTGTTTAATTCGTTGTACAAGTTTTGGGACCTTAGAACAAAGAAAGACCAATCATGTGCATAATTTTATTTCTACTTTTTCGAATTATATGTAATATACCAACTTTAAAAATTACGGATCACAGTTTTCGATATAAAACAACAAATTTATAATAGAAGTACAATTTTATCTCGTTAAATATTACATTCAAATTTATATCCTCTTCAACAAAATAAATAGACTATTTCCACCATTACCAAAAATTAGTTGTGAAGGAAATATTAGTCGAAGTTGGCTAAAAAAAAAAATTAGATCTAGGTGTTCTTACATGGTTTTATGCCTTTTGTACTAAACACACAAATAATATAATAATTGTTTAAAAAGCTTTGTCTCAATTCTTCGTTTAATTTTTTCAAGATCGTGGCGGAACTATTAGTCTCACGGACTTTGTTTTATGCTTAAATGAAAGGAAATGAAATTTACTACAACTTTATATGTGTTAACTTTACTCATAGGACTAGCGATTTTGCCAATATTTTGATCTTTACGGTAACAAAGCTAAAAATTATTAATTTTCTGTAAAAATAGACCATCTTTAAAGAGCCATAGCTCGGTCTCTATAGGGTTTATAGAGCTGCGGTTATTTTTAAATGCTTATTAGTTTAATGGATTTAAAGAAAGTAGTTATTTTCTTTGCCGAAAAACGCATAGTTTAAGACTTTTAGAGCAAAAACGGAAAAAAGTCCCAAAATTTTGCAGTTTTTCACGTGCTGCTCAGCGAGCACAAGTTTTTCGAAGTTGCAAATTTGGATTTACACTATCATAACTGGTCCATACAACATACCAAAAAATCAGAACTACATCATGCTTTGCGATTTTAATGCCGATTTCTACTGGGCTATAAGGAAATAAATACAATCCATTTATGAACGCATCCGTATGCACCACCTCTTTGTCGATTTTAAAGTCGACTATGACAACGTGAACAGGAACGAGCTATACGGAGCCATATCACTTCTTGGCATCCCTGCTAAACTCGTTCGATTGTGCAGGATGACTATGGAGAACTCGCGCTGCCCCGTCAAGGTTGGTAAGAACACCACCAGTTCATTTAATGTCGAGAAAGGCTAACGATACGATGACGCGCTGTCATGTTACCTCGTAAGTCGCAATCGTACGCAACTCGCATGTCAACACCGGCAGTACGATTATTTTTAAATCTGTTCAATTACTTGGCTATGCTAATGATATTGACATTATTGGAAGAACGAAGCGTGCTGTCAGTCGGGCATTCGCAAGTATTGAAGTGGAGGCAGCGAAAATGGGTCTGGTTGTGAATGAAGATAAAACAAAGTATATGCTGTCATCGGGTGAAGAAGGCCATCACCGTCCTGCTGTATGGGGCAGAAGCGTGGCCACTGATACATTCGGATGAATACAGGCTGGGGTGCTTTGAGAGAAAAATTTTTTGGGTTATATTCGGTCATGTATGTATCAATGGAGTATGGAGGAGAAGATTCAATGGCAAACTGTTCGGGCTATACAGCGACATTGACTCGGTTAAGAAACTGAAAATATAGTGTCTTAGATGGCTGGGCCATGTGGAGCATATGGACGAAAACGCTTCTGCCCCACGAGTCTTCAATTCCAACCCGACGCAGTTCTGGAAGACCCCATCTAAGGTGGCGCAATCAAGTGGAGAACGACCTCAACCAACTTGGTGTGTCCAGTTGGAAGCCACTGGCTAGGGAACGGCCCAGCTGGCGAGGATTGTTGGTTGAGGCCGTGGTCCGCAATGGACTGTCTGCGCCACCTTAAGTAAGTAAGTTTCAGACTGAAATTTAATGCAAGAATTTTGAGTTCAATAATACAATAAAATGGGAATCAAGATTTTAAGCATTTAAATGAGCCAATAGAGAACTAAAATTTGATCTCATACGCCAACGAAATTGCTAAAAACATCTCAATTAAACAACATAACAAATTACAAGATCTCATTAGTAAAATACCTCCCACAAACATATTAAAAATACACACCTTTTCTCCAAGATTGATCAATAATACTATCCCGAAATAGACACTTTAAACAAAGGACTCAAATTCAACTTACCTAACAACAACAACAACATTAACCAGGAAGTGATAAATGCCAAAGCAGCAATTAAAGCAATACCAACACAAGACATACAAAACGAAACAAGAATTATCATAAATAGAAAATTGAAAAAAATCATCAAAAATATCACATCACAGTAAAAACTCCAACATAAATTTAAACAAGATAAAGTTAACCTAAAAAACATAAAACAAAAATTTAAAAAAACAAGGCAATCATTACAAAAGCCGACAAAGAAAACACCACTGTCATTCTTGACCAAGAAGAATACATAAACAAAACGTTAACATTCATACAAGACAATAACATACGTAATTTAACAAACGACCCAACGAAGAACTATGTGAAAAATATAAACCAAGCAATAAACAAATGCAACCATTTATTTTCAAACATAACAAAACTTAAACTCAAACAGCCCAATGCACAAGTTATACAGTTCACAGGATTACCACAAGTACACAAAAATGGAATACCAATACGACCACTCATCAATTACACAACAGCACCCTGCTACAAGGTCGCCAAGGAATTGCAAAAAATCATTAAAAATAATACCACCATACTAAATAATCACAGCTTAAGAAATTACACAGAACTAATAGAAAAAACTAAACTCTTAAAAATATTGCCCCAACACAAACTAATTTCACTTGTTATCACAAACATGTACACAAACATACCGGTAGAAGAAATAATTCAATTAATAAAAGAAAATCTAACTACAACCGCAACCATTAATAAACAACAAATAAACGAAATCATCCACCTACTACAAATAACCCTCAAACAAAATTATTTCACATTTAACAATAAATACTTTATACAAGACGACGGACTAGCTATGGGATCCCCCCTGAGCGGATTAGTGGCGGACATCTACCTTAATTATTACGATATGTTGACGATACTTTTATTATATTCGTGGCACAAATAGACAAATTGATACCTTAAAAAACTACACCAACAATATTAAAAGTAACATTAAATTCACAGCAGAAATAGAACAAAATAATGCAATAAATTTCTTAGACCTAACTATAAGCAAAAACAACAAAGAAAACGTTAAATATAAAATATATAGAAAACCTACAACAACAGATATAGTAATACACAATACTTCCCAACACCCATTTTCACAAAAAATGTCAGCATTCAACACCTTCATAAACCGATTACTAAACATACCAAATGGACAAGAAGGATTATGAAGAAGAAACAAAAATAATTAAACAAATAGCTATCACGAATGGTTACACCACAAATATAATAGATAAAATAATAAACAAAAAGATAAAGAAAATACACCAAAACAATAAGAAAAACAGCAATCAAGATGACAACATAGTTACAAAATATATTTCAGTCGAATACACCAACTTAGTACGAACTTAAAAAACTACACATACACATATCTTATAAAACCAACAACAACACACAAAAAATCTTAAGACCTAAAACAAACAAACAAATAGAACTATGCTCAGGTGTGTACAAAATCAAGTGCAGTGACTGCGATAAAGACGGGAAGAAGATTCCAGGAAAGGTTCAAAAAACATAAACCGAAAATAAACACAAAGTCTAATTTCGCACTGCATTTGATGGAAGAGAACCACAATTACACCGACTTTATAACAAATTTAACTCCAATCCATATATGCTAAAAAGGGAAAACACTGGACGCATTGGAGGAATTTGTTATTTACAAAGCATGCAAAACAGACCAAGACAAAGTACTCAACGACAAATTAACAATTAAAAACAACACACTATACGACACAGCAATCAATTACAATACAATCAAAGGCAGATAGAAGGAGAAAACATGGTCAAAAGCTTCCAACCCAAAAACTTACATCAAAACAAACAACAACAAGCAATAACAAAGAAAGCGAAAGAAATTCGAGCCCGATGATGGACAAAGTCCGAAACGCGCGTCGCTCTTTTATTCTTAACTAGCGGTACCCGGCGCGCGTTGCTACGCCCAAAAAAAACTCTTATGTGTATTTAATGTGAAATTAAATTTATTTATATATTTTATCTCAATGCTAGCGGATAAGCAATATTTTTGGTCGTTTTGGTTGGTGTATAAATATTCAAATATTTTGGCATACACACAAAGTGCAGTTAATTTGATTGTTAAACTGAACATGATAACATTGATAACATTGTGGCTTGAATATTTTGCTGCATTTGACAAAAATTTGGGAAAATAAAATGTCATGTGTTGTGCGATTCAACTCCATTTCCGATGTTCAAAAGTTGTTTGGAAAATGTTTGGGTGGACGATTCTTGCACCAAATGGACACGCACGTTCGTTGAGAGTTTGATTTTTTCGACTCAGTTCCATAAATATGATGCTTTTATTCAACGACAGGAAAACATTTTTATAAAAAAGTTGAAAAAAAAACTTTGCCAAAAGCCCGCATTTTTCTGTCTTCCACCCGGGCATTCCGCTTAAAAATGTATGAAAAAAACCAAAAAAGAATTAAAAAAAAAACTGAACCAAAATTGTTAAAAGCATGCATTATTTTTCCTTCCACCGGATCGGCACGAAACCTTCACAGGAACCATCCCTATACTAAACTATATTTACCCCGAAAACTTTATAAAGATCCATTGGGTGGTTTAGGAGTCCATACGCAACATACATACATACACACATTCATTTTTACATATACATATATAGAAATACTAGCAAAAAGTGCCCGGCGTTGTCCAGGCACCCGAGGTAAGTCTTTTTATGAAATATCTTCCAAATGAAATGAAAAACCCAAAAAGGAATTTTTGTATTTATTTTATCGTATTAAAACGTATTTTTAAATAATTTTTAGAATATCTTTTATTGGCACAGTTAGTTTCGTGGAGTCTTCTATAATTCTTTAAAATAAAAACAAAATTCAATTTCATTTTGTTAGACACACCCGTTTTGAATTACCAGACTTTCTTTTCTTTAACTGCCAGTTAGTCGGCATGTTTATAAAGTTTGTGTGTGTGAATGGTAAATATGCGTGTGTTGCAATTTTCTTGCCAGTAGCTGGCTGTGGGCCACGCTATATTGTATTCCTGCCCTAAACGCAGCCGCTGTATCGAAGAGCAAATACGAAAAAAAGGAAATTAGCTAAAAAAGTGTTTTTGTTTACTTCTGCCGTTGACTTGGATTTATTTCCAAATTGGTGTTTTGTTTTATTTACTTCTGCAGTTGCCTTTTGTTTAGTTTTGCTTACTTCTGCCGTTGCCTTGGATTTATTTCCAAATTAATTTTTCCTCTAAACATGTTCACAATCATTTTGAAATTAGGGACGTTCTAAAAAAGGTACCCGAAATTGAAAACAATAGCATCTCAACGAACATAATTTGACAAAATTAAAATGAAAAACCTTTTTTCTTACAAAAATTATTTCTTGGTTTTTAATTTCATTTAAAAGATATTGCATGAAAAGACTTGCCTCGGGCGCCCGGGCAACGCCGGGTATTTTTTGCTAGTTACTTATAATGGTGTTATTTATGAAAATTTTATTTTTTGGTTTGATTTTTTTTTTTTTTTTTTTGAAGATCTAATTAATTTTTATTTTTAAATATTTGATCTTTTTTTAAACTTTCTTTTCCTGACAAAGACTACAAATTTCTAGATTCACATGCTTATTAAAGAAAAGGGCAACAAATGGGGCAAAAACTGTCCTCCATATTTCATTGTGTGCAGCAATATACTTCAACTGCAACCAGATATTTCTCTTTGACTCTACCTCATCAAGGATTGTTGATTGCTACGTCGTTTGTTTGTTTGCCAGCTGATTATCAAGTGGCGGGATGAGATGACATAAGCTCCACGGACCTTATTATTATGTCTGCTTTAAATAGGCAGAATTTCCATGGACATTTTGAACAATTAGGCAATAGTCATAAGGTCCATGAACATTATGTCTATTTCGTTGATGGACCTTATGACTATTTCCAATTGGTCATAATGTCCATGGAAATTTTTCCTATTTCAAACAGACATAAAGTCCGTGAACCTTATGTCATCCCGCCATTTCTAAAACTTCATTTAAAAGCCTGAAGGTTTTTAGTGCTATCGTTTGGCTTATTCAGTGTGCAAAAACTCCAATTAATCATATTGAAATTAATGATGTTCAAAATGGGATGATTTTGAAATGTGATTTTGTATGCGAAATGAGGTAATTTCGAATCTAATTTGGAAATTTGCTACGAAATTACCTCGTTTTCCTCAATAAAAACACAGTAAAAGATTTGAAGGTTCCCGAAATGGCCAACGATATCATCTCTGTTTGCTTTTTTATTCAATGCACATAATTTATTTTTAACCTATCAGCGACAATAGCTTTGAACGTACAAATTGCGCAAATGTGAAAGCTTGCATAGCAAACTCGATTTTCCTTGCTAACTTAACATGTGCGAATAAAAAAGATGAAAGTTAGATGTAAAATCCTACCAACTCTTATAGCAGGCTGATGAAAAGTTGGGAAACACCCAACTTTGTTTCAGTTTCTCATGAGCTTACACTTGCAAGCTTATTTTTACTTTTGCCATCTACTGGCACTTGTAAGTTTTCCAATAGGTTCATTTCAAAACTCTCAACAAACTATTAATTTTTAACATATGCCAAACACGCCCCTTCAGCTGAAATGCAAGGAATAATGGCGGGCTTACACATGCATAAATTCACCGTCGAGCGCCAGTAACCGTGAGAGTACAAAATTTTCGCATTTGTAAAGGCTTACACACGAAACTTAATTTTTCTTGCAAACTTTCCATGTGTGCATGAAAAAATTCATACTTATTAAATACATGCGAAACCTTAGCAACTGCTGTTACCGGCGCATGAAAAGTTGGTGAGCAACAGACTCTTATTATACTTTCATGCATGTTCCCAACCAACGCGTAAGTGTATGTTTACACATGCTTTTCGCTTTCATAAATTCATTCAAAGAACACGTTTAATGTTGAATTTCTTTCGTCGAATTCTTCAAAATTCTTCATTCTGAGGTTCTCTATCATTTGGATAAAAGAATTACCGCACTATACGGAACAACATTTTACTGCAATACGTTATTTAATTGATGTGAGTTTTACACATGCACGAAGTCGCTGGTTCCAGTAAACGTGAAAGTAAAAATTTCGGCAATAAAGAGCAGCAGCATTTTGACACTAAATGTCATTTTTTTATGTATATTTTTGCTTAAGTCCGAATATTTTGTCCATTACCCATTTACCACTTGCCATTTACTATTTACCATTTACCACTTGCTATCGTATCCATCCACAATCCTCCATCCTATTCATATACAATCCTACCCATCTACCAACCTATCCATCCACCACAACTACAGCTGGCATTATGTGGCGTCCGGATAGCGACTACATTGTGTTCCTGCCCTATATATATAGAGCAGCCGCTGTACAAAAAGCGAATAAGAAAAAAAGGAAAAGGAGAAACGTCAAAAATATTTGAGAAATATAAAATTTCTCATGATAAATCTAAGAGGTAAGTTCAAATATTATTAAATTAAACCTATTTAAAATAATTTATTTTTTAATTTAAATAGCCTATAACCTGGCCAGTGAATGGAGGAAGATTTTAGAATCCACTGTATTGCGAGGTAAGTGGTGTGTCGTCAGTTTATCTGCCATATACAGACAAACTGACACACAAACAAAATTACTCTTATATACAAGTAGAGATTATAAAAAAATTGAACCAACAGTTGTTAAAAGCCTGCATTTTTTTTTGTCTTCTACCCGATCGGAACCAAACCTTCACAGGAACCATCCCTGGACTTAACTATATTTACCCTGAAAATTTCATAGAGTTCCATTGGGCGGTTTAAGAGTCCATAGACCACATACAAACATACATACAAACATACACACATCCATTTTTATATATATAGATAAATTAATGTAGTGATATTTTTTAAGTTATTTAAACAAATAAAATAAATATAAATTATACATTTTTAATAGATTCATCCTAGTTTTATTATTTCATATTCCAAACACATCATGGGGACTAAAACACTTCAGTATTATTTAACATTTTTACTTGCGATTATAGGTACTATAAGGCAAGTTATGCATTCGTAAAAAAAAAAAATTTTTTTGGACAATCAAACATAACATTACGATGATAGAGAAGCCTTAAAAAGTGGGTCCGACAATTCTGTCTGTCTGTCTGTCTGTCTGTCTGTCTGTCTGTCTGTCTGTCTGTCTGTCTGTCTGTCTGTCTGTCCGTCCGTCTGTATCGGCACCTACAGCCTAAGCGGCTGGACCGATTTGCTTCAAACTTGGTAGATAGTATTATTATGACGTTCTACAGAGGAGTTTTTGGAACTAGCATTCTAGCTTTAAAACTAACGGTACCTGCCATGCGATTTTTAGTGAAAATTCAATTTTTCTCGAAAACGGCTCCTACGATTTTGATAAAACTTTCTGAATGATATTTTCTGCGCAAACTTAATGTTTTGGTTAGAATAGATTTTTCAGGAAAAGTCTTATAACGGTACCTCCCATAGGACCGGTTTTTTCAAATCCGATTTTCTCGTAAGCCATTTGACGAATTTCGATGAAATTTTTAATGTAGAAGCCCTTTCATAAACAAAATAGTAAACATTTTTAAATTTTTCAAAAAAATTTTTTTGAATTTTTTTAAAAATTTTTAAAATTTTTTTTTATTTTTTGTTTTTTCCAAAAACGGTTTAATCAATTTTTATTTTAATTTAATTATGTTATTGAGGTCTTCAAGACACCTCACTATGATGACATTATCACCCTCATTTTTACGCAAAAAACCATGCAATTCCTTGTCCAAAGAAACTTGAATTTTTTTTCTACTTTAACCTGCTTGGCGGCGTTTTATGTAATATAGGGTGATTTTTTAGCTGGTTTGGTTTTGGCAACACTGGTTTTGACAGCTGACGTGTGTTTAGTACCTTGTGTCACTGTCAAACAGCTTCAGTTTGGTTTGCAATTTAACCATGGATCGTCTTACAAATGAACAACGCTTGCAAATTATTGAATTTTACTATCAAAATTCGTGCTCGGTTCGAAATGTTCAAATTGTTCAAATTGTGTTCAGCGATGAGGCTCATTTTTGGTTGAATGGGTACGTAAATAAGCAAAATTGCCGCATTTGAAGTGAAGATCAGCCAGAAGCATTGCAACAGCTACCAACGCATCCCGAAAAAGCCACTGTTTGGTGCGGTTTATGGGCCGGCGGCATTATTGGGCCATATTTCTTCAAAGATGATGCGAATCGCAGCGTTACTGTCAATGGTGAACGCTACCGAGCGATGATAACAAACTTTTTTTTGCCCGAAATGGAAGTTCTTGACTTGCATGATATGTGGTTTCAACAAGACGGTGCCACATGCCACACAGCACGCGAAACAATGGCGCAATTGCGAGGCGAGTTTGGTGAACAGTTAATTTCACGTTTCGGGCCGGTCAATTGGCCGCCTAGATCGTGCGATTTGACACCATTAGACTATTTTTTGTGGGGGTATGTCAAGGCTAATGTCTATAGGGACAAGCCCGCTTCGATTGACGCACTGGAAGCCAACATCCATGCATTCATTCGTGAGATACCGGCCGATATGTGTGAAAGAGTATGCCAAAATTGGACTCAGCGGATGGGCTACCTGAGACGCAGCCGCGGTCAACATTTGCATGAAATTATCTTTAAACATTAAATTGCAAGGTTCAAGCTATCGATTCAAATAAATATTTCATTCATTTTTTTGAATTTTTTGTGTTTTTTTTTTTCTTTTTTTAAAGTTCTAAACCTCTTAAAAAATCACCCGTTATATATATTTATTAAAAATGCCAACTATCTGTAATAAAAAGGCTTTTTATTATTATAAAATGATCTTTATTGATCGAAGTTCAAGCTGCTACTGAGTACTGACTCTCTTATATAATAGTATATCAAATGTGCTTATCTTAAAACTAAGACATACATGCATGCATTCAAGTTATAATGTGGTAGTACATGTAAGTTAACACGACACCTCACTTCCTTCCATTGAACCCTATTGAACCCTATCCAATTCCCAATTCAAATTGTAAACTCATTTTTATTTTGTCAATTTAGCAATTCTTTGTAAAAATAATATTCTCTAGATTTCTTCGCCAACAAAATTATATTGATTAAGCAATTCAAATTGGAAACTCATTTTTATTTTGTCAATTAAGCAATTCTTTGTAAAAATAATATTCTTTAGAATTCTTTGCCAACAAAATTATATTGATTAAGGAAATTCAATTTGTAAACTTATTTTTGGTCAATTAAACAATTTCATGTAATACAAGATAGAATAATGATTGAAGCATTTCGCATTTTTGCTAAAGAAACAATCTTTGTAATTATAAATAGAGGTACAAATTAAATAAACTTCACTTTTTTTTAGTCAACAGCATAACAATATTTTGTTTTTTTATTTTCGAGTGCATCTCACTCGATAACTGGCGCCCGAACAGATTAATATCGGAAAGTAACCACGCGTAACACAAGAACCGCGTAAAGTGAAAAAGTACTGCGCAACATAAGAACCGCGTACCCGGTAGACAAAATTAAACCACGTAACGATCGTGTTAACATAAGAACCGCGTAGTACGTGTGCATAAAGAACCGTAACGGCTTCGCGAAAAAATATTTAGAACTAATACGCTAAAGGTGACACATAAGAACCGCCCTGCTGAAAAATTTAGTGATTCGCGAAAAATATCTAAAACTAATACGCTAAAGGTGACACATAAGAACCGCCCTGCTGAAAAATTTAGTTATTCGCGAAAAATATTTAAAAATTAAAACGCTAAAGTTATTCGCGAAGAATATTTAAACTTAAACAAGGTGACCACATAAGAACCGCCCTGTAAAAAAGTTAAGTGATTCGCGAAAAGTATTCACAAAAAGTATATAAAACTTTAAAGCAAAAAAAAGGTGAAACATAAGAACCGCCTACGAAATAAAGGCATTTTTCGAAGCAACGAGGATTTGCAGATAACAAAAGAATAACCGCAGTGCATCAAAAGGTGGAACACCCCGTTCCACAGTAGCTGAAGCAAAGAGGATTAAACGGAACCCCAACGATGCAGGAAATTTTGCTGTAAGAACAAAATATTCTTAAAATAAAACATTACTTAAAAGCTACTTGTATTTTAAAATACTTATGAAAATTATATTTTGATATAAAAATTTTAAGGGCAAACTTACGTATACAATTCAATTAAAAGACCTACCAATTATATTTTGATATGAGAAATTATTAAAGGCGAATTTACTTATAATACCTACTGGAAAAATTTAATTTTACAAAAAAATCTTAATCATATAAGTGACATAATTGAATCAGTACCAATACTAAATATAAATACGAAACTTTAAGTTAAACCATACCTTAATGGGCAGCATAATATATTAAGAAAAAATACTTACTTAATTCAAGTATACCTAAACATATAAAATAATTTTTACTGATTTCAAAAAAAAAAATGTTTTCCTTTTTCGCAAAAAATTTAAGCGTAGTGAAATTTAAAAAAAAAAACTTTAAAAGATTATAATTTTCTGTCTGCTTTTATAAGAAGAAACTTAAACTTAACAAAAACTTAACTTAAATAATAAACAGAGAACAATATTTTGCTATCCCAAATTCCTTTTCCTAACCCCTTCAACCATGACTAGTATAGAGCAATTGACTGAAATAGTAAAGCAATTGACAACGGCTATTAATACCCAAACTGAGCAGATCAATGTTTTAAATAATCGGTTAAGTCAGGTTGAAAGCAGGGTTACCTACACCGCCCCAGAATGCAACAACCACTCTACCGGTTCCTCAAACCGAGAAAGATCTAACCGAGATAAGCAAACTTCCCGACTGCGTTAGAGGCCTCCAAGTCTTTGACGGCAATGCGGTCCGGTATATTTCATGAGTCTACAATGTAGAATCCATTCTTAAAGAATACGACATCGTAAAAACGAAGCCTATATATAGAGCGATATTGCAACATATTCGCCAAAAAATTAGAGGTCCAGCCGATGCTGCCCTCGTATCCTACAACATCTTCGATGAAGAATGGCCTACAATTAAAAAATGTTTGTCGTTGCATTACGCAGACAAACGTGATGTTCGCACACTCGAACACGAACTCAATTTACTAACCCAAGGTCGTAGAACTATAGACGAGTTCTTTGCCAGGGTAAATCATCAGTTGTCACTTCTAATTAACAAAATCAAGACTGAGGACTATTCTCAGCAAACGGTAAATGCCTTAACGGAAAATTACCGTAACAGAGCATTAGACATCTTTATCAGAGGCCTTAACGGAGACGTTTCTAAAATGCTCACTATCCAAAAACCCCAAACCTTACCAGAGGCTTATACTCGTACCTCTTGTTTAGAATTTCAAAATTTTAATTTTAGGAATTTTCAAATACACCAAAGAAATAACAACAACACCATCACTGCTCCGATCAACCAAATGTTCCCCCCAAAATACCAAACAAGATTAACACCCATGGAGAAGTCCCAACTATACCAACGATATCCAAGCCAAAAACCAACGTGGAACAGCCTACCACCCCCTAGGCCATCTAACCCCAAGCCTCCACAGCCCATGGAAGTGGACAAATCTATTCAAAGTCGTCAAATTAACTACATGAATCGATCTGGAAATGACATGGTGCCAAAAAGACTCAATGGTTCTGATAACCTTCCGCGGAAGCAGCAACGCCTCTTCGCAACAGATGTTATCACGGATCAAGATACCAAAGAGGAAGCAAACGAAGAAGAGATACTGAATGAGGAATATTTCAAAGCCTTCCAGGATGCATGGGACGATGATGGTAATGATGACGATTTAGCAGAGCTAAATTTTACAACGGAAGCCTCTCTAGCGTACCATACTTAGAATATGTTACTAGAGATGGCGAAATCTTAAAATTCTTGATAGATACTGGAGCTAACAAAAACTTCGTGTCTGAAAGAATTGCTTACAATTCTAAACCAGTCACTTCTCCATTTAAAATACAATCTGCTACCGGACAACTAGAAATAACACGTAAAATCAGTGCTCAATTCTTCAAACCTATCGGCAATAGTACCTTTTTTGATTTTTTTGTCCTCCCAGGTCTCAAATCATTTGACGGGATCATAGGAGATGATACCCTTAATAGATTAGAAGCCGTAATAGACAGAAAAAACAACATCCTTATCTTAGCCCCAGACATTAAAATCAATCTCAAGGAAAAACAATCAAAAGAAGTAAATAACATCCAAACAAACATCCTAGACCCTGAAAATCATATTCAAAACCTTTTATGCAAATATGAGAATCTTTTCGGACCAATCTCAGATAGTGGTACAATAGATACCAGCGTTCGTGCAGAAATAAGAACCACTTCATCCGAACCTATATACACAAAATCCTACCCTTACCCCGCTAACCTAAGGGCAGAGGTCGAATCCCAAATTAGCAAAATGCTTTCTGATGGCATTATAAGACCATCTAAAAGTCCTTTCAACTCCCAACTTTGGATCGTTCCAAAGAAACCCAACTCCGCAGGTGAAAGGCAATACAGACTTGTTATTGACTTCAAACGACTGAACGCAATAACTATTCCAGATGCTTATCCTATTGCGGATATAACAAATACTCTTGCGAGTTTAGGAGAATGTAAATTCTTCACGACCCTCGATCTTACGTCTGGTTTTCACCAGATTAAGATGAAAGAAAGCGACATAGGAAAAAATGCGTTTTCAACGGCAAATGGCAAATATGAGTTTACTCGTCTGCCATTCGGGTTAAAAAACGCACCCGCCATATTCCAACGCATGATCAACGACGTGCTTAAACCTCTTATAGGCAAAATATGCTATGTCTATATAGACGACATCATCGTCTTTGGGAAAAACGAACCCAGGTTGACTTTTTGGGATATATTATTACCCAAGAAGGAATTCGTGCAGATCCTGAGAAAATAGCAGCAATTCAAAAAATACCACCCCCAAAAAATTTAAAAGAACTCAAAAGTTGTCTAGGCCTTGCATCATACTATCGCAAGTTTATCAAAGATTTTGCAAAAATAGCAAAGCCTTTGACAAACCTAACAAGGGGCCCAAATGCCCAAATAAAAGCAAATCAATCAAAAAAAGTTGAAATTCATTTTGACGACCAATCCTAAAAGCATTCAAAAACCTTAAAGATATGCTTATATCTTCAGATATTCTCATATTTCCCAATTTTGAAAAGCCTTTTATCCTTACCACCGATGCATCCAATTATGCTATAGGGGCCGTTCTGTCTCAAGGCGGTATAGGCAAAGAGAGACCCATTACATTTATTTCTAGATCATTGAACACAACAGAAGAAAGGTTTTCAACAATCGAAAAGGAAATGGTCCCTTGATAAACTCAGAACATATCTTTACGGTGCCAAAAACATTAAAATCTTCACAGACCATCAGCCTCTAACATTTGCATTGAGTAATCGCAATAATAACGCGAAATTGAAAAGATGGAAGGCAAGAATAGAAGAGTTCAACTATACTCTTGTATATAAGCCTGGAAGATCGAATGTTGTCGCAGATGCACTTTCGCGACTTCCCGTACTTAACGTAATAACTTCATCCTCCGGAACTCAACACAGTGCTGAAGAAGAAAGCAGTGATCTTATACCACACTGCGAAGCACCTATTAACGTTTTTAAAAATCAACTTATCTTTTCTGAGGGCAATGAAATGACATGCTACGAGGAACCTCATCCAAAATATCAAAGACACTAGGTATATTAAGCTGCACTCTTATGACAAAGAAACTCTTACTAAACTCCTAACGGAAAAATTAAATCCTAATATACTAAATGGTATCAAAATTCCAGAGAAATACATTCCGCTTTAACAAGAACAATTTTCATATTCCCTCATTTGAACCCTTAAAACTAAATATTCCTGTAGTCAGGGCCGGCCCGAGCTAAATTAGCGCCCTGTGCAAGCTTTATCATTGGCGCCCTCAATTGCGGTGATTTTTGGAAGAAGTCATTTCCTCATTACCCAAGGGATAGACTTTGCAGAGCGTTTTTTAACGAGTAATAATAGTAACTGAAGAATACAAAAATAATCGTAAATTTAAGTCAACAAATATATCACACAATTATGGGAGATAATACAAGATATATTTGAGGTAGGTTGTGTAACGTACAGTTTGTGAATTAACATAGGCGAAAGCTTATGAAGGGTGATTCACTTAAGGTGTGCCAAACTGCTAGAGCGAGTAGGTTGGGTTGAGACAAGAAAAACTCATGTGGGAGGGGGGTCTATTCCCTTCCGTTTAACTGAGAGGGGCAATTTTCTTAAAACATGACTAAAATTGGAAACAAAAATTATTAAAAAATAACAAAATAACTTCTACAACGCCATGCTGTGCCATTTTTTAAGGCCAAAAACCTCTTCTTTTACTTATTTTGTTTTGAAAAATATTTATTTTAGTGAAATTTTTTCAAAATATTAATTTTCAAACTCAAAATTTAAAAAAAAAGTTAAAATCAAATTTACAAACTAATTTTATTTCAAAATTTTACCTTATTTAGTATTTTTTTTTGCCAAAATGCAATGCTTTTATTTGCTTCAAGTCCAACATTAAAAACCGTATGTCTCTAGGATTTCTTGTTCCCAAGCTATTCAAAAATAAAAGAACATATTTCTGCATAAAAACACGAAAATCTAGCCTTGTGTGTTTTTTATGAACAATAAGGTTCGGATACTTTTGAATAGCTTGGCAACAAAAAGTCATAGAGCCATACGGTTTTCAGTGTCTGACCCAAAACTAATAAGAGCATTGAGTTTCGATAACAAAAATAAAACTTGAATACATCAAATTTTGAAAAAAATTAGTTTGAAATTTTTTTCTATTTTTTTGTTGCCATAATTTTGAGTTTGTAAGTTAATATTTTGAAAACTGATCACTTAAATAACTTTATTTAAAAACACTAAAAAGGAGGAGATTTCTGGCTTTACATAAAGATATGGCATGGCATTGTAGGAGTTACCGTTATTTTTTAATTCTTTTTGTTCCAATTTAAGTCATGTTTTTAGAAAATTGCACCTCCTGGCTAAACGGAGATGAATAGACCCCCCTTTCATACGATTTGTTTCTTGTCTCAACTCAGCCTACTCGCTCTAGCTCTTTAAACAACCTCACACCAAAAATAATACTATTTTTTTTTTTGTTATATTAGGTATCTTTGCTCACACCGATTACCCTGTGTTGTGTTAGTCAAAAAATTCTTTTTTTTTTAATGGAAACAATGACTGGCAGGCAAGAACAAAAAAAGAAAAAAAGAAAATTGAACAAAAAAGATTCACTCAATAACGACAAACGACAAACCTCATCATTAGTCATCGCATCATCATCAGTCATCACTCATTATTTCCATATTTAAATTTCAAATCAACCCTTTGTCATCTCTCATCTCTCCAGACGAGTGATAAGATTCCACTCATAAAGAGAAGCCAATGACAAACTTAAACATAGTACAAAAAACACTCAACCGAAGGAGTTAAAATTCATAGGTGCAGTTTTTAATTTTGCACACTGTTGTGTACATGAGTATGAATTTTGTACCTCAGAATTTCAGTTGAGTAACATTGCTCACTTTGATTTCATATAGAAGCACTGTAGGCCAGTAAAATTAGACGATTTTTTTGGTCAACCTCGCACTAAATTTCCGATCCAATTTTTTATTTGAATAAGGTTAATGACCACTTACTGAGTATAAAAACACAAAATGCTAACAAATCCAGGTGGAGCTTCAGCCGCCATCTTGAAAAAACGTTTTTGGTCGATATCTCAGAAACTATGCAGTTTAGAGCAAAAGTAGTTAAGACCATTATTAAAGAAAATACAATTTTGCATCTTTTGTTCTCAGTAAACTTTTTTGTAAAAATTACCGTTCACGATTTATGGCCTCTTTAATGAATCCGTTTTTCTATCTCGGCCGATAACTCTTAAAATCTTGGCTCAATCAATAAAATGTATTTAACCATTTTTAAAGATCAGCTTATTTTCTACAACTTTTGTATAAAACTTTTTTTCTAATGTCCATACTTTTTAAGTTAAGTAATTTTAATATAGAAATTCCTTACCTGCAATAGTGGGGATTTTTAGTGAAAAATTAATTTTTCTTAAAAACGGCTCGTACGATTTTGATAAAACTTTCTGAATAGTGTTTTCTGCGCAAACTGTATGTTTTGATTGGAATAGATTTTTCAGAAAAAGTCTTATAACGGTACCTCCCATAAGACCGGTTTTTTAAAATCAGATTTTCTCGTCAGCCACTGGACTGATTTTGATGAAATTTAATGTAGAAGCCCTTTCATAATAGAAGTAATATAAATTCTTAAATTTTTCAAAAAAAAGTTTTTTCGAGTTTTTTTAAAAAGTTTTAAAATTTTTTTTCATTTTTGTTTTTTTCCAAAAATGGTTTAATCTATTTTTTTTTTAATTTTATTTTTCTGATAAAAATTACAAAGTAATAGAAGTTGGCATACTCAAAAAAAAATTTGGAATATATTTTCGAAAAGATTTTCAAAAAAACAGTTTTTGGAAGAAAAAAATTATTGTTCATTTTAATAGACAATCTTTTATATTTATAACTTATGTATTCACTTATTTATTTGGTTTAAAAAGAATAACAGAATTATTAAATGACACAAATAAAAATAACACTCTAGACCTTTTCGTCCCTTCTTTTGTGTGAAACGGTTACCTGCTGTAGAAAAAACATTTAATTGCTGTCGCGTCAGTCGCCGAGCTTCGGCATTTCTATATTAAAATTACTATAACTCAAAAAGTATGGACATTAGAAAAAAAAATTGTATACAAAAGTTGTACAGAATAAACTGATCTTTAAAAATGGTAAAATACATTTTATTGATTAAGCCAAGATTTTAAGAGTTATCGGCCGAGATAGAAAAACGGGTTCATTAAAGAGGCCATAAATCGTGAACGGTAATTTTTACAAAAAAGTTTACTGAGAACAAAAGATGCAAAATTGTATTTTCTTTAATAATGGTCTTAACTACTTTTGCTCTAAATTGCATAGTTTCCGAGATATCGACCAAAATCGTTTTTTCAAGATGGCGGCTGAAGCTCCACCTGGATTTGTTAGCATTTTGTGTTTTTATACTCAGTAAGTGGTCCCTAACCTTATACAAATAAAAAATTGGATCGGAAATTTAGTGCGAGGTTAAATTCTATTTTTACTGGCCTACTGACATCGTGTGCATGTTACCAACATGCACACTGTTAATTATCTGTATTTATGCTGTTGACATTTTTTTTATGATACACTGCATAGGGGTGGGTTATGAAAATAAAATAAAATTTCTCATACGTGATGATGCCTTATAAAGAGAAAAATAGCATATAGCTAGGTAGGTAGGTATCTATTGAAGCTAACTTGGTAGATAAAGTTTTGTTTTTACTGTGGGACTGTGGGGTGGGTGTGAATAAAAAGGTAAATAAACATGGATTAATTTTTGGAATAGTAGATATTATGTAAATACATAATTGTATATCTGTCATTAAATTCAAATTAGCTGTTAGTTATATAATGAATATCAATATTGGTGTGAGCTACAAAAATAAATTAGAATTAAAACAGAAGGTGGTGGTTACGAGGTGACTATTTAAACGCTCGCCCAAGGCGCCCATTGGTTTCAGCGCCCTGTGCATTTGCACCGCTTGCACGTATAGCTTGTCCGGCCCTGCCTGTAGTTGACCCAAATTCCCGCATTAATTCAGTAGAACAAATCACTCTCAATATCTAATCTGCGAGACGCAGATACTTAAGAAAGGGGGAGTTAACACGACACCTCACTTCCTTCCATTGAACCCTATTGAACCCTATCCAATTCCCAATTCAAATTGTAAACTCATTTTTATTTTGTCAATGTAGCAATTCTTTGTAAAAATAATATTCTCTAGATTTCTTTGCCAACAAAATTATATTGATTAAGCAATTCAAATTGTAAACTCATTTTTATTTTGTCAATTTAGCAATTCTTTGTAGAAATAATATTCTTTAGAATTCTTTGCCAACAAAATTATATTGATTAAGCAAATTCAAATTGTAAACATATTTTTTGTCAATTAAACAATTTCATGTAATACAAGATAGAATAATGATTGAAGCATTTCGCATTTTTGCTAAAAAAACAATCTTTGTAATTATAAATAGAGGTACAAATTAAATAAACTTCACTTTTGTTTAGTCAACAGCATAACAAAATTGTGTTTCTTTATTTTCGAGTGCATCTCACTCGATAACTCGTATATGCACTCATACTCTCTTGTTACTTATACATAAGTACCATTGATATTACATGCTACTTTTTTTTTTTTTTTTTTTTTTTTTTTTTTTTAATAACAGATATATATCGTTCTGGTTTTTTCACTACTCTACCACTTCTTGTTACATAATTATGGTTGTCTTCTAATTGATTTCAATTTGGTATATCGTTTGCAGGAATATGTACATTTGTACATTGCAATTTTCATAATCATTGTCATCATTTATGTTATTATCTACAGATTTCTGCTCAATGCTTGCATCTTTATAATTCAAATTAATATTTTGACCAATGTTTGGTCTTATTATTTCAATTTCCTTAAAACTAGTTTTACATTTACCATCAACATTTTCAATATCAATTCTTATTTGATCGTTAAATAATAATTCACTAGTACAAAAGTCATTATTCCGTGTTTTTGAAATGAATCTACGGTTACGTCTGAAATGATTTCCAAAATTATCTTCGACTATATACGAACGGTCAATTACAATTTTAACAATTCTGCCATAATGCCATTCATTCGATTTTTTTTTTTAAATAACTTGCTCATTCAAATTCAAACGTGGTAACACTTTTGCTGTTCGATTGTAATAAAACTTTTGTTTTTCCTTTTTTTTTTTATTTTTTCTTGAATTGTTTTCCAATCAATTGTTTGACTTTTTAATTGCTCACTTGATATAGGAAGTTTAGTTTTAATTTGTCTATTGAAGAAGAACTGTGCTGGGGAAAATTTCATTGAGGCAACTGGTGTTGCATTATATTCCAAAATTCTATACTGATATTCCTTAACTTCTATCTTCCTGAAAGCAACGTTTAATTATGTTTTTAGCTATTGCTACCCCTTTTTCAGCCAACCCATTGCTTTGTGGGTAACGTGGACTTGAAAATTTAAACTGTATGTTTACGTCATTTGCAAAAATTTCAGATTCCGAAGACCCAAATGGACTGTTGTCACATTTAATTTCAGTCGGATATCCCAAACGATTAAATATTGTCATTAATATCTCAATCAACGCTGTCGAAGTTTTCTTAACTACCCTTATTAAATATCCATAGTATGCGTCAATTATTGCTAGAAAATTAATACCAGCATATTCAAAAATATCCATGGCTACTCTATGAAATGGATAATCGGGATTTTCTTCTTGTTTAAGAGGTTCTTTTTGTATATTTCTTTTAAATATCTCACAGAGCTTACAATTTGCTACTAAATTTTTAATGTCCACACTCATACCTGGCCAGTAATAATTCATTCGAGCTCTTCCTATACTCTATTCGAGTAATTTGTTCAGTACAAGGAAGATAGGACGTTTGCCTCTCAGTCTGGCTATATTGGCTTGCATACATCGGTCTCAAGTTAAAGCTCTCACAGGGTCTCCATACTTTGCATAGTAAATTGCCGCAAATCGAGTAAATTATACATTAGGGTTACCATCTTATGATTTAAAACAAAAAATCAAAAATTATTTATCTTCTTCCACACCACCAAGCGGTTATTCAGAAAGGATACAAAAACAAAAACAAATGACAACACCTCCCTATCAATCAAAAGCTGAAAAAGCTACAAAATCCAAATCTCAACATAGAAATGCAGTAGCGAGATCCCTTTTTTAAAATCATGGCAACACCTTTTAGATGTGCTTTGTGCGATGACGATGAGGGTTGTTTTTGTTATACTGAACAAAAAGAAACAAAAATTAGTCTGCTTTTTGCAGTCAAACTGAAAGGTTATGGGTGCGGCCAAATTTATCGAAAATCACAACAACAATTCTTGTGTGTTCAGTGGTTTGGGTTTAATTTCAGAGGCAGTTTCTGTTTTAGTTTGCCATTGGGATTACCTGCAGGCATCATTGGTAGATAAAAAGCTCCCTCATAAGGCATGTGCTGAACAAATTACTTGAATAGAGTATAGTGTTTTTTCAATTCCCAAATGAGACATGTGTAAACACTTACAAATAGTGTTTTGTAATTCTTTTGGAATAACCAACTTATGGTTTTTGAACAATAATCCCATTTCAAAATGAAGTTCATCTTTAAACTTGTAAAATTTTTTTTCAATTTGATCTAGTTTCTCATACTTTGGCCACCCTGTTTCCACATTTTTACAAATATTAACATATGAACTATCCTTGCCAATGACTTGCAAATATTTTTTATAATTTTCTTCTGATAAACAGGCTTGACGCGTGATGCTATGAATGACGGTTGCTAGTTCATAGTTTTCATCAACTTCCCAAAGTTGTGCTCCTGACAGATAGTCAGCAACTAACATCAATTTACCTGGAGTATACACGATATCCAATTTCGGGTATTTTAAAAAAAACATAAACATTTTTTGTAATCTCATAGTTACATTATCAATGTCACGTTTATATAACGATTCCGATGGTTTATGATCACTTTGGACTGTAAATTCTCTACCGTATAGATAGCAATGAAATCTTTGACAGGCAACAAACTACAGCTTATAACTCCTTTTCAATTTGTGACCTTTGCTCACTTTTGCTTAGTGTGCGTGAAGCATATGCTACAGGATGATCATCCTGTAAAAGAGTACAACCCAACCCATCATTTGATGCATCTGTCTGTACAACTACCTTCTTCTGAGGATCATAGACTGACAAAATTGGTTCGCTTGAAACCAGCTTTTTTAAATTAATAAATTCACGTTCATGATTTTAATTCCATTCCCATTTACTATTTTTACATGTTAGCTTACGTAATTCTGTCGATTGCTTAGTTAGATTTGGTAAAAACCGAGCTAAATATTTGCAAAACCCTAAGAACCGCATAACTCCTTGTTTATGAGTTGGTTTTATCATTTCTTCTACCGCTTTAATGCTTTTAAGAGTAGGTTCAATTTTTCCTTCTGAAATACAGTTACCCATGAAAGTTATCTTTTTTTCTTGTATTGAATTTTATCTGGTTTAAAAATGATATTATTCTCTAATGCTCTCTCCATAACTTTTTTTAATATTAAATCATGTTCTCCCTCATCTTTACCAGCAATAGCCAAATCATCAAAATATATCATTACCCCGGTTATATCCCCAAATATCTGTACCATACGCTTTTGAAACATTTCTGGGGCACTGCTTATTCCGAATGGAACACGATTAAATTTGTATCTTCCGAATGGAGTCATAAAAGTAGTTAGCTCTGAACTCTTCTCGTCAAGTTCCATGTGCCAAAACCCGTTTGCTAAATCAATTACCGTGAAAATAGTTGTATCCTTTAATTGAATACTAAAATCATCTAGTGTCGGTATGAGAAAGTGTTCCCTTTTTATATTTGCATTTAACAGTTTGGGATCCAAACATATCAATAGATCACCATTAGGTTTTTCTACTACCTGCAAGTTACTAACCCAATCAGTCGGATAATCAACATATTCAATAATCTTTTCTTCTTCCATTGCTCTAATTTTATTTTTTAATCGTTCTAACAACGCAAGTGGCCCCCTTTTTTATAATGTAACGATGGTATGGCATTAGTTTTTAATACGATTGAACATTTCCCTGGAAATTTTCCTAACCCACACAAAGCACGTTTGTACAGTTCAACAAATGCATTTGTATCTTTTGGTAATTTATTTTCAAAATTTAAGGAATCAATTCGGCTAATTAATCCAAAATGAATACATGTAGAAAGTCCAAGTAAAGGTTCATATTTATCCTCAACAATCAGGAAGTTAGCCTTTTTGACAAAATTATCCCAAACACAAGTTATTTCAACTTCACGGAAAACTTTAATTTGATTTGAGCTATAATCAAGAACCATAGTATTTTTTACTTCATTTAATTTTATTGTTAATTTCATTTTTTTAAAAAGCTTGATAGGGATGCAATTAACATCACTTCCAGTATCCAGTTTGAATTTGATTGAGCAGTTGTTTATCCATAGATCCTTGATCCATTTAAGATTATTATGATTTGTGCTTATTCTAAAAATTTTAATTTCCTTACAATCTACATTAAAAGAATTTTCTGACTTAATAGTACCTGTCATATTTGCCCAGCTTACATAGTTGACGTCTTTCTTGTTATCGTTTCCCTTTGTTGTTTCAGCTCTCCGATTCCATTGATTTCCCTCGTTGTCTTGATTTCCCTTGTTGTATTCTTTCCTGTTCCATTGCTGTCCATCATTGCCTTGATTTCCTTTGTTGTATTCTATTGGCTTCCCTTTTTGTTTGCAGAACTTTGCGAAATGCCCGATCTTCGAGCATGATGAGCACTATATTCAATTCGCCTTGCATACACGAAGATGATTTGCATTGAATGTCCCACCACAGTTGTAACATTAACGTGTAACAGCACATATGTTTGTGTGCGTTTCAGCTTCGACGACTGCATGAACATTAAATGGTGAGCGATTATCCAGTATTACCTTGTTGGCATTAGCGGCTTCATATATTTTGCATGTATCGATGACCTTTTTAAGTGGCTCATCTTTACCATCAAGCAGCTTTAGTTGTAGTGTTTTGTCATACACACCCAAAATTATACGGTCTAGAAGCATACGAGACTCATATGACTTGCCACAACTACAATTGAACTCGCAATATTGCAACTGTTTCCTGAGTTCTGTTTCAAATTCGACAAACAGCTGTTTTCCCGTTGTATTATAGTGCTGAATTTGAATGATTCCATAGCCACATTTTTTCTAGGTACACAATATTCGTCAAAAGCTTTCAACACTATATCTAATGTTCGCTGATTTCCATTTCGCACTGCGCGCTCCCCTCTGCCACCATGTTCATTTCTCCGTTGTTGTCCATCACCTTCTTCTTCACCTTCTGTATCATCTTGTTCTCCCTCGCCATCTGCTTCACCTTCACCACCTTGATTATCTTCTTGATGATCAGCTATCCCAGCAATGCTTTCCGTTGTTCCGTCATTTGGAAATAATGTGTTGAATATATCAACGCCTTTGGTTCCAATAAGCCACAAAAATGTAGCAATTTTCTGCCCCTCCGGTTCAGACAGCTTGTTGTTGGCCATCATATATATTAAAAATGTTCTTTTCCAATCTGGCCATTCTTTTCCCAGATTTGCACAATCCAATTCACATGGCAATCGACTATTTGACGCCATTTCTTTTTTTTTTTAGACGGGTTTTTATTATAATTAATTTATCTGTGTTTCGATTTCCGTGATTTACTTTTTACTTTTTATTTTAATAATTTCCGAACTTTCAATAACACTTTATATTATAATGTATGTAGGTAAGACCACTTCTGACACCATGTAATAAAAAGGCTTTTTATTATTATAAAATGATCTTTATTGATCGAAGTTCAAGCTGCTGCTACTTGTTCTGCGAACAAGCACGAGTGAGTGTGAGAGTTAGTCTTAAGCAGGATTTTGAACCGAGAAGGAATAAACGTGCTTAGTGGTTTTTTTTATAACATTTTTCCACTATAAATTATCGTGTTTTATTTCTTTCCACATATTTATTAATTGATCTCGATTATACAGTCCATTTGAGCTACGATACATTGGTCCATGTCGAGCGTCGGATATTGTGCCAGTGTCGGAATGGTGCAGGTTTCGTTTTCTTAAAAAAAAACAATAATAAATAAAAAAAAAAAATAAGTTCAGTGATTGATTGTGGTTCGTTTTATAACGAACAAAATATTGTGAATAATAATAATACGGGCAAGTGCGAGTCGGACTCGCGCACGAAGGGTTCCGTACCATTATCTATAAAAACAGCAAAAAAAAATCACGTTTGTTGTATGGGAGCCCCCTTAAACATTTATTTTATTCAATAAACACTTGCTTAAATTTCTCATTGTAACAGGCGATTACGATTTGCAGAAGACGACAAACTGATAGTTTGTTTAGGAAAGATCGCGCCAAAAATGATCTTGTTTGTGTGAGTGAAAGAAAACTGGCAAATCAGCAAAAAGAAGAAGAAACAGAGACAGCTATGCATGTAAATTCAAGAATTCCAGAAATCCGCAAAGAAGAAAAAAGCCAACCTATGTATGCTTTTAAATCTCAGTTTTCTTTTATTCGTGTTCGAATTCGAATTCGAATGGAAAACAAAATAGAAAAGAAAACGAATGTCAAACAAAAAACAAGAAGTCAGTATTAAATTTGCAATTAATTTTTAACGTCTCAAAAATAAATATGTATGTATAAATGAATAATAACTTCTTTAAAATCAGATCGAGACCTCCCAGTACTTCTTTTGTAAGTTTAATTTAATATTTTAGGATTAACAGTAGTTTTAATAATTCATAATTAATTCAGTGATTCAGTATTAGCAGCAGAAGAAGAAGCAGCAAGAAGCATATATAGAATTTTTTTTAATAAGAAATTATTATTATTTATATTAATTTTTAAGATTTTAAAATTTGGTCGGTAAGAAAATCTAATACCGACTTCTTGTTCTTTATTTGACATTCGTTTTTTTTCTTATTTTGTTTTCTATTCGAATTCCAACACGAATAGAAGAAAACTGAGCTTTAAAAGCATACATAGGTTGGCTCTTTTCTCCTAAAAGAATTTCTGGAATTTATATGCCTGTAGGTCAAGCTGTTTCTCACTCACACAAACGAGAACAGTTTTGGCGCGATCTTTCCTAAACAAACTGTCACCAAGATGTCTTTTGCCAATCCTGCTCAAATATTTCACTGAGAAATTTCAGAAATTTTTTTTCTGAGCATAGTGTTTTTTTACAATAAAATAAAGAAGAAAGGCGTACTTACGTTTAAAAACCCTAAATCCTGATTTAATATTATTTTATGAGAGAATCTAATACCGACTTGTTGATTGTGGTTTGACATTTGTTTTTTTTTTCTATTCGAATTCGAATTCGAATTTCTGGAATTTACATGTAGATAAAACTTTTTCTCACTCACACAAACAAGAACATTTTTGGCGCGATCTTTTCTAAAAAAAAAAACTATCACCAAGATGTCTTTTGCCAATCTTGTTCAAATATTTCACTGAGAAATTTCAGTAATTTTTTTTCTCAGCATAGTGTTTTTTTTTTACAATAAAATAAAGAAGAAAGGCGTACTTACGTTTAAAAACCCTAAATCCTGATTTAATATTATTTTATGAGAGAATCTAATACCGACTTGTTGATTGTGGTTTGACATTTGTTTTTTTTTTCTATTCGAATTCGAATTCGAATTTCTGGAATTTACATGTAGATAAAACTTTTTCTCACTCACACAAACAAGAACATTTTTGGCGCGATCTTTTCTAAAAAAAATGTCTTTTGCCAATCTTGCTTAAATATTTCACTGAGAAATTTCAGTAATTTTTTTTCTCAGCACAGTGTTTTTTTTTTTAATATTTCTAGAAATCACTCAAATCACCTCCATTGACAATAAAATAAAAAAGAACTTACGTTTGAAAACAATTAATCCTGATGTCATATTATTTTATGAGAGAATCTAATACCGACTTGTTGATTGTGGTTTGACATTTGTTTTTTTTTTTCTATTTTTTTTTCTATTCGAATTCGAATTCGAACACGAATAGAAGAAAACTTAGCTTTAAAAGCATACATATGTTGCCTCTTTTCTTCTAAAAGAATTTCTATAATTTACATGTAGGTAAAGCTGTTTGTGTGAGTGAAGGAAAAGTCGCAAATCAGCAAAAAGAAGAACTAACAGGGACAGACTTCAAGAAATTTCTAAAGAAGAAAAGAGACAACCTGGTGATGGACGGACAAACATAGCAAAAACGAGCAAAAAATTACGTTTGTTGTATGGGAGCCCCCATAAATATTTTATTTTATTTAGTTTTTAGTATTTGTTGTTATAGGGAACACAATAATACATCATCTGTCCAAATTTCAAGTGTCTGAGTTTTACGGTTCATGAGATACAGCCTTGTGAAGGACGGACAGACGGACAGACGGACAGACGGACAGACGGACAGACGGACAGACGGACAGACGGACAGACGGACAGACGGACAGACGGACAGACGGACAGACGGACAGACGGACAGACGGACAGACGGACAGACGGACAGACGGACAGCGAAGTCTTAGTAATAGGGTTCCGTTTTCACCCTTTGGGTACGGAACCCTAAAAATGTGCTCAATTGTGTCACAAAAAATTAAAGTGTGCGCAGCAGTTTGTCCCGACAGGAGTATGGGCAGAAATCTGTGTATCACCAGCAGGCGATGTGCGAAACGGTACTTCATTATATAATAATGATCAATATGTACCAACCAGCATGTAAGTAGATCAATAATTATTGTTGTTGTTTGTCCCCTTGGCAAACGGCGGTGACGGCGACGGCGAGCGATGAAAATTCTTCGTCAAGAGAGCAAGAGCAGGTAAGAATGTACGTATTCTCTCCTCAGAGCAAGAATACACACTTACGACTTACGAGTTACGACTCATGATCATGACATCACATGAGCAGCGAGCCGGAGTGAAGGAATACGCATACACATAACACATTATGTATATGCGCAACTGTGACAAAGAGAAGGAGAAGAATGACAAATTTCGTCATTCGGAAAAAAAAACAAAAGCGGTCTTTCGACAGAAAAAAAATTTAAAAAAAACAACAGCAACAATATCTATACAATAATAATATTAACATATTTACATTTTAAATAACATTTATTTAAAGCAAAAAAAGGATGAGCTGAAATATAATCCTAAAACAGGACAAAGTAAATATTTGATTGTGTGAATGGTGGTGGTTTTTTGCATTATTTTGCAACGGAGCAGGTTTCTTTTTTTTTCTCTTTATCTTTTCCCGTTTGAATGTGCCCCGATGTGTGTGCAGTGTCTGTGAGCGATTTTTTTTTGTTTTCGGTGAATGCAAATGTGAATGAATGAGCAATGATAGCAATGATGATAGAAGGGGCAGGGGGCGATCTGAGTTTATTTGTTTTCTTATGGAGAATGAGAATTTTTGAAATGAGTGGAGTGCGCAGGATGTTCTTTTTCCTCTTTTGGTGCGTGTGTGATTTATATACCTTTTTAATATAATTTTTTTATGAATAAGATATTTTTTCAATATTACCTAGATATATTACGGTGATGTTGCTGCTTTGTTGTTTGGTAGGGATCAAAAATTAATTTCTTTTATAGGTGTTAAGTTTTTTTTGTGTCACTTTTTTCTCTTGACAAGCTTTGTTGCTCGAGATATAGCAGGGGCGAGTGGAACTCAAAGCACATTTGTGCGAGTTACCAAATATGAGAAAGAAGTTGTGAAGGACTTAAGATATAGTAGGGGCGAGTGGAACTCAAAGCACATTTGTGCGAGTTAACAAATATGAGAGAGAAATTGTAAAGGACTCGAAATACCTATAGCAGGAGCAACTCAAAGCACATATGTGCGAGTTACCAAACATGAGAGAGCAGGTATGAAGGAGGAACTTGAGTGCAATTGCACCAGTTGCCATGAACAAATTATTATTAAAAAAAAGGGACACATATCTGGGGCAGGAAAAACTCAAAGCACGACGGTACTAGTTTTTAGAGAAGGAAAGCTTGCAAGCGGCAGGAATAAAATATTTTAAATTCAAAAAGAATAAATATTTTTAAAGCAGGAATATGAGCCACAAAAGAATTTCTTCTCGATGCAACATATCTTTTCTTATAATAAATAAACTTTATTGGCAACGATAAAAGCAGCAACAACTAGCCGACCTTTTTTTTTATTATATCTATTTTATTTATTTATATTTATTTTATTTTATTTTATTTTATTTTATTTTTGCATACTGGGAATTTTAGTACCTACTGCAAAGTATTATTTATTTATGTATCTGCATATTGGGAAATTGAAGTACCTACTGCAAACGAGTATCTCTTTCATTTTCAGGGTAGGACATTCTTGAATCATCATTTCTAATGCACAGTGGCGGATCCACGGGGGGGGTTTTCGGGTCCGGACCCCCCCCATGGGATCATATACTTTCAAATTGTATGCTTTTATTGGGCATGTTGGTGAAGTTGAAACACAAAGTTATTAATAAAAATTCGTAATTTATTGAATGTTTTACACAAATTTTAATTTATTTTCGAATAAAAAATGCAATAGAAGATAATTACGAAGAAGATAATTACGAAGATAGCCAATATGACCGCTCAAGAAAAAATATATGATCCACAAACGGTTCTAGTCACTCTTCAATTTTCGAGGCTTTTCAAAAAACTTTCTGAGAATTTCGTCTTCAGTCAAAGTTATGCGATGATGAATGTTCAAAGATGCAAGACCATTGAGACGCTCTTGACCCATCGTGTTTCTCAGATAATCTTTCATTCTCCTCAAAGTCGAAAATGATCGTTCTGGAGTTGCTGTGGTCACGGGTATCACCGCCAAAACTCGTAGGATTTTGTTGACGTTTTTGAAAGTTCTGTCATTTATGATCTGCAAAAATTCCTTCTATTTAGATTTTCAATGGATATTATTTATTTTACTTTGTTCCAAATTGCACCAAAAAAATTTCTTACTCAATTAATTGTCAATAAGTCGTCTATTAGTGATTTTTCTCTGATTCATTTAAATTGAAAAAATTTGTTTTGAAATTAAATAGAAAATAAATGATAATCTATTAGTATTATAATCAATCAGATTTTTTGGTACAATATATGAGAAACCTGGCATTATTTTTTAGCCAAAAATGATCTGAATTTGGGAGATACTCACTGCTAATGCATCAAGTGCATTTTCGATGTTTTGATTGCAGATCCGTTGTCTCCACATTTTGACTTCTGAAATAAAATTACTCTCGGAACAGTCCAGTATTTCTTCGTAAAATTGGTAGAGGCTTGCACATTTCTTCTCGTCGAATTCTTGTTTGAGGAATAGCTGTCCAAAACTTTGAAAAACTGTTTTGTGTTTTTCGAACCGACTCTGAAGATGAGAAATGTAGGTGTCGAGAAATGGGATGTAAAATGCGATTTTGTAATACTCTTCAACTGTTTTCGCTTTAACGTTGCAACGATTTTTTTGTCGACTGCATCGACGAGGCATTTTCATTTCAATCTCGTACTCCGAACAAATTTCAGAAACTTTTTGATAAACAATGTGGAAGCATGAATCCACGTTTTCACGCTTTTCCTTGAAGTCGTTCAAAGCATCATCAGCCAATTTCGTGGCCTCTCCCAGATCTTGATTTTTCAATTGCAATTCTCGACTCAATGGCAAAACGATGGAATTAATTGATTCCATAATATGACAGGAAATTTGGAACTCGATTGTGAAAATCGCTGTCAAAAGTTGAGATGCTGCCCGTGAAGTTTTCGATCCTTCCACGTTTTTATTTCTTCCAACGCTTCAATAACAGCCGGTTGAAGTTCGACGTATCTTGATACAGCTTCATGAGACTGAGCGCATCTTGTAGGACAAATGGACTTCAATTTTTTTTTTCTTCGCTCACTTTTCTCTGTCATTTTTTAAATTTCGTTCTTCAAGATGCTTTGTCTCTTGGGCCAGTGAAAAAATGCTTGAATTGTTCCGATAGTTCCCAACGCGTTTTTGATACCAGATACTTCGCAAAGCTGCATTGATGGTCAAACTGAAGCTGTGTGCGGCGCAATGCACATAAATTGCGAGAGGAAAATGAGACCTCAAATAAGCCTGTGCTCCATGAAATTCGCCACTCATTGCCGGAGCTCCGTCGTATCCTTGGCCGTACATGAATGAGCAATCCACGCCGATATCGGTCAGATAATTCCTGATGGAATTTGCCAGAGCTTGTCCAGAAACGTCAGTGACGGGAACGAATCCGAGGAAATCCTCACAAATATTTGTTTGTGAATCCAAGTATCGTGTGCAAATGGGAAATTGCTCTATGCTTGAAATGTCAGTCGATTCATCGGCTAAAACTGAGAATCCTTCCGATTGATTTATTCGATCAACGATTTTTTTCTGATCAATTCATGACAAGTTGCGATAATTTCATTCTGAATGGTTTTGCTCAAATATGTTGAATTTTTCGGAGCAGACAAAAGGTTTTTCTTGAGTGTTTCGTCACCTTCAGCTCGATACCGTAAAATTGCACGAAAGTTTCCTTCGTTCGAATATTTTCCATCAGTTTTATCATCCGCGTCAGGTTCCTCTTCATTATACAAACATCCATCGTCTCTATGGCCACGAAGTGCAATTCCTTGACGTCCACACAAAACTATTGCACTAACTATGGGTTTCAGTCGTTCGTAATTTTCTTCTTTAGTTTTTTCTTTCTGCTTATCGAGTTGTTCATCAATAGATTTAGTTTTGCCAAGCTGAATATCGCGTTAATGTTCAAAAGCAACGATGGATTTTTTATGGTAATCAAGTTTTTCGTGGTTCCGAAAAGTTTCTTTCGCGTGCTTCCAAGTGTTGAACGGCTTGTTGATGAGTTTCCCCAGACGTACGTCGCATATTCCATCTGTTTTCACGCCAAAAGCTATGCAGCACTTACAATATGCGCCATTTTCTTTCGCAGAATATGCCAACCAGTGAAATTCCTCAAGCCATTTTCTTTGAAAAGATAAATTTTTGGCAGTTGATGTCGGGAACGAAAAATTAGCTGGTGGCACCCACGAGTCGTCGATAATGTTCAGGATTTCACTCGCGTTTCTTGTATTTGAAGCATTAGACGTGGCTAGAGTGATGTCGTTTTTGAATGGAAGCAATCCTTGTTTGTTTTGAACTGACGTATCTTCGGAAGTCGATTGTCCTCCAGTCTCCTGTTGGATTTTCTTCGAGGTTAAGCTTCTCTGCATTTTTAGTCTGTGTCAAAAAAATATGGTTAGCTAAAAACTAATGAGAATCTTCACTTTTTTTGAAATTATAAATTATATGAATACATTGTGCAAAAATAGTAGCTTTTCCGATATACTTATCATTTTTTTATTGCAATTTTTCTTACCTGTTTTTCCTTTTTCTTTGTTTCTGGTTCTGATTCTGAATCAAGGCGGGTGAAATAGGAAAACAATGTCCTCTTCATATTGTGAGGCGTGTTTTCTCAGTAAGAGAACTTGAAACACAGATTAGTTTAAAAGGGAGATGGGAAACCGAGCTGTCTAACTGACAATGTCTACAAGCTGCGGTCAAAGTTTTCTAGTATTTTCGTGGTGAGTTTAAGAAAAACGAGTTTGCCAATTTAAAAATTCAATCTAGCAATCTACGCTAAATTTGAAATTGCGAAAACAAACAAAAGAGAACTGTAAAAATATAAAAATCCCACCTCATCTCTTGGTTTTTGTATTTTTCATGTACAAGGAAGAAAATAAAATGAAAGAAAATGAAAATTGCGGGATCTAGGGAGTGAAACGTAAGTCAGTTTCCGATCTCCTTTTGTCTCTGACTTAAAAAGAGATTTTTCTCACTTGAAATTATACTAACCACTTGTCAACTTCGGCATGTTTACACAATGCGTGTTGAAAGAAACAAAGAAATAATTAAAATACGCTCAAACACGCTCATAGACGGCGCAAATATCAACAGAAAAACTTAAAGAAAAATCGCACGGCGCTGTCATCGCGACTAGGTTGGCGCGCAGTTTGAATTTGCGAACAAACTATATGCACTGCCATAACGACTGGACAGCACCAATGGCTTTTCTATAACACGGTAGTCCAGCCGTTATGGTGACCTGTATATACGTGGTAATTATGCATATATCTCAAGGAAAAAATGTCTACCCCCCCCCCCCCCCCCTTAAAAAAATTTTGGACCCCGCCCTTATCAAAATCCTGGATCCGCCACTGCTAATGCAATAGGATTTTATATATTTACAGAAAAGAGCAGCGAATAAAAAAGATTGACAACCAGCAGGAGAAAAATCACCAATATGTATTGGATGCTGGTGTATTTTCAGTGAGCAGGATGCTTGCCTTTGTGAAATCTCCAGATTTTGGAATTTGTACGATGGCAGCAGCGCAGGTCAGGCTTGAGGCCTTACAAGAAGCCTGGTCGCAGGTCAAGATCATCGAGAGCAGGATTGCGTTGGCCGACGATATGTTGGTCAACGTGGAGATACAACGCAGGATTGCTGGAGCGGAAGAAAATTACTTTGCTGCCCACGCAGTGTTGCAAGAAAAGCTAAAAAAATGGCTCCAAGAACACGCATAGCAGGCATACCAGGTAAAGCAGAACAGGCACTGAGCGGAGCGATGGCAGGAAATTTGAGCAGCCGTTGTCACAACTTCAGGCGCATCCGAATTTGAGCAGGTATGAGGACATGCGAGCAGCTGCCAGTAATGCCCGAAGAGCAGGAGCACCAGAGTTTGCAGTACTGAGCATTCGTGCTAAGCAGGATCTATGAAGGAAAAGGCATTTTGCCCGAATTGTCTTAAGACGTGCCATGCCCCAAAGGACTGCTTCTTAGGGCCGTGCTGTCGATGCCCCGGGAAGCAAATGCACAATAGTGCTACGAAAGAGATTGGGAAGGGTGCAGAAACTGTTCTATATGCGCAGGAAAAGTGAAAGAACCAGACGACAAGCAAAAATAAGCAAAAGGCAGATTGACTAATTTTGCTTCCCAGGAAACGCCCTCGGTTGGAGAAGAGCAGGACGGAAGAAGTAGCAGGAACGGCAGGAAGAGAGAAAGCAGGAAGTGATTTGGAAGAGGTGATGTCCTGGGGGGGATTTTAAGAGAGCTAGGCGTTTGCCTTCTAAAAAGAAAAAGAAAAGTATGAATATAATTTATTTCGTCTTTTTATGTCTTTTAATTATAATGAGCAAGAGCAGGAGAGAGTTACTTTGATGCCTACGGCACAAGTAAGAATTGAGATAGATAACAGGAAGTACGGGCCGGTAATAGCACTTTTAGAGACGGGCGCACAGCCCAATCTGGTTTTAATAGAGCAGGACTTTTGAATTCTTCATAAGCAGGTTAATTGGCATCCAGTAGTGCCAACACACAACTTGAAATCGCCACGGATGAGCATTGCTACAGCATCTATTGCTGATCCACATTATTGGAAAGCAGGTCCTGTAGATTTATTGCAGGTTCATAGCAGAAGGACTTACTTCTGTCTTAGAGCATCGACGAGGTGGTGTCCTTGAGATGGAAACTGTTTTCGGCAGAATAATATTTGGAGAGTATGGTAATGAGAAGGATAGCATGAACAATGAGCAGGTATCGCAAGCCGTGCGTACGGATAATAATCAACTTCATGAATCGCTAAAGCGTTTATGGCAGTTAAATGGCATAGAAATGTCGTTGAGCAGGTCAAAATAGCAGGAGGAGCAGGTGGAGCCAAATTTCATCAAAACAAATTCACGTGATAATTTTGGCAGGTTTGTTGTGACGATTCCTTTGAAGGAAGCAGTGAAAGAGTTTGGAAGTTCAGACTTTACAGCTAAGCGTAAGTTTTTTGCTTTGGAGAGAAGGTTGGCAGGAGATCCTGAGTTTAAACAAAGTACCAGGAGCTTATGAGAGAACATGAAGACGCATGACATATGACACCAGTGACTGGCACAGTGCATGGCAAAACCATATACCACATCATTGCTTCACCAAAAAGTTAAGGGTCGTATTTGATGAGAGCTGCAGGACAAATAATGGTACTTCATTAAATGAAGTGCAATTGCTTGGAGAAAACTAACAGAAGGATCTGCACGAAATTTCGATGCGCACCGTGTCGCTATTACTGCGAATATTAAAATGATGTTCAGAATATTGAAAGTGGCGAAGGAACAATGGGATTTGCAGGGTATATTCTGCAGAGAAAACCCGCAGGACAATTTGAGAGAATATTGGCAGGACAATTTTAGAGAATATTGGCTGACAGTAGCCACCTATGGTATGACCTCATCAGCTTTTAATACTGTACAATGTGCAAGGGAGGCAGGAGTTTCCAGAAGCTGCAAAGACAATTAAGTAGGAATTTTATATGGATGACTGCAGCACAGATGCTGATTCTGAAGAGAAGGCGATCAAAAGGGTCAGGTTTTGAACTTAGAAAATGGAAATCCAATTCCAAAGCTCTTGTGAAGGACATAACCTATGAAGAGCAGGAGTCAATAATGTTCCAGGATGATGAGAAAATGTCAGTTTTGGGCTTGAAATGGCTGCTTGAGAGGGATCAATTCACGTTTGTGGTAAAAACACCGGAGACTCAGCAGGCAATAACCAAGAGAAGGGTAGTGAGCTGTGTTGACTCCCTAGAGAGATAAATGAGAGATGGAGAGATTTCTGGCAGCAAATAACATACTTAGAGAACGTGAAAATTTGGTGATGGATAGGTACTTCAGAAGAAGTACGAAAAGAGCTACATGGATGTTTGGATACTTCTGAGAGGGCATATGGAGCAGCGATTTATCAGGATTATAGCAGATCTCATCACAGCAAGAACACGGGTTGCACCACTTACAACGGTTGCAATACAGCGCTTAGAGCAAGCAGCAGCGGAGCTATTGGGAAGGTTAATTGTAAACGTCATTAAAACAATGGAATGGGAAGGTATCGAGTATGATCTTTGGACAGATTCACTCGTAGCGCGGCATTGGATAAGTAAATTACCATGCAATTTAAAAAGTTTGTAGCGCATAGAGTCTCGTCTATACAAACAAACACCGAAGTCAAAAGGAGACATGTTGGAACGAAGGATAACCCGTCTGATATTCTAAGTAGAGGAATAAAGAAATCAGCATTGGTTGATAACAAGTTGTGGTTGCATGGGCCGGAATTGTTGGCAAAACCTAGGTCGAGCTGGTCATCTGAAAAGTTTGTGCCAAATGTTTCAGATGGGGGGAGGGATGAGATGAAGATTTTCGTGATTACAAAATTTACAGAGCCCTTATTTATTTATGTGAAGTGCTGAAGAAGAAGTATTCCATTGATTTAATACACGTCTACATTAGAGAAGGCGATTAATGTAATCAGCTATGTAATAAAAAGCAAAAATAAAGCAACGAAAAGAAGATGAAGAGATAAATGGAAAGAGATGGAGACGTTCTGCACGTCAAGTGAAAAGAAGATGAAGAGATAAATGGAAAGAGATGGAGACGTTCTGCACGTCAAGTGAAAAGAAGGAATAGAGGAGATGAGAGTGCAGGAGATACATCAGTACTTGGGCAACCATCTAAAGAGAGGATGAAATCAATCGGTCACCTGTTGACAAAAGTGCAGGAAAAGTATTTGGCGGAGGAAATCATTTGTATAGAGAAGGACAGGTGTTTTCCTGAAAAGAGCAGGATAGAATCCTTTAAGCCAATCTTAGATGGTGAAAAGATTCTGAGAGTAGCAGGGAGATTGGAAAGAGCAGAGATGGGAAACGAGAGAAGGCATCCAGCTATCGCGCCAAATGGTTCTCGATTGGCTTGGTTGATCATGTATAATGCGCATACAGCAACGAATCATGGAGCAGTGCAGGTCATGATGCAGGGCATTCGTCAGAGATTCTGAATTCCGAAGCTCCGAAGTCAGCTGAGGAATTACTTACGTAAGTGTTTGATTTGCGTGCGGTATAGTCAACTTTTTGAGATGCAATTGATGGCTGATTTGCCACCAGAGAGAGTAACAGCAGGGAAGGATTTTCTACACACAGGGGTAGACTATATGCAGGTCCATTCGAAATAAAGATGATCTACAGAGCAGGTGAGCAAATAATAACACAGAAATATTGGGTTTCCGTCTTTGTATGGAATGGAAGTTTATGACTCCTGCGGCACCACATCAAGGTGGGATATACGAAGCAGCGGTAAAGTCGATGAAATATCATTTGACGAAGATTGTTGGAGTGAAGGTTTTGGCATATGAGCTTGAGCAAGTTTTGACATTAATTACTGGGATAGAAGCCATCTTGAATTCAATACCGCTACATACATTAAGCGACGATCCTGATGGTTTGCAGGCGTTAACGCCAGAACATTTTGGTTGATAAACCGCTTGTTTTACCTTTACCGTTTATAACCAATGAGATGCCAAATACCAATACAATTTTGGAACTAGCGCAAGTGTATGCTTGCACTCTTCTGAAGCAGATGGGAGGAAGAGTACTTATCTACTCTATACGAGAGAAAGAAATGGCGAAAGGAGAAATATGGCTTGAGAGAAGGACAACTCTGCATAATCAGGAGCGAAAATTTCCCACCATCGGCATGGGCGCTGGCACGGACATTAAGACTATTACCAGGCAGCGATGGACTCATAAGAAGCGTGGTCCTGCAGACAGCGAGCAATCAACTTACGAGACCGGTGCAGAAGATCTGTATCTTACCAATCACGGACCTGGAATTATTAATATATTAAAATAAATTTTTATTGAGCAGAGATATATGTATGTAAAATAAAAGCGAAAGGGGTGGAAAACCGTAGGTTTTCGCCGGGACTGTATCGAATCGCATGAGTTCTGGTAACTCGGCATTCGATGGTCACTCAAGTATAAGAAGATATAATAGAACGTAAATAAAACTTAACGTAAGAACTTAACGAAAGAATGCTTGTTCTGCGAACAAGCACGAGTGAGTGTGAGAGTTAGTCTTAAGCAGGATTTTGAACTGTGAAGGAATAAATGTGCTAAGTCAGTGGTTTTTTATAACATTTTTCCACTCTAAATTATTGTGTTTTATTTAATTCCTATATTTTGTTATTCGAGATGAGTTATACAGTCCATTGAGCTACGATACAGATGGTATTTTTTTTTTTATTAAATAAACTCAGAAAAGTATGCATACGGCCGAGAGTTTTTTACTGTTTTAGCGTTGTTTTTAAGTTGAAAAATTGGCCATTGCTGTAAATTTTCCTTTAACTTCATAAGTTTACTTTTTTTTATTGAAAATGTGATTTATTGTTATTGAATTGAATGGTTATAATTTAATAACTTAAAAAACATAAGTCGTATTATATTTTGTATTGTTTTTTTCTGATTTTTAATGCTTAAATAATTTTATTTGGGAAAAAGCATTCATTTCTAAAATAAGACCAGCAAAAGTTAACGACTGTCCCAGCGCTGTATTGATGGTGATTGCGAAGGGTAGGCGTACCGGAAATTGCAGTCGTTTAAAGCTAAACGGCAAATCTGTCAAAAGCATTGGTATTCGCGAAATCAGGACAACTTTGCCTTTGCTCTTGCCGGTAATAATTGTGGCCTCGATTGAATTTGGTAATAGTTTTTTTACAGCAAGTCTGTTTCCTTTGCACAGCTTCGGAGGTTGCAAATTGCGGAATAACATCAACGGTGAACCTATTTTGAGAACTAATTCATAGTGTGGCATTCCAGATGGCTCCAAAGAGTTCAAGAATTCGATTGGGTAGTTGACAGTTTGTTCCTCCTCCATAACTGTATCAATAGGTATTTCATTTGTTTGCCGGAAATTTCAATTTGAATTTGATAGTTTACCTATTTTGTTGACATCGTCGTTTTTTCGGTGCATGTTCACAAAGCCAATCGTTATTTTTTCAGTTGGTCAGGACATCAACAAAAACCTTGTGCACAACATCGTTAGTTGAATATTCCAACTGGCAAAAGTTAAGCGTTTTCTTCGCTACCTACCAATTCAAATTTATGAATATCATTAAGTTAAACTTTTTGGTTGTGGTTTATTTGTTTGCAATCATTGAAATATGTAGGTTGTAGGTAGGTATACATATACTGACTGACTAAGTTGATAACACTCACACAAACAAATTAAGCACGTTTAATATATAACTAAAGGAACTAAATCATTTTAGCCGTTCATCTTTTACTGCTGTCACCCCACCACCTCCTCCCCAAAGACTTTGTTGCTGCTTTTTGCCTTTTCCAATACTTGGCATTCTTGCATCTTTACTGTTTTTGATGTTTTTTAAAATGCAACTTGCATCAAACAAAAATATTAAGTAAAATTGAATATGTATGATGTATGTATATATAAAACTTTTTTTCGAACTATTTTTCTTTTCTTTTACTGCAATTCATCTTCAACTGTATTAAAAACCCCAATTGCAACTTCCATTCAATTTTGGTAAGCCAATATTAAGTAATACATTGTTGTTATTATGAACTAATTAACTGCAATTTTATTTACTAAGCATTTTTTCAAAATTAGAGACTTCATTAGATGGCGTTAAAAAGCATTTTTCTATGAGAAATTTAAAAAAAGAATCAGTAGGATACCTACTATTTCGTTTACCCTATTTCAGCTTAGACTTGCAAAATAAATTTAGCCCTCAAGCCACCCACCCACCCGCAAACTACGATCATTCAAAACAAAAAGAATTTTTTAAATTTAAAATTTTCTAATATAGAAGCTTTTCAAGGACCTGGCGTGTCTTGCTTCGGCTTGTGGCCAAAGTACATAAACGATTTTGACCAAACTTTACAGGAACACTCTTGAAATAATACCAAAGATTTTCTGAAAATTTGAGCTCAGTTGGATGGGCGGTTTTGGAGTCCATACCATATTTACAAACAAACAAACATACATCAATTTTTATATCTATAGAAGACTAGCCTTTACCCGCGGCTTCGCTCGCGTTTCAGCTGATTAAGAAGTAGACTGTAGCTTGAGGAGTATAGTCTATCGTAATCTAGCTTCTTCTTCTTTTATAGCTTTATAATTTAAAACCTACATTTAACCGTGATAAAAAGAAACCTATAAGCTATAACAGATTATAATCTAGCTCTGTGCTAAATTTCATTCAGATCCGTTCAGCCATTCTGGTGTGATTTCAAAAGTTTAAACAAATCTATCCCACGGAAACCATACATTTTACCGGGATAAAAAGTAGCCAATATACTATTCCAGACTATAATCTATCTCTGTGCTAAATTTCATTCAGATAAGTTCAGCCATTATGGTGTTATTTCAAAAATTAAAATAAATCTATCCCACGGGAACCATACATTTTACAGGGATAGAAAGTAGCCAATATGCTATTCCAGACAATAATCTATCTCTGTGCTAAGTTTCATTCAGATCCGTTCAGCCATTCTGGTGTGATTTCAAAAATTAAAACAAATCTATCCCACGGGAACCATACATTTTACAGGGATAGAAAGTAGCTAATATGCTATTCCAGACTATAATCTATCTCTGTGCTTAATTTAATTCAGATGAGTTCAGCCATTCTTGGGTAATTTCAAAAAATAAAACAAATCTATCACACGGGAACCATACATTTTACCGGGATAAAAAGTAGCCAATATGCTATTCCAGACTATAATCTATCTCTGTGCTAAATTTCATTCAGATCCGTTCAGCGATTCTGGTGTGATTTAAAAAATTAAAACAAATCTATCCCACGGGAACCATATATTTTACCGGAATAGAAAGTAGCCAATATGCTATTCCAGACTATAATCTATCGCTGTGCTAAATTTCATTCAGATGAATTCAGCCATTTTTGTGTAATTTCAAAAACTAAAACAAATCTTTCAAACGGGAACCATACATTTTACCGAAATAAAAAGTAGCCAATATGCTATTCCAGACTATAATCTATCTCTGTGCAAAATTTCATTCAGATGAGTTCAGCTATTCTGGTGATATTCCAAAAATTAAAACAAAGCTATCCCACGGGAACCATACATTTTGCCGGGATAAAAAATAGCCTATCTGCTATTCCAGACTATAAGCTATCTCTGTGCCAAATTTTATCCAGATCCGTTTAGCCGTTCTGGCGTGAGTTAGCAACAAACATCCAAACATCCAAACATCGTAACTTTCACATTTATAATATTAGTAAGATTATGGCTTTGATATCACTTTTAATAAAGAAAAAATATCCAGATTCGTGAAGAAATAGCCCATACGCGTGTACCCCACAACACACTTTCCAACTTTTCTTTTTGCAAACTTGGCCGTTGAAAAAAAGATAAATTTTGTATAGTGTTGTTGTGGACCTTCTCTTTGGTCATTGTTGGGAAAATTAGCTTAATCGCTTTTTATAAGGTGCGTGCCTGTCTCCAGCCCGTCCGCTGGCTCAACACGAAAGAATGTTCCATGTGAGTCTCCAGCTTATCCGCTGGCTCAATACGAAAGATAAGAAACCTGCTTTTTCATCCCCTCTGTGTTACTCTCAAGACTCATAGAGGACAACTGACTCAAAATGTTGGTCGAAAAATAGAAATGGATGAGATGAGTCAGACCGTGATCAAATCAACACGATCAGAAAGAGGTTTTAAGAAGCACAAAGGAATAGCTTTTGTTGCGGTAAATATAACCGTAACAAACTTTCTCTTAACCCCGATGAAACGAATGAATTTTTCCTATATGATCCCATTCCTACAGGTGACCACGGACCAAGAAGATACAGACCGCCAACTCACCATATGGTCTTTCTTTTTGCCTACAAGCTAAAAATCAGCTGATATGCCATTTATTTTGAGAGTATGACGCTCTCTCTTGCTTTTAAACCCCATTTAGCAAACACACCTAAAAAATAAATGGCATACGCAGGTATAGTTGCCATTACAAAATGCACAGAGAGAGATGTACACGTATTCACAGACAGGAAAAAATATTTCGAGGGTGTTTCAGGCAAGGGGAGTACGAGTTGGCGGTCTGTGTATGGTCTGTGCAGGTGACCTTGCAATAAGCTCTTCAGCAAACTCGATTAGGGCTGGGCCTACATTTGAAGATTTTGAAGTAGTCAACGAGGATGAAGTTAGCAAATGTTCGATGGCCATAAGGTCTGACTCTGTTGTTGAAGATGGTATATCTATTCATTTCGTTAAACTCATACTGCCAGTTATTATCAGCAATCTTACCCATATTATAAATTAGTGCATCACTACTTTCTACTTTCCCTCATTTCTGGAAAAACACTAGAGTTTTTCAAATTGCGAATAATTGGGATTCTACCTCTCCTGCTGATTTCAGACCTATAAGCATCCTGCCTTGACCTCCCTTCTTGCTTTTCGAATGTTTCAGTTCACTTATAATGCAGACGATGTTAAGCTTCATCTTGATAGACCATTCCATCAGATTAATGAACTGTGTCTCTTTATTAATGAGGATCTTAAAGATATAAATTATTGGTCTATAGCCAACTCCTGCTGATCTATCCTAACAAACCTCAAATCATCCCTATATAAAAAAAAAATTTTTGATCTCGGAGTTCTGCCTGACATTTGCCTGATCACTGCACCAGCCTTGGCTCTGTCGTGAATCTCAACAAGTGGAGTCGCATTTTATTTTCGCTCCGCAATAATATTTCGTGTTCTGCCCGACATATGCCTGATCACTGCACTAGCCTTGGCTTTGTCGTGAACCTCAACAAGTGAAGTCGCATTTTCTTTTCGCTCCGCAATATTTCGTGCTTCCCAATAATTTAAAAGATTTTCCATATTTGCTTTTTTTCTTGACCCCGTTAAGTTATTTTCTATAATAAGGAAGAAAAAAAAACATTCAATTAAAAAGCATTTAATTAGATGTGTGCTCACTTCCCTGTGTCATCAAAAACCACCCTCATTTGCCGACTCACAAAAGTTATTGATTTTTTTCTTTTCTTTCGTGTCCCTCGTTCCCCAATAAAGCTTACACTTTGCTTCTTACGCCTTTGCTTTTGTTTTATTTGTGACCTACATTAATCTATAAACATTAACTATGGATACAAATAGTTGTGATATTGCCCACTGTGACCTTGATAGAAAAATCGCTGACAGGTTCTTTTGCTAAGCAATTCGTGGCGAATCATTCCACTCACTTTGCATTGGAGTCAGCAAAAGATCTAGTACGTACTTAAAGAACACGGGAATCATTTTGTTTATCTTTGTGATCAGTGTAAGAAAATCTTTCTCGCCATCAAGTTCAACAGTGATAACATTAACTCTGTCGAAGCTAATTAATTAATTTATAATATTAAAGACAGTTCTCAGGTCAATTCATCCTCTGAAAGCATAAGTGTTGAATTGAAACGAGCCTTCAATTATATCCCCGCTGACAGAATTCCTACCATAAAAGAATAATTAATGAAAGTATGCCGGGAGCAAGCATACAACCAAAATCTTGTTATACCTAAATTAGTAAGTCGGTTTTAGTTAAGTATGAGTAAGTTATTTGGTAAAGTTGCTTATTTTGAATTGATTTGCCAGGCATATTTTTAAGTCGGCTACATAATATTAATATGAACTAATACTGTAAACCAATTATGTATGTGTTTCAAAAAGCCTCAATAAAGAATTGAATTGAATTGAAAGAATAATTAATCAGCTTCATAAAATGGATGATTTTTTGGTAAAGGCCTTCGACGATTCTAACAACACTATTTACAATTCAAATAATCGTTGTTTTAAATTATCTTCGATTGAAAAGCAAATTTCTATTATAACAGACTAACTAACGAACGACCCTCGAGCTAACAATTTTGACAAACGTTGTGAATCACTAAAACTCGAAATTTCATCTATGCTTAAATCTTTTGAATTTATTAACGAAAACCTTAGCTTTATCGGCTCTGATCTTGACAGTCATATCCAAAGTACATCCAATATTGTTATCCCCGGACTTCGGCAACCCATCGCACTGCTAGAAAACGCCGTTGGTACAATTGACAAAATTAGTACCGAACTCATCGAAAACGAAATTAGACTACTTGCAGACGACATCCAGATGCAAGAAGTTTTTCACCCCTTCTGATCTGGCTACAATTTACAAAGCGTTTATACGCCCTAAACTCGAGTATAACTCCCATCTCTGGGCAGGTGCTTCTCAAACTTTTCTTCACCTGCTCGACAGAGTTCAGAAAAAAGCGTTAAAATTGATAGGAGAGAGAAGCATTATGGAAACATTTCCGTCACTTGAACATCGTCGAAATGTCTCATGTCTTTCCTTATTTTACAGATTCTTTTACAAAAAATGCTCACTCGAGGTAGCCAGTTGCGTTCCACCCCTTAAACATTTCCCCCGTAATACTCGTCTTGCTAGGAACGCTCATCAGTTTACACTTGAGCCCAATTTCGGACGTACCGTGAAATATAGAGATTCTTTCTTTAGCCGTACAACACGAATGTGGAATGGATTGCCTGGCACAATTTTTCCTTGCCATTTTGATCTTCAAACATTCAAGATCAATGTTCATCGACACCTCCTTTCCCTCCCTTCCTAACTTCCTATCGCTCGCGCTGTGACTTATCATTAAAAGGGCTATAACAAACCCCTTGAGCGCGTGTGTATTATAAAAAAAAAAAAAAAAAAAAAAGCCAATTGTAAAATCGATGGAATCCACCTTCAACCCAATGCCTCTGTTTACAACACATCTTTAATGGCTTAAATTATGCAAACTTCTACTTGTACACTTCTACCTATTTGCCGATCACCTCCTTTACCAGCTATTGCAAATGCTACACCACCTCCACCTGCTGGCTTAATTTGACACCTACTCACCAACCAACACTTTCACTTAGCTCAACAGCACCTGCTTTGGAAAATACGTGGACTCTAACCGACTGAAACAACAGACAGGAAAATAAACATCAATGCCTTAATGGACTAAAGTCCAACAAGGCTGCTGGAGCGGATGGCCTTACGGCTGAACTCTTCAAAGCAGCGGGAGATGACTTGGTGAGGAGCATACACCAACTCATCTGAACAATCTGGTCGGATGAAGGTAGGTAGATAGGTAGAAATGGCGGTTCTAATTTGAGTTGAAAAACTTCTTAAAAGAACCCAATTAGCGCTGGTATGCCTCGTTTTGTTACCGTAAACTACACAACTTAACGAGGGATTAGCTGGATGTGATAGTATGTGTTTCACGGAGAAGGACGGGAAGAACTAGTTTTCTCTTGGAAAGGTGACTCAATCTACCAGACTTTATCCCACCTAGGCAGGTTTCTGGTTGGTAAGGGTACACTGGTTCTGCCAAGAGTTGGTCTATTACGCGAGCTCGGTGTAGAAACCCCCCAAGAATCACAAACCCGCCACCTAGGCGAGGTGTATGGTTCTCAAGAGGGCTTCGCCGTCAAAAAACCTGATTCATTAGAGGGATTGCGAGAAAAGGACTGCGAAAGGGAAGGGAGGGAAGGTGAGACAATTATAAGCTGCCCAGACATACCTAAGTCGACTTCAAGCAACCAAACTCCAGACTATATGCCACCTAGGCATTGTGCTGGTTGGTAAGGTCATACTGAATCCGTCAAAGGGGTAGGCCGAATAGGGGGGAGGTTAGATAATTGTAAGCTGCCACGTCCAAGGAGTTGACCTTCTTAATGGGTCCAGCCCAGGAACCACCCAGGTCATACCCCCCCCCCCCCCCACCTGTTTGCTTGATTAGAGGGATTAGTATTTTAGTTATAGTTAAATTTCGGAGCAGGAGAACTCAATTTTAATGAAATTTTTAAATAAAATGTATAAGGTAGTTTAAAACATTTTTGATATGAATTGCTAGGGTGTGTGGAGGCGGACAAAGCCGTCCTGATGCAGAATCTCTGGTAATATGGTATGACGGACTGACTGTACGCTACGGACAGTATGCGACTGGTTTGTCATTTTAGGGGTTACTTCCGAGCATCGGCCATGGAAGTCATCAGGAAGTATCTTTCAGATACTTGGGTGGGTTGGCAAGGCCTTCGTCAAAACCATCAGACGAGCACTTGGAATTCGGTAGTACTGTACCTGGAGATAGATTAAAAAGTAAAGTGCTTTAGTTTTAGGGTTAAGATTAAGGTAAATTTAAGATGTATATAAGTTAAGTTCGTACAAACGAACTTTAACTTTGGTGGAGGTGATTTAATTTTTATTATTTTTGGTGATGGGATTTTATATTATCATTTTGGTGGTGGAAATTTATTTTTTTTTATATTATTTTCATTATTTTTAGGTAGGTTTAGTAAGCTTAGTTTAATCTTAAAAGCACTATACTTACATGTTCGATTTGTGGTAACTTTTCATACCTTTTAACTTTGCATCATTCCTAGTCCCAACTCCTCTTCCTTTCCTTTAACTTTCGTCTTTTCTGGCACGATAATTTTGATTGTCGAGCAGGAGGGATAATTGGAAGCGGAAAAGAACCACCCCCATTTCGGTCGAGCATAGCCGTGCAACAACAAGCAAGCCGCGCGCCGTGCTTCTACTTTCCCAAAGTAAGTCGCCCGTGGAACCCTGACTCGCCACAATGGCGAATTTTAATGAGAGGGATGGGATGAACTAGTTAGGGGATGTGATTATCGGGATAAACGATTTAGTTATAGCAACTTTGTCCCTTTCAGGAAGTTAATCAAATCTTAGATTTTTTTATTTGATAGTTCCCCAACATCTTCTTAAAAAGCTTCACCCATCGTTCGCATCCTGATGCGAGATAAATCTGGGCATTTGCACAGTAAATGGAATACAGTTTCCTTCTCTGCTTCATCTCTACAGGATCGGCAGTAGTTGTTGAAAGTAATACCAATCCTTGCAGCATGCGCACTGCACACCCACTGGCCAGTGGCCCAAGGTTATTGCTACCACCCTGGCTATATCTGACCGGTCTTTGCAGAGCAATGTGTTTGATCGAGATTTATTGTAGGCGGGCCATATCTTCCAGGATATGATGCAATTGGTCAAATTGCTCCACCTTTGATTAGATACGGATGTAAAGTGCGATAAGACAATGCCCTTCACAGCCCCCAGCGGAATGTTGACGGCTTCGGCGAGTGAGCTGTGAAGGGCTGATCCTTATCTGGTCAGCTCATCTGCTTTTTCGTTCCCCTGAAAACCACTAAGACCTGGAACCCTGAGCAGAGTGACTTTCAGGTTTGAGTTAAAATCATCCAGTTTTTTCTGGTATTGCCTGACTAATTAGGAGGATGTGGATGTTGAATTCAATGCCTTGATAGCGGCCTGACTATCGATTAGTATAGCGACATTTCGGTTAAGATGCGAGTATTGTTGCAGTAATTTGCAAGCCTCCCTGATTGCAAGAACTTCTACCTGGAAGACTCTAGCAAAGTCAGGGAGCCGAAAGGACTTGGATACATTGAGCTTATTTGAAAAAATGCCTGCACCTACCCCACACTCCATCTTGGAACCATCAGTCGAAGTCGTTATGTCAAAGTCTCCTATAACATCTTCGTTTTCTTATTCTTTTCTAGAAGGAAACCTGTTTTAAAACTTTTATGGAAGGTAAAAGAGTTGAGATATTGCTATGACCGTATGGTCTTTTGGTCCAGCACCCGGTCTCCTTTAGTCTAATTGAGCTACAGGACACCAAGTATTGAATGTGAAGGTTGGGTGATAAAAGGTTCAGAATAGCGTTTGGGGCTTGTGTTGCGCAAGACCTAAGAGCGCCTGTGACACTAATGCTAGCCGTTCTTTGAATCTTTTTTAACTTCTCAGTATTGTAGGCTTTGCTGAGAGCGGGCCACCAAACAATCGATTCAAAGGTGAGAAAAGGGCGTACCACGGCTGTGTTCGTCAACAGAATCATCTTCAATTGAAGACCCCATTTTTTACCGAATGTTTTGCTGTAGGCATAAAAGGCTACAAAGGCCTTATTTACGCGTTCTTCAATGTTAATTTTCTTGCTGAGTTTGGGATCAAAGATTACTCTTAGATATTAAGCACGGGTGGATAGTGATAACACTTGTCCATTGAGGCGGGGTAGAGGGAAGGTTGGTATCTTAGTTTTGGTTGTAAAGAGCATCAGTTCCGTTTTACTTTGATTTACTCCAAGACCACAGCTAGTGGCCCAGTTGCTAACTTTCCTCAAAGCCCTTTTTGTTATTTCACTAATAATAGGTAACAACTTTCCTGACACTAGAACGACCAATTCATCCGCATAGGCTACGGCCTTAACTCTACTGACCTCCATTTCGACAAGAATTTTGTCTATAACAAGAAGCCACAGTAGGGGTGAAAGAACACCTCCCTGTGGTGTTCCTCTATTAACGAATTTGATGGTTTGGATATTGCCTAAAGATGCCTGAATAATTCTATTACTGAGCATAGAAACTATACAGTTACGTATGTATTCATCGACCTCGAAGTCGACTAGTGATTGCCGAATTGATTTAGTTAAGACATTTTTGAAGGCAACTTCCAAGTCTTGGAAGGATGCCATTGTAAATTCTTTGTAATTGTAATTGTAATTGTAACTTTATTTATTAACATAAGTATTGTAAAACACTGTTTTTTTATTAATACTTAGTATACTTACATTGGTTGAATTTGGTGGTAAGAAAATTTAATATAATGTAAAATAAGGAAACAATGAAAAGAAAATTAGGAAAAAGAAATGTTATTAAAATTTAATTGATAGATTAATGAGCATAGAGAAAAGTGCGAAATGAAATTAGCATGTAAAATAATTTCCGAGAGCCTTTTTAAACAAGACACAGTTGTTAATTCTTCTCAGGTCGACAGATAAGGAGTTCCACAGATTAACAGTGTACACAAAAAATTGTCGCTTTGAAACAACGTACTTATGTGTTGGTACAATAAGGATGTTGCTTCTATGCGATTGGGGAAAAATAATCTTTTCATGTAGGTACTCTGGTGTCCCCGTCTGCATCAAATTAAATAAAAACATTAATACTTTACTGTCTAGATAGCGTTCCAGCGGCATGTTATATATATTACTTGCGTAATGAGAGACATGGTCAAACTGGCGGAGACTGTAAATAAACCGTATAACGTTATTTAAAGCTACTCGTAGTTTTCTTTGACTTATACTATCAATATTGCAGAAAATCAGACTTCCATACAGTAATATCGGCAAAACGAGTGTTTTAGCCAGAGTAATTTTGATTTTAATTGGGAGGCAGCCGCCAGAGATATTTAGAATCCGAAGAGCACCGTATGCATGACAAGTGATCCTCCCAGGTTAAGGTTTGGTTGAAAACGATGCCCAAATTTTTAACCATTTTAACAAACGGAAGCGTTGAACTACCTTACTCTTAGGGAAACAAGAAGTATCAATAGCATTTTTGTTTATGACGATGGCTTGACTTTTCTTAGGGTTAAGATGTAGTTGATTGTATGCGGCCCACAGGAAAACCCTCGACAGATCCGAATTCAAACGATAGGTAGCATCTTCGACCATACCAACTGGTTAGCTTAAGTAAATTTGTACATCATCTGCATACATAATGGCTTTTCAAAACTTGAGGACTTCAGGAAGGTCTTTGATGAACATTTAAAAAAGGAGAGAGCCAAGAATGGACCTTGTGGAACACCGGCATTTGTCTGAAGAAAATCAGAAAGTTGGGAATTTAGAAATACAGTTTGAGTTTTTCCAGATAGATATTTTTGAATAAGGGTCATTGCAGTACTTTCAAAGCAAAAAATATAATGGAACACTGCGTCAAAAGCCTTTGAAAAATCAAGCATTACCAGTGTGGAAACATTTTCTTTGTCAATTTCTTGGGGAAAATCATCAACAACTTTTAAAATCGCTGTCGAGCAACAACTGTGCTGGGGTCTAAAACCAGCTTGAATCGGTGTGAGGAAGTTGTTATCTGACAAAAATGTGGAAATCTGTTTAAACATGATCTTCTCAAAAGCCTTCGAAATAAATGGTAAAATTGAGATCGGACGATATTCTTGAGGTGTAATTTTTGGGAACAGGTATAATTTTCGAAGCTTTCCACATTTTTGAGAATAGGAAAAGGTGGTTAAAATGGAGTTAAAAATGTGGGTTAGGAAGTGGATAATGTGTGGTAATATAATTTTCAAGAATTTTGGATGCATATTGTCTAAACCTATAGCTTCTGAATTAATTGTCAAAATAGCATTGTTTACCCCAATCTCATTTACTCCACTGAAACTAAACTCATTCGATGGATTAGATGTAGTAATAATTCGTTGAACGATACCATGCTCTTCGCCGGAAATGCAAGGAGTGTGCGCAGCAAATATTTTGTTGAGCTCATTCGCATTGCATCACAATCAACGCTTGGTGTATTAGATTTTCTTTTTATTCCAAGAGATTTAATATTTTTTCTTGTAGTGTAAGGTTTTTTCTATCGTTTTAAATACCTCATGCACAGCCGTTTCGGTGAATCTGCCTTTGAGATAGGCGTGTTGGGATTTTGAGAGGGAAGATCTTTCTAGGATTCCTCTTACATTTATGTCTAGGATGCGCTCAAGAGTTTTCAGGACAAACGACGTTAGACTTATCGGCCGAAAATCCTTAGCGGATTCGTGACCTCGCCTGCCGACCTTGGGAATGAAAACTACTCTAACCTGCCTCCAAGTATTTGGAATATGGTTAAGTGATAGGCATCCTATGAAGATTGCCTCTGGCAATGGAATAGTCATTTCAAGTGTTTTCTGCAGCATAACTGGCAGAATGCCATCCAGGCCAGGGGACTTATACGGATCAAAACTCATTATGGCCCAGGCTATGTTTTCTTTGCTTACTACAGCTCTGTGAATGTCCAACAGTGCAGTCTGCACGTCTAGATTATGTGGTATATTTGGATTGCTATCTCTGCAACCCGGGAAATGGGTGGTCATCAGAAGATCAAGCTACTCCGCAGGAGAGTCAGTCCAGGAACCATCCATCTTTTTAAGAAAAGAAGGATTTGTATGTTCCTTAGACAAGATTCTACCCAGTCTTGCAGAGTCCTTAATGTCTTCTATAGAGTGACAGAACTCCCTTCAGGACTGTTTCTTTACTCAAGAAAGAGAACGTTTGTATATTTTAAGGCAGTCTTTAAACGGTTGGAAGAATTTGAATTTGTGGCAGTTATTGAAGATAGCCCTAGTGATTTTTCTGAGATTTGCTAAATCCTCGTTCCACCACGCATTAAAGGTTTTTTATCTGTATTTGATTGGACAAGATACCTTAAAAGCAGTGCTCATGACTTTTTCAAAGAAGCTAACTTTTGCCTCTAGTTCTGTAACCGAGTCTATACTAATATTTGGTATCCGGCTAAGCTTGATTCTTATTATTTGACCGAATTTCTCCCAGTCAATTTTTTTCCGGTTTCTATATGGTGGAGGATTTTCAGTTTCGAAATTCAAATTGAAGAGAATCCACTTGTGATCCGAGAAGGATTTTAAGTTGGAAACTCTAAAGTTCTCCACCAATGACTTTATATTGTTCGTACCTACGGTTATATCTAATACATCTTCCCAACCTTCAAAGTTTTCAGTACTTGGAAAAATGAAGATAGGGGTATTACCCCTGTTAAAGACGTTTAAATATGTTTTTATAATGAAATCAAATAAAGACTCACCCCGTTCGTTGATAGTCGAACCACCCCAGAGCGTATGACGCGCGTTGGCGTCACATCCTAGGAGCAGGCTCGTCTTCTTTGACTTGGCTTCGGTTATTAGACTCGACCTCGCACGGCGGTATCTCTCGGTCGTGTGCCAGATAGGCGGATGCTAGCAGAAGGCTATCGGTATTTAAATTTCCCAGTTTGACCGTTGTCAGATCCGGTGTTCTAAGATTTGGACATAAAAAGGCTTTTAAATGTTTCTTAGCTAGAATGCAAGTACGAGGCTTACCTTGCATTTGATTGTCCGGCTTATGGAAGAGATCATATTGGCTGTCTTGTAGACCCCTTATCTTGAGGCCATTGATCCACGGTTCTTGAACCAAGCCTACATTGATGGCTTCCTCTCTTAGGAAGACTCTAAGATTATCTGAGGCACATTTCCTGTGCTTCAGATTAATCTGAATCAATTTCAGCTTGGTTCTTTTCTTCTGTATCATCTGGTTAATCGCTTTGAGCATTTGCAATTTCTTCGCCCTTTATTTCGTCATTTGCAGCGTCCACACTTGGCAGAATTTTGATTTTGGCACTCCTGATGCCAAAAACAGCTGGTTGTCGGCTTTGCTAATAGCTGGTATGCTTTCCTCGCTTATCATCAGGTGTAAGGTGGATGAGTTTTTTTTTTTTTGAGGTTCCTTGGCCTTCATAACAGACCACTCATGCATAGGAACCGTCGGTTTTTGCCATTGTAACCCAGGTATGAGATCCGCACCACTAGGTTTGATGCTCATTTACGGTAACCAAATGCGAGCTTTGGGCTGTCTAGGGATATCCTTAGCTGGAATTAGTTTGAGTCTCAAACCCTCCCAGTCATTGCTAATCTTAGCAATGCACGAACTAAGGAACTCCCTAGAAAACACATCATTCTGCAGCCTCTGAGCGATTTCCTAGAGTCGAAACATGGGCATGGGCCTTCGGTTGTGGAGGTTAAATAAAGGAACACCTTTTCCGAGAGTTCTGCTGCAATGGAACTCCACACGGGCGACAAAGATTTGTAACACGAGCAGAGCTCATCTATCATAGCTACCTGGAGATTGTCTCTGACTGTCTCGCTGGCGGTACGCTGTGGGCGCATCGCTCTCGAGGATGATGCTCCTTTCTCAGTCCTGCTCTTCTTAGCAGCCAGACTATTCTCTTCGGTTGAACGGTTGCGTTTCTTGGATTGTTCAAGAAGATTTTTGTAGTCTTCAACAATCTTCATGTACTTTCTCTTGTCTTCGGAGTCCCTCTCTTGGACAGTTCCCGCTTCCTCATTTTTGGCAATCTTGCCTAGAATAAAGGTCGCCTTCTTGAGTTGATTTCGCATTTGGGCACTTTCGATTTTGTCCTGAGTAGCGCCGCTATGCCTGGCTTTGCTATCAGAGTTCTTTTGCAATTTTTTTGGGTTTTCGTGGCACAGTTGTACTATAGCTGGTACTTCCTGTGCCGGACGGTTTGGGCAACTCTACAGTACGGAAGCTTTCAGTACTGATAGTGCTACCCACAGACCATATACAGACCGCCAACTCGTACTCCTCTTGCCTGAAACAATCTCGAAATATTTTTTCCAGTCTGTGAATACGTGTACATCTCTCTCTGTGCATTTTGTAATGGCAACTATACCTGCGTATGCCACTTATTTTTTAGGTGTGTTTGCTAAATGGGTTTTAAAGCAAGGGAGAGCGTCACACTCTCAAAATAAATGGCATATCAGCTGATTTTTAGCTTGGTGGCAAAAAGAGAGACCATATGGTGAGTTGGCGGTCTGTATCTTCTTGGTCCGTGGTGCTACCCATAAGCTTTTCCTGACTCGAAGCCAGGAGTTCATCCTCAGACGAAAGGCTCAGTGAATTTCTTGTCACTGGCTGTTGTTTGTTTGTTTGTTTTGGGCTTTGTTGGTTTTCCAGTCTTTATTTGTTAAAATTTTGAAGTCAAATATTTCAAGAATGTACTTAAGCCCCTCACCGACGCCAAGGTCAAACCCGCGAGGGGGGGTCGGATGAAAGTATGTCTGACGAATGGAACCTCAGCTTTGTGTGCCCTATCCACAAGAAAGGTGATACTCTAAACTACGCCAACCACAGAGGTATAAGTCTCCTAAATGTCGCCTATAAAATCTTGTCGGCCATTCTGTGTAAACGTCTGAACCCTTTCGCACGTGAACGGATTGGCCCCTATAAGTGTGGTTTCAGGCCCGGTAAGTCAACCGTCGACCAAATTTTCACACTTCGGCAGACTTTGGAAAAGACCCAAGAATTCCAGATCGATACTCACCACCTCTTTACCGACCTTATAGTCGCCTATGACAGCGTGAACAGGAACGAGCTATACAGAACCATGTGTGACGCTATCTGCATTCTAGCCATGGTTCCCTAAAATACTTAAGCGTATCACGCTATCTTATGCTTTATAAAGCGCAGCTCGCTAATAAACAAATGACAAAAATGCCGCTGTTTATAATCCGTTGGTTGTTGAGTAATAACTAATTTTTATTTACAATTTTTACAGCTATTTATACTACTTACAGTCTATTTTAAATTATCTGGGCTATCCCCACTAAACATATAAAAATGCAATGCAATTGCAATTCTCTATTTTTCTAATGAGTCCACTAGTGATTCAATTATATGGGTTGGTTGGAGTAATGTAATGTCATTCAACTTGTGCCCAATTAACATTAGCGTAATAATATCCAAATTCTTTTCAGCGAATATCAATGCTCTGGATGAGCTTTATTGTTTATCAAAATTATGAACATCAAATCTGAAAGTCTTTGCTGCTACTACGGTGTTATATATCAATGAATTGGTGAAGTTCATGTGGCTTTGTTGTTTGTTTTTATTATTGAATGATATTACTTGACACCCTTCCCCTTTTAAAAAAATTATATTTATTTACATTTCCAAAATTAAAAGAAATATTATTTGTTTTTGTCTTCTGTTGTGTTCAATTGGCTTAAATTTAGTAAATGAGTTTATTATTCTGGTTTTAATTAAATTATTATTGTGTATTTCATATTTCTTCTCATCTAATAGAATAGTACTGTTTAATGTGATAGTTTTCACACCTTTAATTTAAAAAATTGAAATAAAATAACTTGATCAACTTTATCGATAAATTACAATATTCTTTGTATCGAATCGCATGATTCCTGGCAACTCTGCATTCGATGGTCACATAAATATAAGAATATATAATTAAACGTAAATGAAACTTAACGTAAGAACTTAACGAAAGAGTGCTTGTTCTGCGAACAAGCACGAGTGAGAGTTAGTCTTAAGCAGGATTTTGAACAGAGAAGGAATAAAAAATGTGCTTAGTGGTTTTTTTATAATATTTTTTCCACTCCAAACTATTGTGTTTTATTTCATTTCACATATTAATTATCGGATATGGTTATACAGTCCATTTGAGCTACGATACATTGGTCCATGTCGAGCGTCGGATATTGTGCCAGTGTCGGAATGGTGCAGTTTTCGTTTTCTTAAAAAAATAAAAAAAATAATAAATAAAAAAAAAAAAGAAAAGGGGTCTTTCGAAAGAAAGAAATTTAAAAAAAAACAACAAACACAACAACAACAATATCTATACCATAATTATATTAACATATTTACATTTTAAATAACATTTATTTAAAGCAAAAAAAGGATGAGATGAGATATAGTCCTAAAACAGGACAAAGTAAATATTTGATTTTGTGAATGGTGGTGGTTTTTTGGATTATTTTGCAACGGAGCAGGTTTCTTTTTTTTCGCTTTATCTTTTCCCGTTGTATTGAATGTGCCCCGATGGATGTGTGCAGTGTCTATGAGCGATTTTGTTTTGTTTTCGGTAGGTAGAGTGAGCGGGCAGGGGGCGATCTGAGTTTATTTGTTTTCTTATGGAGAATGACAATTTTTGAAATGAGTGAAGGGCGCAGGATGTTCTTTTTCCTCTTTTGGTGCGTGTGTGATTTACATACCTTTTTAATATCGTTTTTTTATGAATAAGATATTTTTTTCAATATTACCTAGATATATTACGGTGATGTTGCTGCTTTGTTGTTTGGTAGGGATCAAAAATTAATTTCTTTTATAGGTGTTAAGTTTTTTTTTGTGTCACTTTTTTCTCTTGACAAGCTTTGTTGCTCGAGATATAGCAGGGGCGAGTGGAACTCAAAGCACATTTGTGCGAGTTACCAAATATGAGAGAGAAGTTGTGAAGGACTCGAGATTTAGTAGGGGCGATTGGAACTCAAAGCACATATGTGCGAGTTACCAAATATGAGAGAGAAATTGTTAAGGTCTCGAAATACCTATAGCAGGGGCAACTCAAAGCACATATGTGCGAGGTACCAAACATGAGAGAGCAGGTATGAAGGAGGAACTTGAGTGCAATTGCACCAGTTGCCATGAACAAATTATTATTTAAAAAAAAAGGGACACATATCTGGGGCAGGAAAAACTCAAAGCACGACGGTGCTAGTTTTTAGAGAAGTAAAGCTTGCAAGCGGCAGGAATAAAATATTTAAAATTCAAAAAGAATAAATATTTTTAAAGCAGGAATATGAGCCACAAAAGAATTTCTTCTCGATGCAACATATCTTTTCTTATAATAAATAAACTTTATTGGCAACGACAAAAGCAGAAACAACTAGCCGACCTTTTTTTTATTATATCTACTATTTATTTTATTTTATTTTTGCATACTGGGAATTTTAGTACCTACTGCAAACTATTATTTATTTATGTATATGCATATTGGGAAATTGAAGTACCTACTGCAAACGAGTATCTCTTTCATTTTCAGGGTAGGACATTTTTGAGTCATCATTTCTAATGCAATACTATTTTATATATTTACAGAAAAGAGCAGCGAATAAAAAAGATTGACAACCAGCAGGAGAAAAATCACCAATATGTATTGGATGCTGGTGTATTTTCAGTGAGCAGGATGCTTGCCTTTGTAAAATCTCCAGATTTTGGAATTTGTACGATGGCAGCAGCGCAGGTCAGGCTTGAGGTCTTGCAAGAAGCCTGGTCGCAGGTCAAGATCAGCGAGAGCAGGATTGCGTTGGCCGACGATATGTTGGTCATCATGGAGATACAACGCAGGATTGCTGGAGCGGAAGAAAATTACTTTGCTGCCTACGCAGTTTTGCAGGAAAAGCTAACAAATGGCTCCAAGAACACGCATGCAGGCATACCAGGTAGAGCAGAACAGGCATTGAGCGGATGGATGGCAGGAAATTTGAGCAGCCGTTGTCACAACTTCAGGCACATCCGAATTTGAGCAGGTATGAGGACATGCGAGCAGCTGGCAGTAATGCCCGAAGAGCAGGAGCACCAGGTGACAAGAGGTTGTTGCCTTGCCACTCGTGAACATTTCTGAATCATCCAATGTGACGTTGTCTAGAGTTTGCAGTACTGAGCATTCGTGCTAAGCAGGATCTCGTGAAGGAAAAGGTACTTTGCCCCAATTGTCTTAAGACGTGCCATGCCCCAAAGGACTGCTTCTAAGGGCTGTGTTGTCGATGCCCCGGGAAGCAAATGCAAAATAGTGTTACGAAAGAAATTGGGAAGGGTGCAGAAACTGTTCTATATGCGCAGGAAACGTGAAAGAAGAGAAGGAGCCAGACAAGCGAAAATAAGCAAAAGGCAGATTGGCTAATTATGCCTCCCATGAAACGCCATCGGTTGGAGAAGGGCAGGACGGAAGAAGTAGCAGGAACAGCAGGAAGAGAGAAAGCAGGATGTGATTTGGAAGAGGTGATGTCCTGGGGGTATTTTAAGAGAGCTAGGCGTTTGCCTTCTAAAAACAAAAATAAAAGTATGATTAAAATTTATTTCGTCTTTTTATGTCTTTTAATTATAATGAGCAAGAGCAGGAGAGAGTTACTTTGATGCCTACGGCACAAGTAAGAATCGAGATGGATAGCAGGAAGTATGGGTCGGTAAGAGCATTTTTAGATACGGGCGCACAGCCCAATCTGGTTTTAATAGAGCAGGACTTTTGGATTCTTCCTGAGCAGGTTAAATGGCAGCCAGTTGTGCCAACACAAAACTTGAAATCACCACGGATGAGCATTGCTACAGCATCTCTTGCTGATCCACATTATTGGAAAGCAGGTACTGTAGATTTATTGCAGGTTCATAGCAGAAGCATTCACTTCTGTCTTAGAGCATCGACGAGGTGGTGTCCTTGAGATGGAAACTGTTTTCGGCAGAATAATATTGGGAGAGTATGGTAATGAGAAGGATAGCATGAACAATGAGCAGGTATTGCAGGCAGGGTGCATGGATAATAATCAACTTCATGAATCGCTTAAGAGTTTTTGGCATTAATGGTTTAAATGACATAGAAGTGTCATTGAGCATGTCAAAAGAGCAAGAGGAGCAGGTGGAGTGAAATTTCATTAAAACAAATTCACGTGATGATTTTTGTGACGATTCCTTTGAAGGAAGCAGTGAAAGAGCTTGGAAGTTCAGAGCTACCAGCTAATCGTAGGTTCTTTGCCTTGGAGAGAAGGTTGGCAGGAGATCCTGAGTTAAAAAAAAAAAGGTACCAAGAGTTTATGAGAGAAAATGAAGAAGCAGGACATATGACACCAGTGACTGGCACAGTGCATGGCAAAACCATATACCACATCATTGCGTCACCAAAAAGTTAAGGGTCGTATTTGATGCGAGCTGCAGGACAAATAAAGATACTTCAGTAAATGAAGTGCAATTGCTTGGAGAAAACTTACAGAAGGATCTGCACGAAATTTCAATGCGCTTCCGCAGGCTTCGTGTCACTATTACTGCGGATATTAAAATGATGTTCAGAATGGTGAAGGTGGCGAAGGAACAATGGGATTTGGAGCGTATATTCTGGAGAGAAAACCCGCAGGACAATTTGAAAGAATATTGGCTGACAGTATTCACCTATGGTATGACCTCATTAGCTTATAATACTGTACAATGTGCAAGGGAGGCAGGAGTTTCCAGAAGCTGCAAGGACAATTAAGCAGGAATTTTATATGGATGACTGCACCACAGGTGGTGATTCTGAAGAGAAGGAGATCAAAAGATTTCAATCATGTTTTAAAAGGGGCAGGTTTTGAGCTTAGAAAATGGAAATCCAATTCCAAAGCTCTTGTGAAGGACATGAACTATGAAGAGCAGGAGTCAATAATGTTCCAGGATGATGAGAAAACGTCAGTTTTGGGCTTGAAGTGGCTGCTTGAGAAGGGTCAATTCACGTTTGTGGTAAAAACACCGGACACTCAGCAGGCAATAACCAAGAGAAGCGTAGTGAGCTGTGTCGACTCCCTAGAGAGATAAATGAGAGTTGGAGAGAATTCTGGCAAGAAATAACATATTTAGGGAACGTGAAAATTTGGAGATGGAAAGATACTTCAGAAAAAGTACGAAAAGAACTATATGGATGCTGGGATGCTTCTGAGATAGCATATGGAGCAGCGATTTATCTGAGAACGATACGTACGGCAGGATCACAGCAGATCTCATCACAGCAAGAACACGGGTTGCACCACATACAACGGTGGCAATACAGCGCTTAGAGCAAACAGCAGCGGAGCTATGGGACGGCTAATTGTAAGCGTCATTTAAATGAAATGTGAAGGTATCGAGTATGAACTTAGGACAGATTCACTCGTAACGCTGCATTGGATAAATAAATTACCAAGCGATTTAAAAACGCTTGTAGCAAATAGAGTCTCGTCTACACAAACAAACACCTAAGTCAAAATGTGGAGACATGTTGGAACGAAGGATAACCCGGCTGATATTCTAAGAAGAGGAATAAAGCCATCAGCAGTGGTTGATAACAAGTTGTGGTTGCATGGGCCGGAATGGTTGGTAAAACCTCGGTCGAGCTGGTCATCTGAAAAGTTTGTGCCAAATGTTTCAGATGGGGGGAGGGATGAGATGAAGATTTTCGTGATAACAAAATTTACAGAGCCCTTATTTATTTATGTGAAGTGCTGGAGAAGGAGTATTCCATTTATTGAATACACGTCTACATTAGAGAAGGCAATTAATGTAATCAGCTATGTAATAAAAAGCAAAAATAAAGCAACGAAAAGAAAATGAAGAGATAGATGGAAAGAGATGGAGACGTTCTGCACGTCAAGTGAAAAGAAGGAATAGAGCAGATGAGAGTGCAGGAGATACAGCAGTACTTGGGCAACCATCTGAAGAGAGGATGAAATCAATCGGTCACCTGTTGACAAATGAGCAGGAAAAGTATTTTGCGAAAGAAATCATTTGTATAAAGAAGGACATGTGTTTGCCAGAAAAGAGCAGGAGAGAATCCTTAATGCCAATCTTAAATGTTGAAAAGATTCTGAGAGTAGCAGGAAGATTGGAAAGAGCAGAGATAGAATACGAGAGATAGCATCCAGCTATCGTGCCAAATGATTCTCGATTGGCTTGGTTGATCATGGATAATGCGCATACAGCAACGAATCATGGAGCAGCGCAGGTCATGATGCAGGACATTCGTCAGAGATTCTGAATTCCGAAGCTCCGAAGTCAGCTGAGGAATTACTTACATAAGTGTTTGGTTTGGGTGCGTTATAATCAACTTTTTGAGATGCAATTGATGGCTGATTTGCCATCAGAGAGAGTATCAGCAGGGAAGGCTTTTCTACACACAGGGGTAGACTATATGCAGGTCCATTCGAAATAAAGATGATCGACAGAGCAGGTGAGCAAATAATAAGACAGAAATGTTGGGTTTCCGTCTTTGTTAGCCTTAAAACTAGTGCAGTGCATTTAGATTTAATATCAAATCTGAAGTCAGTGGCGTTCATTGCTTGTTTCAAAAGATTCATAGCAAGAAGGGGCAGGTGTGGAAGGACAATCGTACAGCATTTGTCGGTGTAGCGAAGGAATTGCAGGAAGCCAAAGAGCGTTGGTTAGTGAAGGATACATTTGAACACTTAAGTTTGAAAGAGACGGAATGGAAGTTTATGACTCCTGCGGCACCACATCAAGGTGGGATATACGAAGCAGCGGTAAAGTCGATGAAATATCATTTGACGAGAACTGTTGGAGCGAAGGTTTTGGCATATGAGCAGGGTTTGACATTAATTACTGGGATAGAAGCCATCTTGAATTCAAGACCGCTACATCCATTAAGCAATGATCCTGATGATTTGCAGGCGTCAACGCCAGGACATTTTGGTTGGTGGACCGCTTGTTTTACCGTTAACGTTTATAACCAATGAGATGCCAAATACCAAGGGCATACAATTGTGGAAGGAGCGCAAGTGTATGCATGCACTCTTCTGGAGCAGATGGAAGGTAGAGTACTTATCTACTCTATACGAGAGAAAGAAATGGAGAAAGGAGAAATATGGCTTGACAGAAGGACAACTCTGCATAATCAGGAAAGAAAATTTCCCATCATCGGAGTGCGCGGATTTTAAAACTAATACCATGCAGGGATAAGGAGCGTGGTTCTGCAAACAGCGAGCAATCAACTTACGACACCGGTACAGAAGATGTGCATCTTACGAATCAAGGAGCTTGAATGATTTATATTTTAAAATAAATTTGTATTTAGCAGAGATATATATGTAAAATAAAAGCGAAAGGGATGGAAAACCGTAGGTTTTCGCCGGGACTGTATCGAATCGCATGAGTCCTGGCAACTCTGCATTCGATGGTCACATAAGTATAAGAATATATAATTAAACGTAAATGAAACTTAACGTAAGAACTTAACGAAAGAGTGCTTGTTCTGCGAAAAAGGTCTCTACAGTACAATCAGTATTCAACGAGTGCCAAACTATGATTCTCCTACATATATGTCAAAGGCAGATATCTTATTTTCGTTAAGTTTAAATGAGTGTAATTCAGCAATAATTTTAAGTGTTTACTTTTAGTTGAATTCAATACTATTTTTAATTCTATGTTTTTACATTATGATGCAAGGTATTATTATTTTGCCCGCCTTGAAGTATCTTAGGGATATCTTCAATCATCTGTTGGTATTGGTGCTATTCGATGGATTGATCTGCGGATAATGCCCCTTTTTGTCTTGACATCAGCGACTCGAACCTTACCATCTGAGGATTTCACCAAATGTATAATTCTTCCCAATAGCCAATTTTGTGCAGATGCATTGTCATCCCTAACTAGAACTAGTGTGTTAAGTTTAACGTTTTTGGACTCAGACTGCCATTTAACTCGCTTTTGTAACTCAACAAGGTACTCCTTTGACCACCGATTCCAAAAATGTTATTTTATCAACGACAGTCGTCGCCATCTGTTCAATGCAGACATCTTGAAATCAGTAACCATTGGTTCAGTTACGGCATTCATTGGGCCACCAATCAAAAAATGCCTAGGTGTAAGGACTTCTTCATCACTCGGGTCACTGGACATCGTATACAATGGTCGAGAAATTAATATGGCTTCTATGTCTGCTACAACAGTAGACAACTCTTCATATGTAAGAAAGGCTTCACCGATGGTACGCTGGAGGTGATTTCTTACTGACTTAACCGCCGCCTCACATAGACCACCGAAATGAGGAGTTCTGGGCGGTACATGATGGAATTGGATTCGTTCAGTAGCGCACCATTCACCAATTTTTCTTTCTATTTGCTGGTCCAGGAAACTACGTCTAAAGTCTTCTAGCTGGTTACGGGCTCCAACAAAATTCGTCCCGTTATCGCAGTACAAATCTTGGCACAAGCCCCTCCTTGCCACAAATCGCTTAAGTGCCGCAATGAAACCTTCAGCAGATAAGTCAGAGACGACCTCTTAATGTATAGCCTTCACTACAAAACAGACGAAGACTGCTACGTAGGATTTTGTAGTTCTCTGCCCTCGCAGCTTGTAAGTCGTTTGGAACGGACCACAAAAATCGACACCAGTCTTCAAAAACGCTCTTGCAGGCTGGACTCTGCCGGCAGGTAGATTGCCCATAATTTGTTTCAACATTTTGGGTTTGTACTTGAAACACTCCCAACAGCTATCAACGACCTTCTTTGCAAGTCCTCGGGCATCTATCACCCAGAACCTCTGTCTCATGATTCCAACGAAAGCTTGTGGATCTGCGTGATAATTTTTATTATGTAAAGATATAATTAGGTTTTTTACAAAAGGATTAGATCTAGGAAGAAGGATAGGACATTTAACACAATAAGGAATGTCCGCATTTAGCAGACGCCCACCGACTCGAAGGAGTTTAAGTGAGTCACCGTCAAGGAAGGGATTAAGATTTTTGACGGGACTCGCTGGGCTAATCATATGTCCTTTCTTTAATTTACGGATTCCCTCCTGAAAGTTCGTTTGTTGAATATTCCAAAGAATTCTTTGCAACGCATTATCTATCTCATCGGTTTTGAAAGGGGTGTTTTAACGAGTTTCATCTGCTTCAAAAAATTCGGCTCCTTTCATCTTTTTACGAACTACAATTATCCAACGAAGTATTCGAGCGAATATTTTACATATTTTGTCAATAGATTTAAAACACAAAAAGTGTTTTTCAAATGTTTCATCTATAATTTTTGACAACAAAACCACATTGCATTTTCGCATTCCAGGAGTATCTTTTTTTATCATGGACAAATCTTTTTGTTCAGGCCACGTCCCTTCTGGTAACTCAAGGAATCTTGGACCCAAAAACCATCTGCTTTCCATTAATTCAAGTGCAAACGCCCCTCTAGATACAATATTTGCCGGATTTTGTTTTGTGCTTACATACTTCCAAGCAGCCTGTGGTAAAATTGTCTGTTTCTCGATACGCTATTGGCTATAAATACTTCCCAATTAGAAGAATATGCTGACAACCAACACAAGAAGAGTTCTGAATCAGTCCAGAGACGAATGGATTCAACTAAGTGTACAAAATTTGGAAGGATTTTTGACACTACAGAAGCTAACATTTCCGCTGCACATAATTCCAACCTCGGCAAGCTTTGAGTTTTGATTGGAGCTACTCTCGACTTCGCTGATATTAAGATACAAGAAAAAAGCCCATTTTTATCAATAGTGCGCAAATATACACAACAACCATAAGCACGTAAAGGCGCATCTGAAAATCCATGGAGTTGTATGTTTCTTGGGTTCAATGATGAAATGTATCGTTGAATTTTGATTGATTCTATCTCCTTTAAACGTTCTGAAAAACTTGCCACTCAGTGAAAACTACGTACTGCAACCCATCTGATGATGGGTTCCACTTGATTCCTAGTCTTAATAATATCTGCATCATTGATTCTAAGTGGTTATGTCCTATTCTGGGACGACCTCCAACAATGTTTTTTCATTTGTCCACCATTTTCGAAGTTCGAGCCCTGCGCTAAGTAAAAGAGTTCTAACTTGCTCATAGATACTAAATATTTCCTCCGGCGAATCTCCTCCACTGATTAAGTCGTCCATATAAAAATCCTCGTTCAAAACTTTAGATTCCAATTTAAATTTCAATACCCCTTCTTCTGAGAGAGTTTTGAGGCAACGAGTCGCTTGTTACCGTGTTTAACTGGTAAGCCTTTAAATCATCTGACCGATTTTCCCTCCAGAGAATGCATTGATATTTACGATCCTTTTGATCCATTAGTATCTGACGATATATTTTCGAAATATCAGCTGTCAATGCGAATTTGTAGCAACGAAACCGTAAAATAATTGAATAAAGATCATCTTGCATGGTAGGACCTTTCATTAAAATGTCATTGAGAGACTTCCCAGATGAAGTTCTGGCACTGCAATCGAAAACGACCTTCAGTTTTGTAGTTGAAGAATCTGGTCTTAGCACATACTGATGGGGGCAAAAGTATATCATCTGTTTAGCCTCATTGAAATTAACCTCTGACATATGTCCAAAATTCTCGTATTCCTTCATAAAATTCACATATTGAGCTCTAATAATGGTATTCCTCTCAAGTCTTCTTTCTTATGACATAAATCTATTTTTTACGATTTCAAAAGATTCTCCTAACGCTGATGGGTCTTCTTTGAATGGAAAACGTACGACAAATCTACCTGCAGAACTTGTTCGAGTTGTATTAATGTAATGCTCTTCACATCTTTTCTCCTCAGGCTTGAGAAAATCTAGCGTTATGGGGTAGTTTTCAATTTCCCAAAACTTTTTCATGTGAAGGGATCGCACCAGCGATCACTTAATTAATTGCCTCAAACCTCAAAACAATTAATAGAACATTCAACCTGCTTCGATATTTAATATCCATATTCCCATCGCATTACATTTCATGATCAGCTATAGCAAAGCCAAAGCACAAACAATACAACATTCATATTTCCGTTGGCACACTCAATGCATTGTGCATATAGCTATAAATTAATGCTCATATAGTTCAACTGGCACCTTCAGTGCACGAGCTATACAGGGTGTCCCGAAACTCAACGTCAAGCGGGCACCGGGTGGAAGGGTAGGTTATGTCCGTACTGGGAAAAGTAAGGAAAAAAATCCATCTCGCTTTGTTTAGTAAAAATAGTAATATTTATAAAAATTATAAAAATCGTTACGCTAGACCACACTTTTAGGTACTGTGGTCACAAATTTTCATATTTTGCGGTGTTTATTTTTTTATGTAATCCTTACTAACTATGCTATTATTCCCAATTAAAAATCCAAAAATAAATATCGTAGTTTTCGTAAGAAAAATAAAATTTGACTGAGTCATGGTGAAATTTTTTCTTTAAACTTAACTTTGATACTTCATACTTAAAAAAAAATTTACCGCACTACCCTCGGCAAGTTATTTAAAAAGTTGGCCCATTTTACCAAGATTTCAAAATGGTACAACACTTGCTAATTATTCACCCATAACAAATATAATCCGCTGTGGAGCATTATAAATTAGGACTAAAAAATTGGAAAGTATTATATTGTTCCCTATTGATGTATTACTGAAAACTTTATCTATTCATAAATCTTAATGAAACAAATGAAAAAAATTTAATACATTTATTTTATCTAAAAGCACTTTACACTAAAGCAAATGTTCAAATTGTTTACCCTCGGCACGAAAACAGGCTCTGCATCGCCGCAGAAAAGATCTGTTCATCAGACGTCCAAATCTCCTTGCATTAATATCTTCTCCTGCTTCAAGAATTTTTTGGCGTAGTTCGTCTCTATTTACAATTGGTTTATCATAAACTTTTTCTTTTATGCAGCTCAAGTAAAAGAAATCGAGCGGGTTTAGGTCCGGAGAACGAGGAGGCCACAAAATTGATCCAAGGCGCCCAATCCACCTATCGGGATACTCAGTACTCAGGTAATCCCGTACTAGACGAGCATAATGTTGAAACCAAATGTCTCGATAGATGTTCAATGGTACATTTTCTAACAAATTCGGCAGTTCATTTTGTAAAAAATGCAGGTAGTTTTCGCCATTTAGATTTTCTGGCAGCTCATATGGTCCAATTATTTGTCCATTTAAAATTCCGGTCCAAATATTTATTTTAAATTGATATTGAGAGCGGTCTTCACGCATAAAATGTGGATTCTCTCTGTGCCACTCATGTAAATTATGCAAATTCAAATAACCCTCTTTTTTAAATGTCGATTCATCGGTCCATAAAATATGGTTGAGAAATTGCGGGTCTTCACTATTTTTGGCCAACATTGTTCTGCAAAAATTGACTCTAGGAGCGTAGTCACGAGGTAACAAACTTTGTACTCGTTGTACATGGTACGGGTGGTAGCTGTTTTCTTTTAAGATTCTATGAGCAATGCTCTTCGGAACTCGGCAGCAGAGGCATTACAACCGCATTCACCGTAAATAATGTGCATGCATAAACAGAAATTTTTAGTCTGCTGCTTTTTTGTGATTTTCACTTTAGAATGATCTGTATGCAGCTGCAATCCGTTAGTTTGTTCTGTTTTCTGAATTTGATGGATATTGCCAGGAAGTTGCATCTTTTTTTGTTGTGTTGGCCAGTGTTTTTCTTAACAAGGGTAGAATTTTCCAATTTTTTAGTCCTAATTTATAATGCTCTACAGCGGTTTAAATTTTGATAATATTTTTTATGGGTGAATAATAAGCAAGTGTTGTACCATTTTGAAGTCTTGGTAAAATGGGCCAACTTTTTAAATAACTTGCCGAGGGTAGTGCGGTGCATTTTTTTTAAAGTATGAAGTATCAAAGTTAAGTTTAAAAAAAAAATTTCACCATGACTCAGTCAAATTTTATTTTTCTTACGAAAACTACGATATTTATTTTTGGATTTTTAATTGGGAATAATAGCATAGTTAGTAAGGATTACATAAAAAAATAAACACCGCAAAATATGAAAATTTGTGACCACAGTACCTAAAAGTGTGGTCTAGTGTAACGATTTTTATAATTTTTATAAATATTACTATTTTTACTAAACAAAGCGAGATGGATTTTTTTCCTTACTTCTCCCAGTACGGACATAACCTACCCTTCCACCCGGTGCCCGCTTGACGTTGAGTTTCGGGACACCCTGTATAATATGACACCAAATATTCAACAACACTTTCAGTGATTGAAGAAAAACAAACATAATTAAGGGTCGCTGACTTATGGTAGTAAAATATGCATCATAAGCAAGCTAGCCCAAAACACTTGAAGTGCATGGCTATTATGCTGATGCTGCATTTTATGGGAATTCTTATTGAATATCGAAGTATTGTTGAATATCAATACAGGCATTATTTTATTGACAAATGTTGTATAAAAAGAGAAGAATAAAATTAAAACACGGACTTCTTATTCTACATTCAAAGATTGCGTTTTACTTAATAAAGCAACTCACTGGAGTCAAGGCAATTTTTTGATATAATTATAGCAATATAGACGCCCTATAGAGCTACTCGCTTTTGGTTTAAGGTTAAGGCTACTCGCCGGACCACGTCTAAATTGCTAAGGAATATAAGTCAATATATATACTCCAAGCATTATCCAGCATACAGACTTTGCATGGCGATCTTGCCAGACTAAAGGACTAAGAAGAAGACTTTAAGCGAAGCTGACAAGAAGATCTGCTCGAGCTCCGACAAGACAACCTGTGCTGCAGATTTAATAACTTTCAACCGGTCAGAGGCATTTACACCATTGACATCGTCGCCGATAGCTACAATCAACTAGAAGAAACAAGACTTAGCATAGGACACATCCAGCTTAGATGTCAGAGAAAATCCGCTTGGCTTTGGCAGCCAATCTAATAGAGCAGGCCCAGGCTCTAATTAACCAACCGAAAATAAAAACAGTGGAGGCAGGACCAAAGCCTATCACTATAGAGGATTATAAAAGGAAAAACAACATAAAACGTACACCGGAAGCAAACATTCCACCAGTAAGCAAACGAGGGGGAAAACAGGTAAAACTAAAACAACACCTCATCGAGCTGCATAGATTAGCCAACATACCTGGCCTATCTATAGAAGGAAGACAGAAATATCTAAAAGAGATAAGAAATCTAAAGGGAGCTATCCGCTCCTCCAGGCAGAAGAAAAGAAAACAAAAACAACAAGACGAAAAGGCGCTCCATAACCTGTTTGAAAAAATGGTAGAAAACAACAAGAAGCATCTCTAAAGAATGGGTAAAGGACAAAATAGAAGAGGTAGTTGTGAACAACAACGGACCCCAATTAAACAAAATTAATGAAAAATCTAACTATGAAATAGACTTGTAAGCAATTTTAATAATTATAATAATAATATTTTTCTTAAAATACGTCCACAGGACAGTTAAGAGAAAACTTAATAATATAGTAAGAAAAGAAATAATAAAAAATAATATTATAGGCAGAAGAATAAAAAAAAATTATAAAAATTTTTTAATAAATAAATATACATATGTATTCTTTAAAATTTTTATGTATCAAAAAACTTATGGAAAATCTGAATAATATTATAGAAGAACTTCACCACATCTTGAGAAATCTGACAAAAAACGGACCAAATAAAAAGAGGTCAAAAGAGTCAGGAAACCAAAAAAAGAACAAGTTGAAGAAATTTTCAAAAGAGCGCGTATTCAGGCTAAACTCTTAGAACAAACATTATCCGAACAAGGGAAAAACGACCTTCAGCCACTTTACGATAATTTATATAGATATCATAAAGAGGCCTTAGAAAGAATTACAGCTAGTATAAAGCAAGAAGACGTAGAAAAAGAACCAATTTTAGTAACAACAAAAAGTACAGACAAAATGGCAGAATTTGATTTTAGTAAGGCACAAAAGTTGCCTGTACTTAATTGCGAAGCAAATGACAAAAGAGCAGAAAATATTAGGGATTTCATAAATAATATAGAGTTTTACCATGGTACATTAAATGAACCTTCAAAACCTATGCTAATCAAATTTATATTGAAATGTAAAATCCAAGGAAGGGCATTGACTGAATTAGGAACTGCAAAAATTATAACAATTGAACAATTAAAACAAAATTGAATTGCGAAATGCGGAGATAAGGACACAATAGAGAGTATTCAAGCTAAACTAGATAGATCACGTCAAAAAAATCGACCTATGCGAGAATTCGTGTCAGAAATAGAACACTTAGTATCAAAAATTACAGAATTAGAAAAAACCATACAAGGGGAGCAGTCTAGAGGAACATTAACAGCAGCAAATGAACGTAGAGGTTTAGCGTTTTTAAAACAAGGAGGTAATGATAGATAATTTTGGATAGTGCAAGGCATACAAAAATGCAAGATGCTATAACACATCTTTTAGAGTTAGCTCCAAGTACAGACCAAGTAACAGAAAATATCAGATATGCCAACAATTTTAGTTATTCTAATGCCCAAAACCAAACAAACCAGGATTTTTCACCTCGGGGTTTCACAATAACTACCAAAATAATGCTTATAATTCTAGTAACATGAATCGAAATTTTCCACGACAAACATATTTTCGTAGCAATTACTTTCAAAATTTCCCAAGGCAAAATAATTTTAACAATAATAGCAATTAAAAACGATCATATTACCAACCACGTTTTAATTAGCCACAGAATAACAATTCTATTCAATATAATAACACAAATAGAACCAATCCAAATAACATAAATAGACAAAATAATAACCAATCTAATTTTTATAGAAGGGACAATACTTATCAAAATAATTCCAACATAAGAGGCAATGAAAGAAACGCGGTGAAGAATAACCGAAATAATAATAGGGAAAGGGAAACAACTTATATTATAGATGAGGGAAACGAAATACCCACGGAGGGGGAAGCCGACCTATCGGGGGGAAATCTGTAAGCCCAATACAACACATAGCTATATGTGCAGGGGGCATAACAAACGGCCTATATGTAAAATTTAAGATTAACAATAAATCAGGTATAAGATTTTTATTAGATACAGAAGCATCAATTTGCACAATTAAGCAAGGAGTTCTGGATAAAAATACAAAAATAAATGAAAATAAAAAAATAACAATACAGGGTATTTCCGGTAATTTAAGAACAGTAGGCACTAGCATAAATAGCGTTACAATAGGACAACGCGAAACATCCTATACTTTTCATGTAGTACAAGACTCATTTCCAGTACCTGTAGATGGAATCATTGGTGCTGATTTTCTTAAAGATTTTGGGGCAGTAATAGATCTAGAACACTTTGTATTAAAATTATCTTCAGAAGCTTTCCAAATTTCACTTCCAATATTAAACTCAGAACAACTTATTTCACTTACCATCGCACCCAGATCCGAAGCCACCTATTAGCTTAGTAGTAAACATTTAGATACAAGAATATTCGATTCACAAGAACTTTGTGAAGGAGTTTTTATGGCAAGTTCTATTTCTCAGTCGAGAAACGGTAAAATTCCAATTAAAATTTTAAATACCCGAGAATCCGAAGTAAGAATCAAATAGATAGAACCCAAGTCCACACCAATATCAGAATACCATACTATAGCATACGAACAAACTATAAACCCTTCAAATTTACGAACAAAACAGTTACTTAAAGAAATAAATTTCGAAACTCTTAATGAGGAGGAAAAATATGAACTCAAAGCTATATGTTCTAAATTTCAAGATATTTTTCACCTAGAAAGCGACAAATTAACATACACACATATATGTAGGTCAGGCCCACATATCACTCAAGGAAGGAGCTACTGCAAAATATACCAAACCATATAGATTACCTCACTCTCAGAAAAAAGATATTCAAATCGAAGTAGAAAAGATGCTCAAAGATGATATAATAGAACCTTCAATATCCGCCTGGAACTCACCTATTCTTGTAGTTCCCAAGAAAAAAGATCCCATAACGGGAATACAAAAAGTCAGATTGGTAATTGATTATAGAAAAGTAAACGATGTTATTGAGAATGATAAATTTCCATTACCCAATATAACTGACATATTTGATATGGTTGGAGGTGCAACATATTTTTCATGCATAGATTTAAGCCAAGGTTATTATCAAATGGAATTAGAGAAAAATAGCAGACCTTGCACGGCCTTTTCAACAGAAAACGCACATTATCAAATGAAACGACTTCCCATGGGTTTAAAAATATCACCCAGCACTTTTTCAAGAATGATGTTGTCATGTACTTGAATAAATAAGAACAGTGGAGCGAATTATGTTATTGATCTTTATTCCTAGAGTTGACTTACATGACTGACTTAAAGCTACTCTTAATCTACTTGCTATTGCTTGTACTTATGAATACAGACCCAGGGGTAAGGTATGTTACATATTACATATATAACACTCCTTTCTCCTTAAGGTTTGAGTTATTTTACATAATTCAAATTCAAGTTATTTTTCACTTAAAATAATACAAATTTATCATAATTATTTGTTCCTATTTACTATTTTTATGTGACTTCAAAAACTATATACATTAACATAATTCATAATTGATAATCAATTCAAAGATGTATTGATAAACATAATATATATACATATATAAATATTAATTTAAATAATGGGATATCTTACAGGTTTCTTTCTCGTTCTTTTAGCTTTACTTAAAGATAAAGGTGTATTCGGTTTACTGTCTTCCTCATTTTCATTTTGATGCTTAGGCTCTTCCTCTTCTTCTTTAGAATTTGATTTTAGTGGTACTAATTCAGTAGATTCATTGTAATAGCTGATAGTTTTACTGGAATCAAATGTTACCTTTCTTACAACCCTTGGCCTCAGCTGATTACCATGAGCTTTACGAATTGTTCCATTTATTCTTATAAGATATACTACTCTAGAAATTTTATCATGTATAAATGCTGGTATCCATCGCACAAAGTTATTATAACTGCAGCGATACCAAACAGTTTGGTTTTTATTAAATTGAATATCTTTGTTCAGTTGGTGATATTTTTGTTGCTGTTGCTGTTTCTTTTTAAAGACTAAATTTGATTTATGTTTCTGGTTAAATTTATTGCTGTGATTTTTCTTAAATTCATGTCCGATTATTTTGTTCTTTACTGGCCTTATAGCATCTAAAATAGTTCGCGGAGTATATTTAAAAATTAAATCTGCTGGTTTGGAATTGGTAGTAGTTGAAGGAACATTTCTATGCTTGAATAAGAAGTTCTCAAGATGAATCTCAATAGGTAAATGTTTTATTTTGTTGTCATGGAAATATTTTTTAAGACTGGATTTCACTGTCTGCACAGCTCTCTCTGCACTACCATTTGATTGGGGGTTATATGGTGGTGATTTGGTTAAAATAATATTATTTGCCTTAGCAAAATTTAGGAGTTCAACTTTTTCTTTAGGTAGGCCAAAAATACAAAATACCTTCCTGAAAATTGAAATAACATTCGCTGCTGTCGTTTTGCTCATAATATGAACATCAATCCACCGTGAATAAGAGTCCACTATCAAAAAAAATGTTTTGTCTCTAAAATAAAAAAAATCAACATGAAATCGTTCGAATGGAAATGCAGTAACCGGCCAAGATGACAATGAGACGACACCAGGTTTCTTACTTTCCTGCTGACATGCGTTACATGTTCGAACATAGTGCTCAATGTGACGGTCCAAATTCACCAACCACATTGTACCTCGAGCCATTTCCTTCATACGAACAACCCCTAAATGTCCCTCGTGCAGAAGTTCTAACATTTTCCCTCTTAATATAGTTGGAATTACTACTCTACAACCTAACAATAAACAACCTTCATCTGAAATAGAGAACTCCAATTTCCTATTATTGAGTTTTTGTAACACCTTATCTTCAATTTTAGTTGGCCATTCAGAATTCGTAAAGGAAATGACTTTGCTCAAAATTCCATCCTTTGATGTTTCAATTGCAATATCACTTGCATTCAAAGGTAAATTACCAGCTATACTAAAAAAATTCATCATAGAATTAGAAATTTCAGTTGGTTCCTTTATAGGTAACCGTGATAAAGCGTCAGCGTTATTCATAGCGCTTCCTTTCCTATAAACTATTTTATAATCGTACTGTGAAAGTATTAACGCCCAACGCTGCAATCATGCTGCAGCTATAGCGTTGTTCTTTTTCTCACCAAATATATTCTCCAAAGGTTTGTGGTCACTATAAATGGTGATTTGACGTCCATAAATATATTTGTGAAAACGTTTCACACTAAAAATCACCGCCAGAGCTTCTCGCTCTATCTGAGAATAATTTTTCTCAGATTTTGATAATGTGCTCGAAACGAACATTATCGGGCGTTCGTCACCGTTGTCTTCAACGTGGAATAATACTCCACCAACACCATATGAGCTAGCGTCACAAACTATACCTAATGGTTTATCTTGTGAGTAATGTACCAACATGTTATTTTCATACAACCAAAGTTTACTATCTCTAAAAACTCTCTCACAATCTTGGTTCCAGCTAAATGGTTTTTCCTTTTTCAAAAGTTCATACAAGGGTGCCAACCGAGCAGACAGATTTGGGATAAATTTATTATAAAAATTCAACAGACCTAAGTACGCTTTCAGCGATGTCACATCAACTGGTGCAGATGCGTCAATAATTGCTTTCATCATATCAGATTTGGGATGAATTCCATCTCCATTTATCTCATGCCCTAAGTATTCAACCGATGTTTTAAAAAATTGACACTTGTCGATGCGAACTTTAACGTTTAATTGATTAAATCTTTTCAGGACTTCAACCAAATTTAACTTACAATCATCAAACGTTTCACCACCTATAATGATGTCATCAATGTACCCCCTAACATATTTCAGGTCCTTCAGAATGTCATCTATAACACACTGAAAAATCGAAGGTGCACTTTTAATTCCAAATGGAAGCCTGGTATATTGAAATAAGCCCTTATCAGTATTTATGGTAACATACTTTTGAGACTGTTCTGATAATGCTATTTGCTGGAATGCTCCTGCTAAGTCAAGGATGCAAAAAAAAGAACAGTCTTTAAAACAACACAAAATATCTTCAATTCGTGGAATAGGGTAATGATCTGCTCGGACGTACTTGTTTATCGTCGACTTACAATCCATGCAGATTCTTAAGGATCCATCTTTTTTTTCCACAACAACAATTGGGGTAGCCCACTCAGAATATCTGACAGGTTTTAAAATTCCTACTTCAACTAGCCTTTCTAGCTCTTTGTAGACCTTTTCGCGTAGCCCATACGGAACCGTGTATGGCTTTTGGAAAATAGGGGATGCTCTTACATCAAGTACAATCTCTGCAATATGATTCTTAATAATCCCAGTATAATTACTATCAAAAACTTGGGGAAAAACTCTTAAAATTTCGCTCTTTATATTGTCACGTGAACTAATGCTATTAACCTTAAAATTGTTCTTCCAATCTTTAAAAAGAACGTTCAACCATTTTCTTCCTAATAGAGGCGTAAATTCCTTTTCAGTTCTAACTACCACCAAATCCAGGTAACTAACTTCATTTCCAACCAGAGTCTTCACCGCAACTTCAATAGCACCAACAACAACAACATTTTCACCAGTAATTACATTAAGTTTTTTATCAAAAGGCTTCAACTTACAATTTTTTAATAATTTTAAATACATGCACTCAGATATAATAGAAAGACAGGCACCCGAATCAACCTCCATGCTTATCTTAATATAATTAATATTCAAAGTAATAATGAGTGGTTGTACATAGTCTAAGCCATCAAAGTGGCAACTCTTGTACTGTCAAAGGAAAAGAAATTCAGCTCCGAGAAAAAAATTTGTTTTTAATTAAATTAAAAGATATAAAAACTCTAAAATAGTTTTAATCCGATATTTAAACCCTGTGCTTTGGGCGATAATAACAAGAAGATCAATTCCCACACCCAAAAAAAAAAAAAAAAAAAAACAAAAAAAAAAACAATCCTCTGGAATCGACCACAGCAGCAGCGGCGGCGCGGCGCGACAGCAGTGCTCCATATCATTGAAACTGCATCAAAGCAGAAAAACAAACTTATTGTTCAACCAATTAGTAAACAGGTACGTGAACATTCCATAAAAGAAGTGGCAGTGTTTTTTAGCCCAACGAAGTTGGAATTTTGATCGACAATTACGAGTAATTTATCCCAAAAACCCTACATCTTATTTGGACTTTGAACCTTAGTTGTAAACAAACCCAAAGAAAGGTCCATTAACAATAACATCCTTACAACTGTCAAACTGTTATGATCATCATATATTTCAACCCAAAAAAAACTTCAATAATTATTACGACTGTTATACACAACGACAGCATAGTTAGTCTTACCATTTGCAGCGACATCTAGGACATTTTCTTCAACTACTCTAACAATACTCACATCTCTTTACATTAACAGAGGTGGTTGCTGTATTGGCTGTCAGGTTTACTCCTAACTGAACACACTATTCTTCGCTTAATAGAGTTTTCTCAGCCAAAGGAGATTTTGTCGAAACATACTTTTAGGTGTTTTAACGACCTTATTCAAACTGGAGCAGGGAGCAAATAAAAAACGTGTAAGAGGACAAAACTCACCGGATCCTTTACAACCGTGCAGCAAAAAAATTCAAATAACGAAAATGACTGACGAAGAGTGTAATAATTCCCTTAACAGCACAATGGTCGAAACAACAACATGGAGTGAAATGATGGTTGAATTCCGGAAAATGCTTAAAGAGGAAATGTTAGTAACGTTAAATAAAGTAGAAACTAATGCAACGGATATACAACTATTAAAAACACAAAATCATGCCTTAAAAGAGGAAATAAAAGCTCTCAAAGAATTCAAAACCGAAAGTGAAAAGAAAAATGAACAATTTGACAAACATATGAGAAGAAACAATCTAATTTTTCACGGATTCGGAACACAAAAAGTGGATAGAAAAAGTATCCTAGACCTGTGTAGAAATATCCTTGGAGTCACTGAAAACATCGAAATAATAAGAATGATGCAAATCGGAAAATTAAACCAACCTAGCTACTTAGTGGAGTTTCAAAACAACTTAATAGTAGCAGACATTTTAAGAAACACATCGAAACTTGCAAATACATCTTATGGCATAAAACGAGATTTAACGAAAACTGAACGCCACCATCAAAATTGTCTTCTCCGAATTAGAAGTGATATGAAAAAGATCAACCGGGCTAAGGTAATTAAGTTCAAAGGCAATTTCCTCGAAATAGAAAGCAACATCTTCAAAATAGTGGAAGGAGAATTGAGATGCGGGGAAAGAGCAGCAAAGGAGGTGTTGGAAGAAATATATCAAAAAGATCTTTCGAACATAAATTTCAATTTAATTAATAACTAGCAGTTAGAAGTCTGTCGCGATTTTAGAATAAGTAAAAATGTAAATGAAGTCAAAAATCCAATTAAAATTATTTCCTATAATGTACACGGCCTAGGCAATAAAACATTATATTCCAATTTCTTCAAACATATTTGTAACCATGAAATTTTCTTTTTATTTGAAACATTTTTAACAGAGAGTTTCGAAAGATATGCAAAATTTTTCAAGGGTTTTAATCTTCTGTGGATACCTGCAGTAAAAAGTTCACGTTTTGGAAGGGCAAGTGGAGGGGCAGTTTATGGGATAAAATCATGTGTTAGCTTCAAAGCAAGCTTCGTGAAAAAAATGGAAAGAGATCTAGTTTGTATAGCCGAAAGAGGATCTGAGCTCTACATCATTCCGATATACTTGAATTGTAACAAATGGGAAGAGGACTTCCAAAGCCTTAGTAGCTCCCTTCAAGAGGGAAATATCCGTCAATTTGTTACTATAGGGGATTTCAATGCCAGGATAGGGGAAAATCAAGTGATACCAAATGAAATTACAGCTCTTAACAGCCAGATATCAAACGAAAGAAAATCAAAGGACAAGGTTGTAAATGGTAAAGGTAGAAGGCTTTTAGAGTTATGTGATGATTTTGGAATGACGATTCTAAATGGCCGGACAAGAGGCGATACGGACGGCAGATTTACTTTCATGGAAAGAGTTGGATCATCTACGATCGACCTGTGTTGCGTATCTTACAATGTGCTCCAGTACGTGGAGAGTTTCAGAGTAGAAGACCAGATCCACTCGGACCATATGCCCATAGTACTAACGCTGGAGCTAAATACAAATGATGAACAATCTGTAGAGATGAAACTACTCCCCAAACTAAGATGGACCAATATACTCAAAAATAACTATACTCAAAGGTTAGTCGAATATATCAACGCTTCAGAACAAACAGAATGGACTACCCAAAACCTTACTGATGCTATAAAAACTGTCACTGGGAATCAGAGGTACACCCAGAGAGCTGTTGGAAAGGAAAAATGGTACGACGAAGCTTGCGAACATGCTCGGGAAAAATCTTTCTTTTGGTTAAGAAAACTGCGACGCAACCACACGTTGACCACAAAAGAAATGTATCTTCAATGTAACAAAACATATAAAGCTCTCTGCAAAAAAAAGAAAAGAGAATACTTCGAAGCATTGGGAGAAAAACTTAAAGTGGTAAGAAACACACAAGATTGGTGGAAACTTGCAAAAGAGCTCAAAATTAACAACTTTAAGAAAGGCAACAACATAACAAGTGGTATCTTTAAGAACTATTTTCATGGCCTTTTAAATCCATCGACCTGCATCGTAGAAGTTGAAAACATAACGCCATGTACAAGTATTCCATTACTAGATGGAGCTATCACAAACTCAGAGATACGTGACTTTCTGAATAACACTAAGACAAATAAAGCACCAGGACAGGACAGAGTACCTTATGAGTTTATCACAAATGCGCCGGATGCAGCTATAGACATTCTAAAAAAAGCCTTCAACCGTATGCTTTCATCTGGAAAAGTAGAACCAAACTTTAAAAAATCATTGATATTTCCCATTCACAAAAAAGGAGACTGTAATTTGGCCGAAAACTACAGAGGAATATCCTTTATGGATTGTGTGGCTAAAACATTCGCCGGTGTTCTATTGGCAAGGCTTCAGAGATGGGAAAAAGAATATAGAATTTTAAACGAATACCAAGCCGGCTTTCGAGAAGGATATAGTACTGCAGATAATCTTTTCAATTTATTCAACATAATAAAACTAAAAATGCATGAAAAAAAGAAAGTGTACTGCTTCTTTATAGATTTTAAGGCTGCTTTTGATCTCATTGACCGCAATGCTCTTATGTATAAGCTAAACAAGTCTGGAATATCAGAAAAAGTTTTAAAAGTCATCAGAGACCTCTATGAAGACACTGAGTCAGCTGTTTGGGATGGAGAAAAACTCTCGGAGTGGTTCAAAACATCAATGGGTGTAAAGCAGGGATGCCTTCTTAGCCCGCTTTTCTTTGCCCTATACATTAACGATTTGCACGAGTATATTGGTGGCGGGATTGATTTGAATGGAACACTGATACGTTTACTCATGTACGCAGACGATATTGTTGTCATGGCGGATAAGGCAATCGTTCTTCAGGGAATGATAGACAAGATTGCTGAGTACTGTAGACGCTGGAACCTGACAATCAACCTTGAAAAATCAAAAATTGTTGTATTTAGAAAAAGAGGAGGGCGACTAAGTGCACAGGAACAATGGAAGCTCAATAACGAACAGATAGAAATTGTAACAAAATATAAATACCTTGGTGTATGGATGACCCCTGGTTTGAGTTTGACCGAACATTTTAAAGAGAGGACAAAGCTGGCCAGACAAAGTTTAAACTTAACATGGTCAAACTTTACTGCCAACAAGGATGTAAGACTCTGCGCAAAGATAGAACTCTTCAACGCGGTCACCAGGGCTATCGTAACATATGGAGCACAGGTCTGGGGACATACAAAATATGAAGAAGTGGAGAAGTTACAAAGATATTTTTTTAAAAAAGTGCTCGGTCTACCAAGAATAACTCCAAACTATGCGCTTACGTTGGAATGCCAAATGAAGCCTATTCTCGAATATACGATGCGGTGCCATTTGAACTACATAGAAAAAGTCTTCAATTGCTATGAAGACAACAGACTACCAAAAATACTGGCTAGGAGTGTAATGGAAAAACAAATTTACTGGTTTGAAGCGTGGCAAAACTCGCCTAACCCAGAAGAACTGGTGACAAACAGGAACCTATTTCACATTTTTGTGGACAACGAAACGCAGAAAATTGTTGCCGAAGACCTCCAAGAAGCACTTCAAAGAGCGAATCTGACAAGGTCACATGGACTGTACCATCAGCTTAGCTATGAAGTTGGCAGGAGCTATGTCGGCGATAATCTAAAAACCCCTGCAATAAGATGGATCTTTAAAGCAAGGACAGGACTCGTAAAGCTAAATGGAACAACAAGAACACGACAAGAAAATATGAACTGTTCACTTTGCAACATGAATGAATCAGAATCATACATGCATTTTATGGGATTTTGTCCAATACTAAGGGGGATTCGCAGAGATTGCTTCGGAACCGCGACACTAGACGAAAACACCATGGTCAGTCTATTGGATGGAGAAAGGGATTGGTTATGTCTTATCAAATATCTGGAAACAGCCCTCAAATATCGACAAAATTTAATCGACGAGTTTAATTATTAATAAAAAAAAAAAAAAAAAAAAAAAAAAAAAAAAAAAAAAAAAAAAAAAAAAAAAAAAAAAAAAAAAACCTATATATATCTACATATAAATAATCATGAAATGAAAACAAGAGTTTGTAAAAATATCGGCGAAAGATCGCGACAGACGACGAAAGTCAATGTTGTAAAGTTGTTTTAAAATAAATTAAATATCTCATATTGTAATTTAAAAATAATTTATTAAAATAAGCGAATTGGTATAAAATCTATGTATTATTATAAGAAATGATATTTGAATAAAACATTCTACTACTACTACTACTACTACTACTAGTCTAAGCCTAGAGAATTTATTGAGAGATTACCTAACGTTAAATTTGACAACAATTGTTCTTCACTATCAAGGTGATTGACTTTTTTATAATTTTTATGTTGATATTTATGATTAAAATTTGCATGCCTTACTCTATTATATCCGCATTCATATGCATAGTGACCGTCTTTTTGACAGCGAAAACATGTGACTTTTTCGGTTGGCTTTCTCGGCCGTGATGATGCACGATGACCTTCCTGATCGAAATTTCTTCTTTTACCTTTTGAACTGTACCGTCGACGATTAGAATTTCCCATCCTAGTGTTTGTTCGTCCAATCCAATTTTGCTCACCACCGTGTAGGTTCATAGAGGGAAACGTGGCTTGGATGTCTTTGACATCTTTCTGAGTTGCTTCCATGGTTTGTGCCGATTCAAATATCTCATTAAATGTTTTGCTTAACGGTTCATTAAGCAGTTTTTGTTGGATATTTGCACTTCTTTGAGACCAAATGAACTTGTCAGATAAAGCTTGATCCAAAAAAGTACCGTACTCGCAGTTTTCGGCAATAGATTTCAGTTCAACTACGAAATCCTGTAAGGTTTCGCCATCCTTGAGACTTCTTGACATAAATTTAAATCGCTCTGCTCTCACATTCAATTTCGGTTTAAAATACTGTTTCAGTGATTTTATTAAATCGTCATATTTATAATCCCATTCAGATTTTGGCGCAATTATTGTACGAAGGATTTTATATAAGTCTCCTCCAACAAACGACACCAATATTGAAACTTTCTGTTCATCTCCATCAATTCCATTTAACACAAAAATGTGCTTTAACCGATCTACATACTGCTCAAAATCATCTTTGTCTATTATAAATGGATCAATGTTTCCACGAAAATTGCCGACACTCATTTTATTAGATGTGGGTGTAGATCCTTTTTTATCATTTTCACCAGTCATTTTAAGGATTTTTTTTATATTATTATCAATAATAATTTATTATTACAATTGTTTTAAAACGTCTTGGTTTAATAATCTGTTTCACACACGATATTTCTAATCACATGATTTCCAAAACTGGTTTTAGCTTTTTTTTTTCACAAAAAAAAATTCAGTTAATGATCATTAACGTTAATACACACAGAGAAATTTCTGTAGTAAATTTAACAAAACCGTGTTGTAAAATTTACAAAAGCGCTTTGTAGTAAATTTCACAACTAAAAACGACAAATCGTAGTACTTTTAGTAAAATTTACTACAAGTCGGGAGAAATTCGTAGTAGTATTTATTATTCTCGTACTACACTGATGGTGAAATTAAGGTACTACACATGTAATAAAATTTACAACGCAAAACAGTAATTACTGTAATAAAATTTACTTTTATTTCAAAGTTCTGTAGTAAATTTAACAAAACCGTGTTGTAAAATTTACAAAAGCGCTTTGTAGTAAATTTCACAACTAAAAACGACAAATCGTAGTACTTTTAGTAAAATTTACTACAAGTCGGGAGAAATTCGTAGTAGTATTTATTGTTCTCGTACTACACTGATGGTGAAATTAAGGTACTACTTATGTAATGAAATTCACAACGCAAAACAGTAATTACTGTAATAAAATTTACTGCATTTGATAGTAAAATTTATTACAAATGTAATTTATCTTAAACACGACTCTTTAGCAAAGACTCTTATTCTGATCACTACAAATGCAGTTAAATTTACTACACAAACAATAAAAATCACTACTAATATCGTGAAATTCATCACGCCATTTTTGTAAAATTTATTACGACTGCAGTTTCTCTCATACTCGACCCCTTAGCAAGGACACTTGTGGTAATGAAAACAAATGCAGTTGAATTCAACGACAAAACAATGAAATTCACAATTAATATGGTAAAACTCATTACAAATACAGTAGTTCCAAAAGCCTAATGTTTTTTTTTAGCAAAGACCCGCCTTTTAAAAACAGACGCTTGTTGCGATTACTACAAATGCAGTTAAATTTACCACACAAACAATTTAATTCAATATTAATGTAATGAAATTTACTACGTCATTTTGTATACACATACTGTATACACATACAGTAAAATATTTTATCCGCCTTTTCAAAAAAGACGCTTGTTGCGATTACTATTAACGCAGTTAAATTTACTACACAAACAATTTAATTCACTATCAATGTAATTAAATTAATTTACTTCGCCATTCTGTAAAATTTACTACGCCAGGTATAGGTACCTACAGTAAAAATTTTACCCATATTTTTATGAAAAGACGCTTGTGGCGATTACTACAAATGCAGTTAAATTTACAACACAATGTATTTATGTTTTTGTGTAACTTTGTGTAAATTTTGATTTTTTAAAAACTATAGAAAACTTTTGTAAATACATTTGGTTTTCAATGCTTCACTTCAAAATAAGGAAAGCATCATAAATATTGGCATAATGATATATTTCTTATACATGCATAAATATATTTTAATGCCGATACATTTTCAGAATACCTTTAGTCAGATTAAAATTAAATTATCAAGTTTTTTTGTTTCAACATTTTTAGTTCCTACTTATTACGAAAAAAAAAAAGAAAGTGTTGTATGGCAACTACAGTTGCGAACCTTTTCATTAATTCCAAAACTCAAAAACATGAAAAAAGGCTATAAATCATTAGGCCGCGCCTCCATTGGCAATATTTATTTCTGACATTATGTCAGATATTATTTCTGAAATTTATGTTTTAACATTTCATTTATTGTTATGATCTCACCAAGTAAATCTCATCGCTTGATCTTAGCAATATACTATAAAGCTAAAATAACGTAGGAAAAATTAGGCAACACAGTACACAGCTAACTTATTTACTTTAATTTTTGTCCTAACACCATATGCAAATAACTTTTTTTACTCATAACTTCAACACACTTATTAAAATTGTTTTATAAGCCCAGCCAGCACTTCATATCCTTTAAGGTAGTTCCACACTATCCCACAGTGTAATACGACATGTCAAAAATGTGTGATGAAAGAGGTGTATAATAGCGTGTGGAAACAAAATATGACAGCGCAGATCTCATACGATTTGACATGTGTTTAGATCTGAAATATTTTTTTAGGATTTATGTAAAACCATCACACATTCCTTCACACTTTTTTTGACATGTCGTACTACACTGTGGGATAGTGTGGAACTACCTTTATAGGTATTCCATTTTGAGTCCTACCATATAAATTAACTAAATTAAATTGAAAAAACACCAAAACACTACTTCCTTGAATAATTATATAAAAAACAACCAAAAAAATATAAAATACACCATGCTCAAGTTGACATGTCACCACAAACGTCAAATTTATCTCTGCATTTATTTCTTCTAAGAAGACAAGAAATAAATGAAGAAATCTATGTCTAGAAACTATAAAAATCCAGACATAAGGGAACTCCACGTAAAATATTCACTAAATGACACATTTCTTGAAATCATTCATTTCAAGTGGAGGCCCAGGGTTAAAGTTATCAAAAATCATCAAAAGGTGCTTGTTTTATTTTCATAACTTTTCTCTACTCCCATTGTAAGGGTTTCAATACATATTATTCCCGTATTTTATTGTTTGTAAAGACGCTTGTGGTCATTACTACAAATGCAGTAAAATGCATTACACATTTAGTTGAATTTACTATCATTATTGTGAATTATACTACGTTATATTGTAAAATTCATTACGAATATAGTACATCTTATTTCCGCCTTTTTTTTGAAAGGACGCTTTTAGTTTTTACTACCAATTCAGTGAAATTTACTACAAGTTCAGTAAAATTTACCACATCAGCAGTAGAATTAGCTACCACCATCATTCTAAGATTTAAACTTAAAATAAGTACCAGTGCTATCGTTCAAATTTCAATTTGTATTAAATTCCTTTTTAATTGCGTCAAAATTATTTTGGCTTACAAGGTTTTCACACTGGACCAAAAACTCAAATAGTTTGACTTTTCATGAACATGTGACTGTTTGAAGGTACTTTTTTTCAAAAAGTCCCTTGACATTTAAAATCACATACTCTGAGAACACTACACTGAAAAGTTTTTAAATTCAATGGTTTTCTTTTTTAATAGTTCAGTAGTTTGCTTTTTCTTTTGTCTCTGTGTTGTTTTTCTGTACCGAAACCGAAAGAAATCTTGCAGACTAAAAATTTATTTTTCAATGAATATTAAAAAATTAGTGATACACACATACAATTTAAAATTTTCACATTCTTGCAAACAAATGCCAACTTTTCAATTTAATTCATCGCTTATACCTGGTAAATTAGCTAAGGAAAAGTTAATCAAAGCCCACTAACTTAAAAAATATGTTATAAATATGGTTTTTGACCTTAATCCAACGATTAAATCTAGATCACCTCTAGTTTATGTTTATTATTAACGCTATCACAATTATAATGGAAGAACAATTTCAATTTTTTTTTTCTTTTTGTTGTACAATACATAAAATACTAAAAGTTAAAAGGTCACCTATTAAGCTAAAAACTTATACATATGTATTTTTTTAAGTTGTCACAATTTAATATTGAATGTAATTTAAGACTTTTCTTATCGCGGGAATGATACATTGTAAATTAATTGATATATTTCAATAAATTCACAAACTTTGTAGTATTGAGCCGTTTATCACAAATTTTCGTTTTTTTTTTGTTTATTTAAAAGAGTGTAAAATTAACAAAAAAAAATTGTAATTTTCTAATTTAGTTTCTTTTATACGCATACACCTATTTTTATACAGGTTATTTTTTATTGCACCTAATGCAAAAAATCAGTTGTCAAATTAATTAAAAAAAAAAAATCTATTTTGTTTAGTTTGCACTTCAAAATAACCCAAAGCACTTTTATTGCTTAAGCTTTAAAACCAAAAAAAATATTCCTTACTCTTACTACTTTTACCTAGCGCATTTGTATTTGCCGCTTTCTGAAACGACAGCACTGCATGCGCAACGTATAGAAATTGCAAAATGGACAGCGCGCGCGGCTAGCCATTCGCCATTGCAAAGTATGTCTGATATTGAAAAGAATAAAAAATAATTGGAATTGTGTTTTATCGTTCTGTTTCTGCCGAAACAAATTAAATTAAATTCAGTGCGCGAAAAACGTGAAGAGTTATTCTTTTAAAGAACGTAAAAACATTAAAAACATTAAAACATTAAAAACATTAAAAACTTGAAAAACATGAAAAAAAGCAAAAAAATAAAAACGAGAAAGATAAAAAATATAACAAAACTAAAAGGACTTAACAAGGTAATAAATTGTATATTTATTATATTATATATAGGTATTATATTTATTATATTATGCCTATTAAGATTTCTTGACAAAAAAAACTACCACCATATGACCAGAAACACAAAAATGCCTTTTCTTCAGCATCTATCCATGCGATGTTGAAGATTTTAGTGTTTCCTAAATTAGGTTACATATATATATATAATTTTTAATTGAGTAATTAAAACGCACTAAAAAAATGATTTCTTCCTGTTCATGAGAACAGGGCAACAAAAATACAATATCCGTTTTTATTTCTTTGATATATTTTTTTATTGAAGCCTCAGATCCCTTACCGTTGGTCGGGGGAAATCTTTGGCTGTAAGTGATCGTCTTAAAACTGAGAGTATGCTTTGTCAAGCAAACCCTTTTATAATACATTGTTGCTTATGCAGCAGAATAGTTCTTTTGACTGCTTAAGATTATCTTGTTTATGGTTAGATACTTAAATGCTTATGCAGCAGAGCTGCTTATAGATTTCAGTGTTTCTTATCTTCGATCGTATTATTTTCGATTGAATTTAAAGTCTAATTCTTTATCTGTGGGCGCACAAGCGATCTGTGATATAACACCTCCCCCCAAAGATTCTTCTATGGGTTGGAAAGCGACTCTTGGAAGATTTACATTTATTTTAGTTTGGTCCTTTTTAAATTTCAAAATTATGTATATAATGATTAATAAAATTACTATTGCAATTATAAGGTATAAAGTTGTTTTTGTTTCTTTGTGGGCTAGTTTAAGTTCTTTAATCTCTTTTATATTTTCTATGTTTTGGAAATTAATTTTTTCAAAAGTTATTTCATTTATTTTGGTGTAATTAATATTTAATATAGTATTTGGTAACAATATTTCGTTTTTATATTCCATTCGCTTATAGGTTTTATTTTTTATTTCTACGTAACAATTTTCTAAAGAAATCAAATAATTTCCTTTTATTGTTATTTCTTGGCTATTACAATTGTGATTAATTTTTTCAATCTTAGAATTAATAATTATAATATTGTTGTTTCCTATTTCTAATACATCTTCATTATGATTTTCAACTAGATTACATTTCATTTTATTTTCATAAATATGTGTTATACAATTATCATTTATTGATTTCAAATATTTCTTAAGATTAGTGTTATTATAGATTTCTTTTCCTTTTGCTAAATACATGTTTTGATTTATTTTGAGTTGGAAGTTCTTATCAACATTTGGTATTGGTTGTACATATATTTTTTCGTAAACTTCATCGGAAAAGTTTGGAATTTCTATGATAAAAATTATGTTTTTATTATAAAGAGCTAGGTTAAGTTTTATGTATTCAAGAGTTTCTAACCTGATGTTGTTTTTACTTATTTCTTTTTCCGTTAATATATCTCTACTTAGGACTCCTAGCTTTGAAGTTAATATGATATCTTTTATTTTTTCAATATCATTTAAGATGTATCTAATATTTTCTTTTATTTCTATTTCGAGTTTAAACTTATGGAAGTCTCTTTCTAAATCTTCGTGAGCGTTGTTAAAATTCTTTATGGTTTCAGATATCTGTTTGGCTTTGGAATTAAAGGTTTCTGTAAGGGTTTTAATCTGATTGTTGAAATGGTCGTTTATTTTTATTTGTTGATTTAAGTGTGTAATTGAGTTATGGGTATTTGTTTCAATAATTTTAATTTGTTTTTCAAATTCTAGACGATCGTCGTCGTTCATTGTTCCGTATAGGAATTTCATTCCTGAACCTATTATATTTAACAGTCCTCTTTTATGCCTTTGATGGGGAATTATAGTTTCAAATTCTTTCCTGCAGTGATTCATCATATTTATAATTTCTTGATTATGCTCTGACAAATTGTTTACATCATTTTCTAGTATTGGAAGTTCCTTAACGTTATTTTCTAATAATTTTATATTCTGTTCGTAATTAGTTAAGTTTATTATATGAAGAATTTTAGTGTAGTTGTCTATAATCTTCTGTTCTCCTAATTGTAATATTATAAAACCGTTACCGTGGTTTAAGTTTGTTATTTGTAATTCCTGTGTTTTTATTGTTAAAATGAAAGTTGTGAAAATTATTATTTTAACTAATGTCTTCGTTTGTTGTTCCCATAGTTGCTTGGTTGGAAACATTCGTTTTGGTTGTTGAATTAGACCTGAAATCAAGGATTTCATTCTTAAATTTTTTTTCTTTATGAAACTGATCTTTATGGAGAATACGATTTGCTTGTTTTTTAAAGGGGTTTCCTTCTTCTATTGTATATTTTTTGTTACATTTATTAATTACTTTAGCTTTTTTATATTTAGGGGTAATTTTATTTTTTATTCTATCTTGTGCCGTTGTTTTAATAAATTCTTCATTTATATCAGTATCTTTCCTATTTTCATTTATTTTATTCAATATTTTTTCTTTTGAGTTTTCTATTTGTTTGTAGATGACTTTATTATTTAATTTATTTAAATGAATGTCGATAGGTTTTTCTTTTGTTGTTAAGTGTATTGTTTTATTATAGATTGAGAGAGTTTTTATAACTTCGTCTATTAATGGGAAAGGATCATCTGTTTTTTCTACTTGAGTTAAAATTCTGAGGTGTTCGTTTAAGGTACTATGAAATCTCTCTATATCTGAATTACCGGTGTGTCTATTAGCTGTACTGTAATGTACGTCTATGTTGCTATTGGACAAAAAGTTTTTTAATGTTTCTGCAACAAAAGCGTTTTCGTTATCTAAGGTTACTATTTTTGGGTTAGCCATATACGAGAATATTTTAGTCATGGCGTTAATAACATCAATATAAGTTTTATTTTTGATTCGTTCAATCGCTGCGTATTTAGAAAATTTATCAATACACGTAAGGTATTTCCTATTTTTATCTCTGTACCATATATCTAGGTGATAGTGTTCATGTGGACCTTTGGGTGTTTCCGTTTTTTCGTAAGGTAGTTTTAATGGATGTCTTTCTATTTTCGTCATACAGAAGTTGCATTGGTTTATTATTTTATTAATTAATTCCTTAAAATTCGGGATATAATATTCTCTGATAAGTTCTAAATAAAGTTTATCAATTCCTAAATGATTAAATTCTTTGTGTGTTTTAAGTATAGTTTCATATGCATCTTTTATATTTAAATCTTTTAGTAATTTTGTACTTCTAAATAATATATTCTTTTCATTTTATTTTCTTGGATCCATACTTTCTGAAATTCGTTAAATTGTTCATCGTTTGCAATGTATATAGCATTTGTGATATTTGTATCAACTTCATTTATTATTTGTAAATATAATTTTTCATTGGGGTTTAAACATTTAAATGTTATTCTCCTTTTACCAACATGCGGGAATGAAATTGTTTGATCACCATTTACGCTGGAATCAAGGACAATTTGTCTCTTAAAATAGTTGAGAGGTTTTTCGCTAATAGGTATGAAAAGAGAATTATCTTCTTCTGCACTATGATTGGTTCTTAAATCTTCTTCTTCTAATATATTTAGTTTTGGTTCCACCGTTGTAATTTGGAATTAGGTTCTTTTAAAGTACTTAGCCATACTAATGGCCTGTGGTCTGTTCTGATTGTGAATTTTCTTCCGTACAGATAGTGTCGGAATTGGGTTGTTGCCCACACAATAGCTAAAAGCTCTTTTTCTATTGTGGAATAATTTTGTTCATGTTTATTTAATGTTCTTGATGCAAAACATAATGGACCATGTGATTGACTAAGGACTGCACCTACAGCAAAATTCGATGCATCGGTAGTCAATATGAAATCTTTTGAAAAGTCAGGGTGTCTGTTTATTATGTTATCGGTCATCATGGTTTTTAATTTTAAAAATGCGTTCTTGTAACTTTCTTCATTTATGTTTATTTTAGCATTCTTCTTCAAACAGAGTGTAAATGGTTTTATGATTTTAGCGTAATCCTGAATGAATTTACGATAGTACCCTGTAAGTCCAAGGAATGATTGAATTTCCTTCACTGTAGTGGGGATTGGAAAATTTGGAATTGCTAGTAGTTTTTTGGGATTTGGTTTAATACCATTAGGAGTAATAACATGACCAAGAAATTCGGTTTCATGTCTCATGAATTCTGATTTATTGAGAGATACTTTCAGATTAGCTTTTCTTAAAACGTTTAGTATTAATTTTATGTGTTGACTATGTTCTTGTAAATTTGTAGAGAAAATTATTATATCATCTAAATATACGTAACAAATTTTACTAATGTAATCTTTTAAGACTTCATTCATTAATCGTTGAAAGGTCGCGGGGGCATTTTTAAGTCCGAATGGCATTCGTAGAAATTGATAATGTCCAGAAAGTGTACTAAATGCCGTTTTTTCACGATCGTTTTCTTCTATTTCGATTTGATAGAATCCATTAGTCAAGTCTAAAGTACTAAAATAATTGCAATGCCCAAGCTTGTCGAGTATTGCTTCAATGTTAGGGATTGGGAATTTATCCTCTTTAGTTTCGAGGTTTAATTTGCGATAATCGATAACGATTCTCCATTCTTTGTTTCCGCTGTGATCTTCCTTTTTAGGGACTATCCAGATTGGAGCGTTATATGGGGATGTTGAAGGCTCGATAATTTTTTGTTCCAACATTTCCTTAATTTGACGATTAACTTCTTGTTTGTGAATCTCTGGGTATCTATAAATTCTAGTATATATAGGTGAATTATCGTCAGTTGGTATTTTATGTTTGACATAATTGGTGAATGTCAAATCATCACCTTTATTATAAAAAGCTTGGTTCATTTGATTGATGATTTTGAATAACTCAGATTTTTCTTCGTTATTTAAATGATCTGTGCGTAACTCGTTGGTAAAATCTGGTATTTTAAGATCTTCTTCAATGTTATTCATATAATTTACCATATTTTCATATTCAGTTTCTTCATTTTTATCAAAGAAGAGTGGGAATGGTAGTTCATTTATTATTAATAATTTTTCTTTGTAAAGTATTTTTGCATTATTTGGGATTAATATATTATTACCTAACAAACCATTGTATTCATCAGAAAATTTATAAATTTGAAATTCAGCGTTTTGTAAGATAGGTATAGCAAATTTGTCTTTTGGAAAAATTGCGTCTTTAAAAATAGTTATGGGACTACCTGCTGTTCTAATTGTCAGTGGGGTAAATCTTGTTTTTAAATATTGTGGTGGAGTATCTTCTTCATTTATTATACTGTTCGTTGCACCAGTATCGATTAACAATCTGATAGACGTATTTTCTTTTGTTAGTTTGATATAGGGTAAGCCCTGTTTCGTGTCTCCGAGGCTGCATATTGAAAATTTACATCATTGGCTTTAGATTCTTGTTCAATATAATTGTTTTTAGGAGGATTGTTTCGTCGGATTTGAGATGAGCCAGGATCTATATCCATTGGTTCAAATTGTTGAGGGTATTGCTTATAATGTTGCCTGTTTTCATTAGGTCTTTGGTAATTTGGATTGTATTGCCTCTGGTTGGAGTAATTAGAATTAAAGTTATTTTGGGGGTTGTATGGCTTTGGTTGCCAGTGATTTCTAAATGGGTTCTGATTATTGTTTCTAGGGTTAAAATTATGTCCGCTATTTATATTTTGTTTAAAATTATTATTTTTATGTCTAACTTCCTTTTTGTCATTTGAAATATTCAAGTCAGGACTGCGACTGACAAAACCTGCCTGTGACAATTCGTGGAGGGCTAACTCCATGGTAGAAGGTTTTAAAGAGTATAAAATAGTTCTCATGTGAACTGGTAATTTTTCCTTGAATATATTTAAAGCCGTATTGTTATTTCTAGGAATATCTAAATGATTGTTTTCTTGTAGGCACTTTTGGTTAAGTAATGAGAGCGTTTTTTGAATATAATTATAATACTTGAGGACATCTCCTCTAAATTGCGAGTTTCTAAGGTCATCGTATAATTGATAGCTGTTTTTAAAACCGCCAAAATTTTCTAATAACATAGCTTTTATATCACTCCATTTAGTTAAATGGGTGTGAATTTCAATTACCTGTCTGGCGCGACCTATAAACTTTGATTTAAGTAGGTTGACACACATTTTTTGGCCCTGCTCATTATAAGTTAGTAGGGTAGGAATTATATCGTCGACGTTGCTAATAAAGATCGGTAGGTCTTCTGTTCTGCCATCAAACGTTGATAATCGTTCGATGTATTTTAAGGGGTTGAGTTCTAAGACTCTTTTTAAGTTCATGTTTTGTACAATATTATTATTTATGCCTAGTTCTATATTAGGGGCATTCCATGAAAAATGGTAACTTTTAATGAAAATATATTGTATTGGTAGAACGAATGGAAACATGGATTATTTAAAGATCTATAAATATCCTCTCTTGTATGAGTTGTCACATCTCGAAAAACAGTTTTATAGCCACAGGTAACTTTAATTAGAAATGTATTATGTTAACAATGCTGAAATTGCAGCAAAAACGCCATGGGAAAAGGTCGGCCCTATTTCAGGCATTTCGCGGTTTCATATACTGCAGTGTGGTGGAAATACACTACATGCTAAAGTACACAATTTGCACCAAGATGACCACGTTTATCAACAACCTCCTTTGAATTTGAAGCTGTAATTTCGTACACGTCGGGCACGTGACAAAACTGTCGGGCACGTGATGGCAGATATTATGCACAAATTCAGAATAACTATTATGTTTTTTGCTCAATTTTTTTTTCTTCGTGAAATCTTTGATATATTATTGTTTTGTAGAATATGCTATTTTGTTAATATTATTCAAAGTTTTGTTAAAATAAACCAAGAACAAATGATATAAGAACTTTTGGTTGTTTTACTGTCGGACACGTGAGACAAAATACTTTATGTATAGTTAATAGATTGTTGCGCTTTTACTTACTAAATTTTTTGGCCCATCAAAGCGATGACTTCAATTTATCTAAAGATATAAAGCATAAACTAAATTCATGTGATATGCTGTTTTAATTTAATTTTTTTGTAGTGAAAACAACGTACAAAAGTCGGGTACGTAACAATGGAAAGCTCAATTATTACCTTGTTGAACTTGTGCGGCTTGTTGTGCTGCTACATTTTGTTGTTGTGCTGCTGCTTGCTGTTGTGCTGCTGCAATTTGTTGTGCTGCTGCATTTTGTTGTGCTGCTGCTTGTTGTTGTGCGTTCATGTTTCTATTTTTGTTTTGTATGATAAAACGCGAAAGTTTTCTTTTGAAATCAATGTTGATGATTTTTTTTTGTCTATTCACCGGTGTTTTAGTTTTAGTTCTTCTATGCTTCCTCTACGGAAATCGTAACATATGTTTGCTTGAAGATTTTTTATTTTCTTCGCAAATCTTGAGTCACTACACTTGAACTGAACTTTATTTTTTATAAAAATTTTCGATTTTTACATATACACCACCGGGTTTTTATATTCCAATATTCGTTTGGAAATAGTGAATAATTTTTTTTTTTTTTCGATACGTCCCGTGTTCCAATATACGTTTGGAATGGTTCGATCACTAGATTGTGATATTCTCTATTATTTGCACTAATAGATTTTTTTTTTCACAATCCTACCGACTGCGCCATTTTTAATTGAGTAATTAAAACGCACTAAAAAAATGATTTCTTCCTGTTCGTGAGAACAGGGCAACAAAAATAAAATATCCGTTTTTATTTCTTTGATATATTTTTTTATTGAAGCCTCAGATCCCTTACCGTTGGTCGGGGGAAATCTTTGGCTGTAAGTGATCGTCTTAAAACTGAGAGTATGCTTTGTCAAGCAAACCCTTTTATAATACATTGTTGCTTATGCAGCAGAATAGTTCTTTTGACTGCTTAAGATTATCTTGTTTATGGTTAGATACTTAAATGCTTATGCAGCAGAGCTGCTTATAGATTTCAGTGTTTCTTATCTTCGATCGTATTATTTTCGATTGAATTTAAAGTCTAATTCTTTTTCTGTGGGCGCACAAGCGATCTGTGATATAACATATACAGGGTGATTCACCAGCGTTGTGCCAAAAAGCTAGAGCGTGTAGGTTAAGTTGAGACAAGAAAAAAATCGTACGGGAGGGGGGGTCTATTCCCCTCCGTTTAGCCGGGAGGGGCAATTTTCTGAAAAATTGACTTATTTTGTAAAAAAAAATATTTAAAATCAACGGGTTCGTTTACAACACCGTGTTATACCTTTTTGGAAAGCCAAAAACTTTTCCTTTTATATTCTTTTTAAATTAAATTGTTTTAACGAATAGTTTAAAAAATATAAATTTTCAAACTCAAAATTTTGAAAAAAAATTTGAAAAAATAATTTTAAAACTAATTTTTTTCAAAATTTTACGTAATTAAGTATAATTTTTGTTCTCAGAATTCAACGCTTCCATTAATCTTTAATCCAACACTGAAAACCGTATGGCTCTACGACTTTTTGTTGCCAAGGTATTCAAAAATAACCGAACCTACTTCTTCACAAAAACACGAAAAAATTGGCTAAATGGTCACTTGTGCCATCCCGTAAGGCTAGGTTTTCTTGTTTTTGTGAAGAAGTAGGTTCGGTTATTTTTGAATACCTTGGCAAGAAAAAGTCGTAGAGCCATACGGTTTTCAGTGTTGGATTAAAGATTAATGGAAGCGTTGAATTCTGAGAACAAAAATTATACTTAATTACGTAAAATTTTGAAAAAAATTAGTATTAAAATTATTTTTTCAAATTTTTTTTCAAAATTTTGAGTTTGAAAATTTATATTTTTTAAACTATTCGTTAAAACAATTTATTTTAAAAACAAAATAAAAGGAGAAGTTTTTGGCTTTTCAAAAAGATATAACACGGTTTTGTAAACGAACCCGTTGATTTTAAATATTTTTTTTACAAAATAAGTCAATTTTTCAGAAAATTGCCCCTCCCGGCTAAACGGAGGGGAATAGACCCCCCCCTCCCATACGATTTTTTTCTTGTCTCAACTTAACCTACACGCTCTAGCTTTTTGGCACAACGCTGGTGAATCACCCTGTATATATATATATATATATAAATATGGCCAGAAACACAAAAATGCCTTTTCTTCAGCATCTATCCATGCGATGTTGAAGATTTTAGTGTTTCCTAGTTTAGGTGAATCCCGCGCTACATATATAATATATATATAAATATGGCCAGAAACACAAAAATGCCTTTTCTTCAGCATCTATCCATGCGATAGTGAAGATTTCAGTGTTTCCTAGTTTTGGTGAATCCCACGCTACTTTCAACATCCCCCGTTTCCCCCTAAAAAAATTATTTAAAAAAAATTTCATATAAGAGGTGTTTCTTTGGACATATGTCTTTCAGGGGTACAAATAAAGCTATATCTCGAAAGTTACTTATCCGATCGTTTTTATTTTGGTCACGATGAGTCACTAATGAGCTAATCCAACTAACTGCATCACCAGAATTTTCATTGTATGCATATTAAGATTTTTTGACAAAAAAAAACTACCACCATATTGACCTATGATATGGTCAGAAACACAAACATCAACTTTTCTCAGCATATATACATCCGATAGTGAAGATTTTAGTGTTTCCTAGTTTTGGTGAATCCCGCGCTACTTTCAACATCCCCCGTTCCCCCCTAAAAAAATTATTTAAAAAAAAATTCATATAAGAGGTGTTTCTTTGGCCATATGTCTTTCAGGGGTACAAATAAAGCTATATCTCAAAAGTTACTTATCCGATCGTTTTTATTTTGGTCACGATGAGTCACTAATGAGCTAATCCAACTAACTGCATCACCAGAATTTTCATTGTATGCATATTAAGATTTTTTGACAAAAAAAAACTACCACCATATTGACCTATGATATGGTCAGAAACACAAACATCAACTTTTCTCAGCATATATACATCCGATAGTGAAGATTTTAGTGTTTCCTAGTTTTGGTGAATCCCGCGCTACTTTCAACATCCCCTGTTTCCCCTTAAGAAAATTTTTTAAAAAAAATTTCATATAAGAGCTGTTTCCTTGGCTATATGTCTTTCAGGGGTACAAATAAAGCTACATCTCGAAAGTTACTTATCCGATCGTTTTTATTTTGGTCACGATGAGTCACTAATGAGCTAATCCAACTAACTGCATCACCAGAATTTTCATTGTATGCATATTAAGATTTTTTGACAAAAAAAAACTACCACCATATTGACCTATGATATGGTCAGAAACACAAACATCAACTTTTCTCAGCATATATACATCCGATAGTGAAGATTTTAGTGTTTCTTAGTTTTGGTGAATCCCGCGCTACTTTCAACATCCCCCGTTTCCCCCTAAAAAAATTATTTAAAAGAAATTTCATATAAGAGGTGTTTCTTTGGCCATATGTCTTTCAGGGGTACAAATAAAGCTATATCTCAAAAGTTACTTATCCGATCGTTTTTATTTTGGTCACGATGAGTCACTAATGAGCTAATCCAACTAACTGCATCACCAGAATTTTCATTGTATGCATATTAAGATTTTTTGACAAAAAAAAACTACCACTATATTGACCTATGATATGGTCAGAAACACAAACATCAACTTTTCTCAGCATATATACATCCGATAGTGAAGATTTTAGTGTTTCCTAGTTTTGGTGAATCCCGCGCTACTTTCAACATCCCCTGTTTCCCCCTAAGAAAATTATTTAAAAAAAATTTCATATAAGAGCTGTTTCCTTGGCTATATGTCTTTCAGGGGTACAAATAAAGCTACATCTCGAAAGTTACTTATCCGATCGTTTTTATTTTGGTCACGATGAGTCAATAATGAGCTAATCCAACTAACTGCATCACCAGAATTTTCATTGTATGCATATTAAGATTTTTTGACAAAAAAAAAAACTACCACCATATTGACCTATGATATGGTCAGAAACACAAACATCAACTTTTCTCAGCATATATACATCCGATAGTGAAGATTTTAGTGTTTCCTAGTTTTGGTGAATCCCGCGCTACTTTCAACATCCCCCGTTTACCCCTAAAAAAATTATTTAAAAAAAATTTCATATAAGAGGTGTTTCTTTGGCCATATGTCTTTCAGGGGTACAAATAAAGCTATATCTCAAAAGTTACTTATCCGATCGTTTTTATTTTGGTCACGATGAGTCACTAATGAGCTAATCCAACTAACTGCATCACCAGAATTTTCATTGTATGCATATTAAGATTTTTTGACAAAAAAAAACTACCACTATATTGACCTATGATATGGTCAGAAACACAAACATCAACTTTTCTCAGCATATATACATCCGATAGTGAAGATTTTAGTGTTTCCTAGTTTTGGTGAATCCCGCGCTACTTTCAACATCCCCTGTTTTCCCCTAAGAAAATTATTTAAAAAAAATTTCATATAAGAGCTGTTTCCTTGGCTATATGTCTTTCAGGGGTACAAATAAAGCTACATCTCGAAAGTTACTTATCCGATCGTTTTTATTTTGGTCACGATGAGTTAATAATGAGCTAATCCAACTAACTGCATCACCAGAATTTTCATTGTATGCATATTAAGATTTTTTGACAAAAAAAAAACTACCACCATATTGACCTATGATATGGTCAGAAACACAAACATCAACTTTTCTCAGCATATATACATCCGATAGTGAAGATTTTAGTGTTTCCTAGTTTTGGTGAATCCCGCGCTACTTTCAACATCCCCCGTTTCCCCCTAAAAAAATTATTTAAAAAAAATTTCATATAAGAGGTGTTTCTTTGGCCATATGTCTTTCAGGGGTACAAATAAAGCTACATCTCGAAAGTTACTTATCCGATCGTTTTTATTTTGGTCACGATGAGTCACTAATGAGCTAATCCAACTAATTGCATCACCAGAATTTTCATTGTATGCATATTAAGATTTTTTGACAAAAATAACTACCACCATATTGACCTATGATATGGTCAGAAACACAAACATCAGTTTTCTCAGCATATATACATCCGATAGTGAAGATTTTAGTGTTTCCTAGTTTTGGTGAATCCCGCGCTACTTTCAACATCCCCCGTTTCCCCCTAAAAAAATTATTTAAAAAAAATTTCATATAAGAGGTGTTTCTTTGGCCATATGTCTTTCAGGGGTACAAATAAAGCTACATCTCGAAAGTTACTTATCCGATCGTTTTTATTTTGGTCACGATGAGTCACTAATGAGCTAATCCAACTAATTGCATCACCAGGATTTTCATTGTATGCATATTAAGATTTTTTGACAAAAAAAACTACCACCATATTGACCTATGATATGGTCAGAAACACAAACATCAGTTTTCTCAGCATATATACATCCGATAGTGAAGATTTTAGTGTTTCCTAGTTTTGGTGAATCCCGCGCTACTTTCAACATCCCCCGTTTCCCCCTAAAAAAATTATTTAAAAAAAATTTCATATAAGAGGTGTTTCTTTGGCCATATGTCTTTCAGGGGTACAAATAAAGCTACATCTCGAAAGTTACTTATCCGATCGTTTTTATTTTGGTCACGATGAGTCACTAATGAGCTAATCCAACTAATTGCATCACCAGAATTTTCATTGTATGCATATTTAGATTTTTTGACAAAAAAAACTACCACCATATTGACCTATGATATGGTCAGAAACACAAACATCAACTTTTCTCAACAAAAAAACAATTAATATAAAAACGAAAAGGATAAAAACATAAAATAAGTCTAAAAGGACTTAACAAGGTAATAAATTGTATATTTATAATATAATGTAGGTAATATATTTAAATCAAACATTTGGGACTTGATTCATGCATTCATTTGAATTTGCTTCTGGATTGGAAAAAGTATATTTGTCAATTTTCTTCAAGACGCCTCATCTTAGAAACACAAAAATGCACTTTTCTGGTTTAGAAGTTAGAAGATGGTTGATGGTAGAAGGTGGTATAGAAGTTAGAAGATGGTTGATGGTAGAAGGTGGTATAGAAGATAGAAGATGGTTGATGATAGAAGATGGTTGATGGTAGAAGGTGGTATAGAAGTTAGAAGATGGTTGATGGTAGAAGTTGGTATAGAAGATAGAAGAGTGTTGATGGTAGAAGGTGGTATAGAAGTTAGAAGATGGTAGATGGTAGAAGGTGGTATAGAAGTTAGAAGGTGGTATAGAAGTTAGAAGATGGTTGATGGTAGAAGGTGGTATAGAAGATAGAAGATGGTTGATGGTAGAAGATGGTTGATGGTAGAAGGTGGTATAGAAGTTAGAAGATGGTAGATGGTAGAAGGTGGTATAGAAGTTAGAAGATGGTTGATGGTAGAAGGTGGTATAGAAGTTAGAAGATGGTTGATGGTAGGAGTTGGTATAGAAGATAGAAGATGGTTGATGATAGAAGATGGTTGATGGTAGAAGGTGGTATAGAAGTTAGAAGATGGTTGATGGTAGAAGTTGGTATAGAAGATAGAAGATGGTTGATGGTAGAAGGTGGTATAGAAGTTAGAATATGGTAGATGGTAGAAGGTGGTATAGAAGTTAGAAGGTGGTATAGAAGTTAGAAGATGGTTGATGGTAGAAGGTGGTATAGAAGATAGAAGATGGTTGATGGAAGAAGATGGTTGATGGTAGAAGGTGGTATAGAAGTTAGAAGATGGTAGATGGTAGAAGGTGGTATAGAAGTTAGAAGATGGTTGATGGTAGAAGGTGGTATAGAAGTTAGAAGATGGTTGATGGTAGGAGTTGGTATAGAAGATAGAAGATGGTATAGAAGATAGAAGATGGTTGATGGTAGAAGGTGGTATAGAAGATAGAAGATGGTTGATGGTAGAAGATGGTTGATGGTAGAAGGTGGTATAGAAGTTAGAAGATGGTATAGAAGTAAGAAGATTGTTGATGGTAGAAGGTGGTATAGAAGATAGAAGATGGTTGATGGTAGAAGGTGGTATAGAAGTTAGAAGATGGTTGATGGTAGAAGTTGGTATAGAAGATAGAAGATGGTATAGAAGATAGAAGATGGTTGATGGTAGAAGGTGGTATAGAAGATAGAAGATGGTTGATGATAGAAGATTGTTGATGGTAGAAGGTGGTATAGAAGTTAGAAGATGGTAGATGGTAGAAGGTGGTATAGAAGTTAGAAGGTGGTATAGATGTTAGAAGATGGTTGATGGTAGAGGGTGGTATAGAAGATAGAAGATGGTTGATGGTAGAAGATGGTTGATGGTAGAAGGTGGTATAGAAGTTAGAAGATGGTAGATGGTAGAAGGTGGTATAGAAGTTAGAAGATGGTTGATGGTAGAAGGTGGTATAGAAGTTAGAAGATGGTATCTGACCAACTTTTTTTTTTAATTTTTCATAATTTGAACATTTTTAACTTTTTTTCAATCTTTTGAAATTTTTTAATGATTTCAATTTTTATTTTACTTGTTTCAAGTTATTTTCTATTGTCTTTAAGTAGATACGTACTATGGCTGACCCTGAACTTAAAGAAAGTCAAAATTCAGAGGGTGATCTAATTGAAGAAAGCTTGATTTGGGTGAAATAAATGAAAACATAGATTTCAATCATGAAATATCAAGCAAAAACTCAGTCGCAGTAGAATATGTTTTCTCATATAATTTGCAAGAGGAAGCAATTTACGATATATTGAAGGGATGGGGACTTTCAGAACTCTGTGAGGTGTTTATTGGTAAATCATGAATTTACTTTTTCCCTGCAGATTGTTAAATATTTGAGTTTTAGAAAAAAAAGTTGATTCAGATTGCTTGGAATACATATCAGTTTCAGACATTGGCAATTTAATTCCCCCAGAAATGATGGGATTGCGGATCAAGTTTAAGGCAAGGTTAGCTCAATGGAGATCTTTAAAGGTAAGATGTCTTTAAAAAGATGAAGTTCATTGTAAAATACATAGTGCTCAAATAATAACGATGTTTAATAATTTTTTAGAGCTTACCATTAACTCCAATATCTGAAAAACTTAGTGGGTGTTCCGAAAGTCTTACGATCCGATTCGGAAAATAGTTTCAACCAAGAAGTACAATTTATGGTGAGTCATAATTCTAGCACCCATTTTAATTTCAATTCAATTTATTAAGGTAGTGAAGATAATTTTTCTAATGAGTTTTTGGGTTTTTTTTATTATAAGCTAATCAAAATTTTTCAACTCTATTGTATTAAACTAATAGTATCTACCTATGTACCTACATGCAATAGCATTTTAATTTAAAAGAAAAATAAAGTTGAGTTAGGCATGGTAGAAATTAAGCAAATACCCTTCACTCATTTAATCTTGCGCACAATTTTTATTTAAGAATAATAGTATGCTTTCTTTAATAGAACGTTCAACAAATATTAAAATCAAACTCCCGAGGCAAAGCGTTGCTCTCCAAAAAATGGCGTTCAATTCTTCAGACAGAAAAGATCTGATATATTAAATAGTAGACTTTGCTCTATTTAACGAGATTTTATTAGGAATAAAAGAAATAAACTCATTAACTGAACAAATCATTAAACTTTTTCCGTTGGAATCCAAGGTAATATTATTATACTAACGAAAATTGTTAACTAACGAATATTTCTTACACTTATAGTCTTCTTATTACGTTCCTAGTGGAAGTGGTGGTAGAGCAAGGGGTCAGCTGTATTCAGCTTATAACAACAAAGTAAAAGCCCTAAGAAAAAGAGGAGTTTTAGCAAGGCGCTCAAAACCTCAAAAGTCTGAAAATTCATCTTCATCGTCACCACCATCGCCATCATGTTCACCGCTTACAGATAACTCGCAAAGTATGTAATAAATTTACGTTAATAAATCATCATACTGATATTATGTGAAATTAAGGGTGTTTGTTTTATAATAAATAATATTAATTTATATATTATTAATAATTTTAATAATATGGAATGTGAAAATTTTCAAAAACGAAATATGTTGGAAACGGGTATATTTATTTTTTTTAACATTATTTTTTCAGATGTAAACTACAGATTTCCATATATTTACATACTCAAATAAATTTAAAAATATTTTTTGGAAAAGTTTTTCAAAAATAACCTTTTTTAAAAAAAACTGGTGGAACGATTTTCAATTTTTTTTTCCTAGATAGACATATAGTTTTGAAATTTTATTGCATACTACTTAGTTTTTCTGAGAAAACTCTTAAACTAATTAAAAAAATAAAAGAATTTCCGAAATTATTTTAAATTTTTTTTAATATACATATGCAGCCACAAAGAAATTGCTTTGCATAAGAGCAAGTTCGTGCGACCCAGTCGTGCATTTTATTCAGTCTCAACTAGAGATCCTAACGAAATTTAAAATAATGAAACAAAGGTATCAAAAATATTCCTTTAAAAGTCAATAATTGAAATGCACTGCCATTTTTACATGCGAATATACATAGATACAGCAAGTTATGCGTTCGTCAAAAAAAAAGTTTTAACATTACGATGATAGCAAAGATCAAAAAAGTGGGTCGAAAAAAATCTGTCTGTCTGTATGTCTTATCTGTTTGTCTAGCCGTTGAAAACAGTTAAACCGATTCTGTCGAAAATTTACACATAATTTTTTTTCATAATACGAAAAATTTATTTTGTCCTAAGAAATAAGAAAGTCTTATTGTTATTTTAATTACTCAGATTTAAATGAAAAGGATTGGCTGAAATACAACTCACAGCCAATAGAGCTGGTAATTCATAAATGGAAAAATTGCTTTCATATTAGAAGGGCTGAAATTTTACAGAAGACCGCGGAGGAAATTTTTAATGAGTGGCCACTTTTTACCCAATCAATCGGCCTTCATTTGGTAAAAAAAAAAAAACAAAAAAATCACTTGGAAATTTTATTCATATTTATTATTCAAACAGATCGACTTAGACTTTATTTCTCTGTTTGGCGAAGAAGACAAATCAAATTGTTTAAAAAAGAAATGGGATGGCTTTCAAAGAACTTTTTTGCAAAGTGTCGAGGATCAATTCGAAAGTGCGAGCAAAACCGTTAAGCACTTACTACAGCAAATAAATTGTACTGATAGTAAAGGTAATAAAACAAAATATTTCAATCACGCCAGGTTTTTGAGATATTGATATATTATATTAATAGTTAAAAACTGAGTTTAATTTTTGTTTAAGTTCATTATTTGGAATTTTTAAGTATATGGTCATGGTCACCGAACGTATACTAACTTTATATAAATTAATTTCTCTCCAGATTATAAGGATTTATTAACCTACAAGCTCATCCACTTAAAACTACCTCCCTTTCAAAAAATTACACTTGAGAGTGGAAAAAAGTGGCACGCTTCAATTCAGGACTCAATCAACAGCACCTTATTAGAAGCCGAGAACCAGGGAGACATTTTAACGAAATTCAAACAAATACAAAACTCTCACAAGGGCTTACATTGCAACCTGCAACCTATGGTAGTGGCAAGTGAACAATTATATTATGTAATATCAGATAACATTTTTCATAAAACAGATAGCTTTTTATCGGCCCTTGATTCGGCTTTTAAAATAATTTATGTATTTAATCTTAAATATCCACTTCAAAGCCAAAATGTGTGGTTCTTTTTTGAGAATTTCTTTTATGATATAAATTCAAGTCCTCCTAGTTCTGCAACAACAGCTCTAATTATTGAGTTAAGAATTAAACAAAATAAAGCGGATCAAGCTGATAAACTTGATACTGACTAAGTTTCTTTAGACATTTTTAACATCCCAGTAAACAGTTTACTAGTGCTTTAGCAGATCAAGCTGATAAACTTGGTACTGACTTAGCTTCTTTAGATTTCTTCGATATCCTTTTAAACAGTTTACTAGTGCTTTAGCAGATCAAGCTGATAAACTTGATACTGACTATGTTTCTTTAGATTTCTTCGATATCCTTTTAAACAGTTTACTAGTGCTTTAGCAGATCAAGCTGATAAACTTGATACTGACTTAGCTTCTTTAAATTTCTTCGATATCCTTTTGAACAGTTCACTAGTGCTTTAGCAGATCAAGCTGATACACTTGATACTGACTAAGTTTCTTTAGATATTTTTAACATCCCAGTAAACAGTTTACTAGTGCTTTAGCAGATCAAGCTGATAAACTTGATACTGACTTAGCTTCTTTAGATTTCTTCGATATCTTTTTAAACAGTTTACTAGTGCTTTAGCAGATCAAGCTGATAAACTTGATACTGACTTAGCTTCTTTAGATTTCTTCGATATCCTTTTAAACAGTTTACTAGTGCTTTAGCAGATCAAGCTGATAAACTTGATACTGACTTGGCTTCTTTAGATTTCTTCGATATCCTTTTAAACAGTTTACTAGTGCTTTAGCAGATCAAGCTGATAAACTTGATACTGACTAAGTTTCTTTAGACATTTTTAACAGCCCAGTAAACAGTTTACTAGTGCTTTAGCAGATCAAGCTGATAAACTTGATACTGACTTAGCTTCTTTAGATTTCTTCGATATCCTTATAAACAGTTTACTAGTGCTTTAGCAGATCAAGCTGATAAACTTGATACTGACTAAGTTTCTTTAGACATTTTTAACATCCCAGTAAACAGTTTACTAGTGCTTTAGCAGATCAAGCTGATAAACTTGATACTGACTTAGCTTCTTTAGATTTCTTCAATATCCTTTTAAACAGTTTACTAGTGCTTTAGCAGATCAAGCTGATAAACTTGATACTGACTTAGCTTCTTTATATTTCTTCGATATCCTTTTAAACAGTTTACTAGTGCTTTAGCAGATCAAGCTGATAAACTTGATACTGACTAAGTTTCTTTAGATATTTTTAACATCCCAGTAAACAGTTCACTAGTGCTTTAGCAGATCAAGCTGATAAACTTGATACTGACTAAGTTTCTTTAGATTTCTTCGATATCCTTTTAAACAGTTTACTAGTGCTTTAGCAGATCAAGCTGATAAACTTGATACTGACTATGTTTCTTTAGATTTCTTCGATATCCTTTTAAACAGTTTACTAGTGCTTTAGCAGATCAAGCTGATAAACTTGATACTGACTTAGCTTCTTTAAATTTCTTCGATATACTTTTGAACAGTTCACTAGTGCTTTAGCAGATCAAGCTGATAAACTTGATACTGACTAAGTTTCTTTAGATATTTTTAACATCCCAGTAAACAGTTCACTAGTGCTTTAGCAGATCAAGCTGATAAACTTGATACTGACTTAGCTTCCTTAGATTTCTTCGATATCCTTTTAAACAGTTTACTAGTGCTTTAGCAGATCAAGCTGATAAACTTGATACTGACTAAGTTTCTTTAGATATTTTTACATCCCAGTAAACAGTTTACTAGTGCTTAAGCAGATAAAGCTGATAAACTTGATACTGACTAAGTTTCTTTTGATATTTTTAACATCCCAGTAAACAGTTCACTAGTGCTTTAGCAGATCAAGCTGATAAACTTGATACTGACTTAGCTTCTTTAGATTTCTTCGATATCCTTTTAAACAGTTCACTAGTGCTTTAGCAGATCAAGCTGATAAACTTGATACTGACTTAGCTTCTTTAGATTTCTTCGATATCCTTTTAAACAGTTTACTAGTGCTTTAGCAGATCAAGCTGATAAACTTGATACTGACTAAGTTTCTTTAGATATTTTTACATCCCAGTAAACAGTTTACTAGTGCTTTAGCAGATCAAGCTGATAAACTTGATACTGACTAAGTTTCTTTAGATATTTTTACATCCCAGTAAACAATTTACTAGTGCTTTAGCAGATCAAGCTGATAAACTTGATACTGACTAAGTTTCTTTAGACCTTTTTAACATCCCAGTAAACAGTTTACTAGTGCTTTAGCAGATCAAGCTGATAAACTTGATACTGACTAAGTTTCTTTAGATATTTTTACATCCCAGTAAATAGTTTACTAGTGCTTTAGCAGATCAAGCTGATAAACTTGATACTGACTAAGTTTCTTTAGATATTTTTAACATCCCAGTAAACAGTTTACTAGTGCTTTAGCAGATTAAGCTGATAAACTTGATACTGACTTAGCTTCTTTAGATTTCTTCGATATCCTTATAAACAGTTTACTAGTGCTTTAGCAGATCAAGCTGATAAACTTGATACTGACTAAGTTTCTTTAGATATTTTTAACATCCCAGTAAACAGTTCACTAGTGCTTTAGCAGATCAAGCTGATAAACTTGATACTGACTTAGCTTCTTTAGATTTCTTCGATATCCTTTTAAACAGTTTACTAGTGCTTTAGCAGATCAAGCTGATAAACTTGATACTGGTTTTGGTGAATTTGGAATCAAGGGCCGATACAATTTATTTTAGCTTTACATTTACTATTTATCAGTACATACATAATATATTACTCTTTTGGATTTATTAAAAACCCTATACTCAAAAAAATCTACTGGTTTTGGTATTTGGATAGAATTTACCATGCAAAATTCTGATAACTATTATCAGTTTCCGGATTAATAGTATCGTTTTCTGCATAAAAAGACTCGTTTTCTGCATAAAAAGACATTTTATCATTTTTCTGGTAAATAGAATCAGAAATATGTCTAATGAATATTGTTCTGGTATTTTGATAGAATTGATCAGACAAATTTCTGATAAATACTATCGATTTTCTTATAAATACTATCATTTTCCTCATAAAACAATTTCACAATATTAAGATGTCTGATAAATATTGTTTCGGTATATTGATACAATTTATCAGTCAAGGTTCTGATAAATACTATCGATTTTCGGATAAATGCTATCATTTTCCGCATTAGAAAAAAAAAATGCACGACTAGGTCGTACGAACTTGCTCTTGCTCTAATGTGTTAAAATGGTCTTGGGGCTTTAGATTTTGGGCAAAAAACATTGAAAAAATCATATGAAATTGTGTTAATCACTAAAAAGTCACTAGTTAAAATGTATTTTGGAGAAAATGAAGCCATCAGGTTTCTTTTATTTTTTTGAATTTTTACGAGAAAAGTTTTCAAAATCGTTCGACCAGTTTTTTCAAAAAACAGTTTTTTTTTGAAAAACTTTTCGAAAATATATTTCAAATTTTTTTTGAGTATGCCAACTTCTAGCACTTTATAGTTTTTATCAGAAAAATAAAATTAAAAAAAAAGATTAAGCCGTTTTTGGAAAAAACAAAAAATAAAAAAAAATTTTGAAACTTTTTTAAAAAACTCAAAAAAACTTTTTTTGAAAAATTTAAGAAATTATTTTATTTCTTCTATAAAGGAGCTTCTACATTAAAAATTTCATTGAAATTCGTCAAGTGGCTTACGAGAAAATCGGATTTCAAAAAACCGGTCCTATGGGAGGTACCGTTATAAGACTTTTCCTGGAAAATCTATTCCAACCGAAACATAAAATTTGCAGAGAAAATACAATTCAGAAAGTTTTATCAAAATCGTAGGAGCCGTTTTTGAGAAAAACTAATTTTTCACAAAAAATCGTATGGCAGGTACCGTTAGTTTTGGAGCTAGAATGCTAATTCCAAAAACCCCTCTGTAGGACGTCATAATAATACTATGTACCAAGTTTGAAGCAAATCGGTCCAGCCGTTTAGGCTGTAGGTAACTATACAGACAGACAGACACACGGACATACAGACAGACAGAATTGTCGGACCCACTTTTTTCGACTTACCTATCATCGTAATGTCATGTTTGATTGTTAGATTTTTTTTTACGAATGCATAACTTGCCTTATAGTACTTATAATCGCAAGTAAAAATCTATTTAAAAAAAAAACGCTTCATCGATTTTGATTTTTTTTATTCTAGGGTATACACATTGGCAAAGGAAATATTAGGTATTGCATGTATATTTAGTTTTTTCAACAAAACTCTAAAAAGCCAATTAGTTAACTTAAGAATATTGTCCACATATTTTTTCCAACAATCTTTTTAATTTTTCCATCTTTCCTCAAAATACCATACATATCCCAAGCCATTGTCTAGCATATGAGCGAGGTCATGCGACCCAGTCGTGCATTTTTTTTTATCTTTGTTTATTTATCTCCATTCTGGTAAATAATATCGGCGTTCAGATACATTTTATTCAGTAGGTACTTATTACTTTTATCTGCAGTCTGGTAAATATTATCAGCATTCAGATACATTTTATCAGTTCTGCTTATATTTATCTGTATTCTGGTAAATAATATCAGCTTTCAGATATCCAGTACGTATTTCTTTTATCCGCAGTGTGGTAAATATTATCAGCATTCAGATACATTTTATCAGTTCTGCTTATATTTATCTGTATTCTGGTAAATAATATCAGCTTTCAGATATCCAGTACGTATTTCTTTTATCCGCAGTCTAGTAAATATTATCAGCATTCAGATACATTTTATCAGTTCTGATTTTATTTATCTGTATTCTGGTAAATAATATCAGCTTTCAGATACATTTTGTCAGTACGCAAAAAGGACATTCGTTCATTCGTGAATATCCGTTCATCATCGACAGAAGTGAAATTAAGTAGGTACCTATTGTGAAAAAATAAAATTGTATTCCTTAATAAAAAAAAAAAAATAAAACAATTGAATAAAAAAACAAACAACAAACAAACAATAAAAACTAAACAGTGAAGTGAACTTAACAAAAAAAAACTTAACAGTGCGTGAAACTATGCTAGTGTTTTCCAAAAAATTTAAAAGCACAAAAGGAATAATCAATTCATGTAAAACGTTTAATATTTAAATAAATTCATTTCTATTTTTATTGTATTTATAAATTTTTATATTAATTAGTATTTTATTTGTCTGTATTTATTTGCTTTCTAGTAAACAATATCAGCGTTCAGAAAAATTTTACTAGTATCTAGGTTTTTTTTGGTTTTTGTAAAATATAAATTTGCTATCTCTTCTTTTTTAAATTCAACAAGCGTCACCAGTACTTTGCAGGATGTGGAGACGATTGATGTTCTGCAACATTTGGGTCCAAATGCTATCACGATTCCATCAGAGGTACCATCATCGTCAGTGCTTCTAAATGATGTGTTTGATATCAACGACCAAAATTTTGCATTTTCAATTGTGAATGAAAATGGCCACAAAACGTCTGCGTTGAAGTCGAACCAAATTGAAGAAAATATGGCCCCAATCGTATCTTTCACGGAGTTGATAGATTCCTATTGCTCGCAAGATCAAGCTGCTGAAGCTCAGGATCTCAAAAATCTATTCAATATTTGGAAGATTCCGAAACAGTGTTATCAGTTTTTCATTGGTAAATACAGAATCTCGCTAAAAATTTCGACGTCAGAAACTTTAAATAAAAAATATTTGGATTGCAGATGAAAGACTTTATGTGCCTGTATTGAAAGTGGCAGACCCATTTTTTTTAAAGAGGTTTGTAGAAAAATTGAATATTTCCACTGCGAGTAAAATCCTCTTTTACGACAAATGGCTGAATTGGAAAACTGGTAATGTTTTAACAATTTCGACAGTTCATGCAGCCATACCTGATCCTTTACCGAAAGCTGGCGTTTCTTTGCCCGTTGCCCAAACTGTGTCCGTCGTCAGCAAAAATTTAGTTGACATATGCTAAATTGCAAGGATGGTGAGGCAATCAAAAGTTATTACGAAAGAAATAAAAACATTGACAACAAAACCATACGTGCCTTGCTTGTAGACACTATTCTTAAATATTCAAAACCAACAATTTACATTTTACGTCAAAGGACTTTGCAAAGGTTGCCGAAGAAATCCAGGTTGCATTCAAAGAAGATCCTGTAAGAAATTTGTCGTTTTCCGATTGTTTTCAATTGAATTAATTTATTATTTTTATTCCCTTTTAGTTGGATTATTATTGTGCAACCAATAGTACCAGGAATGCAAAAGGAAAATTGATCAACAAGTTCCACAACGATAGAATGAAAATTCGTTCTATAAATCGGCTGTGTGATTTAGAGGGCTCCAATAATACAAAGCAGATACCAAAGGAGGCGTTCAATGCGGAAAATTCCGCTGATGAGGAAAGGATCCTCCATAAAATCAAGCACGATTTCCAGGGCATGAACGCCAATGAACGAATGGAAGCATGGGAGAGAACATTCAACATCCGTAAATACGACCTCCAAATGGCAAATGCAAAAACAAAACCATGGGTGGAGTTCTATGAAAAGTGGCATTTCATAAGCTTACCCAACGGCTATGATTTTGTAAGTAAAAACATAAATTTACTAACAATTTTGCAACTTCGTGAACCCAAGTTTTGTTATACCTACCTATATTTTCTTTTAGATTGATTCGGATTTCAGTCGTATGTTCGGAAACAAGAGTAACGTTTTGATGGGTACCGCAGTCAGTGAGTTTTGCGAATTCATGCTGCAACATGGGTTCCCAAAACTAATTAAAAACGTAGAGCAGAAAAAACTGCTAGCAGATTTCAAAAGGGAGTGTTCAGCGAACAAACACACGGTTTCCCAAAGTACGCATTATTATCATTGTATATATTTATATAGAAGTAATAGAAATATTACTTAACCTTTCTCTTAGCCTTTTACTTAGCCTCTTTCTTCCAAACCACAAGGCGTATAGAAATGATTGTTATATATTCTTATTTCGTTTTTCATAGACTAAAAAGTTCCATTTAATATTTTGTATTAGAAGAAGTAAAACGAAATCTGACTCCTTGAACCAAGTACATTAGGTACCTACTTGGAATTTCATAAGTTTGGTGTGTTGTTCTTGTGAGTCTAATTTTGGAATTGTCATTAGAATGAAAAACGTTGAATGCAACTTTTTAGTATATTGCAAACGCAATAAGAATATATAACATTTATCTCCGTAGGCCTTGTGGTTTGGAAGAGAGGGGCAGATCCATTTCGCATTTTGATGACTTTTTTATAAAAAGATCAATTTTGGTAGAAACATCTGAATGGATCTGCCCTTCTCTTCCGAACCACAAGGCCTAGGGAGATGAATCTTATACATTCTTTATATAATTTTTTTTTTTTAATTTTTGAAGTTTATGCCTAGAAAAAGTATAAAAGTCCTTATAAACAAATATTAATGGAGCAAGTCTTTCTTTTTCTTGCTTTCATTAATAGATTCTAAAGCTGCAATGGTTTTCAGCTACTTACATTTTGCTCTTGCACCAACCGGACGGGAAGGCTATAAAAGATTTAGCGTGGCAGACAGCCAAGAATCATGCATCCGCGTCTTTGCCTTGGCCCAAGATTACAAAGAGCACCAAAATGCAATGGCTGCAGACCGTTCAAAATCGCAGCCACCTGCAATAACGGTAATCGGGTGGCTGGAAAAGGTGGAAGAGCTTCACGTGGATTTCGACAATACCCACTATAAAGTTTTTACATTGGAGCGTGCCTTGGACATTTGTATAAAAACGTTCTTCACGCTTAACATAGCATACCCCAAAACCAGTAAGAGCTTCTGGGAGTTTGTAGACATGAAGTTCTATCAGTTGGACCAAGGAGCTACAAACTCAAAGGCACGGGCGATTATTAAACTGATGAATTCTTACCAAAAGGAAAATGCACCAGCCAATTGAAAGGTAAGCCGTCTATAATAGGGATGTAAAATATAAATACTGATTTTAATATGCAATTTTTTTAAGGATTTAGAGAGAAAGCTGAGAACGAGCCAACATTTTTTTTTTAAATTACTATATTTTATTATAATTAAACGTTATATTGTTCCAATAAAATTTAAAACCAAAAATTTTGATTGTCGTGTTTTTATTTTAAGGAAGTTTATTTTTCAGCCGGAATAAATTTGAAAAAAAAACTGGGCATAAGCGCTGCTGTGTGGGAGAGTAAAAGTAAGTATTATGATTATATTTTTAGTACATAAAGTTTAATTTTTCATTTATGGCGTTGTACTTGCTATCGTTCTTCCGATAGCATCTATCTGCAAAATAATCTCTTGCACTGGTATGTGCTATCAGAAAAACGATACATTTTACCACCACCAAAATAATGTTACGTGGTACTTGCTATCATTCGTCCGATAGCATCTATCAGCAAAATTATTTTTGCACTGATAAGAGCTATCAGAAAAACGATACATTTTACCACCACCAAAATAATGTTGCGTGGTACTTGGTATCATTCGTCCGATAGCATCTATCAGCAAAATTATTTTTGCACTGATAGGAGCTATCAGAAAAACGATACATTTTACCACCACCAAAATAATGTTACGTGGTACTTGCTATCATTCGTCTGATAGCATCTATCAGCAAAATTATTTTTGCACTGATAGGAGCTATCAGAAAAACGATGCATTTTACCATAACGCGAAATAATACTGCATGGTACTAGCTATCAGATATGTATGATAAAATCTATCAGCCCTTCTGGGAGATTCTAGTTATGATGCAATTCGATAGATTCTATCAGTATTTTTGATAAATAGTACCATGATTTTTTTTTTGAGTGTAGTCAATCATGTTCAGTTGCTTTGCTTGTAAATTATTTTTTTTAAATTTAGATGATTACTACTCACATTTAAAATGCAAGCATAAATATGAAAAAGAAATATTTTGTAAACAAGGAGATTGTCCTCACGCATTTTCCAATCTTTTTGTTTTAAAACGGCATTTAAAGACAGTTCATTTTGATTTAAATAGCAATACAAACACCTCTATCAAAACAAATTCTACTCCTCTCCTTCCTGCAGAAAATATTAACAATTTGAATGAAGAATTAGGCTTAAATTCCACGGTTCCATCTCAAAAATCAGAAGGTTCATTACTTGGTTTTAGTTTGGATCAAAAATCTTCTGAAGAGTCGTTTACCAAAAAAAAAGGATGTCGATCTCTCAGAATGTGCCTTAAGATTTGTTTTAAAATTGATGAATCACAATTCCGTTCCAAGAAATTTAGTATTTAAGGTTGTCAATGAAATTCAAAAACTTTTACTTGACCCTATTAAATGCGTTATTGAATTGAATGATTCAAGCTTAGCAATTCAAAAAATAAGTCAATTTTGTGATACAGCTTTTTCTAAAATAGAGACTGAACATAAGCTTATTAACCATTTGTCGAAAAAAAAATTACTCGAACTACCAACCAATATCACAGTTTCATCTGAAATTCAAAATACAATTGAACGAGGTAAACCAATTTTAAAATACAAGGAAATAAAAGGAACTATTCTATCTATTCCTTTTATGATTAAACATTTTTTTGAAACTGAAAATTTGCTCAAAAAAACTTTGAAAGAAATGGAAGGTCTTATGGCACATTCCGATGATATAAAAAATTTTGTGTGTGGTTCTGTTTGGCGAGAAATTCATTCAAAATTTTCAAACGAAAATAAAACGGTTCTTCCATATTTTCTTTATAACGATGATTTTGATCCAGATAATGTGCTAGGCTCGCACTCTGGAGTGAATTCAATATCTGCGTTCTATATAAACTTTCCAACTTTACCAGAGCATAAACGTTCTTCTTTAACCAACATTTTACCTGCTATGCTAATAAAAGCTGAGTATTTTAAAAAGTATGAGCATCTCGATGTTCTTCATAGCCTTTTGGACATTTTATTAGACTTAGAATTGAATGGCGTAATGATTCAGGTGGAAGGTGTTGAAAATATATATAATATATATTTTGTTTTAGGCTTAGTTACTGGTGATAATCTTGGACTTAATAAAATTCTGGGCTTCAGATCGTCCTTTTCGGCTCTGCATTTTTGTCGAATCTGTAAAGCTTCTAAAGCAGAAACACAAAATCTTAGTTATGAGTTAAAGAGCAGTTTAAGAACGGTTTCAAATTATGATTCAGATCTTTTACTTAATGACCCAAAACATACAGGAATATCAGAGGTATGTGTTTTCAATAGACTTCCGTCCTTTCATGCGGTTGTTAATGTTTCAGTTGATATTATGCATGATCTTTTCGAGGGAGTATTGAAAAATGATATGTGTGCTATTATTTTATATTTCATTAAAACAAAAAAATATTTTTCATTAGAAAATTTGAATGACAGAAAACAGCTTTTTGATTATGGAAGTATAGACTCGAAAAACTACTCCCTTCCTATAAAACTAGAGGCTTTGCAAAACAAAAATTTGAATATGCAAGCTAGTGAAAGCCATTGTTTTGTACATTTTTGTTCTTTAATGGTTTGGGATTTTGTACCTAAGGACGATAAATGTTGGCTTTTTTTTTAAATCTTCAAAAACTTGTAGATCTTTGTTTATTAACTTCATTTAATAAAAATGATTTAGAAGAATTGAAGGGTCGAGTAGCTGATCATAACAAAACTTACAGAGAATTATTTAATGAGACTCTTAAGCCGAAAGCACATTTTTTGACCCACTATCCCACTGTTATTGAAAGAGTTGGGCCATTAAAAATGAATTGGAGCATGAGAAATGAAGGCAAACACAAAGAATTAAAACAATATGCCCAGAGCATAACATCAAGGAAAAATGTATGCTACTCCGTTGGAATGAAGTTGTCTTTAAAACTAGCTAACTATTTTTATTTAAATGAAAAAGACATAAAGATTAAAATTTTTAAAGGTAAAAATGTATGTATATCTCAAAAACCGTATTTCAAAGAACTTCAAGAATGTGGCCTTGAAGGTATTCAAATATTTTCAGACAGTATACATTTTATGGGAACACCATACACTTCCGGTTTTTTTTTGTTTTATAAGCAAAGTAACTTTATTTATAAAATTTCTGAAATAGTGATTAGCAACAAACGTGTTATAATTGTTTCCACTAAATATATGTTTCAATACGATGTAAATATAAATGCTTTTATTATATCAGATAATACAAATATCATAAGTTTAAAATTAATTACGGAATTTCAATATTATCCTGCTTTGCCACATACTCTTTCTGATGGTAGAATGGCACTTAGGTTTAAAAATTTATAAATGTATATTAATTTAATTTTAATTACTACTTTTATATAAAACATTTTGAAAATGTATTAAATATTAACAAAAATAACTAAACTAAAATAAAAACACTTTATGTAATGTATATTCGATATGATACCTGACTTTGTTATTTCAGAAGTAATGTTTAGCATTTTTAATTGTATTTCAGATTAAAATTAAATTTAGTGCATGAAACAGTGAAATATATTTCCTATGTAGTAAAATGTACTGCAGATTAAAATTAAATTTATTGCATGAAACAGTGAAAACATTTAAATTATGTATAGTAAAATGTATTACAGATTAAATTTTAATTTATTGCATGAAATAGTGAAATTTATTACAGATGTCGTAAAATGTATAACAGATTAAAGTTTAATTTATTGCATGACACAGTGAAATCTATTACAAATGTAGTAAAATGTATAAAATCAAATAGGGGAGAATTTACTGCAGTTATAGTTAAATTTACTACAATTGCAGTACAAAATCCACTATTTTATGTTTTACATTTTATTACACCTGCAATAGATTTCACTGCTCCATGTAATGAGTTTTACTACCACTGTAGTAGATTTTACTACAGCTGCAATAGATTTCACTGTTCCATGTAATAAATTTTACTACCACTGTAGTAGATTTTACTGTAACTGCAATAGATTTCACTGTTCCATGTAATAAATTTTACTACCACTGCAGTACATTTTACTACAACTGCAATAGCTTTTACTGTTCCATGTAATAAATTTTACTACCACTGCAATAGATTTTACTACAACCGTAATAGATTTCACTATTCCTTGTAATGAATTTTACTACCACTGCAGTAGATTTTACTACAACTGCAATAGATTTCACTGTTCCATGTAATAAATTTTACTACCACTGTAGTAGATTTAACTACAACTGCAATAGATTTCACTGTTCCATGTAATAAATTTTACTACCACTGTAGTAGATTTAACTACAATTGTAATAGATTTCACTGTTCCGTGTAATGAATTTTACTACCACTGCAGTAGATTTTATTAAAACTTCAATAGATTCTACTGTTCCATGTAATGAATTTTACTACCACTGCAGTAGATTTTACTACAACTGCAATAGATTTTACTGTTTCATGTAATAAATTTTACTACCACTGTAGTAGATTTTACTACACCTGCAATAGATTTCACTGTTCCATGTAATGAATTTGACTACCACTGCAGTAGATTTTACTACAGCTGCAATAGATTTCACTGTTAAATGTAATAAATTTGACTGCCACTGTAGTAGATTTTACTACAGCTGCAATAAATTTCACTGTTCCATGTAATGAATTTTACTACCACTGTACTATTTTTCATTGTTCAATGTAATAAATTTTACTACAACTGTAGTAGATTTTACTACAACTGCAATAGATTACACTGTTCCATGTAATGAATTTTACTACCACTGCAGTAGATTTTACTACAACTGCAATAGATTTTACTGTTCCATGTAATGAATTTTACTACAACTGCAGTAGATTTTACTACAACTGCAATAGATTTTACTGTTCCATGTAATTAATTTTACTACCACTGCAATAGATTTTACTACTACGCCAATGGATTTTACTGCATTACGTTCTAAAATTTTAAAGCAACTACAATAGATTTTACTGTTTATGTAATAAGATTTACTACAAATGCAGTAGATTTTAATTCTCACTTTTAGAACAGTGACAGTAAATTTTACTGTTTCTGTAATGAATTTAACTGTCATAGCTAAAAGTATTTTTTATTACATCGTGGAGTAAATTTTACAACGTGTTTAGTAGGTTCGGATTTTACTGCTTTTATCGTAAAATTTATTTCAGTTTTTCGTAAATTTTACTGCTTTTTTCTCTGTGTGTATAAAACGATCCTCGTCGCCAAAAATGTCATGTACTTGAATAAATAAGAACAGTGGAGCGAATTATGTTATTGATCTTTATTCCTAGAGTTGACTTACATGACTGACTTAAAGCTACTCTTAATCTACTTGCTATTGCTTGTACTTATGAATACAGACCCAGGGGTAAGGTATGTTACATATTACATATATAACAGATGTCTGTAGCTATGTCAGGTCTAACTTACTCACGTTGTTTTGTATATCTTGACGATTTAATAGTCTTCGGTAGAAATTTAGAAGACCATAATAAAAATTTAATGGAAGTTTTTGAAAGATTTAGGGAAGTGAATCTTAAAATCCATCCTAGAAAATGTGCTTTTCTTAGAAAAGAAGTTTTATATTTAGGACACATAATATCCAATAATGGTATTATACCAGATCCATCTAAGTCGAATGTAATGAAAAATTACCCAACTCCCAAAAACGCAGATGAAGTAAGAAGAAACGTAGCATTTGCTAACTATTACCGAAAATTCATACCAAACTTTGCTACACTGTCAATACCTTTAAATCGGTTATTAAGAAAGAACGTAGATTTTAAATTCTCTGAAGATTGCAAAACATCTTTTAATTTACTTAAAGAAGTGCTAATAAGTCCAAATGTTTTACAGTTCCCAAATTTTGAAAAAGAATTCATACTCCGAACAGACGCATCTGGATTTGCTTTAGGTTCTGTGTTATCCAATTATGATGATAAACCAATTCCTTACGCAAGTAAATCTCTTAACAAAGCAGAAAAGAATTATAGTACTATAGAAAAAGAATTACTTGCTATAGTTTGGGCTGTAAAGCATTTCAGACCGTATCTTTTCGGAAGACGTTTTAAAATATTAACCGATCATAGGCCTTTAGTATATCTATTTTCACTTAAAGAACCTTCCAGTCGATTAACCAAATTTAGACTATTAATAGAAGAATATACTTTTTATGTAGAGTATACACCAGGGAAAAACAACTGCACTGCAGATGCTCTAAGTAGAATACAAATTCATTCAGAAGACTTACAAAAACTTTACGTTTGTGTCACACCAAGAGCACAATCAAAGAAATCCGATATAAACAAAGAAAATCCCCCAAAAGAAAAAGTAGAAAAAGAAAAGATCATCAGTGAACTTTTAAAAGCTCCGGAAACGGGTTTGAAAGTAGTAAAGAAGAAGATGAAGATTTTGCAAAAATAAAGGGTACTAGAGTATTAAGTCCCAATCTTATATTGGAATATATTCCAGGAAGTAATTGTTTAATTTTAAACCATTCCAAGATAAGTACTAATGCCCGATCGGCATCATTTGACAAAATGTTGTTGAGGGACGTACAGAAAAATTGTGAACCGCAAATGAATAATGAAAAGGAATCCAAGAATGGCACTATTGACCGATCAGCATCATTTGACAGACAAAATGTTGTTGAGGGACGTGCGTACAATTTGCGGACCTTTATCAATTAAAAATATTTATATTACTAAAGAAGAATTAAAAAAAATAACAGACGGCCGTCATAAAGAAAAAATAAATATATTAAAGAAAATGATAGAAGGAATATTTAAAGAAAGTAAAATAAAAGTGCACATAATAGATGAAAAAATTAAAATAACAGACCCTTGCAAAATTAAATTAGTACTAAATGATTATCATATGTTACCAACGAGTGGACATGCTGGTATAAATCGCATGTTGCGAAACATTAAAAAAAAAAATATTATTGGACAGGCATGCAAAACGATGTGACGACATACGTTAAGCACTGCCCAATATGTGAACGTAACAAACATATACGACCAAAGAAGCAACCTATGACTATAACGTCAACAGCAGAATCAGGCTTCGATAAAATTTTTCTTGATTTAGTAGGACCCCTTGACGAATCAGAAAATGGGTCAAAATATATTCTTACTCTTCAAGACGAATTAGCTAAATTCACTGAAGCAATAGCTTTAACAAATAAAGAAGCTAATACAGTAGCTAAAGGGCTCGTCGAATCTTTTATTCTTAGATATGGAGTCCCTGGAACTATAGCATCTGATCAAGGTACCGAGTTTATAAATAAAGTTTTTAAAGATATGTGTAGTTAGAACAACTACAGTCCACTTCAAATACACAGTGGGTTCTAGAGGCAGAAAACCACAAACACAGACACCTGTTGTTGTCTCTTCAAATACACCGACGAAGGGCTCTTTTTCAACACCTAATACACAAAAAGAAAACAAATTCAGCAGAGATGACGACTCTTGTCTCACACTTGCTACTCTCGAAGACCGGTTAAACAAACATGCCGACACGATCATCAACCGCATAAGAAGTGAAGTAGGTTCGGTTATTTTTGAATACCTTGGCAAGAAAAAGTCGTAGAGCCATACGGTTTTCAGTGTTGGATTAAAGATTAATGGAAGCGTTGAATTCTGAGAACAAAAATTATACTTAATTACGTAAAATTTTGAAAAAAATTAGTTTTAAAATTATTTTTTCAAATTTTTTTTCAAAATTTTGAGTTTGAAAATTTATATTTTTTAAACTATTCTTTAAAACAATTAAATTTAAAAACAAAATAAAAGGAGAAGTTTTTGGCTTTTCAAAAAGGTATAACACGGTGTTGTAAACGAACCCGTTGATTTTAAATATTTTTTTTTACAAAATAAGTCAATTTTTCAGAAAATTGCCCCTCCCGGCTAAACGGAGGGGAATAGACCCCCCTCTTATACGATTTTTTTCTTGTCTCAACTTAACCTACACGCTCTAGCTTTTTGGCACAACGCTGGTGAATCACCCTGTATAGTGCGTATACAATGCAGGGATCTGTTTACATAAAACTAACACCTGATGGAGAGAGTTTGGTTGTGAACAACGTTGAGTGCTTAGAAGCTGCCGTGACTTCAAATTGATTTTGCCGTAAGCAATGATGATACACTGTAAAAAATTTTCTGAATTCCAAATGTTTTTCAATTATTTTTCAAAATTTTTTTCAGATGTTATTTGAGCGTTCCTACTATAACTAATTCAATTGTTATTTATCAACTTTTTCTTTTATTTGTAACGATGTTTAACCAAATAGTTTTCGATCTTCTATTGTTTGTTTTTCTTTTGTTTGTAACGATGTTTTGGCAAATAGTTTTCGATTTTTTATTGTTTGTTTGCCAAGTAGTAAAGATACTTATTTCCACTTTTATCTCTTTTGCTTCTCATTCACTCTCTTGGTACTGCTACCTTTGTAGCTCCCAAATTCGCGAGTTCAGCTAACAACACCAGGGGGTTCACTGGCATTAATATGAATACGAACTTATATAATATGATTCGAATTTTGCGAGCTCAATATAATGGATTAAAAATATGTCATATAAACGCGCAGAGTCTAACCAACAAATTAGTCCAAAATAGATATTATTTCCGTTTCCGAAACTTGGTTTCAACCAAATATGAGTGATGATGTCTATCGTTTGCAGGGCTATAAGATATTTCGAGCTGACAGAATGTCCAAAGTAGGCTTAGGTTGTTGTTTGTATGTGCGTGATGGGGTTAGCTGCAGGTTTGTTAACAAATCTGAAGACGGGTGCCCTTTGGAATACCTATTCATCAGTGTTAAATGTGGCTCTGACAACGTTTTGGTTGGATCAGTTTACAGACCATACAACAACGTAAGCACTATACCGTTGGTTACTTCGCTTGAGTCAATTACTTGCTCTTATTCTCACACTTTATTATGTGGTGATTTTAATTGTAATTTGTTAGATAGGCGTTCATCGGAAAGTTTTCTAAATACTTTTGAGGCCCTCAATATTAAATCCATAAATCTATCTTCACCCACTCACTTTACCGATCTATCTTGTTCCTTACTAGACTTTTATTTGAGTAGTGATGCCGAAAAGGTTTTGCTTTACAGTCAGCTTCAAGCACCTGGTTTTTCCAAACACGACTTAATCTTTACTTGCTTAGATATTGCTTGTCAGGTTGATCTACAAAGTTTTCAATATCGTGACTTTAAAAATATAAACGTGTCTGACCTGTTGCGGGACTTTAACAACATAGACTGGAATTCACTTTATCTTATGCAGAATGTAAACCAGCAGATTACTTTTTTAGAACATAACATAAATTCTTTATTTGATTTGCATGTTCCTGTGAAAACCTGTCTCGTGAAACATAAGTCTATACCGTGGCTGAATGGCGACATTTCTGCTGTGATGTCACGTAGAGCTGCCGCCTACAGTCAATGGAGACGATATAGGGTTGACTATTTTCACCAAACCTATTGCAGACTTCGAAATCAAGTAGTCAGAATGATAAGATCAGCTAAGATGCGTTATTATGAAGAAAAAATTGGTACTTCCAATTGCAGCAAAAGCGTATGGAAAAGCCTGCGGGAATTCGGCATTGGGAAAAAATCCCAAGCAGTACCTGACGATATTGACTGTGATGCTCTCAACAAGATATTTACCTCCATGTCTCAGTCCTCAATTGAGGCAATCCCAAGTAGTTTATTGAGTGAGGATGAATCGGCTCTTGTTCACAGCGCTTTCACTTTTGTAAGACTAGAAGAGGAAGATATTGTTAGTGCAATACTTTCCATAAAATCGAATGCTATTGGTCTCGACTTGATAAGCCCTAAATTTATTAAGCTGTTACTTCCATTCTTACTGGGCTTTATAACTCACATATTTAACTTCATTTTGACAACCTCTGATTTTCCTGTTGCATGGAAGAAAGCTAAAATCATTCCCATTCCTAAGAAAAGTACAGGTGTAGTTACAGAATACCGACCGATAGCCATTCTACCGTTCCTTTCAAAGGTTTTTGAAAAAGCCATCTTCAAGCAGATACAAAACTATCTGACATCCAATAACTTGTTAAGTGCCTGCCAATCTGGTTTTCGGCCGCAAAGGAGTTGCAAGTCCGCCTTACTTTTAGTAACTGATGAAATCAGAACTGCAATGGATAAGGATCACATATCACTTTTAACTCTCCTAGACTTTACAAAGGCTTTTGACACTGTCAACCATTCAATTTTATGTAAAAAGTTGCAAAACTTATATGGGTTTACGAGAGAGTCAAGTAAATTGATTCTTTCGTATCTCAGTGGGAGACAACAATGTGTTATCGCAAATGGTTGCTCATCCAGTTTGATTAATGTCCTGACCGGTGTGCCACAAGGGTCTATACTTGGGCAAATTCTTTTTTCGTTGTATATCAATGAACTTCCACTTATTATAAAGAACTGCCAACTTCATCTATATGCTGACGATGTGCAACTTTTCATCAATCGACCTCTACCGGCGAAAAATGAAGCAGTGGCTTTAATGAACGAGGATTTACTACTCATCTCACGTTGGTCCAAGGAAAATTACCTACGCTTAAATCCCGCCAAGTCGAAAGCCTTACCTATATATCGTAAAACGTTTGATATATCAACCTTAAGACCACTGATGCTAGAGGATAAGACTATTGATTATGTTTGTACCGCCAGAAATCTAGGAATGGTTTTCAATCGTACCCTTACATGGAATAACCATCTAAATAGTGCAATAGGAAAGGTTTATGGAAGCCTCCGCGTACTTCGGGTAACTCAAAGTTTTATTCCTAAACAAACCAAACTCCTACTAGCAAAAAGTCTTTTACTTCCTGTTTTACTGTATGGCTGTGAAATTTTCTGTGACTTGGACTACGCGGATAGCCGCAAACTAAATGTTGTCTATAACAATATTGCTCGCTACGTATATAATCTTCGCCGATATGACCATGTTTCTTCTTTTTCTAAACAGATTTGCGGTTGTAGCCTACATAGTTTATTAAAGCTACGTTCACTAAGTTACCTGCATCTAATCATTCAAACCGAGCAACCGGATTACTTATAAGTAAGATTAAAGGAATGAATGACTTCCTAGATTCTGGATACCTATCTAAAGTAAAAAAAAAAAAAAAAAAAAAAAATATTGTAAGACAGAAAATTGTAAATACAAACAAAAAATATCAAATGACAAACTAAGCAAGATCTCTTGATGTACAAGTATCGCATAAAAAAGAAGAAATCATGCCATGTTATGATTTCTCCTTTTTATCCCAGGAAGGGTGGTGTGAAGGGATCGCACCAGTGATCACTTAATTAATTGCCTCAAACCTCAAAACAATTAATAGAACATTCAACCTGCTTCGATATTTAATATCCATATTCCCATCGCATTACATTTTATGATCAGCTATAGCAAATCCAAAGCACAAACAATACAACATTCATATTTCCGTTGGCACACTCAGTGCATTGTGCATATAGCTATAAATAAATGCTCATATAGTTCAACTGGCACCTTCAGTGCACGAGCTATATAATATGACACCAAATATACAACAACACTTTCAGTGATTGAAGAAAGACAAACATAATTAAGGGTCGCTGACTTATGGTAGTAAAATATGCATCATAAGCAAGCTAGCCCAAAACGCTTGAAGTGCATGGCTATTATGCTGATGCTGCATTTTATGGGAATTCTTATTGAATATCGAAGTATTGTTGAATATCAATACAGGCATTATTTTATTGGCAAATTTTGTATAAAAAGAGAAGAATAAAATTAAAACACGGACTTCTTATTCTACATTCAAAATTGCGTTTTACTTAATAAAGCAACTCGCTGGATTCAAGGCAATTTTTGATATAATTATAGTAATATAGACGCCCTATATAGCTACTCGCTTTTGGGTTAAGGTTAACTAGGCTACTCGCCGGACCACGTCTAAATTGGTAAGGAATATAAGTCAATATATATACTCCAAGCGTTATCCAGCATACAGACTTTGCATTGACAAATTCATGAAGACGATCACCCATTGGTTCTTGTTCACTTCCTAACAAACAAACTGTGCTTGTTGAAACATCTGATACATTAGGTGAGCCTGAAACGACCCATCCAAAAAGAGTCTTTTGAAGAGTGAGCTTCTCTTCCAACTTGATCTGTCTGATTGCTAGCAACTCGAAGAAATGATTAGCGCCGATCAACAAATCTACTTTCGCTGCTTCATTGAAATGAGGATCTGCTAAGACAATATTTTTTGGTATTTTCCAACTATCTATCTTGAAAGATTGGCTGGGCTGAAGATGGGTTATGTTTTTGATTATAAGAAGCTCTAGTTCAGCTGTGAACTCGGAACTCCTTGATTTACAAATAGTTTTGGCAGTACGCCGGACATTTGTGACTTCATTTCCTATTCCACTTATCTGGATATCTGACCTTGACTTTGAAAGTCGAAGTCTTTGAGACATACTTTCAGTTATGAAGTTGAGTTGCGAAGCCGAGTCTAATACAGGTTGATATACACCATATCTATCTTCTATTAGAACAACAACTGCGGCAAGTATAGTTGGACTGGATGACCTGCCTATTAAGGAAGCTGGGTGGGATGTTCCCTGAGCTACAGTATCTCTAGCATTGTTGACTGTAAATCTGTGAACCAGCTTATGATGAGGTAATGAACAGATAGTGCACTTTGGTTCAGTACAATGGCGAACAGAATGTCCCTTGTCCAAACAATTTACACAAAGAATTCGTCTTTTTACTTCCAGGAACCTCCTTCCCACTGGTAAGCTAAGAAAATCTGGACAAGAATCTACCAAGTGTTCCAGAGACTGAGAATATTCGCATTTAATGCGCTCCGCTAATAAAGATGCACACTTAAACTTTCTAAATTGTTTCTTTCTACCACTTGGATGATCCGATTTGCTATTATTATTATCAGGAACATTCGAAGTTTGTGCCCTAGACTCATTGGCTTCTAAGCTTTTACAACGACGGTCCAAAACCTTACTAAATTCTTCCCAAGTTAGGAGCTTAGTATAATCTACTTCATCCTGCCATTTAGCTTGAGTTTCCTCATCAACTCGATCCATAGCTAACGAAATCAATATAGACGTAGCGATATCTTTGTGATTTTCTATTGAAAGCATTGCAGTTAAGTGCGTATTAAAACTATTTTCCAAATGTCGTAGAGAAGAGGCAGACACTTTCGAAATCTTTGGAAACTAGAGTAAACTCTTCATATGCTCTTGGAATGTAAGAGTTTTATTGTCAAAGCGGGTTTTCAATCTGTCAAGGGCTTTCTGATAATTTGTACTCACTACGTTAAAATCTCTTACAGCATCCAAAGCTGATCCAAAGAGACATCTAAGCAAATAGTTAAATTTTTGCAAACTATCAAGAGTTTCATCCTTATGAACGAGATTTGTGAATAAGCCGATGAAATAAGGATAATCAGAAAATTTGCCAGAAAACGTAGGCAATTCAATAGGTTCTAACTTCGATCGAGGGCGAGGTGGTTCAGGAAAAAACGTTGTATTTAAATGTTCAGCGAAGGTTGTATTACCTTTTAAATCCGCTAAATAGGTTATAATATGTGATTTTTCGCAAACATAATATCTCTTCTACTTCCTCACGAAAAACCTCATTAGCTTTCGCTTCATCAGGATTACTCGTATTAAATCTTTCAATCGATGTTTGAACATTTAAAATCTGCTTAAAGTATGATTCAAGAATACCTAGTCGACATTCTAGCTCAGGTTCTGACAGCTTACTTCCCTTCTGCACAATGATGTTCTTCGTTCGACTCAAATTTCCCTTCGTTGCCGACCTTAAACTTTTTAAGTCGGATAATGTCTTATCTGCACTATTTTCACCTTGCGACGATTCATCTTTACTTTTTTGCCCGTCAGTCATTGCTACTTACTATTTAAAGCAAGAAAGCTTTCGTAATTCAAGAAATTCCTACGAACAACAAATCTGCACCCGCTTACAGGAATCAGGAACAACAACGAAATATTCTGACAACCTCAACGAATGATGTGTAATCGCAAATTTATTAAAATTCCTCTTCAACTTCACCAGCAACAGCAACTCCAAAAAACAGCAAATGTATGAATAAGTGAATCCAAAGATAACTTAGATACAGTCTACTCTCAACCACAAAGTATTTCTGATAAACAGAAACTATAAATATGCAATAAGTCTTCTCAAACTTACTAAGGATTGCAACAACGAAATTTATTTTTTGCAAATATGTTATAACTTTGCAAGGTAATTTACTAGCAACAATAAATATTCTGTCTACTTGTTTACTTTTCTTATCAACATAAATGATGACTATCAAAACGTCCAGCAAAAATATATCGATAAATCTTAAATATTACGTATTATTATTTTATTCACCACAGTTTTGTTTCAGCAGCAAGTTCTTATAGAATTGTTCTGCAGTAAGTTTAATAAACAACAACGAATAGAGCTGCAAACCAATACTAATCAGCAACAAAGGTTTAGAAATAAAGCTTACGTGGTTTTTAGATCGATCTTCGATACATTCCTCACTGCAACATAAAATAAATGCTTAGTCCGCTCGATGTGATCACGACTGATGAACGATGAAGAGATGAAGACTAATTATTAGGTTCCACACTGCAAATACTCGATCGAAGCTTTATCCGCTTATGTTGAATCCAGTTAATGTATTGTTGAGTGACTGATCTAAGTCTGTGTGAGCTTTTTTATATGCGTTGCTGACCTTTTTAAATTTTGGAAGTCATTGCATCAACGAAAACAATGGCAAAAAAAGCTTTTCTTAACATGAAGATCGATGACTCAGCGAATGTACGATGGAGTATACTGCAGTTATGATTTAATAAACTAAGCACTTTAAGAGATTTACCGAGATCGTTTTTCTATGAGAGCTTTGTAGGGCAAATTGCCGTTCGTCCTAATGTTCGCCAGAATCAATTTCATGTAATATTTTATTACTTTGAATGGTTTAATCATAAATTTTACTATGATTTAGTTAGGCCACAGACAAGAGAAATATACAGATGTCGAATGTGGACTCTATCAAGTTTAGTTCTTCGTTTTAATGAAGATGACGCCACTAAACAGTTTTCTCAGATTTGTGTATGATCATACGGTTTGAGAATTAAGATCTTACTTCATACCGATTCCAGAACAGGAAATTGCCAACTAGAGTCACATTTCACACATAATTTGTCTTTTTGTTTGTTTTTTTCTGACTCACGTTTCGCGTGAATGTGACTGGTGCGGTGGCCGCGCGGCGCGCGGCAGGTCGACGACGTGTCTTGTGATTTTGTGATCGAAAAAGGATTAGGGGTTGATGGGTTACTTACGATGTTTTTTTTTTTGTTGTTTTCTTAGGTGCTTAAATACTTACTGAGAAAGACGATGCAAATGCGGTGTGTGGATGTGGATTTATTTATGAAGCAACTAATATTGTGTACAAACATATTTTTAGATACACACAAACATACCTGCTTCGTGGGGTAGCAGATTTCTTCATAATTAAAAAGACGTTCTTTTGTTTGAAAATTTAGATTTAATGATTTTTTAAGATACACAGAACAAAAAAAAATTGATAATAAATATAATTTAAAATTCATAATTTTTCGTTACAATTTTCAGCTAACATTAAAATTATCAATATTGATGTGGTCCTCATATCATTTGTGTTTGAATAATATCATTTTAATACCTATTAAAAAAGTGTTAAATTTAGAACAAAAAACCCCCTACCTATATAAAATACTGGGCTTGTGATATTACATCATATCCATTTAATATTAAATATGTATATCAAATTGATATTTTTTTAATATCAAAATGATATGAAAATAATTGTTTTGATATTTTTTATTTGCTAAAAATTGCAAATAGCATTGTCAATGTAATATGTAAATAATTTCAAATTGATATTAATAGGCGTTTTTCTTTTTTAGTTCGCAGCAGAACCTGAGTTGTCAAAAAAAATAAGTGTTTCTTTTTTCCTTCAGAGTGTGTTCAGAGTGCGCTCTACGAGCTCCAAATCAATAGATGGGGCAGACTGAGCTAAAAGCTGAGCAAAAATATAAGCGTCAAAAGTGAGATGCTTTCAAAGCAATTCGATTTATAAAAAGAAGAAATAAATAATAAATAAAATTAAAATGGCCGAGAAATGTATTTTAAATTTAAAAACAATTTTTGTTCGGGTTTTCATTTGGCATGAGAAAGAGAAATAATTGCGTTCTTGAATTCGTTTCATAAATACCTTTTTTTTATAATGCACTCGCACTCAAAGGGATATTAATACCTTAATAATGAATTAACATGTGCGAGCGAGGAGAGAGAAGGAATAGAAAGATAGGAAAGAAAGTTGTCACAGTTTATTGAGATTATAGGTGATAAATATCTCACGAAAATCCCACGGGTGGCGTCCAGTTGAAACTGGGGGAATAAATAAAAACTGCTGCCCAGGCTGGGTTTGAAGTCACAGCTCTAAGGTTAAGCAACGAAGCACTACATCCACTGTACCATTGCCACACGCTCAGAACATAATTGGTTCAGAGGACGTTCGGAGCGAGCTCAATATGCACGAACTCTGTTCAGAGCTTTTTCTAAATGCAAACAGAAAAACCGCCTAATAATATCAAACAACTATTAAACCGTTGGCTTAAGAAAAACCATTAGAAATTGATATGAGAAATACCATTTTGATATTACATATAATGTATGTACCTATACAGGGTGATTGATAGGTATAAGGTGTAACAAAAAGACAGAGCATGTAGGTTGGGCCGAGAAAAAAATCGTATAGGAGGGGGGTCTATTTCCCTCCGTTTAGCCGGGAGGGGCAATTTTCAAAAAACCTGCCTTAAATTGAAAAAAAAAGTATTAAAAAATAACGGTAACTCCCACTATGCCATGCTATATTTTTTTGTGAAGCCAAAAACCTATTCTTTTATTGTAATTGTAAATGAAGTTATTTTAGTGAATTGTTTTCAAAATAATAACTTTCAAACTCAAAATTTTGAAAAAAAAAATTTAAACTAATTTTTTTTCAAAATGTTACGTAATCAATAGATATTTTTGTTCTCAAAATTCAATGCTCCCTTTTATTTGAAATCTAACACTGAAAACCGTATGGCTTTCTTACTTTCTGTTGCCAAGCTATTGCAAAATAACCGAACCTACTTCTTCACAAAAACACGAAAAAATTGGCTAAATTATCACTTGTGCCATCCCGTAAGGCTAGATTTTCTTGTGCGAAATTATCACCCCTTTCTTTTTATACGCACGAAAATCCGTACAAAAAAAAAAACAAGATACACAACCTACACCAACTCTCATATACTTCATTATAAAAAATTGGGTTGTTCACATTTTTTGGAATGTACAGAGGTAGTCAAAAGTATTTACACAACGAAATTTTTTTGCATTGAAATTCAATTCAATTAAGCTCTTTGTGTGTAAATACTTTTGACTACCTCTGTAGATACCTACCAGACATTGTTTTTGTATTCATTGGCAAAAAAGAGAAGAGGAAAAAGTTTCATAAGTCGAAACCGACACCAACCAAACATCATGCGCTTCCTTCCTTTTTTTGTTATTTGTATTTCTGTTTGGTATGAGTTTGAGGTATTCTAGATTTTCAATTTGGTATGCTCATTGCTCATGTTCATAGGAACTGGTTTTTTGGTATGGAGGTATGGTATGGTAATGGTATGTTTAATTTTATCGAAGGATGTCAATTTCTCGGACATGTTTGAGTATCAGGTATGCTAGTTTTCGATTTTGGTATGCTAGTTTTGAATTTTTTTTTTGAGCATGCTTTTGTTCTACTATTCTACATCTGTATATTTCTTTTGTCTGTGGTTAGGCTAATAAAATATTAATTTTAGGGTGGGAATATAATATATTCCCGGGTTTCGGCACCAATGTTTAATGTGATAGTTTTCACACCTTTAATTTAAAAAATTGAAATAAAATAACTTGATCAACTTTATCGATAAATTACAATATTCCTTATTAGAAAATAAACTTGCTGCTCAGTATTCAACGAGTGCCAAACTATGATTCTCCTACATATGTCAAAGGCAGATATCTTATATTCGTTAAGTTTAAATGAGTGTAATTCAGCAATAATTGTAAGTGTTTACTTTTAGTTGAATTCAATACTATTTTTAATTCTATGTTTTTACATTATGATGCAAGGTATCAACAAGTACTATTTACACCATTTTGTGATATAATTTTATATGGTCCTCTAAAAGGTTTATCGAATTTTCTTTTGTTTTGGTTTTTTAAATATACATAATCTCCTACAATAAAGTTTGATTTCTTTACATTTTTCTGAGAATTTTGTCGTTTATATTTTTCTTCATTTAAGTGATTTTTTGCTTTTTCATGAGCATGTCTCAATTTACATTTGAATTCATTCAAGTAATTGTCAATATTATAAATTGTATATTTATTTTCTATTACTTCACATGGAAGTGTACATATTTTCCCAAATACAAGTTCAAATGGTGAATATAATGTTGTGGAGTGTGGCATGGAATTATAGCAATATGTATAGTATGGTAACCATTCCCCCCAATTGTCTTTATCACCTACGCTCATAATATATTCATGAAATGCCCTATGGTTTCATTCGACTGATCCCATTGTTTCATGGTGAAAAGGTGTGGAAACTATTTTATATATTTTCAACAGTGTACAAATATTTTTCAACAAACCATTCGTGAATTCTGTTCCCTTATCAGTTCTTAATTTTTTAAAACATCCGTATTTAAGAATAAATTTTTCCACTATTGTTTTCGCTACAGTATTAGCTCCTTTTGTTTCTGTCGGGAATGCTTCTACAAATTTCGTTAAATCACATTGTACCGTTAGTATGTATCTATAAATATTTGATGGTCTTAATGGCCCTACATAGTATTAATTCTTATTGTTTCAAATGACGTTGTGGGTCTATCAGTAACTACCATGTTTTCTTTGGTAGGTATATTTTGTTATTTTTGTTTCGTTACATGTTTCACAGTTGTTAATATAGCTTTTCACCAATTTATTCATGTTTTTCCAAACAAATCTCATTTATTTTTCTCTTTGTAACGTTACTTTCCTTAAATTCTAACTCCTTTAATCGCCTTATGTCCAATATTGATGTACTGTCCCAAATATGAAGGTAGCTAGTCTCCACATTCAAGTCCAAGGCTTTTGCACAATTTTGTTTTTCATCTGGTATCTTCTCATTGTTCTTCTTCATTGCTCTTGTTAAAACGTCTGTGTTATATTTGGGTATCATTTCTTTCAACTCGCCTGGCTCAATTTTTGTTCTTGATAAATCATCTGCGTTGGTATAAAAAATCTTGCCCTTTTTAAATATTATCTCAAAATCATAGTCCATCAATTCTACTCGTATTCTTGTTAATTTCGATGATGGGTTCTTATGTGTGAATAAACTGAATAATGGTCTGTGATCCGTGTACACTATGAACTTTCTACCAAAAAGATATGGCCTGAAATTATGATTCCTCAATGTATCGCTAATAATTCTTTTTCTATAATGGGTTTAATCAATTAATGTTTATTTAAAGATCTTCCTACTAACATACGCTATAGGTTTGTCTGTTCCAATTTTTCCCTGTGAGAGTACTGCTCCTAAAGAAAAATTGGAAGCATCTGTTGTTAGTATGAAGGGTTGTTTGAAATCTGGATAACTTAGTATGGGAGGTGTCATTAAATTTTGCTTTAGTGTGTTAAAAGATTTTTGACAGTCTTCTGTCCAAGAGAATATTTGTCTCTTTTTTAATAACTGGTTAAGGGGCTTAGCTATTTCTAAAAGCCTTTTATAGATTTTCTATAATATTTACAAAATGCTACAAATCACCTTACATCATCTACGTTTTTAGGAAAGGGATAAGTTTTTACTGTTTCATACTTTCTTGGATCTGGTTTTATTCCGTTTGAAGTTTTTAAATGACCCAAGAAAATTGCTTCTGATTTCAGGAAGTCACATTTTTCTTTATTCAATTTTAAATTATATTTACGAAGTCTTCTTAAAACTTTGATAAAATTTTCGTTGTGATCTTTTAAATTCTTACCAAATACAATTACATCATCTACATATAGAAAGGCTGAGGCTTGTAAACCACTAAGAGCAATTGACAACATCCTCTGAAAACTGTTTGTTGAAATTTTTAATCCGAAAGGAAGTCTCTTAAATTAGTAATGATCCTCAGTTGTTGAAAGTGCCGTCAATGGCCTAGAATCTTTGTTAAGTGAAATTTGATGAAATGAGCTTGTCTATCTAGAGTAGAAAAATATTTGGCATTACCTAATTTATCTTATACATCTTCTTAGCTTGTGAGGGGAAATTTATCATCTACAACTTTTTTATTTAAAGACCAAAAATCTACTACTAATCTCCATTTAGTTACTCCATTTTGGGTATTTTTTGGAACTATAAGTAAATGTGAATTATATGGACTAACTGATTCTTCTTTTATGTAATTTTTTAGTTACTAACTCACTTGTTTTTTTATTTCATCTAATTGAACATTTGGAAGTCTATAATTTTTTATGTATACCGGATTTTTGTTTGATAAAGCGATGTTTTGTTCGTAAAAGTTATTTGTTGTTAGTTTTGTATCATCATCATGGAAAACATCCTGGAATTCTTCACAGATATTTAGTACCTATAGTCTCAACAGCAGATTTATCTAAGTTGTCTACTTTTTTTTCTATCAGGTTTTTAAATTTTTGCTTATCTTTGAATTTTGTATTATATGATAATACTAGCGGTACCCGGCGCGCGTTGCTACGCCCAAAAAAACACTTAGGGGTATTTAATGTGAAATTAAATTTATTCATATATTTTATCTCAATGCTAGCGGATAAGCAATATTTTTGGTCGTTTTGGTTGGTGTATAAATATACAAATTTGTTGGCATACACACAAAGTGCAGTTAATTTGATTGTTAAACTGAACATTGATAAATTGTGGCTTGCATATTTTGCTGCATTTGACAAAAATTTGGGAAAATAAAATGTCATTTGTTGTGCGATTCAATTCCTTTTCCGATGTTCAAAAGTTGTTTGGAAAATGTTTGGGTGGACGATTCTTGCACCAAATGGACTCGCACGTTCGTTGAGAGTTTGATTTTTTCGACTCAGTTCCATAAATATGATGCTTTTATTCAACGAGAGGAAAACATTTTTATAAAAAAGTTGAAAAAAAAACTTTGCCAAAAGCCTGCATTTTTCTGTCTTCCACCCGGGCATTCCGCTTAAAAATTTATGAAAAAAACCAAATAAGAATTAAAAAAAAACTGAACCAAAATTGTTAAAAGCATGCATTTTTTTCCTTCCACCCGATCGGCACGAAACCTTCACGGTTCCAGTGAAAGTTTCGTGCCGATCGGGTGGAAGGAAAAAAATCCCTGGACTAAACTATATTTACCCCGAAAATTTCAAAAAGATCCATTGGGTGGTTTAGGAGTCCATACGCAACATACATATATACACACATCCATTTTTATATAAACATATATAGCCTTTACCCGCGGCTTCGCTCGCGTTTCAGCTGATCAAGAAGTAGACTGTACCTTGAGGAGTATAGTCTATCGTAATCTAGCTTCCTCTTCTTTTATAGCTTTATAATTTAATACCTACATTAAACCGTGATAAAAAGAAACCTATAAGATATACCAGATTATAATCTAGCTCTGTGCTAAATTTCATTCAGATCCGTTCAGCCATTCTGGTGTGATTTCAAAAATTAAAACAAATCTATCCCACGGGAACCATTCATTTTAACGGGATAAAAAGTAGCCAATATGATATTCCAGACTATAATCTATCTCTGTGCTTAGTTTCATTCAGATAAGTTCAGCCATTCTGGTATGATTTCAAAAATTAAAACAAATCTATCCCACAGGAACCATACATTTTACAGGGATAGAAAGTAGCCAATATGATATTCCAGACCATAATCTATCTCTGTGCTTTATTTCATTCAGATCCGTTCAGCCATTCTGGTGTGATTTCAAAAATTAAAACAAATCTATCCCACGGGAACCATACATTTTAAAGGAGTAAAAAGTAGCCAATATGCTATTCCAGACTATAATCTATCTCTGTGCTAAATTTCATTCAGATGAGTTCTGCCATTCTGGTGTAATTTCAAAAATTAAAATAAATCTATCCCACGGGAACCATACATTTAACAGGGATAGAAAGTAGCCAATAAGCTATTCTAGACTATAATCTATCTCTGAGCTAAATTTCATTGAGATCCGTTAAGCCATTCTGGTGTGATTTCAGAAATTAAAACAAATCTATCCAAAAATTCTCTGTGCTAAATTTCATTCAGATGAGTTCAGCCATTCTGGTGTAATTTCAAAAATTTAAATAAATCTATCCCACGGGAACCATACATTTTACAGTGATAGAAAAGAGCCAATATGCTATTTCAGACAATAATCTATCTCTGTGCTAAGTTTCATTCAGATCCGTTCAGCCATTCTGGTGTGATTTCAAAAATTAAAACAAATCTTTCCCACGGGAACCATACATTTTACCGTTATAAAAAAAAAGCCAATATGCTATTCCAGACTATAATCTATCTCCCTGCTAAATTTCATTCAGATCCGTTCAGCCCGTCTGGTGTGATTTCAAAAATTAAAACAAATCTATCCCACGGGAACCAAACATTTCAATATGCTATTCCAGACCATAATCTATCTCTGCGCTAAATTTCGTTCAGATCCGTTCAGCCATTCTGGTGTGATTTCAAAAATTAAAACAAATCTATCCCACGGGAACCATACATTTTATCGGGATAAAAAGTAGCCAATATGCTATTCCAGATTATTATCTATCTCTGTGCTAACATTCATTCAGATGAGTTCAGCCATTCTTGTGTAATTTCAAAAACAAAAACAAATCTATACCACGGGAACCATAAATTTTACAGGGATAGAAAGTAGCCAATATGCTATTCCAGACTATAATCTATCTCCCTGCTAAATTTCATTCAGATCCGTTTAGCCCGTCTGGTGTGATTTCAAAAATTAAGACAAATCTATCCCACGGGAACCATACATTTTAATATGCTATTGCAGACCATAATCTATCTCTGTGCTAAATTTCATTCAGATCCGTTCAGCCACTCTGGTGTGATTTCAAAAATTAAAACAAATCTATCCCACGGGAACCATACATTTTACCGGGATAAAAAGTAGCCAATATGCTATTCTAGATTATAATCTATCTCTGTGCTAACTTTCATTCAGATGAGTTCAGCCATTCTTGTGTAGTTTCAAAAACTAAAACAAATCTTTCCCGCGAGAACCATACATTTTACCGGGATAAAAAGTAGCCAATATTTTACTCCAGACTATAATCTATCTCTGTGCTAAATTTCATTCAGATGAGTTCAGCCATTCTGGTGTAATTTCAAAAATTAAAATAAATTTATCCCACGGGAACCATACATTTTACAGTGATAGAAAGAATCAAATATGCTATTCCAGACTATAATCTATCTCTGTGCTAAATTTAATGTAATTTCAAAAACAAAAACAAATCTATCCCACGGGAACCATACATTTTACCGGGATAAAAAGCAGCCAATATGCTATTCCAGACTATAATCTATCTCTGTGCTAAATTTAATTCAGATCCGTTCAGCCATTCTGGTGTGATTTCAAAAATTAAAACAAATCTATCCCACGGGAACTATACATTTTACAGGGATAGAAAGTAGCCAATATGCTATTCCAGACTATAATCTATCTCTGTGCTAAATTTCATTCAGATCCGTTCAGCCAGTCTTGTGTAATTTCAAAAATTAAAACAAATCTATCCCACGGGAACCATACATTTTACCGGGATTAAAAATAGCCTATCTGCTATTCCAGACTATAAGCTATCTCTGTGCCAAATTTTATCCAGATCCGTTTAGCCGTTCTGGCGTGAGTTAGCAACAAAAATCCAAACATCCAAACATCCAAACATCCAAACATCGTAACTTTCACATTTATAATATTAGTAAGATAAGATTGTGTATTTGCTCAGGGGTTCTGTCGCAATCATTACATTGTCTCTTGGTGCTTCTTTATCTGTAGTATTTAAAATCTTTATATGTTTTATTCCTCTTGATGGTAGTTGGATACCAAAATTCCCTTTTTGATTTCACTCCCGATGACAACGCTATCTTCTTTTAAATCTATTTCGATACTTTTTATTATTTCTAATCTCGGCGGGACTGTTAATTTACCGATAATTTCTTCATCTTCTACTAAAATTATAAGCACACAAGTTTCATAGTCTATTTTGCAATTATAAGCTTTAAAAAAATCTCTTCCCAGTATCCCATCAGTAGTTATATTTATTTCTTCACTGACTGCGTGGAATTGATGCTTTATATTAGTCACTCCTAACATGAGTTCTAGATCTGATATACCTTTCGAAAATATTTTTTTATTTGAAATGCCGTTTATTTGACATGACGAATGATTATTTAAATCTTCTACCAGATATTCCTTACATACAGAAATAGCTGCACCCGTGTCAATTAAAATTTTTATTAAAATGTTTTATTCTTATGCTAACGAAATTTTTATCATACTCCCCATATAAATTTAAAATCTTCTTTGCATTCCCCGATTCTGCTGACCGGGGATACCTAAGTTTTCCGATCTAGTATTGTTGTTATGGTATCCTCTTGAAAAACCCCTACCTCTATTATGGTTATTGTTTCTAGCATAATTATTATTGTTATCAAAGTATCTGTTATTATGTGAAAATCTTGGATTATAATTTCTAACATTATATTGGTTTCTACCTCTATAATTCGTTCTAAAGGTCATTATATTACTTTGTTTATAAGAAGCTTCTACTTCAGTAGCTACTTTTATAGCTTCATTGAAGGTTGTTAGCCAGTGTTGGATAGTTACGCGTAACTTTGAAATTTTAATTAGTTACACGTAACTAATGTAACTAATGTAACTTAATCTAACTAATTGTAACTAAATGTAACAAACTACATATAACTAATAGAATTTTCCAAATACAAAAACTCACATTTTATGTTAAATTGAAATTTAGAAGTTCCGTCCAAAAACCCGATCGAATGACGATTGGCTACACTGTTTTCGGGCAAAGCTGGATGATTGATGAATTGCCGTCGGGCCAGCTGCCAGCTGTGGCAACGGCAACCTGTCAAGGAATACATTTTTAAATTACTATATTTCTGCAAAAAAAAAATTCAATAATACAATAATACTTATGTTATTGATGAAAAGGAAATCTAATAAAATATTATAATATTCTTGGAGCATACAATAGATTTTTACTTCCATTTAAAGTTTCTCCTTCTTTCTTGAGATGCTTGGACATTTCTTTGGGTATTGTGATGTTTTTTTTTTTTTTGGTAAATACAGATTTGATCTCAAATTTCAGATTTGGGTCGCCCAAAGGAAATCAAACGAGATCTATTTTGTTTTACTTTTTGTATGGGTGCTTTTTGACAATAAATGTACATTTATGTGGAATCCTACAAAATAGCCTAAATAATTATGTAATTACAATATTCACTTAATTCACGATTTTCACTTATTTTAACAAAATTCACATAATTCATAATAAACCATTTTCTGTTCCTAAGAATTTATTTTCGTCGGTGCTGAGAATTTGGAAAGAACACTTCTGCAGACTGTTAAACGGCGAAGACAACCAACTAATCGCTGTCAGGCAGAATGATCCATTCGATTTGGATGATGATGAACAAAATTTCCGTCCTCCCGACCAAGAAGAAGTTCGGATAGCAATATCTAAACTAAAGTCCAACAAGGCTGCTGGAGCTGATGGCCTTACGGCTGAACTCTTCAAAGCAGCGGGAGATGACTTGGTGAGGAGCATACACCAACTCATCTGTACAATCTGGTCGGATGAAAGTATGCCTGACGAATGGAACCTCAGCATTGTGTGCCCTATCCACAAGAAAGGAGATACTCTAAACTGCGCCAACTACAGAGGTATAAGTCTCCTAAATGTCGCCTATAAAATCTTGTCGGCCATTCTGTGTGAACGTCTGAACCCTTTCGCACGTGAACTGATTGGCCCCTATCAGTGTGGTTTCAGGCCCGGTAAGTCAACCGTCGACCAAATTTTCACACTTCGGCAGATTTTGGAAAAGACCCAAGAATTCCAAATCGATACTCACCACCTCTTTATCGATTTTAAAGTCGCCTATGACAGCGTAAACAGGAACGAGCTGTACAGAGCCATGTCGCTTCTTGGCATCCCTGCTAAACTCGTTCGATTGTGCAGGATGACTATGGAGAACTCGCGCTGCTCCGTCAAGGTTGGTAAGAACACCACCGACTCATTTAATGTCGAGAAAGGCTTACGACAGGGTGACGCGCTTTCATGTAACCTCTTCCATATCATTCTTGAGGCAATCGTACGCAACTCGCATGTCAACACCAGCGGTACGATTTTTTTTAGATCCGTTCAATTACTTGGCTATGCTGATGATATTGACATTATTGGAAGAACGAAGCGCGCTGTCAGTGGAGCATTCGCAAGTATTGAAGTGGAAGCGGCTCGAATGGGTCTGGCTGTAAATGAAGATAAAACAAAGTATATGTTGTCCTCGGGTGAAGTAGATCATCACCGTAGGCTCGGACAAAACGTCACAATGGACAGATATAACTTTGAGGTTGTCAAGGACTTTGTCTATTTGGGTTCCACTATAACCTCTCAGAACAACATCAGTGAAGAGATCAGTCGAAGAATCACTCTTGCCAATCGCTGTTTCTTCGGGCTAAGAAGGCATCTTAGTAGTAAAGCCCTCTCTCAAAGGACCAAGGAGACACTATACAAGACCCTTATAATCCCAGTCCTGCTGTATGGGGCAGAAGCGTGGACACTGACACAATCGGATGAATACAGGCTGGGGTGCTTTGAGAGAAAGATTCTTCGGGTGATATTCGGTCCTGTATGTATCAATGGAGTATGGAGGAGAAGATTCAATGACGAACTGTACGGGCTATACAGCGACATTGACTTGGTTAAGAAGCTGAAAATTCAGCGGCTTAGATGGCTGGGTCATGTGGAGCGTATGGACGAAAACGCTCCTGCCCGACGAGTCTTCAATTCCAACCCGGAGGGCCGACGCAGTTCTGGAAGACCCCATCTAAGGTGGCGCGATCAAGTGGTAAACGACCTCAACCAACTTGGTGTGCGCAACTGGAGGCCACTGGCTAGGGACCGGCCTAGCTGGCGAGGAATGTTGGTTGAGGCCGTGGTCCACAATGGACTGTTTGCGCCACCTTAAGTAAGTAAGTAAGAATTTATTTTCTACAAATATTTAATCAAAATAAAACAGCTTTTCTAAAAGCAAATGTCAAATACTGTGGTGTGTGTGCAAATACGTATGTGTTAAATCTCGATTAAAACTGAGATTTAAAATTTGATCTGAGATTTGATATGAAATGAAAAAAATATGATCTGTGGCCAAAGGAAAAACAGATTTTGATTTCAGATTTGATCTGGCAGCAAGAAAATATGATCTGACGTAACAAAACAAAATCACATAAATGTTTAATATTCAATTCACATTATGATTCAGTTTAATTTAATTTAATTTATTTGACATTGACAGCAAAGTAAAAGTAATTCAAAATAGGAAAGGAAGGGAGCGGGGATTGGGTAGTTCCAAAATGTCTCTTTGTCTTTTCTCTTTCTTATTTGACATTAATGAAGGGCTAACATTATGAGTGGATTCACCGGCGCACGCAGGTATCTACTGCGGGGCTTACACAAGCATGAATTTGCCGGCGAATGTAGCCGTGAAAGCAAGCCAACAATTACATAAATATTTGTTGATTGACTTCTTGTCCTTAAAAGTAGATTTTGTTTTCTCACCAGATTTGTTTATTTTTCTTCGCAGTTTGGCACTGACATTTCTAACACGTTTCGATTGGACATTTTGTTGGTACGATATATCATACCTATTTAGAAAGTTCCATTTTCACGCAGCACTGTCGCCAGAGTATCACAGGCTTCACCATTGTCAAATTAAAAAAAACTGTCGATGTCTGAATAAACTTTAAACCTTATCTGGAAAATAAAACAAATCATTTAATTTCCTTTGGGTAAGACAAATCTGAAATTTGAGATAAAATCTGAGATCCAATCTGAATTTACCAAAAAAAAAACACAATAAACACAAGAATCTCAAGAAAGAAGGGAAAACATTAAATGTAAGTAAAAATCTATTGTATGCTCCATGAATATAATGCTTTATTAGATTTCCTTTTCATCAGGAACGTAGTAAGTTCAACATGGATTCCTTGCCAGGTTGCCGTTGCCCTTGCTAATAAAACAATTTCGTCAATAGTCGATTGGGATTCAGGATGAAATGTGATTTTTTTTATTTTTTATTATTAAGTTAGAGTAAGTTTTATTTAGTTACATTTAGTTACATTAAGCTACATTAGTTACATAAGTTAAATTAGTAACGCCAAATATTGGGCGTTACTAATGCATAATAGTTACGCGTAACTAAACGAGTTACTTACTTCATGTAACTTACTTGCCAACACTGTGAAAGCCTTGTTGCCTGTACTACTTGTCTACTAGATTCATTTAACCCATTCCTGAATGCGTTGAGCCCTTATTGGTCATTTAGACTAAATATTATTTGTTTGTTATCTTCAACTTGCTCGCTTATTTGTATATCATTTAACTGAAACAAAAGAGAATCTATTTTTTCTGCAAATTGTCCTACTTCTTGAGATCCTTGTTTCTGTCTGGATAAGCCATTATGTATTGACAATGGATCTGTTTTTGGCTTGTAAATTTCATTTAGAACCGTCTGAAGTTCTTCTAATTTTTCTGGTTGTTTTTCTAAAGTGAGAAGAATGTTTCTAACTTTGTCATTTAATTTTGTAGGTAGCTATTACAAATGTTATAACTTTATTCTTTTGAACTGTTTCTAATGTGTCTGAATAATATTTGATAATCCCTAAAAATTTTTTTTTGATTTAAGTAATACTAAAATTCGTTTCTCTTTATCTTTAAAAATCGCAGTTGTTTCTTCAAGTTCAGTTTTGTCTGTATCTTCTAGTATATTATTTCATATGAAGAAAATTTCATTCTTTATCTTAGTTATAAATATTCATCAGGATATGTATTCTCTTTTTGGATTTTTTTTAAGTTATCCTACTACATAATATTATAAATGTGAAAGTTACGATGTTTGGATGTTTGGATGGTTGTTGCTAACTAACGCCAGAACGGCTAAACGGATCTGGATACAATTTGGCACAGAGATAGCTTATAGTCTGAAATATAAGTAAGGCTATTTCTTATCCCGGTAAAATGTATGGTTCCCGTGGGATAGATTTGTTTTAACTTTTGAAATTACACCAGAAAGGCTGAACTCATCTGAATGAAATTTAGCACAGAGATAGATTATAGTCTGGAATAGCATATTGGCTACTTTCTATCCCTGTAAAATGTATGGTTCCCGTGGGATAGATTTATGTTAATTTTTTTAAATTACACAAGAATGGCTGAACTCATCTGAATGAAATTTAGCACAGAGATATATTATATTCTGGAATAGCATATTGGTTACTTTTTATCCCGGTAAAATGTAAGGTTCCCGTGGGATTGATTTGTTTTAATTTTTGAAATAACACCAGAATGGCTGAACGGATCTGAATGAAATTAAGCACAGAGATAGATTATAGTCTGGAATAGCATATTATCTTCTTTTATCCCGGTAAAATGTATGGTTCCCGTGGGATAGATTTGTTTTACTTTTTGAAATACAAAAATGGCTGAACTCATCTGAATGAAATTTAGCACAGGGATAGATTATAGTCTGGAATAGCATATTGGCTACTTTTTATCCCAATAAAATGTATGGTTCCCGTGGGATAGATTTGTTTTACTTTTTGAAATTACACACAAATGGCTGAACTCATCTGAATGAAATTTAGCGCAGAGATAGATTATAGTCTGGAATAGCATATTGGCTACTTTTTATCCCGGTAAAATGTATGGTTCCCGTGGGATAGATTTGTTTTAATTTTTGAAATTACACCAGAATGGCTGAACTCATCTGAATGAAATTAAGCACAGAGATAGATTATAGTCTGGAATAGCATATTGGCTACTTTTTATCCCGGTAAAATGTATGGTTCCCGTGGGATAGATTTGTTTAAATTTTTGAAATCACACCGGAATGGCTGAACGGATCTGAATGAAACTAAGCACAGAGATAGATTATAGTCTGGAATAGCATATTGGACACTTTCTATCCCTGTAAAATGTATGGTTCCCGTGGGATAGATTTATTTTCATTTTGGAAATTACACCAGAACGGCTGAACTCATCTGAATGAAATTTAGCACATAGATAGATTATTGTCTGGAATAGCATATTGGCTACTTTTTATCCCGGTAAAATGTATGGTTCCCGTGGGATAGATTTGTCTTAATTTATGAAATCACACCGGAATGGCTGAACGGATCTGAATGAAATTTAGCACAGAGATAGATTATAGTCTGGAATAGCATATTGGCTACTTTTTATCCCGATAAAATGTAAGGTTCCCGTGGGATAGTTTTGTTTTAAATTTTGAAATAACACCAGAATGGCTGAACGGATTTGGATGAAATTTAGCACAGAGATAGATTATAGTCTGGAATAGCATATTGGCTACTTTTTATCCCGGTAAAATGTATGGTTCTCATGGGATAGATTTGTTTTGATTTTTGAAATCACACCAGAATGGCTGAACGGATCTGAATGAAATTTAACACAGAGATAGATAATAGTCTGGAATAGCATATTGGCAACTTTCTATCCCTGTAAAATGTATGGTTCCCGTGGATAGATTAATTCTAATTTTTGAAATTACACCAGAATGCCTGAACTCATCTGAATGAAATTTAGCACAGAGATAGATTATAGTCTGGAATAGCATATTGGCTACTTTTTATCCCGGTAAAATGTATGGGTATGGTTCCCGTGGGATAGATTTGTTTTAATTTTTGAAATTACACCAGAATGGCTGAACTCATCTGAATGAAATTTAGCACAGAGATAGATAATTGTCCGGAATAGCATATTGGCTACTTTTTATCCCGGTAAAATGTATGGTTCCCGTGGGATAGATTTGTTTTAATTTTTGAAATCACACCCGAATGGCTGAACGGATTTGAATGAAATTAAGCACAGAGATAGATTATAGTCTAGAATAGCATATTGGACACTTTCTATCCCTGTAAAATGTGTGGTTCTCGTGGGATAGATTTATTTTCATTTTTGAAACTACACCAGAACGGCTGAACTCATCTGAATAAAATTTGGCACAGAGATAGATAATAGTCTGGAATAGCATTTTGGCTACTTTTTATCCCGGTTAAATGTATGGGTATGGTTCCCGTGGGATAGATTTGTTTTAATTTTTGAAATTACACCAGAATGGCTGAACTCATCTGAATGAAATTTAGCACAGAGATAGATTATTGTCTGGAATAGCATATTGGCTACTTTTTATCCCGGTAAAATGTATGGTTCCCGTGGGATAGATTTGTCTTAATTTATGAAATCACACCGGAATGGCTGAACGGATCTGAATGAAATTAAGCACAGAGATAGATTATAGTCTGGAATAGCATATTGGCTACTTTCTATTCCTGTATAATGTATGGTTCCCGTGGGATAGATTTATTTTAATTTTTGAAATTACACCAGAATGGCTGAACTCATCTGAAAAAAATTTAGCACAGAGATAGATAATAGTCTGGAATAGCATATTGGCTACTTTTTATCCCGGTAAAATGTAAGGTTCCCGTGGGATAGATTTGTTTTAGTTTTTGAAATTACACAAAAATGGCTGAACTCATCAGAATGAAATTTAGCACAGAGATAGATTATAGTCTGAAATAGCATATAGGCTACTTTTTATCCCGGTAAAATGTATGGTTCCCGTGGGATAGATTTGTTTTAATTTTTGAAATCACACCAGAAGGGCTGAACGGATCTGAATGAAATTTAGCACAGAGCTAGATTATAGTCTGGAATAGCATATTGGCTACTTTTAATTCCGGTAAAATGTATGGTTCCCGTGGAATAGATTTGTTTTAATTTTTGAAATCACACCAGACTGGCTGAACGGATCTGAATGAAATTAAGCACGGTGATAGATTATAGTCTGGAATAGCATATTGGCTACTTTTTATCCCGGTAAAATGTATGGTTCCCGTGGTATAGATTTGTTTTAGTTTTTGAAATTACACAAAAATGGCTAAACTCATCTGAATGAAATTTAGCACAGGGATAGATTATAGTCTGGAATAGCATATTGGCTACTTTTTATTCCGGTAAAATGTATGGTTCCCGTGGAATAGATTTGTTTTAATTTTTGAAATCACACCAGACTGGCTGAACGGATCTGAATGAAATTAAGCACGGTGATAGATTATAGTCTGGAATAGCATATTGGCTACTTTTTATCCCGGTAAAATGTATGGTTCCCGTGGTATAGATTTGTTTTAGTTTTTGAAATTACACAAAAATGGCTAAACTCATCTGAATGAAATTTAGCACAGGGATAGATTATAGTCTGGAATAGCATATTGGCTACTTTTATCCCGGTAAAATGTATGGTTCCCGTGGGATAGATTTGTTTTAATTTTTGAAATCACACCAGATTGGCTGAACGGATGAATGAAATTTAGCACAGAGATAGATTATAGTCTGGAATAGCATATTGGCTACTTTTTATTCCGGTAAAATGTATGGCTCCCGTGGGATAGATTTGTTTTAATTTTTGAAATCACACCAGAATGGCTAAACGAATCGGAATGAAATTTAGCACAGAGATAGATTATAGTCTGGAATAGCATATTTGCTTCTTTTAATCCCGGTAAAATGTATGGTTCCCGTGGGATAGATTTATTTTAATTTTTGAAATTACACCAGAATGGATGAACTCATCTGAGTGAAATTTAGCACAGAGATAGATTATAGTCTGGAATAGCATATTGGCTAATTTTTATCACGGTTAAATGTAGGTATTCAATTATAAAAACTATAAAGAAGAAGAAACCAGATTACGATACAGTCTACTTCTTGATCAGCTGAAACGCGAGCGAAGCCGCGGGTAAAGGCTAGTTTAAAATAGTTTGTAAATTATCCTTGAGATGCTATAATATTTTTTGTTGTATTTGCATATGTTGTTTGTTCTATTTCTTATTATTTGTTTGTGTAATTATTAAATATGTTATTTTGTATAATTTGAATGAATCTTAACTATTAACATAATTATTAAAATTAATAATATATATGAATAGAATGAATATCTGCTTCGTCTAGGTGCTGCTAAGGTTGTTACTTATCTCCTCCTTTGAATTTGGTTGTCCCATTTTGAATTGTCAGCTTGGTCAGTTGTTTGATGAGCTCCCTCTTTAGTTTTTAACCGTTGTTTGGTCCGCTTACTGTTGGAAAAATACTTAAAATAAATTTTTACCTAACAGTTTGTCAGGATCGCCATGTGACGCTTTCTGTATTCTAGCCATGATGCCCTAAGATACTTAAGCATATCACGCTACCTTATGCTTTATAAAGCGCAGCTCGCTAATGAACAAATCTCAAAAATGCCGCTGTTAATAATCCGTTGGTTGTTTAGTAATTATTAATTTTTATTTACAATTCTTACAGCTTTTTATACATTTTACAGCCTGTTATAAATTATCTGGGCTATCCCCACTAAAAATATAAAAATGCAATGCAATTGCAATTCTCTGTTTTTCTAATGAGTCCATTAGTTATTCAATTATATAGGTTGGTTGGAGTAAACTTGTGCCACTTCAACATTAGTGTAATAATATCCAAATTCTTGTCAGCGAAAATCAATGCTCTGGATGAGCTTTATTGTTTATGAAAATTATGAATAGCAAATCTGAAAGTCTTTGTAAAGTGTATGTTACTTTGTTGTTTGTTTTTATTATTGAATGATATTATACTACACATGTCACTTCTTGGCATCCCTGCTTAACTCGTTCGATTGTTCAGGATGACTATGGAGAACTCGCGCTGCTCCGTCAAGGTTGGTAAGAACACCACCGACTCAGTTAATGTCGAGAAAGGTTTACGATAGGGTGACGCGCTGTCATGCAACCTCTTCAACATCATTCTTGAGGCAATCGTACGCAACTCGCATGTCAACACCAGCGGTACGATTTTTTTTAAATGGGTTGGCTGTAATCGAAGATAAAACAAAGTATATGTTGTCCTCGGGTGAAGAAGATCATCACCGTAGGCTCGGACAAAACATCACAATGGACAGATATAACTTTGAGGTTGTCAAGGAATTTGTCTATTTGGGTTCCACTTTAACCTCTCAGAACAACATCAGTGAAGAGATCAGTCGAAGAATCACTCTTGCCAATCGCTGTTCCTTCGGGCTTAGAAGGCATCTTAGTAGCAAAGCCCTCCCTCAAAGGACCAAGGAGACATTATACAAGACCCTTATCATCTCAGTCCTGCTGCATGGGAAGAAGCGTGTACACTGACACAATCGGATGAATACAGGCTGGGGTGCTTTGAGAGAAAAAATTTTCGGGTGAAGTTCGGTCATGTATTTATCAATGGAGTATGGAGGAGAAGATTCAATGGCAAACTGTTCGGGCTATACAGCGAAATTGACTTCGTTAAGAAGCTGAAAGTATAGCGGCTTAGATGGCTGGACCATGTGGAAGGTATGTAAGAAAACGCTCCTGCCCGACGAGTCTTCAATTCCAAACCAGAGGCCCGTAGCCGTTCTGGAAGACCCCATCTAAGGTGGCGCAATCCAGTGGAGAACGACCTCAACCAACTTGGTGTGTGCAGTTGGAGGCCACTGGCTAGGGACCGGCCTAGCTGGCGAGGATTGTTGGTTGAGACCGTGGTCCATAATGGACTGTCTGCGCAACCTTAAGTAAGTAAGCATCAGACTGAAATTTAATGCAAGAATTTTGAGTTCAGTCTTACAAACACGTGATCAATACATACATAACTTATTATTATTATTATTATTTTTTTTTTTAACTTATTACTAGCTGACCCTGCGAACTTCGTACCGCCTAACAGTTAATGAATGTCGTGTTACAGATTAGCTGAACTTAATTTATGATTGTTTGGAAATCACACCGGAATGGCTGAACGGATCTGAATGAAATTTAGCACAGAGATAGATTATAGTCTGGAATAGCATATTGGCTACTTTCTATCCCTGTAAAATGTATGGTTCCCGTGGGATAGATTTATTTTAATTTTTGAAATTACACCAGAATGGCTGAACTCATCTGAATAAAATTTAGCACAGAGATAGATAATAGTCTGGAATAGCATATTGGCTACTTTTTATCCCGGTAAAATGTAAGGTTCCCGTGGGATAGATTTGTTTTAATTTTTGAAATAACACCAGAATGGCTGAACTGATCTGAATGAAATGTAGCACAGAGATAGATTATAGTCTGGAATAGCATATTTTCTACTTTTTATCCCGGTAAAATGTATGGTTCCCGTGGGATAGATTTGTTTTAATTTTTGAAATCACACCACAATGGCTGAACGGATCTGAATGAAATTGAACACAGCGATAGATTATAGTCTGGAATAGCATATTGGCTACTTTCTATCCCTGTAAAATGTATGGTTCCCGTGGGATAGATTAATTTTAATTTTTGAAATTACACCAGAATGGCTGAACTCATCTGAATGAAATTTAGCACAGAGATAGATTATAGTCTGGAATAGCATATTGGCTACTTTTTATCCCGGTAAAATGTATGGTTCCTGTGGGATAGATTTGTTTTAATTTTTGAAATCACACCAGAATGGCTAAACGGATCTGAATGAAATTTTTCACAGAGATATATTATAGTCTGGAATAGCATATTGGCTTCTTTTTATTCATGGTTCCCGTGGGATAGATTTGTTTTAGTTTTTGAAATTACGCAAAGATGGCTGAACTTATATAAATAAAATTTAGCACAGAGATACATTATAGTCTGGAATAGCATATTGGCTACTTTTTATCCCGGTAAAATGTATGGTTCCCGTGGGATAGATTTGTTTTAATTTTTGAAATCACACCAGAATGGCTGAACGGATCTGAATGAAATTAAGCACAGAGATAGATTATAGTCTGGAATAGCATATTGGCTACTTTCTATCCCTGTAAAATGTATGGTTCCCGTGGGATAGATTTATTTTAATTTTTGAAATTACAGCAGAATGGCTGAACTCATCTGAATGAAATTTAGCACAGAGATAGATTATAGTCTGGAATAGCATATTGGCTACTTTTAATCCCGGTAAAATGTATGGTTCCCGTGGGATAAATTTGTTTTAATTTTTGAAATCACACCAGAATGGATGAACGGATCTGAATGCAATTTAACACAGAGATAGATTATAGTCTATTGCATATTGGCTACTTTTAATCCCGGTAAAATTTATGGTTCCCGTGGGAAAGATTTGTTTTAATTTTTGAAATCACACCAAACTGGCTGAACGGATCTGAATGAAATTTAGCACAGGGATAGATTATAGTCTGGAAAAGCATATTGGCTACTTTTTATCTTGGTGAAATGTATGCTTCCCGTGGGATAGATTTGTTTTAGTTTTTGAAATTACACAAAAATGGCTGAACTCATCAGAATGAAATTTAGCACAGGGATAGATTATAGTCTGGAATAGCATATTTGCTTTTTTTTATCCCGGTAAAATGTATGGTTCCCGTGGGATAGATTTATTCTAATTTTTGAAATTACACCAGAATGGCTGAACTCATCTTAGTGAAATTTAGCACAGAGATAGATTATAGTCTGGAATAGCATATTGGCTACTTTTTATCACGGTTAAATGTAGGTATTCAATTATTAAAGCTATAAAGAAGAAGAAACCAGATTACGATACAGTCTACTTCTTGATCAGCTGAAACGCGAGCGAAGCTGCGGGTAAAGGCTAGTTTAAAATAGTTTGTAAATTATCCTTGAGATGCTTTAATATTTTTTGTTGTATTTGCATATGTTGTTTGTTCTATTTCTTATTATTTGTTTGTGTAATTATTAAATATGTAATTTTGTATAATTTGAATGAATCTAAACTATTAACATAATTATTAAAATTAATAATATATATGAATAAAATGAATATCTGCTTCGTCTAGGTGCTGCTAAGGTTGTTACTTATCACCTCCTTTGAATTTGGTTGTCCCATTTTGAATTGTCAGCTTGGTCAGTTGTTTGATGAGCTCCCTCTTTAGTTTTTAACCGTTGTTTGGTCCGCTTACTGTTGGAAAAATACTTAAAATAAATTTTTACCTAACAGTTTGGCAGGATCGCCATGTGACGCTTTCTGTATTCTAGCCATAATGCCCTAAGATACTTAAGCATACCACGCTACCTTATGCTTTATAAAGCGCAGCTCGCTAATAAACAAATCTCAAAAATGCCGCTGTTAATAATCCGTTGGTTGTTGAGTAATTATTAATTTTTATTTACAATTCTTACAGCTTTTTATACATTTTACAGTCTATTATAAATTATCTGGGCTATCCCCACTAAAAATATAAAAATGCAATGCAATTGCAATTCTCTGTTTTTCTAATGAGTCCATTAGTTATTCAATTATATAGGTTGGTTGGAGTAATGAATGTCATTCAACTTGTGCCACTTCAACATTAGTGTAATAATATCCAAATTCTTGTCAGCGAAAATCAATGCTCTGGATGAGCTTTATTGTTTATGAAAATTATGAATAGCAAATCTGAAAGTCTTTGTAAAGTGTATGTTACTTTGTTGTTTGTTTTTATTATTGAATGATTTATTATACTACACATGTCACTTCTTGGCATCCCTGCTTAACTCGTTCGATTGTTCAGGATGACTATGGAGAACTCGCGCTGCTCCGTCAAGGTTGGTAAGAACACCACCGACTCAGTTAATGTCGAGAAAGGTTTACGATAGGGTGACGCGCTGTCATGCAACCTCTTCAACATCATTCTTGAGGCAATCGTACGCAACTCGCATGTCAACACCAGCGGTACGATTTATTTTAAATGGGTTGGCTGTAATCGAAGATAAAACAAAGTATATGTTGTCCTCGGGTGAAGAAGATCATCACCGTAGGCTCGGACAAAACATCACAATGGACAGATATAACTTTGAGGTTGTCAAGGAATTTGTCTATTTGGGTTCCACTTTAACCTCTCAGAACAACATCAGTGAAGAGATCAGTCGAAGAATCACTCTTGCCAATCGCTGTTCCTTCGGGCTTAGAAGGCATCTTAGTAGCAAAGCCCTCTCTCAAAGGACCAAGGAGATATTATACAAGACCCTTATCATCTCAGTCCTGCTGCATGGGAAGAAGCGTGTACACTGACACAATCGGATGAATACAGGCTGGGGTGCTTTGAGAGAAAAAAATTTCGGGTGAAGTTCGGTCATGTATGTATCAATGGAGTATGGAGGAGAAGATTCAATGGCAAACTGTTCGGGCTATACAGCGACATTGACTTCGTTAAGAAGCTGAAAGTATAGCGGCTTAGATGGCTGGACCATGTGGAACGTACGTAAGAAAACGCTCCTGCCCGACGAGTCTTCAATTCCAAACCAGAGGCCCGTAGCCGTTCTGGAAGACCCCATCTAAGGTGGCGCAATCCAGTGGAGAACGACCTCAACCAACTTGGTGTGTGCAGTTGGAGGCCACTGGCTAGGGACCGGCCTAGCTGGCGAGGATTGTTGGTTGAGACCGTGGTCCATAATGGACTGTCTGCGCAACCTTAAGTAGATAAGCATCAGACTGAAATTTAATGCAAGAATTTTGAGTTCAGTCTTACAAACACGTGATCAATACATACATAACTTATTATTATTATTATTTTTTTTTTTTTAACTTATTACTAGCTGACCCTGCGAACTTCGTACCGCCTAACAGTTAATGAATGTCGTGTTACAGATTAGCTGAACTTAATTTATGATTGTTTGGAAATCACACCGGAATGGCTGAACGGATCTGAATGAAATTTAGCACAGAGATAGATTATAGTCTGGAATAGCATATTGGCTACTTTCTATCCCTGTAAAATGTATGGTTCCCGTGGGATAGATTTATTTTAATTTTTGAAATTACACCAGAATGGCTGAACTCATCTGAATAAAATTTAGCACAGAGATAGATAATAGTCTGGAATAGCATATTGGCTACTTTTTATCCCGGTAAAATGTATGGTTCCCGTGGGATAGATTTGTTTTAATTTTTGAAATCACACCACAATGGCTGAACGGATCTGAATGAAATTTAACACAGCGATAGATTATAGTCTGGAATAGCATATTGGTTACTTTCTATCCCTGTAAAATGTATGGTTCCCGTGGGATAGATTAATTTTAATTTTTGAAATAACACCAGAATGGCTGAACTCATCTGAATGAAATTTAGCACAGAGATAGATTATAGTTTGGAATAGCATATTGGCTACTTTTTATCCCGGTAAAATGTATGGTTCCTGTGGGATAGATTTGTTTTAATTTTTGAAATCACACCAGAATGGCTAAACGGATCTGAATGAAATTTTTCACAGAGATATATTATAGTCTGGAATAGCATATTGGCTACTTTTTATTCATGGTTCCCGTGGGATAGATTTGTTTTAGTTTTTGAAATTACGCAAAGATGGCTGAACTTATATAAATAAAATTTAGCACAGAGATAGATTATAGTCTGGAATAGCATATTGGCTACTTTTTATCCCGGTAAAATGTATGGTTCCCGTGGGATAGATTTGTTTTAATTTTTGAAATCACACCAGAATGGCTGAACGGATCTGAATGAAATTAAGCACAGAGATAGATTATAGTCTGGAATAGAATATTGGCTACTTTTTATTCATGGTTCCCTTGGGATAGATTTGTTTTAGTTTTTGAAATTACGCAAAAATGGCTGAACTCATATAAATGAAATTTAGCACAGAGATAGATTATAGTCTGGAATATCATATTGGCTACTTTTAATCCCGGTAAAATGTATGGTTCCCGTGGGATAGATTTGTTTTAATTTTTGAAATCACACCAGAATGGCTGATTGGATCTGAATGAAACTAAGCAGAGCGATAGATTATAGTCTGGAATAGCATATTGGCTACTTTCTACCCCTGTAAAATGTATGGTTCCCGTGGGATAGATTTATTTTAATTTTTGAAATTACAGCAGAATGGCTGAACTCATCTGAATGAAATTTAGCACAGAGATAGATTATAGTCTGGAATAGCATATTGGCTACTTTTTATCCCGGTAAAATGTATGGTTCCCGTGGGATAAATTTGTTTTAATTTTTGAAATCACACCAGAATGGATGAACGGATCTGAATGCAATTTAACACAGAGATAGATTATAGTCTATTGCATATTGGCTACTTTTAATCCCGGTAAAATGTATGGTTCCCGTGGGAAAGATTTGTTTTAATTTTTGAAATCACACCAAACTGGCTGAACGGATCTGAATGAAATTTAGCACAGGGATAGATTATAGTCTGGAAAAGCATATTGGCTACTTTTTATCTTGGTAAAATGTATGCTTCCCGTGGGATAGATTTGTTTTAGTTTTTGAAATTACACAAAAATGGCTGAACTCATCAGAATGAAATTTAGCACAGAGATAGATTATAGTCTGGAATAGCATATAGGCTACTTCTTATCCCGGTAAAATGTATGGTTCCCGTGGGATAGATTTGTTTTAATTTTTGAAATCACACCAGAAGGACTGAACGGATCTAAATGAAATTTAGCACAGAGCTAGATTATAGTCTGGAATAGCATATTGGCTACTTTTTATTCCGCTAAAATGTATGGTTCCCGTATAATAGATTTGTTTTAATTTTTGAAATCACACCAGACTGGCTGAACGGATCTGAATGAAATTAAGCACAGTGATAGATTTTAGTCTGGAATAGCATATTGGCTACTTTTAATCCCGGTAAAATGTATGGTTCCCGTGGTATAGATTTGTTTTAGTTTTTGAAATTACCCAAAAATGGCTAAACTCATCTGAATGAAATTTAGCACAGAGATAGATTATAGTCCGGAATAGCATATTGGCTACTTTTATCCCGGTAAAATGTATGGTTCCCGTGGGATAGATTTGTTTTAATTTTTGAATTCACACCAGATTGGCTGAACGGATCTGAATGAAATTTAGCACAGAGATAGATTATAGTCTGAAATAGCATATTGGCTACTTTTTATTCCGGTAAAATGTATGGCTCCCGTGGGATAGATTTGTTTTAATTTTTGAAATCACACCAGAATGGCTAAACGAATCGGAATGAAATTTAGCACAGAGATAGATTATAGTCTGGAATAGCATATTTGCTTTTTTTATCCCGGTAAAATGTATGGTTCCCGTGGGATAGATTTATTCTAATTTTTGAAATTACACCAGAATGGCTGAACTCATCTTAGTGAAATTTAGCACAGAGATAGATTATAGTCTGGAATAGCATATTGGCTACTTTTTATCACGGTTAAATGTAGGTATTCAATTATTAAAGCTATAAAGAAGAAGAAACCAGATTACGATACAGTCTACTTCTTGATCAGCTGAAACGCGAGCGAAGCTGCGGGTAAAGGCTAGTTTAAAATAGTTTGTAAATTATCCTTGAGATGCTTTAATATTTTTTGTTGTATTTGCATATGTTGTTTGTTCTATTTCTTATTATTTGTTTGTGTAATTATTAAATATGTAATTTTGTATAATTTGAATGAATCTAAACTATTAACATAATTATTAAAATTAATAATATATATGAATAAAATGAATATCTGCTTCGTCTAGGTGCTGCTAAGGTTGTTACTTATCACCTCCTTTGAATTTGGTTGTCCCATTTTGAATTGTCAGCTTGGTCAGTTGTTTGATGAGCTCCCTCTTTAGTTTTTAACCGTTGTTTGGTCCGCTTACTGTTGGAAAAATACTTAAAATAAATTTTTACCTAACAGTTTGGCAGGATCGCCATGTGACGCTTTCTGTATTCTAGCCATAATGCCCTAAGATACTTAAGCATACCACGCTACCTTATGCTTTATAAAGCGCAGCTCGCTAATAAAAAAATCTCAAAAATGCCGCTGTTAATAATCCGTTGGTTGTTGAGTAATTATTAATTTTTATTTACAATTCTTACAGCTTTTTATACATTTTACAGTCTATTATAAATTATCTGGGCTATCCCCACTAAAAATATAAAAATGCAATGCAATTGCAATTCTCTGTTTTTCTAATGAGTCCATTAGTTATTCAATTATATAGGTTGGTTGGAGTAATGAATGTCATTCAACTTGTGCCACTTCAACATTAGTGTAATAATATCCAAATTCTTGTCAGCGAAAATCAATGCTCTGGATGAGCTTTATTGTTTATGAAAATTATGAATAGCAAATCTGAAAGTCTTTGTAAAGTGTATGTTACTTTGTTGTTTGTTTTTATTATTGAATGATATTATACTACACATGTCACTTCTTGGCATCCCTGCTTAACTCGTTCGATTGTTCAGGATGACTATGGAGAACTCGCGCTGCTCCGTCAAGGTTGGTAAGAACACCACCGACTCAGTTAATGTCGAGAAAGGTTTACGATAGGGTGACGCGCTGTCATGCAACCTCTTCAACATCATTCTTGAGGCAATCGTACGCAACTCGCATGTCAACACCAGCGGTACGATTTTTTTTAAATGGGTTGGCTGTAATCGAAGATAAAACAAAGTATATGTTGTCCTCGGGTGAAGAAGATCATCACCGTAGGCTCGGACAAAACATCACAATGGACAGATATAACTTTGAGGTTGTCAAGGAATTTGTCTATTTGGGTTCCACTTTAACCTCTCAGAACAACATCAGTGAAGAGATCAGTCGAAGAATCACTCTTGCCAATCGCTGTTCCTTCGGGCTTAGAAGGCATCTTAGTAGCAAAGCCCTCTCTCAAAGGACCAAGGAGACATTATACAAGACCCTTATCATCTCAGTCCTGCTGCATGGGAAGAAGCGTGTACACTGACACAATCGGATGAATACAGGCTGGGGTGCTTTGAGAGAAAAAAATTTCGGGTGAAGTTCGGTCATGTATGTATCAATGGAGTATGGAGGAGAAGATTCAATGGCAAACTGTTCGGGCTATACAGCGACATTGACTTCGTTAAGAAGCTGAAAGTATAGCGGCTTAGATGGCTGGACCATGTGGAACGTATGTAAGAAAACGCTCCTGCCCGACGAGTCTTCAATTCCAAACCAGAGGCCCGTAGCCGTTCTGGAAGACCCCATCTAAGGTGGCGCAATCCAGTGGAGAACGACCTCAACCAACTTGGTGTGTGCAGTTGGAGGCCACTGGCTAGGGACCGGCCTAGCTGGCGAGGATTGTTGTTTGAGACCGTGGTCCATAATGGACTGTCTGCGCAACCTTAAGTAGGTAAGCATCAGACTGAAATTTAATGCAAGAATTTTGAGTTCAGTCTTACAAACACGTGATCAATACATACATAACTTATTATTATTATTATTATTTTTTTTTTAACTTATTACTAGCTGACCCTGCGAACTTCGTACCGCCTAACAGTTAATGAATGTCGTGTTACAGATTAGCTGAACTTAATTTATGATTGTTTGGAAATCACACCGGAATGGCTGAACGGATCTGAATGAAATTTAGCACAGAGATAGATTATAGTCTGGAATATCATATTGGCTACTTTCTATCCCTGTAAAATGTATGGTTCCCATGGGATAGATTTATTTTAATTTTTGAAATTACACCAGAATGGCTGAACTCATCTGAATAAAATTTAGCACAGAGATAGATAATAGTCTGGAATAGCATATTGGCTACTTTTTATCCCGGTAAAATGTATGGTTCCCGTGGGATAGATTTGTTTTAATTTTTGAAATCACACCACAATGGCTGAACGGATCTGAATGAAATTTAACACAGAGATAGATTATAGTCTGGAATAGCATATTGGCTACTTTCTATCCCTGTAAAATGTATGGTTCCCGTGGGATAGATTAATTTTAATTTTTGAAATTACACCAGAATGGCTGAACTCATCTGAATGAAATTTAGCACAGAGATAGATTATAGTCTGGAATAGCATATTGGCTACTTTTTATCCCGGTAAAATGTATGGTTCCCGTGGGATAAATTTGTTTTAATTTTTGAAATCACACCAGAATGGATGAACGGATCTGAATGCAATTTAACACAGAGATAGATTATAGTCTATTGCATATTGGCTACTTTTAATCCCGGTAAAATGTATGGTTCCCGTGGGAAAGATTTGTTTTAATTTTTGAAATCACACCAAACTGGCTGAACGGATCTGAATGAAATTTAGCACAGGGATAGATTATAGTCTGGAAAAGCATATTGGCTACTTTTTATCTTGGTAAAATGTATGCTTCCCGTGGGATAGATTTGTTTTAGTTTTTGAAATTACATAAAAATGGCTGAACTCATCAGAATGAAATTTAGCACAGAGATAGATTATAGTCTGGAATAGCATATAGGCTACTTTTTATCCCGGTAAAATGTATGGTTCCCGTTTGATAGATTTGTTTTAATTTTTGAAATCACACCAGAAAGACTGAACGGATCTGAATGAAATTTAGGACAGAGCTAGATTATAGTCTGGAATAGCATATTGGCTACTTTTTATTCCGCTAAAATGTATGGTTCCCGTGGAATAGATTTGTTTTAATTTTTGAAATCACACCAGACTGGCTGAACGGATCTGAATGAAATTAAGCACAGTGATAGATTATAGTCTGGAATAGCATATTGGCTACTTTTTATCCCGGTAAAATGTATGGTTCCCGTGGTATAGATTTGTTTTAGTTTTTGAAATTACCCAAAAATGGCTAAACTCATCTGAATGAAATTTAGCACAGAGATAGATTATAGTCCGGAATAGCATATTGGCTACTTTTATCCCGGTAAAATGTATGGTTCCCGTGGGATAGATTTGTTTTAATTTTTGAATTCACACCAGATTGGCTGAACGAATCGGAATGAAATTTAGCACAGAGATAGATTATAGTCTGGAATAGCATATTTGCTTCTTTTTATCCCGGTAAAATGTATGGTTCCCGTGGGATAGATTTGTTTTAATTTTTGAAATAACACCAGAATGGCTGAACGCATCTGAATGTAATTTAGCACAGAGATAGATTATAGTCTGGAATATCATATTGGCTACTTTCTATCCCTGTAAAATGTATGGTTCCCGTGGGATAGATTTATTTTAATTTTTGAAATTACACCAGAATGGCTGAACTCATCTGAATAAAATTTAGCACAGAGATAGATAATAGTCTGGAATAGCATATTGGCTACTTTTTATCCCGGTAAAATGTAAGGTTCCCGTGGGATAGATTTGTTTTAATTTTTGAAATAACACCAGAATGGCTGAACGCATCTGAATGAAATTTAGCACAGAGATAGATTATAGTCTGGAATAGCATATTGGCTACTTTTTATCCCGGTAAAATGTATGGTTCCCGTGGGATAGATTTGTTTTAATTTTTGAAATCACACCACAATGGCTGAACGGATCTGAATGAAATTTAACACAGAGATAGATTATAGTCTGGAATAGCATATTGGCTATTTTCTATCCCTGTAAAATGTATGGTTCCCGTGGGATAGATTAATTTTAATTTTTGAAATTACACCAGAATCGCTGAACTCATCTGAATGAAATTTAGCACAGAGATAGATTATAGTCTGGAATAGCATATTGGCTGCTTTTAATCCCGGTAAAATGTATGGTTCCCGTGGGATAGATTTGTTTTAATTTTTGAAATTACACCAGAATGGCTGAACGGATCTGAATGAAACTAAGCACAGAGATAGGTTATAGTCTGGAATAGCATATTGGCTACTTTCTATCCCTGTAAAATGTATGGTTCCCGTGGGATAGATTTATTTTAATTTTTGAAATTACAGCAGAATGGCTGAACTCATCTGAATGAAATTTAGCACAGAGATAGATTATAGTCTGGAATAGCATATTGGCTACTTTTTTTTCCCGGTAAAATGTATGGTTCCCGTGGGATAAATTTGTTTTAATTTTTGAAATCACACCAGAATGGATGAACGGATCTGAATGCAATTTTACACAGAGATAGATTATAGTCTATTGCATATTGGCTACTTTTAATCCCGGTAAAATGTATGGTTCCCGTGGGAAAGATTTGTTTTAATTTCTGAAATCACACCAGACTGGCTAAACAGATCTGAATGAAATTTAGCACAGGGATAGATTATAGTCTGGAAAAGCATATTGGCTACTTTTTATCTTGGTAAAATGTATGCTTCCCGTGGGATAGATTTGTTTTAGTTTTTGAAATTACACAAAAATGGCTGAACTCATCAGAATGAAATTTAGCACAGAGATAGATTATAGTCTGGAATAGCATATAGGCTACTTTTTATCCCGGTAAAATGTATGGTTCCCGTGGGATAGATTTGTTTTAATTTTTGAAATCACACCAGAAGGGCTGAACGGATCTGAATGAAATTTAGCACAGAGATAGATTATAGTCTGGAATAGCATATTGGCTACTTTTTATTCCGGTAAAATGTATGGCTCCCGTGGGATAGATTTGTTTTAATTTTTGAAATCACACCAGAATGGCTAAACGAATCGGAATGAAATTTAGCACAGAGATAGATTATAGTCTGGAATAGCATATTTGCTTCTTTTTATCCCGGTAAAATGTATGGTTCCCGTGGGATAGATTTATTTTAATTTTTGAAATTACACCAGAATGGCTGAACTCATCTGAGTGAAATTTAGCACGGAGATAGATTATAGTCTGGAATAGCATATTGGCTACTTTTTATCACGGTTAAATGTAGGTATTCAATTATAAAAGCTATAAAGAAGAAGAAACCAGATTACGATACAGTCTACTTCTTGATCAGCTGAAACGCGAGCGAAGCCGCGGGTAAAGGCTAGTTTAAAATAGTTTGTAAATTATCCTTGAGATGCTATAATATTTTTTGTTGTATTTGCATATGTTGTTTGTTTTATTTCTTATTATTTGTTTGTGTAATTATTAAATATGTAATTTTGTATAATTTGAATGAATCCAAACTATTAACATAATTATTAAAATTAATAATATATATGAATAAAATGAATATCTGCTTCGTCTAGGTGCTGCTAAGGTTGTTACTTATCACCTCCTTTGAATTTGGTTGTCCCATTTTGAATTGTCAGCTTGGTCAGTTGTTTGATGAGCTCCCTCTTTAGTTTTTAACCGTTGTTTGGTCCGCTTACTGTTGGAAAAATACTTAAAATAAATTTTTACCTAACAGTTTGGCAGGATCGCCATGTGACGCTTTCTGTATTCTAGACATGATGCCCTAAGATACTTAAGCATATCATGCTACCTTATGCTTTATAAAGCGCAGCTCGCTAATAAACAAATCTCAAAAATGCCGCTGTTAATAATCCGTTGGTTGTTGAGTAATTATTAATTTTTATTTACAATTCTTACAGCTTTTTATACATTTTACAGTCTATTATAAATTATCTGGGCTATCCCCACTAAAAATATAAAAATGCAATGCAATTGCAATTCTCTGTTTTTCTAATGAGTCCATTAGTGATTCAATTATATAGGTTGGTTGGAGTAATGAATGTCATTCAACTTGTGCCACTTCAACATTAGTGTAGTAATATCCAAATTCTTGTCAGCGAAAATCAATGCTCTGGATGAGCTTTATTGTTTATGAAAATTATGAATAGCAAATCTGAAAGTCTTTGTAAAGTGCATGTTACTTTGTTGTTTGTTTTTATTATTGAATGATATTATACTACACATGTCACTTCTTGGCATCCCTGCTTAACTCGTTCGATTGTTCAGGATGACTATGGAGAACTCGCGCTGCTCCGTCAAGGTTGGTAAGAACACCACCGACTCAGTTAATGTCGAGAAAGGTTTACGATAGGGTGACGCGCTGTCATGCAACCTCTTCAACATCATTCTTGAGGCAATCGTACGCAACTCGCATGTCAACACCAGCGGTACGATTTTTTTTAAATGTAATCGAAGATAAAACAAAGTATATGTTGTCCTCGGGTCAAGAAGATCATCACCGTAGGCTCGGACAAAACATCACAATGGACAGATATAACTTTGAGGTTGTCAAAAACTTTGTCTATTTGGGTTCCACTTTAACCTCTCAGAACAACATCAGTGAAGAGATCAGTCGAAGAATCACTCTTGCCAATCGCTGTTCCTTCGGGCTTAGAAGGCATCTTAGTAGCAAAGCCCTCTCTCAAAGGACCAAGGAGACATTATACAAGACCCTTATCATCTCAGTCCTGCTGCATGGGAAGAAGCGTGTACACTGACACAATCGGATGAATACAGGCTGGGGTGCTTTGAGAGAAAAAAATTTCGGGTGAAGTTCGGTCATGTATGTATCAATGGAGTATGGAGGAGAAGATTCGATGGCAAACTGTTCGGGCTATACAGCGACATTGACTTCGTTAAGAAGCTGAAAGTATAGCGGCTTAGATGGCTGGACCATGTGGAACGTATGTAAGAAAACGCTCCTGCCCGACGAGTCTTCAATTCCAAAACAAAAGCCCGTAGCCGTTCTGGAAGACCCCATCTAAGGTGGCGCAATCCAGTGGAGAACGACCTCAACCAATTTGGTGTGTGCAGTTGGAGGCCACTGGCTAGGGACCGGCCTAGCTGGCGAGGATTGTTGGTTGAGACCGTGGTCCATAATGGACTGTCTGCGCATCCTTAAGTAAGTAAGCATCAGACTGAAATTTAATGCAAGAATTTTAAGTTCAGTCTTACAAACACGTTATCAATACATAACTTATTATTATTATTATTTTTTTTAACTTATTACTAGCTGACCCTGCGAACTTCGTACCGCCTAATAGTTAATGAATGTCGTGTTACAGATTCGCTGAACTTAATTTATGATTGTTTGAGCGTAATACAATGAATACAAAATAAATATTCCTTAGTTCACTACTTTATTAACATAATAACTTAAAAAGAAATAAAACGTACAGAAATTAAGTATATCAATAGCAAGACATGATTGAATTAAACCATGTACATATTGTGCAGCATGGGATGCACTCTGTTTAGTTCTCTTTATTGAAGTACCTTCTGATATACGAAGTAGTTTTTGTTTTTAGTGGACTTTGTTGAATTGAAATTCAAAATAAAAGTTTAGTTTAGTTTCGCCCAGGTACAATAGTTGGGCTCATCAGTTAGATGCTGTTGTATCCTTCTAAGACGCAAAATTTTGGTCAATGATTACCGACATTTGATAAAAATACAGCATGAATACACTGTGAATTCTATTTTTAAGGGAATTCGTTTGAATTCATGCACCTAAAACTAAACATATATATACAGGGTGTCCCAATAGTCAACGTCAAAACGAAAACGGGTGATAGGGTAGGTGGTGAAAGTTATCAGAAAAATAATAAAAAAATCTTTGCCATGTATTGTGTGAGTTAGAGTCATTCGAAAAAAAATCGAAAAAATGCTCACCCTCTGACGGCCTTTCAAGTGCCGTGATTACAAATCTTAATTTTTCTCAATTTTTTTTTTCTGTTATGGAACCTCGAATAACCCCGCTAACAATTGCATTAAAAAATTTTAACACACCTGCATCAGTTTTGAAGAAAATGTCACTTTTTTGCCCAACTAAATACTCAAAATTTGTGCATGACCCTAATTCAATGGGCTGTAGTGTAAAAAAAGTGTACTACTCAATTTTGGCAAGCTACCTTAAAAGTTGGCGCGTTCAATTTTCCTTCCAAAGTGGTATAAGTTTTTTAGAATATTCCATAAATAACGGAAAAAAATTTTTTTTCTCAAATAAACAGGTTTTATGATAATTCTTTTTCATTCATTAAAAAAAAATCTGTGTGTACTCTCGGCTTTCTCGTCCAAGTTTAAGTTCGAGGAGAGTGACCGTTATTATTTAGAAGTAACTACTAGTAGGCCCAGATTCCAAGGGCTATCAGATAGTGATTCATTTCTATTTTTGGGTTTAAGTTTGAAATAAAATTCAATTTTTCAACAAAAATTACATCAAAGTTTAATTCGATTAGTTATAACTATAACAAATGTTCAAATTGTTTGCCCCCAACAGCAATGCAAGATCTTCATCTTCTTAAATAAGATCGTTTTATAAGACGAGCGAATCTTCTTGAGTTGATGTCTGCAACATCCTCCGTGATTTTTTGGCGCAGCTCTGCTAAATTTTGGATTGGTTTTGAGTAGACTTTTTCTTCTTCTTTTTTAACTTTGAAGCGATACTGCGATTTGTCTTCCCGTACCAAATGTGGATTTTCTACATGCCGATGCCACTCGTGCAAATTGTGAAGGTTCATGTATCCATCCTTTTTAAATGTTGATTCATCGGACCACACAATTTTGTCCAAGAATCGCGGATCTTCCCTGTACCGTTGTAGTATCGTTCGACAAAATGCAACTCTTCCAGGGTAATCTCGGGGTAGTAGGCTTTGCACTCGTTGAACATGGTATGCATGGAGCTCATTTTTCTTCGAAATGCGATGTGCTGTACTTTTGGGAACTCCTGTTCTTGTTTGAATTCCACGTACTGAGGTACTTGGGTCTTGATTGACTTCTTGTAGCACTTGGTTCTCGTAGGGCATGAGGGGCAGGGCCCGATCTAGGGGGGGGCGCGCCGGGCATTTGCCCGGGGCGGCAAATTTTAAGGGCGGCAAAATTTGAAAATAGAGGATTACTAAAGCGTGTTTCCGAAAAATGTTTACTTGTTTCCTTCTTATTAAGATCATCATGGGAGAAAATATATAAATCAGAAAGAATTTTGATTTTTCTCACAAAAGTGTGATGAATGTGGGGAGCTGAAGTAAATGTATTCTCTGAACTCTCAATTAACCGAAGAAAAACACAAAACATTTTATCTGTCATCAGAAATATATTCATCTTTCCTTACTGGGAAAGTACATAAATATGTAGGTACAGTAAAACTACTTTATAACGTACTCTCCTTTCTATAGCAAATTTCATTTTGTTCCCCTTCTTCTTAAAAAAATATCCCATATTAGTTAGGTTCCATCGAATGTATAGATGTATTAAAAAAATGTACAGTTATTTAGTTTAAGTTTGCAAAGTCGCGTTTCGAAGGTAAAACAAGTTCAATCCTCAGTAGTTGTTTTAACAAAGCTGTCATTGGTACTTTTGACAATTGGTCCGATGAAGACTAAGGTCAGCGACATAATCAATAATAATCGAGAACCAGCAATTTGAAAAGAGTTTACTTCAGACGAGACGAAAAAGCACTAGGTACTATAGTGATAAGAGAACTGCATTAAGAATTTTTGAAGTTTTATTGAAACAAGTGATAAAACTAAAGATGCTGCAAATTTTTTGTTTTCTAAATTGGAAGATTTGTATAGTAAAATAAAAAACAAAATTTTAAATGCGCAATCAAAAATTGAAGTTTTTAACAAAAGATATGAATTTTTTTCATTAATTTCCTTTGTATACCAATTTTCTTTGAAAATAAAAAGAAACACGAGGTTTCAAAACACATTTCACATTTCTTTATAACGAATTTTATAATTTTTTGTTCCCCTTGAAGGTTCGCTATAAAGAATTTTGACTGTGTATGTCCGTCAAAAATATAAAGTCGAAGTATTTTATTAATCACTTAAAAACTGCTAATTAAAATGTTTTTTTGGGAAAAAAAAATTAACTCATCTGATTTCTTTAACAGTTTTGATTTTTTTAGAAAAAAAAATTTCTCGAAAACATTTGTCAACATTTTTTTTTTTGAAAATGCACTTTCCAGCACTTTAGGCATTTTTCTGTTTTCATTCAGTAAAGAGCTCTGAACAAAGTTCGAGTTTATCGAGCTCGCTCTGAACGTACTGAAAAAACTTATTTTTGTTTGACAACTCAGGCTCTGCTGTGAACTAAAAAAAACGCCTTTTATTGCTTTTTATCAGGAAGACAAAATTACAAAAATTATTAAATTGTTTTTGAAATAATCAAACAAAAAATTTAATTTTTTATAAAATTTTAAGTAACAAAGTTATTTCGTTTATAAAAGACATTTCACTTAAAAAATGTCATCGAAATCCCTTAAATGACTTAGGAGAGAATCTGATATTCAAAATTCGGCCCTATTGGAGTTACCGTTATAAAGAATTTTCCAGACAAATTTATTCCAACCAAAGCATACATTTTACTCAAATTTTTTTAACAAGATCGTATAAGCCGTTTTTGAGATACCTTAATAAGTTTGTCAATAAAAATCACATGGCAGGTACCGTTAATTTCGGAGCTAGAATCTAGGTCAAAAAATCAATCTATCAGATGTTATAATAATACTGTGTTCTGTGTACCAGGATTGAAGCAAATCGGTCCAGCCGTTAAGGGTGTAGGGTCCGATACAAACAGACGGACAGACAGACAGAATTGTCCGACCAATTTTTTCAGCTTCTCTATGATCGTAATGTTTGATTGTCCAAAAGAACATTTCCAACAATATTACATTCTTACAGGTCGGAATGAATACCTCCATTTTTAAAAAGTCGGTCAAAAAATGCACCAACGATTTTATAACTTATGTGTTCTCATTGCAAAAGGGCGGCAAATTAACTTTTTGCCCAGGGCGGCGAAAAAGCTGGATCGGGCCCTGATGAGGGGCCTGCCTTCACTAGTTCTTTGGTATGGAAATCGACCTTCTGAGAATGACTGGTGCAAATTCACAAAAACCCGATGATCCGGATAATGCTCAGCATTTTATATTTCTCATGGTAAAGTCTAGCTACAGCACTAGCATTGCTTCTGCATTCTCCATAAATAAGGTGCATGTTCGCATATTCCTGCGCAGTGTACAAAGATGGCATCGTGATGTTATTAAGTGAGATTATAACGCACTTAAATCTAAAGGACAACACAAATATTCCAAGGACCGGATCAGTTTTACTAAACGACAAGAAATGAGTCACTATCTGATAGCCCTTGGTAGTCTGGGCCTGCTAGTAGTTACTTCTAAATAATAACAAAAAATTGAGAAAAATTAAGATTTGTAATCACGGCACTAGAAAGGCCGTCAGAGGGTGAGCATTTTTTCGATTTTTTTTTTCGAATGCCTCTAACTCACAAAATACATGGCAAAGGTTTTATTTTTATTATTTCTCTTACTGTCACCACCTACCCTATCACCCGTTTTCGTTTTGACGTTGACTTTTGGGACACCCTGTATATTGTTAAGAATTTATATTTTATGTTAATGTTTCTATGAATTGTTTCATGCAGTGTTGTTCCTCTACACGTCGACTTTGATTGTCTACCTTTCTACGTAGACAATTGCGTCAACAATGTAGATAATGTCGACAATGTAGACAATGAAGTCGACAACGTCGACAATGTAGACAATGAAGACATTCCATTCCAATCTGTCATTCTTGATTGTTTTGTCGCATGGTTTATTTCGAATAAGAAAAGGTGCGTGTTTGATTTAAATTGAATATCTAATAATTCAGTCCTTTGTTGTTGAAATATGTTTTGATGACCTGGATTTATTTTAATAAAATCTAACAACAAATATGTAGCATATTGCAGTTATATCGGGCTTCTTGATTCAGTCTGCACTTTAATGAACAGGTGTCAAGCGGTTGACTGTTCCGTTTGTTGATTAAAGATTGGAACTGTTTTAATAGAAAAATCAACATTTTTAAGATTCTTTATGAAAAAGATATTAAAAACCAATTTTTTTTGGAATATGGCCTCTATTAAACATCCAAATCTGTCAAATTGGGCAAACAAACATTTATTCTTATTCCAGCCTCTTCCGCTCAAATCGAAAGAGTTTTTTTCAAGTATACCAAAAAATCTCTTGACTTTTGAACGATCTTTTTCAGTGAGAATTGAGGATAATCAATACAATTATTTTGATGAAGACGTCGAAGACGAGTATGAATAAGACATCTTATTGAATAATTATGAAGTTAGCATTTCCAATAGAAGTAGTTTTTTTTTTAATAAATACAAAATGCAGAGTGGAAGACTAAAATAATACAAATTTGTTTTGTTTTCATGATTTAGAAGAGAAAAAAAGTTGGAAAATGGAAACAAAATTGATTGTCTACATTGTCTACATTGACAAGTAGACAATGATGAATTGTCTACGTTGAATTGTCTACACGTAGACAATTGTGTAGTCTACATATTTTGTCTACATGGAACAACACTGTTTCATGGCAACCCTGCTTTGCTCTCTTTTCTTAGTTAATTAATATAATAGGAACAATTATTGTACTGTATCATTCCAATGACACTCTCTTTTCTTAGTACAAGGATCACAGTATTTCTATTTCTTTTTGTTACAATTACAACTATTCTTATTATGTAATACACAGTTCTTCTTGAAGCTTAAAACCAAACGGTCGTGTTTCTTTTTTTTGCAACAGGTTGCGAGCGAATAAAAAAAAAAAAAAAAAAATTTAAAATTTGGTTTTGTCGTTCGGTCATGCAAATGTGTAGTTAGAAAAGTAAATTTTGAAAAGTTAATTTAGTACAGTAAAAAAATTTAGTATACAGTAAAATTTATAAATAACTTATATAATTGTGTAGAATTTTTTTTTTGTATTCAAAGATCTTGGTAAGGTTTTTTTTATCATGTCGAATAATAATGATGATGTTAAAATTGAAAAGCTTATAAATGGTGACCAGTGGAATGTTTGAAAATTCCAAATAAAAATTATTTTATGTTCTTCTGACCTTCTTAAATATGTAACGGGGGAGAAATCAAAGCCAACAGCAGACTCAAGGGGTGAAGGAAGAAGAACTTCCCGCTAAAATAAGCTTATGGTCTCTTTTTGACAGCAGGGCGCAACGGATAATTGTGACATCGGAGGGCCAGCAGACACTTCTTCACATTATCAATTGCAAGACCTCCAAAAAAATGTGGGAAAAACTTCACAGTGTATACGAAATAAAATCTAAGACAAGTATACGCATGCTGCAGCAGCAATTTTACAGCTTCGTTAAAGATCCCCAAGATGATATTGCGATGCATATATCAAAGTTGCAAACTATTGTGCAGCAGTTAGCTGATGTCGGGGAAAGTTTTTTATCTTCCATGGTCATCACTAAAATACTTATGACTCTTCCACCTTCGTATAGTCATTTTTATAGTGCATGGGAATCAACAGCTCCCGATCAGCAGACACTCGAGAATCTAACGACGAGGTTAGTAATGGAAGAGGCTCCAGCAGTGGTTCTGGGTCAGGGGGTTCTAATGCTTTTGTAGCGAACAAACAAAGTTCGTGAAAAAAGCCATCTAATAAAGGCAAGTCGCAGACAAAACCCGGGAAGTGTTTCTTATGCAAGGAAAGGGGGCACTGGAAGAAGGACTGTCCCAAGAAGAAAGAAGAAAGCGGGAGCTCTAGTGCTAGACGAGGTAATGCGTTTGTTTGCGAGGTTCTTCTGGCGCAAGGAGTTTCTGAAGATGATGCATGGTTCCTAGATTCAGGTGCAAGTGATCACATGACCAGCAGAAAAGAGTGGTTCATAAATTATAAACAGTTTGAGAAGCCGGTTGTCGTTAGATTAGGGGATGGCAACACGATTTATGCTTTTGGCAGAGGGAATATTAATGTTCTTTCTTATAATAATTTTACTTGGGAAGAAAACTATTTAGCAGATGTCTTATATGTTCCGCAAATTCGTCTCAACTTATTTTCCCTTAATTGTGCGCTAGACAAAAGTTTAAAACTGTTTTCTGATAGCTCGAAATGTGAGATTTATCGAGCTAATACACTGCTTGTAGTGGGGGTTCGTCAGGCAAAACTATTTAAACTTCTTATGAAGGTGACAAAAGTTTCTGAGGATTGCGTCATGGGAAAGCAGCATCGGGCAGTATTTAAACGAAGTCAAAATAAGGCAAGCTCTGTCGGAGAGTTAGTGCATTCAGATATATGCGGTCCAAAGCAAGAGAATTCCATTGGTGGGTCGAAATATTTTTTGCTTTTTAAGGATGACTTTTCGCACTTCAGAAAAGTCTTCTTCATAAAAGAAAAGACTGAAGTACAAGACCTAATAAAAAAGTTTTTGAGTTTAGTTGAAGCTGAGACTGGAAAGAAAGTTAAAGTCGTACGAACAGATAATGGCCTTGAATTTTGCAATAAAGGAGTCCAAAGCACTTTGTTCCAGAATTGTATACTACATCAAAGGTGCCGTACACACCGGAACAAAATGGTCGAGCAGAAAGAGACATGAGAACTATAGTTGAAGCTGCAAGGACTATGATTTATGGCAGGAACTTGAACCTTAATCTATGGGCTGAGGCAGTTAACACAGCTGTTTTTGTTCTTAACTGTACTGGCACAAGTCCAGTGAAAGGGACAACTCCATTCGAGCTATGGTTTGGGAAACGGGCTGAGATAAGTTCCTTCAGAGTTTTTGGTGAAGATGTTTTTGCGCACGTTCCACATCAAAAAAGTCGCAAATGGGATAAGAAGTCAAAAAAAGGAATATTTGTCGGATACGAAGATGGTGTGAAAGGTTTCAGAGTCTATTTTCCAGGAAGCAATACTATAGATGTCTGTAGAGATGTGGTTTTCAATGACAACGGTATTTCAAAACCTACGGATTCAACCTCAGAATTGAGATGTCTTGAAAATACACAATGTATATTGCGTTGCTCCAATGAAAACAGAGGAGGTGCTAATAGTGATATTGGTGCAGATGATGGTGATGGTGCTGATGCTGGAGGCGATGCTGGTGGTGATGCGGAAGGCGATGCTGGTGGTGATGCTGGTGGTGAATCTGGTGGAGGTGCTAGTGCAGCTGAAAGTGACTGTGAAGATGTTTTTTGAAGAAGCTGTTGGTATTGATGAAAATCTTGGACAAGTTAGAAATAAAAGCGGTAAAACTAAAGGCATAGGAGAATCAACTTTAACCATGAAAGAGCGCTTGAGAAGCCAATCGAATAATATTCAAGGTGTAGTGAATTGTTGCATCGAAGAAAGTTTTGCATTTTTAGCTGAATCATTTATACCAAGTACTTTTGAGGAAGCAATTAAATGTGAAAACTCGAAAAAGTGGAGAGCGTCTATGGACGAGGAAATTAATTCACTAGATAAAAACAGAACTTGGAAGCTGGTGCATATACCTAAGGACCGTAAGATCGTTGATAAAAAGTGGGTGCTTCAAATAAAAAGTGCAACCGAGAACGAAGGCGAACGCTTTAAGGCCAGATTAGTTGCTCGTGGTTTTAGTCAAAAATGTGGCATTGATTACTCTAAAACATTTAATCCCGTAGCTAAGTTTGCATCAATTCGAGCTATTTTGAGTATTACAGCTTCGGAAAAGTTACACCTCAAGCAATTTGACATTAAAACAGCCTTCTTTAATGGAGATATCAAAGAAGAAAATTTCGTTCGGCAGCCAAAAGGGTATGAAGATGGAACAAATAGAGTTTGTAAATTACAAAAAAAGCTTGTATGGACTACGACAGGCTTCCAGGTGTTGGAATAAAACTTTTTCAAAGCTTTTGAAGGATTTTAGTTTGGTTCCTTGTGATGCTGATTCGTGTGCTTACGTTTCTCATCAGAATGGTAGAAAAATGATCCTGGGTATTTACATCGATGATGGGCTTGTTGCAGCAACTTCAAAAGATGACATTGCTAAGTTATGTAAAAATCTTGAACGAAATTTGGAAGTTAAAATTTTTCCTGCAAAGCATTTCCTTGGTTTGGAAATAAGAAGGTCACATGATGGTTCTGTTCACTTGAATCAATCAAAATATACTCAGAGATTGATATCGAAATTTAATATGGAGGATGCTGTTCCTTTTTCAACTCCTTCGGATACGTCTATTAATTTTGTTAGTGTATTGAATGAGACAACTGAGACAACAAAGTTTCCATTTCGGCAAGCGGTGGGTAGCTTAATGTACCTTACGGTGGCAACTAGACCAGACAAAGTGTTTGCAGTTGGATGTGTCAGTCGTTATTTGGACAATCCAACTCAAGTTCACGTCAATATGGTGAAGAGAATTCTGCGCTACCTCAAAGGAACGGACGAATATGGTATATTATATACAGGGTGTCCCGAAACTCAACGTCAAGCGGGCACCGGGTGAAAGGGTAGGTTATGTGCGTACTGGGAAAAGTAAGGAAAAAAATCCATCTCGCTTTGTTTAGTAAAAATAGTAATATTTATAAAAATTATAAAAATCGTTACACTAGACCACACTTTTAGGTACTGTGGTCACAAATTTTCATATTTTGCGGTGTTTATTTTTGTATGTAATCCTTACTTACTATGCTATTATTCCCAATTAAAAATCCAAAAATAAATATCGTAGTTTTCGTAAGAAAAATAAAATTTGACTGAATCATGGTGAAATTTTTTTTTTAAACTCAATTTTGATACTTCATACTTTAAAAAAAATGTACCGCACTACCCTCAGCAAGTTATTTAAAAAGTTGGCCCATTTTACCAAGATTTCAAAATGGTACAACACTTGCTAATTATTCACCCATAAAAAATATTATCAAAATTTTAACCGCTGTGGAGCATTATAAATTAGGACTAAAAAATTGGAAAGTATTGTATTGTTCCCTATTGATGTATTACTGAAAACTTTATCTATTCATAAATCTTAATGAAAGAAATGAAAAAAATTTAATACATTTATTTTATCTAAAAGCTCTTTACACTAAAGCAAATGTTCAAATTGTTTACCCTCGGCACGAATACAGGCTCTGCATCGCCGCAGAAAAGATCTGTTCATCAGACGTCCAAATCTCCTTGCATTAATATCTTCTCCTGCTTCAAGAATTTTTTGGCGTAGTTCGTCTCTATTTAGAATTGGTTTATCATAAACTTTTTCTTTTATGCAGCCCCAGTAAAAGAAATCGAGCGGGTTTAGGTCCGGAGAACGAGGAGGCCACAAAATTGATCCAAGGCGCCCAATCCACCTATCGGGATACTCAGTACTCAGGTAATCCCGTACTAGACGAGCATAATGTGCTGGGCAACCATCTTGTTGAAACCAAATGTCTCGATAGATGTTCAATGGTACATTTTCTAACAAATTCGGCAGTTCATTTTGTAAAAAATGCAGCTAGTTTTCGCCATTTAGATTTTCTGGCAGCTCATATGGTCCAATTATTTGTCCATTTAAAATTCCGGTCCAAATATTTATTTTAAATTGATATTGAGAGCGGTCTTCACGCATAAAATGTGGATTCTCTCTGTGCCACTCATGTAAATTATGCAAATTCAAATAACCGTCTTTTTTAAATGTCGATTCATCGGTCCATAAAATATGGTTGAGAAATTTGTACTCGTTGTACATGGTACGGGTGGTAGCTGTTTTCTTTTAAGATTCTATGAGCAATGCTCTTCGGAACTCCAGTTGACTTTTCAATTGCACGTGCTGAAGTGCTGGGATCATTTATAATTTCACTCATAACTACGTCGTCGTTGTGTCCTCGAGGTCTCCCGCCTGCGGCGCCGGCCATACAAGTACTAGGCAATCGTCCTTGGGAATATGAAATGTGTACATAGATGAACACACGGTGGTCTGGGTGACGCGCCACATTTATGTACCTCTAGCGATACAATCTGGCGGCAGCAGAGGCATTACAACCGCATTCACCGTAAATAATGTGCATGTTTGCATATTCCTCAGCTGTGTAGGAATACGGCATTTCACGTAAGGTTTTTATTCTCTATTACTAGATTATAATTATAACACAATTTTTAGATAATAATTAACACAACACTAATCGAATTCAGGTTAAAACAAAAGCAAACGATTATGCTAATAAAAAAGCCAACGATTATTAGAAATTGCGAACAAAAGTAAGAGCGTTCTGTACTGAAAGCAGATCGTGTAAACAGAAATTTTAAGTCTGCTGCTTTTTTGTGATTTTCACTTTAGAATGATCTGTATGCAGCTGCAATCCGTTAGTTTGTTCTGTTTTCAGGAATTTGATGGATATTGCCAGGAAGTTGCATCTTTTGTTGTTGTGTTGGCCAGTGTTTTTCTTAACAAGGGTAGAATTTTCCAATTTTTTAATCCTAATTTATAATGCTCTACAGCGGTTTAAATTTTAATAATATTTTTTATGGGTGAATAATTAGCAAGTGTTGTACCATTTTGAAATCTTGGTAAAATGGGCCAACTGTTTTAAATAACTTGCCGAGGGTAGTGCGGTACATTTTTTTTAAAGTATGAAGTATCAAAGTTAAGTTTAAAAAAAAAATTTCACCATGACTCAGTCAAATTTTATTTTTCTTACGAAAACTACGATATTTATTTTTGGATTTTTAATTGGGAATAATAGCATAGTTAGTAAGGATTACATAAAAATAAACACCGCAAAATATGAAAATTTGTGACCACAGTACCTAAAAGTGTGGTCTAGTGTAACGATTTTTATAATTTTTATAAATATTACTATTTTTACTAAACAAAGCGAGATGGATTTTTTTCCTTACTTTTCCCAGTACGGACATAACCTACCCTTTCACCCGGTGCCCGCTTGACGTTGAGTTTCGGGACACCCTGTATATAGGATTCAACCTCAGAATTGAGATGTCTTGAAAATACACAATGTATATTGCGTTGCTCCAATGAAAACAGAGGAGGTGCTAATAGTGATATTGGTGCAGATGATGGTGATGGTGCTGATGCTGGAGGCGATGCTGGTGGTGATGCGGAAGGCGATGCTGGTGGTGATGCTGGTGGTGATGCTGGTGGTGAATCTGGTGGAGGTGCTAGTGCAGCTGAAAGTGACTGTGAAGATGTTTTTTGAAGAAGCTGCTGGTTCACCACCAAAAATCTTGAAAATCTTGGAAAAGTTAGAAATAAAAGCGGTAAAACTAAACGCATAGGAGAATCAACTTTAACCATGAAAGAGCGCTAGAGAAGCCAATCGAATAATATTCAAGGCGTAGTGAATTGTTGCATCGAAGAAAGTTTTGCATTTTTAGCTGAATCATTTATACCAAGTACTTTTGAGGAAGAAATTAAATGTGAAAACTCGAAAAAGTGGAGAACGTCTATGGACAAGGAAATTAATTCACTAGATAAAAACAGAACTTGGAAGCTGGTGCATCTACCTAAGGACCGTAAAGATCGTTGATACAAAGTGGGTGTTTCAAATAAAAAGTGCAACCGAGAACGAAGGCGAACGCTTTCAGGCCAGATTAGTTGCTCGTGGTCTCAGTCAAAAATTTGGCATTGATTATTCTGAAACATTTAGTCCCGTAGCTAAGTTTGTATCAATTCGAGCTATGTTGAGTATTGCAGCTTCGGAAAAGTTACACCTCAAGCAATTTGACATTAAAACAGCCTTCTTGAATGGAGATATCAAAGAAGAAAATTTCGTTCGGCAGCCAAAAGGGTATGAAGATGGAACAAATAGAATTTGTAAATTACAAAAAAGATTGTATGGACTACGACAGGCTTCCAGGTGTTGGAATAAAACTTTTTCAAAGCTTTTGAAGGATTTTAGTTTGGTTCCTTGTGATGCTGATTCGTGTGCTTACGTTACTCATCAGAATGGTAGAAAAATGATCCTGGGTATTTACATCGATAATGGGCTTGTTGCAGCAACTTCAAAAGATGACATTGCTAAGTTATGTAAAAATCTTGAACGAAATTTGGAAGTTAAAATTTTTCCTGCAAAGCATTTCCTTGGTTTGGAAATAAGAAGGTCACCTGATGGTTCTGTTCACTTGAATCAATCAAAATATACTCAGAGATTGATATCAAAATTTAATATGGAGGATGCTGTTCCTTTTCAACTCCTGCGGATACGTCTATTAATTTTGTTAGTGTATTGAATGAGACAACTGAGACAACAAAGTTTCCATTTCGGCAAGCGGTGGGTAGCTTAATGTACCTTACGGTGGCAACTAGACCAGACAAAGTGTTTGCAGTTGGATGTGTCAGTCGTTATTTGGACAATCCAACCCAAGTTCACGTCAATATGGTGAAGAGAATTCTGCGCTACCTCAAAGGAACGGACGAATATGGTATATTTTTCAAAAGTACTCAATTTAAATTCTCTTGTTTTAGCGATGCAGACTATGCTGGTGACGTAGTTACAAGGCGGTCTACCAGTGGCTTTTTACTCATGATGGACACGAGCTGCATTGCATGGGCTTCACAAAAACAACAATGTGTGGCCTTATCGACAACCGAAGCTGAGTTTGTAGCTGTCTGTCAGGCGGTTAAGGAATTGGTGTGGATTCAACAGCTTTTAAAAGGTTTGTTCAAGGATAAAAGTGCGAAACCAGTCTTGTATGTTGATAACCAGGGCGCTATCAGACTAATAAAAAATCAAGAATTTCATAAGCGTACGAAGCATATAGATGTTCGCTTCAATTTCATACGCGAAAGATATGAAGATGAGTTATTTGAATTGGAATACGTTTCAACCCAGGACCAAGTTGGAGATATTCTCACAAAGGCTTTACCATAAGACAAGTTTCAACGTTTTCGATATATGATGAGAGTAGCTCCTCCTTTTGCTATATAAATAATTTTTTTTGTATTAAAAAGTTATTCTTGTATTTGAATTTAAAATTATGAATTTCTAAAGCTTAAAAACATTAAAAAAAGTGGGAGTGTTAAGAATTTATATTTTATGTTAATGTGAATAAATTGTTTCATGGCAACCCTGCTTTGCTCTCTGTTCTTAGTTAATTAATATAATAGGAACAATTATTGTAATGTATCATTCCAATGACACTCTCTTTTCTTAGTACATATATCACAGTTTTTCTATTTCTTTTTGTTACAATTGCAACTATTCTTATTATGTAATAAACAGTTCTTCTTGAAGCTTAACCCTACAACCCATACCTTGTTTCTTGTTACATTAAGCTATTTGGGGTTCCTGCACACCCCACATACTTTTCAACGATATTTTGAAAAATTTAAAGAAAAACGACATAATCTTTATTCATTTTGTTCATGAGTAATTCATTTTTAACAAAAAAATAAATTATTAAGATCACAGCTATAGTGAAAAAAATTATGTTACAAAAAAGGCAAAAAGTATAACGATTTTAAGACGCGCGCCTTGTAAAAAAAAAAAACTTTTAGTCCTATATTCAAAAAAATTATTTTTGAATCTGAAAAAAGACATGCGAATTGATATATATCTTTATAAAAATTTACAATTTTCAAAATATTATAAGTATATTTTTAAGGTTTTTTTTGTCAAAAAAAATGCAGCTGTTGCATACTTTTGTGCGGTGTTCTGCGCAAATGTGCCTTTCACAAGTGCTGCACGTAGTCGTAGTCTTTTTATCCTTCATCCGTGGGAACAAATAGCATCTATCTCAATATGTTCTGCGAATTCTTCAGTACCTTCCTCATCACTGTCCACTTCGCTCTCAAAAAGGAGTCGTCTTAGTTAATTTTCTCGATCAGACATTGTGTTGCTGTTTTTATATTCAACACGATAAATTCTATCATTTCTCTTCCAAAAAATTCAAAAAACAACACTTAATCACTTTTAAAACCGGCAAAATAATTGTTTACAAAACCTTTACGTTAAAAAAATAACTTACGCAAACCTATACTGGGTGCCAGTACACCCCACCGACTAAGTTATTTCCGCTTTGGAGTGAGAATATGAACTAAATTGTTCTGGTCCGTAAAGAGACAATGGAAAAAATAAAAGTCATGGCAGTCTGGGAAAATAACAGATTTTCTAACAAAAAATGCAACGACTTTAAATTTGAAGTGGGGTTCCTACGCACCCCGAATGGGTTGTAGGGTTAAAACCAAACGGTCGTTTTTCTTTTTATTGCAACATATATATTTATATATGTATAGTTTTAGGTGCATGAATTCAAACGAAATCCCCTAAAAATAGAATTCACAGTGTATTCATGCTGTTATTTTATCAAATGTCGGTAATCACCGACCAAAATTTTGCGTCTTAGAAGGGTACAACAGCATCTAACTGATAAGCCCAATTGTTTTACCTGGGCGAAACGCATTTCGACTAAAGGTCACTAAACTTTTATTTTTTATTCTGATATACGACATTTTTTGTTTTTTGATCAGGTGCAAGAACAAATAAAGCGGATAACTTGCCGACACGTGAACATGTCACGTACAACTGACCATGAGAAATACATGAATTTTCCGTTTAGATTATTGTAATCCTTGGAATGAGAACTAACTCATCTTTAAATTTTCCTTTGAGTATCGGCGCGTGAATCACATTACTCATCAGTTTTCTTATCACCAAGCTCGTTCCATTGCATAGTTTTGGGTGGTTTAGATTTCGAAGCATGATGAGGATGACTACCGAGCCCGTTTTCAGTTTAAATTGTGCGCTAGTAAACAAGGCACATCCAAGGAGCTTAAAAATTCAGTTGGATAATTAGTGGCTTCATCTTCGTTTGTTACACAGTCAATAGATTTAAACGGCACCAACGATTTAATTCTGAATTATAAAGTTTAAGTCATTTACATCTTTATTCTCAGTCGCCATAATTTCTCGCTCGTTTAACCTTTTGTTATTTTTGTGTTTAGTAATGATGTTCGGGAATACTTTGCTGATGAGCTCCTCTTTTAATGAGACGCAATTGCAAAAATTCGGAGGAAATTAAATCAATCCGCTTGATTCGTTGACAGTTACTCGACCATTGCCGATAGTCAGCAATTGCTCAGAGAATTCTTCAGCAGATGCATCATTCAGCAATGCAACTCTCATGTTTGTTGTCAGCTGAAGTTTTTTTTTATATAGCGCCATAGATTCGATGATTTGAGGCAAGCAATTATTTAGTCGGCAGGCGTTGATCTTGGAATTACTGGCTGTGTTTTTCGGAAATCGCCAGACAGTAAAATAAATGCGTCTCCTAAACATCTCTAGTCATTACGTAGATCTTTCAATGTTCGGTTAAGTGTTTCTAATGCACGTTTATGCGCCATTGTGCCTTCGTCCCAAATGATGATTTTCGATTATGATAAAACTTTGGCAATTGCGGATTTTTTTGCAATATAACATGTTTGTTCTTCAATAGTTTGAAGATTTAACGGCACTTTTAATACTGAATGAGCCGTACGGCATTATTCTAACAATGTGGCTGCTATTCCAGGAGAAGCAACTGCAACCGCAATTTTGGATCTCGCACGAACAGTGGCTAAAACTACTGACATGAGAAATATCTTACCAGATCAAGGAAGTATAAACCACCATTTCCATTATCAATTGCCTTCATTAATGTATCAGAAACTTTTGTTTAAAAAAATCACCAGCAGGACTTTAAGTATGTTTTACTTATATAATACAGTAACAATTTTCAAATACCACTTTTTGCTTTCAGCTTATTTCACCTAATAAACAGCTACATCTTGTAAAACATAATTAGCCTTCAAGCCACCCGCAAACTTTAACATTTCAAAACAAAGAGAATTATATGGATAATAATAATTTGGAGGTGTGGTTTCTGAGTTTAGACTTAGCAAAATTATTCAGTGGCCCGGCTTTGATGTGTCTTTCTTTACCTTGTGGCCAGACTTCATGATCGTCTTTGACCAAACTTTACCGGAATACAAATATTTCCTGAAAGCTTGGGGTCGATTGTTATAATGAGTTTTGTGACCTTTTTCAATTGGATCGGCCGGCGGTCATACACATACACTTTCCATAACAATTGTAAACTTCAGGAGCACCTTTATCTTTAAGACTTTGTTTATGTTTTTGACTTCAAAACAAAAAACAAACAAAATATTAAAATAAAATCGTTAGTCCTGACTAATTGATATTTCAAATAAATGATTTCTCAGTTTCGCTAAGTTAGTTTTTGGTGTATTTTTATTTTACTTTTATTTTATTTTTTCGTCAATTTTCTAATGTTTTTAATAACCTATAGCCTATTCAGGACGAACACTAATACAACAAATCAAAAACCATGAAAATCGGTTTAAAAGTTCTCGAGTTATAGGTGTTCGAACATACCCGACATTATGTGCCGCTTGAACACCAGCTAATATTTGAAAATTATTTTCCGGATAAACCCTTCAATAAAAGAACCAGTAGTGTATTCTATTTTTACTTCTATATAATTTCTTTATTTAAAAAACTGTCCGAAGTGATTCGAGGTTTTACAGCAATTAAAATTTACATCATCATAACTTTGAATAGAAACCTCTCATTTGTCCAAGGCCATGATCTCCTCGGTCGTTGCACCTTACGGGTTTCAGTTTTCAGCTATGTCCCATCCAGCAAGAGGGGATTATCTCCTAGTCCCTCCAGTGTACTAAAAACGGCACGAACAATTTTTTTGTATCCATCATATAGGTATTTTATGTATAATGTATACTCTGTGGACCAGATCAGTGTGAGATAATGATAAAGAAGATGATGATGATGACGATGAGAGTTTTGGACATTGTGTTTTTTTTTATGATTAAGTTAGTGGCTGCCCTCAGTGTAATATATTCTTGGGTTTTTAATTAGGTACACTTGAGTTTTGAAAATAACTTAGTTTGAGCCTGTTGCCCTGCAACATCCTGCCGCGCCACCTAAAAAATCAATCTAGATTTGTTCCCAGCAAGTTCGTAAATTGATATGATAAAATGTATGTTGAGCGATAACATATTCTGCTGCTTTCAATATTCTTAATGTTTACATGAAAAGAAGGAAAATCTGGTGAATGGTGTGTGGCAAGATAGAGGTTATAGAAAAAGTAATTGAGTTTAATAATGCATTACAATAAATAGTTATTCTATGTTGAATATGATCGATTGTGTATGTGTGTTTGTGTATATGTGTGCATATGTATGTACTCGTAGGTGTGTATGTGTTAATTAAGCATTGGTATGAGGCAAATTTTAGCGATGGGACGCTTTAAGATTGTGGTTGCTGTTTTTATTGTAACAACTCGAATTCGTTCATCAGTTCCAGCGTGTGTTGATTCAACTCTGCCAATTCGCCAAAGAGTAGGAGGTGTGTGTTCATCAGGCAAGAGAACTAAACTACCAACCTTGATTTCTGTATTTGAATTTAGCCATTTCGGCCTCTGCTGGAGTCGCCCTAGGTATTCAGACTTGCACTTTTTCCAGAAGTCTTGTTGAATTCTTTGCATAAGTTGCCAACGATACAAGTAATTTGACTTGATGCTGGTTAGATCCTTTTCTGGTGCTGTATTTAACGATGACCCTATGAGAAAATGCCCGGGTGTGAGAATAGATAGGTCCTCAGCATCTTCGCTCATTGGGCAAAGTGGTCGAGAATTGAGACACGCCTAGACCTGTGTTAGTACAGTTGCATATTCTTCAAACGTACAAGTGTATGATGGCCGATGATTCGCCTTAAGTGGTGCTTCATGGACTTCACTCCCGCTTCCCACAGCCCACTAAAATGCGGAGCAGCTGAAGGGTTGAAATGCCAAGTAGTACCATTCATTGTAATTGGTTCACAATTTTTTCAGCCCATTCATTTGATAGCTGTTGTTTTTCAGTGTTGATGACTCTGGCTGCTCCTTGAAAATTCGTTCCACAATCACTGAAGATATCTCGATAGATCCCACGGCGTGCAGTAAAGCGTTTGAAAGCTGCGAGGAAGGCTGAAGTGCTGTTATCACTTACAAGTTCAAGATGAACTGCCTTTGTAGTGAAGCAAACAAAAATTGCTACATATGCCTTTGATATTTTGGTGCATCGTCCCTTCCATGCTTTAAGATGAACTGGACCGGCATAGTCCACTCCACAAATGGACGAGATTGATTAACCATTAGTGTTGGCAAATTGCCCATTTGTTGTTGCATTGGTGTTGCCTCAAATCTGTAACATTTAAGGCAGTGATGGATATTTTTTTACATTTGATTTAAGCTGCAATATCCAATATTCAGTTCGGAGTGTTGCCATCATGAGCTGCTGACCACCATGTAGAGATTTCATGTGTACGTCATGCATGAAAAGACTGGTAAGAATGTTTTGCGAAGGCAATATAATGATATGACGTTGGGAATAAGGAAGGTTTGCATTTTTTAAACGGCCTCCAACTCGCATTATACCGGTTTCATCAATGATAGGTGAAAGTCTTGCCAGTTTACTTTGCTTTTGCACCGCTTCATTTTTGTTTAATCTTGAAATTTCTTCGGTGAAGTACTCGTGTTGAACGATGGTGATTAATCGCATTTGGGCCTTTGAGATTTCGTCGACCGAGAGCGGTCCAGAAATCAAAGTTTCTTGTTTTCTTTTTCTTCGATGGTTGTTAAAAAAACGAAGCCAATATGCCGTAGTTCGCACTAAACGTCTTAAAGTGGAATACCTGGTTAAAAGATCATTGTGTTCAAAGGATGTGAAATGAGTGCAGAGCTGAAAAAAGTTGTTAATGTGGTACCCAGATGCAAATAGCTCATTTCTTATCTTTTCGATTTCGGAAGATTTGGTTTCTAAATCAGTGTTTTGCATTACCCATAGCGGATGTTGATTTTCGTCATAGGTTTGAAGAAATTCAGGACCATGCCACCAAAGTTTGTTACTTAGTAAATCCTTTGGAGCGATCCCTCTTGAAGCAATGTCGGCTGGATTATCCTTAGACGAGACGTGATTCTAGCAGTTGATATCAGTGAGCTCCTGAATTTCCGCTACTCTGTTGGCGACGAATGTGTTGCGTATGTATGGAGCGGTCTTCATCCATGCAAGAGTAATCTCTGAGTCACACCAAGCAATTATTTCATAGTTCTGATGAAATTCCATTGTCTCTATGACGTAAACTAATAATTTCGCTAGCAAAAGAGCTCCGCATAACTCTAATCGAGCTAAGGATTTACTCTTTAATGGTGCCACCCTAGTTTTAGAGACCAAAAGTGATGTTTGTACTGAGTTTCCGTTGATGGCTCGTAGGTATACAGTTGCGGCGTATGATTTTTCGGAGGCGTCGCAGAATCCGTGGATTTCGATTGCTGAGTTCTTCGTTACATTAATCCAACGTGGAATAAACAATGTTGAATAAAATAGATATACAAAAGAAACACAAAGACTTTAACATTTAAATTTTTAAAAATTTTTGTATTTATTTTGCTTATTATTTTATTAAATTATAATTAATTATTATCACTAGCTAATTTTAAGAGTGAGCGACGCGTTTCGGAGCTGTTTACTCCATCATCGGGCTGGTACTGAGTGTTGATGTTGATCGTATAATATGTAATTGTTGCTTTGGTGGGCCATTTGTAATGTGTGAGGTTTTTGTTGTGTTTAAAACCGGTTTATTTGTTTTTTATTTTAATTTGGATAGTTTCATGATCTTCTTATTTATTTATTGTTATTGTATTTGATTGCGGTGTCGAACAATGGGTTTGTTTTAAGTATTGATTTGTCGTTAAGTAATTTGTCCTGTTCTAGTTTATGTGATTTATATATTTCGTATTCTTCTGTTGCGTCTAATAGTTTCCCTTTCTTGCAGAAGTGCAATGGGATCAAGTTTGTGTCAATGTTAGTGTAGTTGTGGTTATTGTCGATTAAGTGTATTGCGTATGTGGATTTAGTATTTTGTTTGGGTATGTGTTCTTTAAATCTATCATTGAAAGTTCTTCCCGTTTGACCAATATAAAATTTATCACAGTCGTTGCATGTAATTTTGTAAACCCGGAGCGTGAATTGATTGTTGAGACTGTTTTGGGTTTGAGTATATTATTTATGTTATTGTTTGTTTTGAATGAGATGTTAATGTTTAGCTTTTTGAATTTGTATTGTAAAGTTTGAGGTAGTAAATTTGTGTAAGTTATTGAAGTGTATTTGTTTTCGGTTGTGGTGGAAATTCTCTTTTTCTTTTTCTTTTTTGTTAGTATTTTATCTTTTATGTTTGTATTGTATCCATTGGCTTGTGCGATGCATTTTATGGTGTTAAGTTCTATGTTGTAATCTTGTTTATCCATGGGTACGTTGATTAATCTATTGATAAACGCATTGTAAGCTGCCATTTTTTGGGAGTGAGGATGGTGGGAGTCTCTGTGTATGGTAATATCTGTTGTGGTAGGTTTTCTATAAATTTTAAATTTGAGGTTATTATTGTGTTTTGTGATGGTTAAATCTAGAAAGTTGATTGAATTATTATTTTCTATTTCAGCAGTGACTTTTATTTTTGTATTGATGTTATTTATGTATTTAGTTAAGATGTCTATTTGTCTATTAGTTCCTTCGAATATGACGAACGTGTCGTCTACATATCTGGAATATGATATTATGTTCTTGTGTTGTGGGTTGATTGTGGATAGGATATATTTGTTTTCGAAAAAGTTTAGGTATATATCTGCAATGAGACCGCTTAAGAGGCCTTTTCATGAATGTGGGAACTATTTGTAGAACCCATTCATAATCCAAGGCTCAACCCATTGTGGATTCCAAATAAGGAATCCACAAAACTCAAAAAAATCACCCTTTTCTTGAAGTGTAGCTGTAGGTAGTAGTGTATCGAAGAACTTGTTTTTTGTCGTCTTTCCGTGTATATCCTTTGTTTGGATTTGTGTATATACAAATAATGTATCTCGTTTATTATTGTTGCGTTTGGTATTCGATATGGGTTAAGTGTAGTTGTTGTTGTTGGGTGCAGCCTGCCGCGTGCAGGTACCTAAAGAGATTTATAATGTGAAGATGGAAAAATTTCAGAATAAAAGAATTTTGTACTTTTCGTATTAGACATCTGAAATTGGTTTGGGTGAAAACCAAAATTATTGAAATGTGACAGCGTTTTACTAAAAATTATTTAGTTAAAAAACAATGGTAACAGTAACAATGCCATGTTATATACCTTTTTGTAAAGCAAAACATTTCTTCTTTTATTTTATTTTTAAATAAAGTTGTTTCAGTGAAAAGAAAAAAAAAATTAAAACTTTTTTGTAAAATGTAACGTAATTAAGTACCTACTTATCTATTTTTCTGTTTCCAAAATTCAATGCTCTTATTATTTTAAAGTCTAAAACAGGAAACCAGCTGTTTTTGTACTTTTTGCGAAAATCAAAAATGACGAATACGAGTTTTTTTTTTAAGAAAAACCTTTCTTTAAGTTTTTGTGACAATTTTAAAGAATAAGAGGATTAACCTTCGTTTTATTGTTTTTATATATCCAAGAACTTACAAGTATATACAACAAAATAACAAAGTACTGGATTAATAATAATGTGTGCTACCTAAAGATATATAATTTCTTTTTTTGTAATGTATTTATCCTTAGGCAACACATATTTTGTATTTAAGTTAAAAAACAGGTAGGACCCGTCGAAGCGGCGCCGTCGAATACAACAGCAAAAAAAATTGATATAGGTCGTCAATTTACAGGTGTTATGAATAAAAAAGGGTAGAATAGGAATCATGGCTACATGAAATTCGGCCCCAATGAAAAATGGCCCCAAAAAGTTGTATGGGAAACAAAAACAACAAAAATCAATGAAATTTTGTGGGATTGGCGTATTTTTTCATTTATTATTATTGGGGCATTTTTTCATTTAAAATTTTGGGGCCAAATTTCATAATGAAAAATGGCCCCAATATTTTCAAACTTAAAATAATGAAAAATGGCCCCAATTTAAAATTGGAAATATAGCCCCAAACGAAATGAAAAAAAGCCCCAAACAAATCTGTTGAATAAGAAACTCTTAAATTGAAAATGAAAAATTGTCCCAATAATTTGTATGCAAACAGCAACAACAAATTTGGGGCCTTTTTTATTTATTTAGAAAATGAAACGAGTTTCTTGAACGATTTTTAATTAAAAAAATCGCGCGATTTTTTTTAATTAATAATCGTTCAAGAAATTCGTTTCATTTTCTAAATAAATAATCGTACAAGAATTTTTAAATTACTAATCGTACGAGAAAATCTCGCTACTTTTGAAATCAATCGCACGATGTTTATGTACGATTATTTATTTAGAAAATGCGTGTGGATTTTTCTATAAATAATGGTACAGGTGGCAAATACTAATCGAATTGTTTTTTTTTCACCCTAAACCGTCGAAATAAAAAACAATTGTTGTTGTTGCTTTGTGTATATATTTTTGGGGCCATTTTTCATTTTCACTTCGATTTTTTTTCAAATTTTTGGGCTTTCTTTCATAAGCTTTGGGGTAATTTTTCCATTTAAAATTGGGGCCACTTTTCGTTATGAAAAAAAGCCCCATTTTTGGGGCCATTTTTCATTTTTTGTTTTGGCCATTTTTCATTGGGGCCAAATTTCATGTAGCCAGATATCATCACCATTTTATTGTAGTTTGAATTCAAAACTCTATATTTCAATTGTTGTTTTGAAATGAACCTAAAATTTTGAAAAAAAAGTAGGTGTTATAATTATTTGATTTGTACATACATAAGTAATTTTATGTAGGTACATACTAAAGTAATTTTCTTTGATTATATATTATTTATAATATGGAGTCAATATCTCTTCCAGTGAGAGCACGGTTTATTCTGAAAAAGGTTTTGCAATTCCTGTAGACAGGAATGGTTTTGAGAGTGTAAGTCTGGAGCTGTTGTGTCAAAATATTTTTATTTATTTTTATTATAAGGTTTTTATAACCTACTTTGAATCAATAATTCAATAAGTTCATAATTATTGCTAAGTTGGTTGATTCTACAGGGTGATTCACGAGCGTTGTGCCAAAAAGCAAGAGCGTGTAGGTTGAGTTGAGACAAGAAAAAAATTGTATGGGAGGGGGTCTATCCCCCCCGTTCAGCCTGGAGGGGCAATTTTCTGAAAAATTGTTTTATTTTGTAAAAAAAAATATTTAAAATCAACGGCTTCGTTTACAACACCGTGTTATATCTTTTTGGAAAGCCAAAAACTTTTTCTTTTATTTTGTTTTTAAATTAAATTGATTTAACGAATAGTTTAAAAAATATAAATTTTCAAACTCAAAATTTTGAAAAAAAAATTTGAAAAAATAATTTTAAAACTAATTGTTTTCAAAATTTTACGTAATTAAGTATAATTTTTGTTCTCAGAATTCAATGCTTCCATTAATCTTTAATCCAACACTGAAAATTGTATGGCTCTACGACTTTTTGTTGCCAAGGTTTTCAAAAATAACCGAACCTACTTCTTCACAAAAACAAGAAAATCTAGCCTTACGGGATGGCACAAGTGATCATTTAGCCAATTTTTTTCGTGTTTTTGTGAAGAAGTAGGTTTGGTTATTTTTTAATAGTTTGGCAAAAAAATCATAGAACCGTACGGTTTTCAGTGTTGGATTAAGAGTTAATGGGAGCATTGAATTTTGAGAATAAAAATAATACTTAATTACGTAAAATTTTGAAAAAATTAGTTTTAAAATTATTTTTTTTTCAAAATTTTGAGTTTGAAAATTAATATTTTGAAAACGGTTCAATAGAAGAACTTTGTTTAAAATTACAATAAATAAGTAAATTTTTGGCTTTACAAAAAGGTATAGCATGGGCTTGTAAGAGTTACCGTTATTTTTAAATAATTTTTTTTCAAATTAAGGTCATGTTTTTAGAAAATTGCCCCTCCCGGCTAAACGGAGGGGAATAGACCCCCCCTCATACACGAATTTTTTATATCTCAACCCATCCTACACGCTCTAGCTTTTTGGCACAACGCTCGTGAATCACCCTGTATATAAAAATGCAAAATGCATGCAAAATGTTAAACTCAGGATTTATTCATAAAACTCATAACTCATATTACATTTTCCATACTTCAAATAATAATTTTCAGATTATTTTATTCACATCACCTTTCATTATTTTTCCCATAAATATTCAAGTTCAATGTCTTTATTTTTGCTGAAGTAACAAAACAGAATTATAAAAACCCTTGTAAATTGTTCACAATTGTTCATTGTATAAAATAAAGTATCTTACGCCGAAGCTCTGCCTAAATTTGAAATCCTTTTATTTTGAAACACTATAGGTACTGATTAAAAATTCAAAGAACAAATATTCAATTGAAAAAAAGTTAAAAGAAAAAATAACAACAAAAGTTGTTGCTCCCTAAAAATATATAATTTGCAGTGTAGTTTTGCACTAAAAATTATATATAGTGTCGATTTTATCGAACAAAGTGCGTCTTAGAAGAGTATCTAACTGATGAGCCCACCGTTCATGTTTGAGCGAAACGCACACAGGCCACGGATTTTGTATTTTATATTTTTTATAAACTATAGGTATCTACCTACTGTTTGGTATTATGTATTGTATTTTTTTTTTTTACAAAACAGGGCCTTACAGCTTTATTAATTTTTACCTACGTATGAAATGCTTCCACCCATAATATACCAAACTAATACTTATCCTAACAAACCAAATTTAGGGAAAGTAATTTCATTTTACACTTTTTTCGCAAATCTTGAAATCTTATTTCGAATAAGAAAAACCACATTACCACCGAAATCATAAAATAACGCAATCAAATAAAATAAACACACACAATTCCTAGAACCAGTTCATAAAAATAACCAAACAAAATAGTCACAAAACACGTACCACACAAACACATGTAAGTAGCCATTTACATACATTTAATATATCTACCACATTGCATGGATTTCGTATACCTATACCTACCGTACTGTCTGCTGCCAAATTGAATCTATCCTATTGATTTTTTTTATTTTCCTCACTCTAGTGGCCACTTTGAGAAAGAATACAATCCACTGATTTGTGTCTGAACTAAAATTGTGAAATATTGTTTTCTGCTGAGTTGTTTAAAGTGTATTGTTTTATATAAAATATATGTAAATTGATTTATTCTAGTGATTGAATTTTAATTTGGAAATAACAATTTGTTTTTATGCGTCATTTCAGGAGAGAAATTCAAATAATAAATGTCTGAAAATCCAAATTAAAACTGAGTATTTTTACAGTTTTTCAAATCAATGTAATTCTTAAGTCTTTCAGTATTTTGAAATAATTTTTCCAACAGTTTAAAGATCCTTTTATTAACTTTAAAATAAAATTAAATTTGATCAAATCCAACAAGTGGTTGTTGTAAAAAGTTGCGAACCGAAAAGCAGTTTCAGCTAAAGTTTGAAAATACATCAATACATTTATTTAATTATTTTGGGTTATATTCCAAATATCAAAAAAAAAAATTTCATAGTTTTAAAGATAATAAATAGTACTTACATTTGCCGTTTAAATTTTTTTAAACAAGCTCAAATGACTTCACAAAACTGCAAACCATATAGTCATTTTTAAGAATTTTCATCAAATATAGGGAAAGGCCTCTTAATGGTGATCCCATGGCAGGTCCTTCTTGTTGTGTGTAGTAATTGTTGTTGAAAGTAAAGTAATTTTGTTTGAGTAAAATTTTTAGTATGTATATAAGTTCATCTATTTGTTGTTTGTTTATAGTAGCGGTGGTGGAGAGGTTGTCATGTATGAGGTTGATTGTATCTTCTACGGGAATGTTGGTGTACATATTGGTGACATCAAATGAAATTAATCTGTAGTTTGGTAGAATGTTAATGTTTTTTAATTTGTCGATGAGATCTATGTTATTTTTGATGCTTTTGTTGTTAGGTAAGTTGATATTGTTTTTTATTATTTTTTGTAAGATTTTGGCAACTTTATGTCCTGGTGCTGTGGTATAGTTAATGAGTGGTCGAATCGGTGTTCCTTAATTGTGTATTTTTGGTAATCCTGTAAATTGGGGAGCTTTGGGGTTAGGTTGTTTGAGTTTATTTAGACTAATGTTAGAGAAGATGTGTTTGCATTTATTGATAGCTGTATTTATTTCTTTAGTGTAGGTTTTCTTTGGGTCATTGTTCAGGTTGAGTATGTTATTATCGTTAAAGAAGGTGGTTGTTTTTGTGATGTAATCTTTTTCATTGATGATGACTACAGTGTTGCCTTTATCGGCTTTTGTTACTATTGCATTATTATTTTGTAATTTTTGTTTGATGTTTTTTAGATTGTGTATGTCTTCTTTGTATTTTTTGTGAAGTGTTTGTTCCATATTATTGTTTTTAGTTAATAGTTTGAGTTTTTTATTGATAATTATTCTGGTTTCGTTTTGTGTTTCTATACCTGGTAAGGTTTTTATGGCTGCCTCTGCGTTTATAACTTCTTGGTTGATGTTGTTTTTGTTTATAGTTGGGAGGATAAATTTGAGGCCTTTGTTAAGAGTTTGTGTTTCTGCGTCGGTGAATTGTATAGTGTTGTTTATTAATCTTGGATAGAATGTATGTGTGCTTATTAGTGTTGGTTTATTATTTTGTTTATTTAAAGGCAATTGTAATTTGTTGTTGTGGGTTTTTGTTATGTCTCGAGCGGCTGTTTGTATTTGTTGGGATATTCCGTTGATGTATAGGTCGGCTGTAATGTAATGTATGTGTTTGTATATTTTGAGATGAAGTTCATATAACAAATTATTTAATTGGACCTTTTTGCTGTGTAAAAATTCGATTCCTTCTTGTATACGAATTATTTGTTCTATTTTTTGTGTTTTTACAGCTGCCATTGATGTGTTTTTTATTTTGATTTGTGCGTTTTTGGGTATAATGTGTGCTTTGAGGCAGTTTTTGTTGAATTTTATGTTGAGAATGGCCTTTGTAAGTTTGAGTTTAGTGTTTTTGTAATGGTAGACAATTATATTTGCTTTTTCAGCTATGGAATCCATGTTGTGGTGTTTGTCTCCAGCAGTGAGAGTTTAAACAATGTTGACTAAAATAGATATACAAAAGAAACACAAAGACTTTAATATTTAAATTTTTAAACTGTTTGTATTTATTTTCCTTATTATTTTATTAAATTATAATTAATTATTATCACTAGCTAATTTTAAGAGTGAGCGACGCGTTTCGGAGCTGTTTACTCCATCATCGGGCTGGTACTGAGTGTTGATGTTGATCATATATGTAATTGTTGCGTTGGTGGGCCATTTGCAATGTGTGAGTTTGAGGTCATCTTCATCTTTCCCTGTGTTGTTATTGTTTTTGCTGTGTTTAAGTATTAAAGTCTTTGTGTTTCTTTTGTATATCTATTTTACTCAACATTGTTTAAACTCTCACTGCTGGAGACAAAACCACAACATGGATAACGTGAAATGTTGATGTCACTGATGGAATTGAGTTCAATTTTCAGTTTATGCCATTTAGATATGATGGCAGGTTGAAGTTCGCTGTCCCATGTTTCTTGCTGTTTCCAAATGGTTTGCATTATGATTTTTCCTATAATGACGCAGGGGGCATTCCAGCCCATTGGATCATATAGACGAGCGATATCAGACAATATTGTACGTTTGGTCGTCGTTTCCATATCGGAAAGTTTAATTTTAAATGAAAACATATCAGTTCCAGGATTCCATTGGATCATTAGGGTTTTAACTGCACTGCTCTATCAGTTCCAGGATTCCATTGGATCATTAGTGTCTCGATTTTCATCTGAAACAGCTGCTAACAGTATCTCACTGTTACTGGCCCACTTACGCAGTGGAAAACCTCCTCGATTCAACATCGTTATGAGTTGGCTTTGTATTTTAAGAGCTTCGTCAACTGAATCCGCGCCGTGGATGACATCGTCTACGTAGAAGTTTTAAATAGTGATTTTCAAAGCCAAAGGATAGTCTTCCCGTTCATCTCGTGCAAGTTGTTGTAAGGTGCGAACCGCAAAAAACGGTGCTGCGGTCGTGCCAAAGGTGACCGTATTGAGCTGGAAAGTCTTGACCTCTTCTTCCTTTTTATCTCTCCAGAGAATGAGTTGATAGATGCTATCTTCTGGAGGGACCCAGATCGGCCTATACATTTTGGTTATGTCTGCAACAAAACCAATTTTGTATTTCCTAAAACGTGCTATATGATCGAAAATATCCTTTTGTAACCTGGGACCAACAAAAAGATGATCATTTAGTGATGTTGCGTCAGATGTTTTGCAGGATGCATCAAAGACGATGCGTAGTTTTGCTGTAGAGCTAATCTAGGATGAGTTCCGTCTTTAAATGGAAGTTGAACTTTATATCTTCCATCTGCCTGTCGCTGGTGTGTTCTGCAAAAGTGCATCTCGCACGATTCTTCCTCTGCTGAAAACAATTTCCTGGTGGCTACTTCTTCAATTTCCCAAAATTTGAGAAGTGTATTTTGCAGATCAATTTCAGATCTTTTAGTTGTGATATGAAGGGATAAAATTGAGGTTCGATTGTGAGAATCTATGCACCCAGAAAGTACCCATCCAAGTTCAGTTCTTTGAGACATTGGGGAACCTGGTTCACCCTTAACAATGCCTACAAGAAGAATGAACGGATAAACGTCACTGCCAAGTAAAATGTCAACTTTGTTTGGTTTGCTGAATGTCGGATCTGCAAGCTTAAGATCTTGGATGTGACTCCAGTTCGCACAGCAAATTGTATGCATTGGGAGAACAGCTGTTAGCTTGGGTAGAACTAATGCCGTTAGATTTAATTGAAAATTTTCGTTGAAATTTGAAAATATAGTTAACGATACTTTGTGTTTAGAGACACCGGTGTTCGTTTCTCCAACCCCTAGTATATTAACGTGGCTCCTTTCCTTACGAAGATTTAAACGTTGCGCAGCAGACTCAGAAATGAAGGAAGCATCCGACCCAGGATCCAGTAATGCTCGTAGCAGCAATGGTTCACCAGCTGATGTGACAACTTTCAGGAGTGCAGTGGCCAGAAGAACAGATCGGATTTGACTGTTTTCGGCTATGTAAGTATTAAGTGCTGAAGCTGTTTTGCTGGTGGATGATGAAGTTTCTGATGGTTCTGACTGTAAAATTTGATTGGAAGAGGAGGTTTGTGGAGCAGCTTCTTGACCAGCTCCTGTTAAGGTTGGTTCTTTTGCATGCATCGAATTTGATAGCTCATTAGCATGCAGAAGTGAATGATGTTTTTGCTTGCATATAAAACAAGTGAATGTGCTAGTACAGTTTTGAGTCGAATGGTTATTTGATAAGCAATTGCAGCATAGTTTAACCTTCTTAACAATTTCCTGTCGTTTTTTAAAATTTAAGGCCTTAAACTTAAAACAATTTCTAATTGAAAGCAAACCGTGGCAAATTGAGCATTTGGAAATTGAAGAATTATGTGAACGAACTGTACCTAATGCATATTTTTTTGTTTTAGATTGGATTGAACTTGATGACGATTGTACTTAAATGTCCAAGGTTCTAGATCTCGTAAGGAGGAATACTTCGAGAACGCTGAATGTTGGATAATCGGCATGAGTAGAAATATGTGATTCCCATAACCCTCTAGTTGTTGATGGTAACCTTTGAACGGTGTGGAAGATGAGGACATCTTCCCATAAAGAAACTAAAACACTTTGATTCTCTAACGAATGTTTTGCTTCATTTGTAGTATCTAAAAGCAACCTTATATCCAGTGAGGATTCCTGTAATACCTTTGGTTGTTCAAAGAGTAATTTAAACTGAATATCCTTAAGGAATCGTAAATTTTGGTACCGCTTCACCAATGTCGACCAAGCTGAATTAAAATTGCCATCAGCGATTGCGGTATTTCTCAATAAGCGTTCAGCTTCACCGCTTAAATGAGTTTTTAAGTAATGAAGCTTTTGAACATCTGATATTAATGAATTTCTATTGACAAGACTCTCGAATAAGCTTCGGAATTCTGGCCACATTTGCAATGACCCAGAAAAGGTTGGAATTAGAATAGGTGGGAGTTTTAATTCCAGAGATGGAGCTTTTGATCCTACTGCAGATTTGTTAAGAACACTTTGGGATTGGTTTTGAGTATCTGTCAGCACCAAGTGTGCTTTTAGCTGTGAGGAATACTTATAATAAAGCTCCTTTATTTTGTGAAAAACCAATTCATCCTTATATTTGGTTTTCACGTCTTCTGTAGGAGCAGCAACAATTTTCTGATGCAGTCCTCGAGCATCGTCGAATGATTTTTCCAAGTTTTTCAAACGAGTTTCGTTCATGTGGACACATTTACTACTCATTTCTTCTAAAGCTTGATATGCTGTATGTTCGGCTTCTAATTCTAAGGACATGAATTGAACTGCATCAATATAGTTTCCTATTTTGCTCTTAGTCATATTATTTTTTTTGAGTTAATAACACAACACAACAACACACGATATGATGCAAATTTTATATTAAGTTATTCAATGTTAATTATATGAAACAAAAATAATATATATTTGCCACACACCTGTAGAAATAGTTGCTCCCTCGCTGCACCACATTTTCTCAAATTCAGGAACAATAAACGAATGCCGACAATTAAATCTTCACTCAATGGAACTCCAGTTTAATTTATCAATTAATGCGTTTTATTTATAGAAAGGATCCGGCTCTAAGGACCATTATGTGCCGCTTGAACACCAGCTAATATTTTAAAATTATTTTCCGGATAAACCCTTCAATAAAAGAACCAGTAGTGCATTCTATTTTTACTTCTATATAATTTCTTTATTTAAAAAACTGTCCGAAGTGATTCGAGGTTTTACAGCAATTAAAATTTACATCATCATAACTTTGAATAGAAACCTCTTATTTGCCCAAGGCCATGATCTCCTCGGTCGTTGCACCTTACGGGTTTCAGTTTACAGCTATGTCCCATCCAGCAAGAGGGGATTATCTCCTAATCCCTCCAGTGTACTAAAAACGGCACGAACAATTTGTTTGTATCCATCATAAAGGTATGTTATGTATAATGTATACTCTGTGGACCAGATCAGTGTGAGATAATGATGAAGAAGATGATGATGATGACGATGAGAGTTTTGGACATTGTGTTTTTTTTTTATTATTAAGTTAGTGGCTACCCTCAGTGTAATATATTCTTGGGTTTTTAATAAGGTACACTTGAATTTTGAAAATAACTTAGTTTGAGCCTGTTGCCCTGCAACAGTTTTATATATATAGATTATACGAAGTTTCTGTTATACGTGTAGGTTCCCAAACCAAACCCCTTAAACCAAAAGACGACATTGAAAGAAGGTAGTTGTCCGTAACAGAGTTGTTGATTAAAATGTCAATGTTTATGTCTCATTAAACCAATAAATTCTTCGCCTTTACATCTTTAAGCAAGTTATTTCAATGATTTGTACAAATATCTTTGTTCAGGTGACGTTCATTCAAACGGTTTATACAAAAAATAGTGAATTTTTCATTACAAAACTCACACTCAATTTTAAGTACATCGGCACTATTCAAACTCACTTTTCCAACTTTGCATTCGTAATCTTTCCTTATGAAAATAACGGTACCGCCAGCGCTATAAGAATTTTTACAATTGAAATGAGATTCATATCCAGGAATACAATAATTTCGTACAACCATATTTCTGTTAATACAATAAAATGGGTATCAAGATTTTAAGCATTTAAATGAGCCAATAGAGACTTAAAATTTGATTCCATACTTCTTATATTTTGCAAAATCAAAAACCTAGAACAAAGCAGAGTAGCATAATTTTTTTATTACTGATGGTATTATTTAACATTTTTTTTATTTAATTATATGTTATTGAGGTCTTTAAGACACCTCACTATGATGACATTATCACCCTCATTTTTACGCAAAAAATAATGGAATTCCTTGTCCAAAGAAACTTGAATTTTTTTTCTACTTTAACCTGCTTGGCAGCGTTAATAATATATATATGTATATATGTTTATACAAAATACCTACTATCCACACTACGGTTTTCTATATATTTATAAAGAGATTATGGCTTTGATATCGCTTTTAATAAAGAAAAAATATCGAGATTCGTGAAGAAATAGCCGATACGCGTGTACCCCACAACACGCTTTCCAACTTTTCTTTCTGCAAACTTGATTTTTGACTACATATTCACAAAACAATCATTAGCTCTGCTGGTTAACCATGAAGTATTTTGACAAGCTCCGCCTAAACTTTTTTTCCTCACTCTCTATCCGAACTTCCACCCACACATTCATAGATTCCAGCCATAGATTTTCCGGGGAATCCAGACACTTAGTAACATGGAAGGCTCCCATGAAAATTCGTTGTCAAATACCTACGGAACTCTCTCATACCACACACACATTTTCAGGTATCTCCAAATTGTTGGTGCCATTTCAAAACTTGACGAATCCTGCAACACTTTTTCTCACGATCACTCTTGTTTGGTTCAACGATGCTACTACCAAGTAAAGTGAAATTTAGATGCCCTCCAAACGAGCCACAAAGCCAAGAAGAATATGTGGAGGATCTCAAAAAGAAGCTCACGTATATTCATGAAAAAACCAGAACAAAGATTAAGGATGCCAGTGATCGCATGAAAACACGTTATGATGCACATGCAACAACGACAGGTTTTCAAGTGGAAGATGTTGTGTGGTTATACAATTCCCATCGGAAAAAGGGACTGTCACCGAAGCTCCAGAAAAATTGGGAAGGCCCTTACAAAGTTGTCACCAGAATCAATGATGTTGTTTACCGCATTCAGAGAGCTGTTAGAGGCAAAATGAAAGTTGTTGACAGGGACCGACTATGCCGCTTCAATGGCCAGAAAAGTGACAGATTTGTTCGGGACGAACAATCTTAAGAAGGGGGCAATGTTATATGAATAGTTTTGTCTCTACTATAGTAAATATTGTTATTGTTTTTGTCTCTACTACAGTAAATTTGCTAATTAATTCTGTTGAAATAACAGTGCCGCCCAAACTGTACTTGAGCATTAGGATATTTGAAATCTCTGATAGCTTTCAAAGCATCTTGAAAATGCTGAATGGTTCGAGACTTATAGACCAAGAGCCCACAGCAAATTTGGGGGTGAAGATATAACCAGATAATTGTTACATGAACATAAAGCTCTGCGCTAGGCAATGTCAAAAATGGAAGTCTGGCAGTATTTTGTGGTAGCTGAGGAAAGTAATAGTACCCTAAAAACAGTTATTTTTCCGAAATGTTGTTTTTTAATATAACCGTTTGTACCTTCTTTGAAACGAAAGAACAGGTCAACCTGATTACAAAAATATAGGTCCCAGACGTTTTAAACGTCGCCTTCACCTTGCCAGACGCGCTAATAGTATGCAAAAATTCCGTTTTTGAAATTTTTAGTATAACCAAAATATTTATATGCCAACAAATAGGAAAATTCATCCTGATTACAAAAATATAGGTCCCAGACGTTTTAAACCTTCACCTTGCCAGACGCGCTAATAGTATGCCAAAATTCCGTTTTGTTTTTTAATTAATTTTGTTTAAGAGAAACATATAAAATAATATAACTTTTTATATTTTGTTGGTATTCATTTTGATATTGATATAATTTCGTATACAATTTAATTAATCATCATCAGAATCATCCAACGATTCGCTATTATGCTATTATGACAAGACAGTATGTTTAAAATAAAATGGTTCGACGGAAACGTCACACCTCACACCTGATAGTTTGGAAGATATTTTAAACAATAAAGAAGATGTATCCGATGGTGAGGACAACGAACATAATAGCGAATCGTTGGATGATTCTGATGATGATTAATTAAATTGTATTCAAAATGAATACCAAAAAAATATAAAAAGTTATATTATTTTATTAGTTTCTCTTAAAAAAAAAATTAATTAAAAAAAAAAAACGGAATTTTGGCATACTATTAGCGCGTCTGGCAAGGTGAAGGCGACGTTTAAAACGTCTGGGACCTATATTTTTGTAATCAGGATGAATTTTCCTATTTGTTGGCATATAAATATTTTGGTTATACTAAAAATTTCAAAAACGGAATTTTTGCATACTATTAGCGCGTCTGGCAAGGTGAAGGCGACGTTTAAAACGTCTGGGACCTATATTTTTGTAATCAGGTTGACCTGTTCTTTCGTTTCAGAGAAGGTACAAACGGTTATATTAAAAAACAACATTTCGGAAAAATAACTGTTTTTAGGGTACTATTACTTTCCTCAGCTACCACAAAATGCTGCCAGACTTCCATTTTTGACATTGCCTAGCGCAGAGCTTTAAGTTCATGTAACAATTATCTGGTTATATCTTCACCCCCAAAATTTGCTGTGGGCTCTTGGTCTATTAGATTGTTTGAGAACTTTGATCCCAGCATAAATATGACATTTTAAACAGAAATGGACAGTTTGATTTTAACCGTGGAGACGAATAAATTGTGAATAAAAAGTGGTGCTAAGATAAAGAAATTAATAAAGAGTTTGAACTAAGATAAAAGTGAGTTTCATTTTTAGAGATAGTAGTGGTGATTTAAAAGTAAAAAAAAAATAAGTTTTATTTTCGAACCCAAGACAAAAATATTACAATAGGCTATCATCTGGCTGACGGCCCTTTCGACCATGCCTCAGAAGATTTATGTTTAACATCATCTGTTTTTGTAAATATTATCTTATTATGAATCAATTAATCAAAATCTAATCTTATCTCTAAATCTAATCTTATTTTAATTTTATTTATTTTGTAATCAATTACACACAACTGGAGACAACTACAAGATATTCTTAAAAGAAATACAGCATTTTTTGTTTTGTGTTTTTCTTTTAAAAATTAAATTTTATTTGATGTAAGTATTTATTGAAATCGAAACCTTAAGTAAGTAATGAACTCTGTCCTTAAAACTTTAACCAACATTTCCTCTTTTTAAAACTCTTTTTCTTGTAATCTTCAGGCATTCAATCTTCAGATAATCTTGTATATCTAATTGAAGAATTGTTCACTTATTTTAACAGTTCTTGTAAGTATTTTATTTTGAATATTGCAAATATTAAAATAGATATGGGTTAGTATCAAATATATATCCTTTATGTTAGATTTCTTCATACCAGACTGATAAAAGAAATATTTGTACTTGCTTTTTTTTTTGGGTCACATACTTTTTTTTCCAGTTCTCGAGCTTTCGATTGTAGGTTCTCAATGTAGTCATCATCATGTTTATCTTTGGAGCCTGCATTTTGTACTTGCACAAGCGTTTCCTTCAAACATTATAAGAATATAATAAAAGTTTAAGTATTCCTTAAAATAAATTACCTTATGAGTCCTTTCTAACTCTGCACGCTTCGACTGTGCTTCACGTAAGTGGTGTTGTATCGATTCTAGCATAGTTGAATTTTAAAGGACGCTTCAATCTTGCATCAGCCTTAAAGGTAATAAAGAAAACTGTTTGATGTGGCTTCCTCTTAGTTTTCAATTTTAAAATAATTAATAAATTTTAAATAAGTATAGGTACATTTAATAAACCTATAGTAGTTAAATATATTGCTTTAAAACTGAAGACAGCACTTATTCCAGCTATTCATTTGAAATTGGATATGAACAGTGGCGGATCAAGGATTTAGGCTCCGTCCAACGATTCAAAAGCTAAGATTTACATACATTTTACCGAGCTAAAAAACGTTTTTTTCTTGAAAAATTTTCGAAAACATATTCCAAATTTTTTTTTTGAGTATGCCAAAATCTTGCAGTTTGTAATTCTTATCAAAAATGAAAATTTTTAAATTTTTGAAAAAAAGTGTTTTTGAAAAAACAAAAATTAAAAAAAAAATAAATTTTTTTAAGACCAAAAAAATTTTGTTCTTGAAAAATTTAAGAATTTATATTATTTCGTTTTTAAAAGGGCTTCTCTTAAAAATTTCATTAAAATCCGTCAAGCGGCTTACGAGAAAATCTGATTTGAAAAAACCGGTCCTATGGGAGTTACCATTAGAAGACTTTTCCTGAAAAATCTATTCCAACCAAAACATAAAATTTACACAGACGGACAAACAGACAAATAGAACCGTCCGACCACACTTTTTTCGACTTATCCATCATGGTAATGTTATGTTTAATTGTGTGCATTTTTTTTTTACGTATGCATAACTTGCCTTAAGCTACGAGCAGACGGCATATAAAAACCCGCAAACGTTTGCGACTCTGACGTCACGTAAAAACTCGCAAACATATCGCAAATTCTATCCCCACATCAGTGCTCGCAAACGTGCATATAGGGGTGTTCACACGATATGCAAATTCTGTCCCAAAAGTCGCAAATGCATTTGCAGTCAAGGTGTCGCACATCATGTGTTCGCATATCTGATCGCAAATGTTTTGGTCTGTATGCGAGGTGTTCACACGATGTGCAACAATATCCGCATATCACCAATTTCCAGTCATATGCAGGTTTGCGAACATTTGTGAAACTTTGTGTTTTGTGTATTTGGCTTGGGATTCTTGACGTAGCTATAATATCGAATATTAAAAATTGCTTTAATTATTCAAAATGTCGAAAAAAAAGTGGGCTTCTATTGCTATTTTGGCATTGGATATGCTAGAAAAATATGAAGAAAATGAAAGCCGCGAAGAATTGAGTTTAAAAAAAAATTAAACGGGTTCGTAGTGTGTGGACAAACAATTGGCTTCTACATCGCCAGACGGAAGGCTTTTGCGCAAAATTGATGCTGGAATTACGTTCTAATAAACCAGAATTGTATCACGGTTTTGTTTGTATGTCGGCCGATCAATTTGACCATTTGCTTTCCTTGGTAGGACCGCGGATTCAAAAAGCGGATAAAAACATGCGATCTTGCATTTCTGCCTCAGACCGACTAATGCTGACTCTCCGGTTCTTGGCTACAGGCGACAATTTTCGGTCTATGCAATATCTTTTTCGCATTCCAGTCAATACCATCTCAACCATAATCCCAGAAGTGCTCGACGCAATCTATGAAGCGCTTGTCGTGGATTATTTGAAAGTGAAGGCTTTTTATTATTTTTTTTCCCAATATTCTCCTTATAAAACAGAGAATGTCAGCTGATATTTGCTCGCACATCAATGCATTTGCAATGTCCTGTTTTCGTGTAGTTGCAAATGATTAGGACGACCGCAAATGCTCGCACATGGCTGCAAATTGTCACAATTGATTTGCAAGAGTGTTCACACGATATGCAAAAAAGTCGCAAACTAATGTGCGACTTGGTTGTCGCACATCATCCGCACATGGTTTGCGAGCATATGCGGACTGTCCCAAAGGGGTGTTCAGACGATGTGCGACCAAGAATCGCAAATGATGACGTAAAATTGACGTCAGAGTCGCAAACATTTGCGGCTTTTATATGCAGTCTGCTCGTAGCTTTAGAGTACCTACCTATAATCGGAAGTAAAAAATCAAGTAGATCTAATCTACCAAATACGAAGTAAATTATCAGCTGTGCTGAGGAGTGACTAGTGCTCTGCTATTTTTGTTTTTCTGCATTCTTCTTCGTTCTAATTGCTACGCTGTCGGCCGTCAGCCTTTGAGCCAGGGATGGAAAATGACATTTTTCGATTGTACCTACTGAAAAATCTTTTGAAATTGTACTGAAATGAAGTCAATTGTAAAGAATTTTTCCTTTAATGAAAAACTATGTAATTTATATGTAACAAAAATATTTTATTATTTAAAACATAAAAACAGTTTATTAATATACATGTATTAATATATGTACATAAATATTTATTATAAAACACACAAAAGTTGAAAAACGTACAAAATATGTTTACAAGTAGATAGGTACTTTGCCAGAAGTGAAAATTATTCTATAATTTTCAGTCTAACAGTTCTTTTGCCAAAATGCTTGCATTTCGCACATTATTTTTTTAAATATTTCCATTAAGATTAAAATTATAGCAAATTTTGTGTGGCTATCAAGGCAGAACAAGTTTGCACTTGCATTCTGATTCAACATTTCGACTTAATAATATTCTGATAGGAAAATATTCGTTCCACATTTGGCCGACGAATGGGAAACGGAAAGAACGGCACGTGCAATTTTAAAAATATTACCGAACATGAATACCTGCATTGCATTCATTTTTGATTAAGCTTATCTCATTCCAAAAATCAAAAATACTATAATGTCTTAGCTGTTGAATTTGGGCAGTCGGTTCTCTGTACTCGTTGTTAATTTTTTCAGTGTTATTTTTTTCATTTGGAAAAAAATTGAAAATAAATTTTAATACCAAATTATATTTTATTTTGTGTTGTAAAAAGTGATCCCAAGTTTTAGATGTAGCTTAGATGTGTCTTAAAAAAAGAAGTGGATCTCTGATTTACAAAACAAAATTGCAAAGGCTTTCAAAATTTGAACGATTAACACAGAAAAGAGAATTGTACTGAAATAAAATGTACAAAAAAAAAAAAAAATGGCATACGCAGGGGTGATTGCCATCACAAAATGCACAGCCAGAGATGTACACGTATTCACAGACAGAAAAAAATATTTCGAGGGTGTTTCAGGCAATAGGAGTACGAGTTGGCGGTCTGTATTGGTCTGTGGCAATGAGCAGCATAGCATTGCTTTTAGGTTTTAGGTAAGAGGAGAGTTTTAAGCACACTTTCCCACCAAATCGCTTGATTTCGTGTCCGCGATTAGCCAAAAGAATATAGAATTACCAAGAAGTCGCATCTCATAAATTTTTTTGTATTGAACATTTGCATGGCTGGTTTGACATCTGACATCAGAACCCGCTCTTCCAGCTGTTGCTATTTCCAGAGCTTTTTCATTCATTCGCTCAGTTACAGCAATACAAACACAGATACAAGCAATCACCATACACAGTGACACTGTCATACGATATACAGTGTGTGTTTATTCTATATTCTTTGGTTGTGTTATGATCGTTATTGTATGGGAAAGAGCTTTCTATAAAAAATATTTTTATTTCGCTCATTCCTTAAGATCTCATAAGGCTACTTCTTGGTAATTTTATACTCTTTGCTGTGACCTGGGACCTGGGAGCTATAAGAACCAGCAACGCAACAACGAAGTAAGTGTATAGAAATAAGGTGAGAGTGAGAGCAGAGGGAATGCGTTTTTAACACACACTTTCTTATGTGTGTTTCTCTTTGTCTTTCGTTCTATTTTTTGGTTCTTGACCTTCGACCATCGAGTGCATCCAAAATTCAAGAAGCGAGCAACTGGTTTCTTTTTACGTGGGCTTTGAATTGTAGATAAATGCGTGTCTTAACATAAATAGGAATATTTCGTTGGGCGAAGAAATGAAAAGAACTTTATTTTCTTATTTTAACCAGGCTGATAAAGATTTCGATCCAGAAAAGAAAAAGAAACAGCAGGTAGCTAATTCAGAAGATGTCAATACTCTGCTTTATTTGTTTCTTCTATAGCCCACAAGCTTTCTAGAACTTGTTACAATGATGGAAAGTAAAGGCATTTGGAAATGATTTTCATTAATCATGAAAAAACAATCCATACCTTAAACGAATTTAATCGTTATAACTTTATTTTAACAGAATGATATAAATTCGGAGTTGAACTAAAATGAACATTTAAAGGAAACCACCATCATTTCCTCCATACGCCATACTGCATGCTACCATAACAATAACACATCCTTACTAAGTAATATCATAACAGTAGTAAGTAAGTAAGTAAGTAATTCATTTATTGGACCATTATTAAGTTACATATTTTAGGTATGGCTATGAATTTGAGATAGCTTTGGCTTAGCCGTCAGCTTGAATGGCAATATAATGTTATTGTAATGATAAGTTATATAAACACAATAAAAAGGAAAAATTAATTTCAAATATACTCAGTCATTAACAGGTTTCTTTATTTAATAATAGATTTTAGAAAACTACACAAGTCTTTCCAGTTTCTTCCGTTTAAAATGTCTAATGTTTTCAGCATGGTAAAACGTTCCTTTCCTTGATATGCAAGTCTTTGATGTTTGAAGATTGGACAAATGCTTATGAAATGAAAGTTGTCTTCCTTGGCCTTCATGTTGCACAGCGTGCAAAATTGGTTGAAACTACCATTGTATGGACCAGGGTTACCTCTGGGATTTTTCAAAAAGTCGCAGAAAAAGTCGCTTTTACAAAAAAAAGTCGCAAATTAAAATTTTTTGAAAAAAGTCTCATTTTCGAACAAAAAGTCGCAATTTCAAAATAAATAAAATGCACGACTGGGTCGCACGTACTTGCTCTGTGGGTGCAATAGTACGATGAAAACAAACTTTTCGTTCAATGAGAACAACTCATTTTTGAAAAATTTGGTTAAACCTAAAAAATTTTGACTGAAACTGAAAAAACCGATATGAGCTAACGTCAAGAAACCTTTAATATGTAAAATTAAGACGTTAACTTTTGGGTGTTATAAATGATACAAATGTCCACTTATGGCCAAATTAATAATACTGTTAAAAGCAATTTCCGCTATTATCATGTATATCCAAAAACTAAAAATGCAGTTTTGTTTGAAGTATTCTATGTATGTTACATACAAAGTTTCATAAAAATCGGGGGAGCCTTTTTTGAGTGAATTAGAAAAAATGAAAAAATTGGCCAAAATCTAGTGGCTCTTTGTATAGGAACCACCATTTAAAAAAGAGAAACTGAAAAAAATCAATGCCATCTGATAGGAAGCTGTAAGGAACTACATATACCAAAGAAAGTTTGAGTGAATTCGATGCAACCGTTGACAACTTATGGCCATTTGAAAAAAAGCCGTTAAGAGCAGATCTCCGTTATTTGCATTTTTAGCCAAAAACTAAAAACGCAGTTCTCTTAAAAACACTAAAAGAATATAACACACAAAGTGTAATCAAAATCGTTAGAGCCATTTTCGAGAAAATTAGAAAAAACCAAAAAAAGTTGGCTTAAACTCAACGGTTCGTTGTATGGAAGCCACCGTTTAGAAAGGCTTCAGTGAAAAATTAACTAAACCATCCTATAGAACACTGTGAAAAACTATGTCAAACAAAATTTGAGTTGATTCAATCAAGCCGTTGTGAACTTATGGCTATTTGAAAAAAAGCCGTTGAAACCTGATTTTCGTTACGACCATTTGAGCCAAAAAAAAAAACGCAGTTTTGTTAGAAATGCTTAAAGTAAGCTAAATTTTAAGTTTATTCAAAATTGTTAGAGCCGTTTTCGAGAAAATCCAAATTGAAAAAAACCGTTACTTGAAAGGTACAAGTTTGAGACGGGCTAAGACGAAATAAAAAAAATCTCGACAACCGTTTTTCTTGAAACTGCTATATATCAAGTTTGAAGAAAATCCGTCAAGCCGTTTAGACTGTAGCATGACGTGAAAAAGCGCACAGACGCACAGACGCACATACGCACATCCGCACATCCGCACAGACAGACCGACGGACGGTATGGCGAAAACCACTTTTTTGGGCTTCTCTATCATCGTAATGTCATTTTTTTTTTCTGCACGAAACCAATACTTGCCCTATAGAGCAAGTAAAAATGACGACAATCGAAAAAATAAGTTTTTGAAATGCAATATAAATTTAATTATTAATGGCTTCCTGCATTAAAATTTTTATTGAAATCGGAAGAATAGTTTACGACAAAAAACCTAGTTTAAAAATAACGGTTCTGTGAGAGGTATCGTTACGAGACAAATTCCGAAAAATCTGTTTTACTAAAAGAAAAGATAAACTATACTAAAAAAAATAGCATTTCCTCCTTACCGTTGGATGGTGCCGTTATTTCTGGGCCTAGAGCCAAAATTAAAAATATGTTAAATAGATCCCAAACATCAATTTGAAAACAGACAGACAGACGGAATTTCCAGACTTACTTTTTTCGAGTTCTCCATCATCGTAATGTGATTTGTTCGAAAGCTGAAGCTGAACATAGAAAAAATTGAAAACTGGAAAGTTTGATGGTAAATGTTTAGGCATAAGAAAAAGTCGCATTTTTACAAAGGTCGTCGCATAGTCGCACAGCAAAAAAAAGGTCGCAAAAATGCGACTAAAGTCGCCAAAGGGTAACACTGGTATGGACTGCCGTTTAGGTAGATGAGCTCACATCTCGATTTAAACAGCAACGATATTTCTTCATAGCCCAGTTCATCTTGAAAGTAGTTGTTACAGCAGAGGTGATAATTTAATTGCGAATACATAATTCTGCTTTCAGATTGTCGTGCTTCTTCAATAAATGCGTTACGAGTGTAGTCTTCATTGATTTGTATTAAGGAGTAAAGTTGTTCTTTTAATGAGTTTAGGTTACTGAAGTTCCAGTCCAAAACAATGTTATAATAAGAGGCAATATTTTGCCATTTTACCATCCACCAGTCGTTGTTTCTATTTTCGTAATGAAGCATTTTTTTCGTTAGACGAGTATCAGAATGTGAAGCAATTTTTAAGATAAAGTCTGCTTGTAGCTTGAGAGTATATGTAAAAATCTTAGGCAGGCCAGTTTCGAGATACAATGCATAGTTTGGGGTGTTTGTTGGTAGATGAAAAATTTTTTTCAGAAAATTTCGATGAAATTTTTCAATCACTTCCAATTCATCTGTTCCCCAGATTTGAGCAGCATAGCAGAGTGTTGATTTTACTACGCTTTCGAAGACTTTGTACTTGGATGAAAGAGTGATATTTTTGTTAGAAAATATTTTTCGCCACGTCATGTTAACCAAACTCTGGGAAGCAGCAACTTTCCCTTCGTGGTGGTTTTTGAAATCTAAAACCGAATTTATTTTCAGTCCCAGGTATTTATATTCCTTAGAAACTTCAATCTCGTTGCCCTTGTAGTACCATTTGTATCTATTTAAACTTCGGGAGCTATGTGAGAAGACCATAATTTTTGATTTTTCAATGTTTATAGAGAGACCCCACGTTTCACAATAATTTGAAAGGCGGTTAATCATCAGTTGTAGGTTATCAGTAGATTCCGATAGTAGAACCAGGTCATCCGCATACAAAAGTACATTAACGTTAGTATCAGCAATATTTATTCCACCGGGTATACACGAGACTATGTCATTTATAAAGAGCAAAAATAGAAGCGCACTTAAAAGGCATCCTTGTTTAACTCCCGAGTCTGTATCAAACCACTGAGAGTAAGCTGATCCATCCCATACTGCTGCTTGCGTGTCTGTATACATTTCTTTCAGGACTTTGGTATATTTTGAGGAAAGACCTATTTGTGACAGCTTGTATAATAGTGCATTTCGGTTTACAAGGTCAAAAGCTGCTTTTAAGTCGACGAAAAATGAGTAAACCTTCTTTTTTCTAGCTTGAAATGCTTTTATTATTGAGGCGAGACAAAAAATTTGGTCGACAGTTGAGTAGTTTCTTCTGAAACCAGCTCGAAGTTCCGTAAGAATATTGTGATGATCAACCCAATTTTCAAGCCTGCTTACAAGTACACCTCAAAAATGTTTAGCAATAGTATTCATGAATGAGATTCCACGGTAATTTTCAGGATTATTAGAATCACCCTTTTTATGGATTGGAAATATCACGGATTTTTTGAATGAGGTTGGAATTGTTGCTGTTGTTAATATCTCATTAAAAAGCTGCTTTAACTTATTGTTCAATGCCGGACAGGCGTTTTTGAAAAATTCATACGGTATACCGTCTTCACCGGGTGCTTTTCCATTTTTCGCTTTATTAATAACATTTTGAATTTCATTAACTGTTATTTCCGAATCAAGAATTTCGTCTAGCACTAACGGTTCGGCATATGCGAATTGTAAACTCGAGCTGTTGAAAAGTAACCCTTTGAAGTGCAAAGCGAGATCTTCTGCAGATATAGTCACCTATTATGAAGTTGGATCCGTTTATTTCTTTGGCTGTTTTCCAAAACTCTTTTGGGTTTTTAATGAGGCCTAGCGAGCGTGCTTGGTTGTTTTGAAATTCAATTTTTTTAAGGGAACATAGCTTCTTATACCTAGCATTTGATTCTAAATACCATCTCTTTAGGTCTTCATTGTAGCATTTACGGAGAGCATGTAAAAAAGTGAATGATTTTCTTCGTGCTTTAACACATTCATAATCAAACCATTTCTGTTTAAATTTAATTGTGGGAGTTTGATTTTGTGTTTGTGAGGAGCTCCTTATACTAGATGTTACTGCATTTGAGAATTTTTCGATAGAATTGAAGTTTGCAGGGATTTCGGACAGATGTTTATTCAATTTGTTTTGATAAGAACATAACTGTTCACATTTCCATTTAAGTTTCGGAAGAAGTTTAAGTTCATTTTGTTGAGTTCTTGGTTCGTTCGTCCATTTCAACACAATGGGCATATGGTCTGAGTATGTTTTGCACTGCACTTCAAAAGTTGATACTAAGTCCAACCAGTCACCATTTACTGCCCCGTAGTCAATCACCGATTTACCCTGTCTTCCAACAAATGTGTAGTGGCCTTCAAGATCTTTGTTTGTGCATCCATTCAATATGACGCAGTCGTACATTTGCAGCAGTTCTAAGAGGTTTTCCCCATTTCTGTTACAAACATCATCCTTTGATATCCTGGAAGATGATGAAATTAGCGGGTTCTTGATTGAGTTTACTGTTGTAATTTGTTTATTGCATGTCCGGGCGTTGAGATCGCCCAAAATACTTTCACCGGACAGTTGACACATAATTTCACTCAATTTTTCATAATCATCGTTCCACTTATTACAATTGATGTAGGCATATTCTTTTTTTGAATAAGTCTGACAACTGTAACTTCTTCATATTGAACAAATTCATATGTTTTAAGTAATGTTGTTCTCATTCCATAGATACTACCACCGCTTGCTCTTCCTTTAACTGATGATTTTATTGCACCTTTAATATAAAGTTTGAATCCATTGAAGTAATTCTTAAATTTTTGTATGTTTTCATTGGTTATGTATGTTTCGAAGAGAAAAAATAAATCGAAAGTTTTAATGTAATTGAAAAAATCAGGAAATAATAATTTATTATTAAGACCTGAGATATTATATGCTAAAATATTTGAATTAAAGTTTAGTATTGTGCTGACGGCTGCTAATTTTCAATCGCGTACTAAGGTGCTACTCCCTGGTAAATTTTTTCCAGGCGACATCCCTGGTGGAGTAGCATCTGTTAATCTAGTACGATCGTATCGACGTCTGTTGGCGGATGACATTGACAGATCTTTGACAGCATCACAATTCATTTTCATTCCAAACATTTCTTGTAATGCTTCTTCTCCATCAAATTTATCATATTTAAGAATATAAAAATTGTTTAAATAAAATGTCTTCTTGCGAATAATAATATTGTTGTTTTTAATTTGTATGTTTTCGTTCGGGTAGTGCGTTTTTATAATCTTTCTATAGCCTAGAAGGACTGCGTTTCGTTTGCATTAGTTTCGATAGATCGCGTTGGATATATACACCGGTGCCTTTTAGTTTAGAGGAATTGTTTATCATTTAATAAGCGATTTCATTAGAACCAGTGTCGATTTTAAGTTTGAAAATATTTCTGTTTTCACTTAATTTCACTGCGTTCGATATGTTCTGCGGGTGAACGTCTCCAAGCAAGACTCTCATTGTGCTTTCAACTTTTTCCTGTGGGTCGACGTGATTTTCATTTGGGATCGTTATAATAATATTTTTTCCTCTAATTTCACGATTTTGGGACTCAAGTTCTTCTTCTAGTGTATTACATCGGGCTTCAAACTGATTTATTTGTCGCGTTAGGACTTCATTTTGAATTCGAAGAACGTTAATTTCTGCATTCAATTTGTTGACATCCTCCTTTGTTGCTAAAAGATCGATTGCTTTCGCAAGTTGAGTGGAAAGAGAATCGTCAATTATTGATTTGATTCTTTCAAAATCAGTGGATGAAATCGACATGATTGAGTTAGCTCTAAATATTTTTGGGGTTCTTCTATAATCGTGTCCGAAATTGTTTGAGTCTTCAGGTGAAGTTTGGTGGATGTCTCTTTTGTTTTCGGTCATGTGACTTGCAAAATGGCTCAGGGAAGTTTATTTCCTTTTTTTAATATCAAGATTACCTGAATATCAGCCAATTTTAGCATAGATCAAGTGCTCGTCGTGTGCGGTCGCGTTGTTTCTGTGCGCGTGTGTCACCCACAAAAATAATAATAAAAAAAAAAAAAGATAAACCAAACCAAATTTACATACCTACCATAAATAGTGCAATAAATTTAGTCATAAATTAAATTCAGCCCTAAACTTGAAAAATAAATAGAATCAGTGCCAATTACAAGAAAAAGAAAAAAAAAAAAAAAAAATACACCAAATACCTCGCTCGCATTCGCAGCACAGCATCCAACAATACCCATCCTCTCCACCCGCGCCAACCATAACTGTTGCTTTCTATGCAATGCAAGCCTCTTGTGGGGCTTATCGCAAGAGATTTTGCATTGGATGGTGAGCAGCATTTGATGTGTATTTCTTTCGTGTCTTTTGTCTATATTAATTCCCGTTTGCAAATTGTTTTATGGGCATAACACCTAGGACAGTTTGTTTATAATTGGAATTAATATGGGCCTATACTGCACGGCTGAAATTAGTTTCGTCAAAGTTGAATTTTTTGTGTTTAGTTTTTCAAAATGGTAAGTGATTTTTGTGTTGTATATTCAAATGTTCGTGGGCTAAGGAAGAATTTCTTTTCTGTGTACGCCCATACTGTTCAATACAGGCCAGCTGTTTTGGCATTAAGTGAAACCCAGGTTGGACAGAATACTGATTTATCAGAATTTTGTTTGTTTGGATATAACTTAGTGCCATTACTTTTTTCCCACCATGGTCTTGTCGTTTATGTTAGGAATGATATTGCTTGCCAGAGCCTTCCCCAATATGGGCATTGTTCTAATACGAACTTTAATTTCCTGTGGCTCAAATTCACTGTCCGCAAGCATATCATTCATTACTGTTTTCTTTACAGGAGTCCGAATCTTGACAGCATGTCTACTTGTGATGAGTTAGATGTTTTGTCAGATTCAATTTCCCGAATTGTTTCCCATTGTCCTCACACTGAAGTCGTGATTACGGGCGACTTCAATGTACACAATTCAAGTTGGCTCCGATATTCTGGCCAGACAACACTCGAAGGAAGGTATACCGAGATCTTTGCTGAGTATAACCATCTTACCCAGCTTGTCGATGAGCCTACTCGTATACCGGATGTTGATGGGCATTCCGCCCATACTCTTGACTTGTTCCTTACTTCCCATCCTGATAAATATACTATTAAAGTAACTTCTCCATTTGGCACCTCGGACCATTGTGTCATTTCAGCTAATTTCTCGATCTCCAACCATCCAGTTAAAGAAAAAATTCCCACTAGGACCGTTTGGCAATACGAGAAAGCCAACTGGGACGGTCTGAATAATTTCTTTCGCAACTTTAACTGGTCATTATGCTTCCTCGATAATGACATTGATGCCAGTGCTGAAATGATTACAGAAGTGATTTTTCTTGGAATGAGAACTTTTGTCCCTCACAGAACAAAATGTATCAAACCAAAAGAAAAGTCTTGGTTTACCGAAGAGTGTAAAGAAGCTATCAGGTTGAAAGAAGTAAGCTTCCGATCCTACAAAGCCAACCCAACTGAGGAAAATCGGAAGAAACACAAACAAGTTAGGAACTCGTGCAACTCCGTTATACACAAAACGAAATTTTTACATGACCAGAAGTTACGGCAAAAAATTCTGCAATGTCCCAAAGGCAGTAAAAACTTCTGGTCATTTGTAAAAAATGTCAAGAACTCAACGTCATCATCAGTTCCAACGCTCATCGTCGACGATAAACCTATTGTCAGCTCTTCAGAGAAGGCGAATATGCTCGCAGCTCATTTTGCTGCAAGTTCTACGTTGCCTGCAAGCAACAATGCCCCTCCTGTACTTGAGAACGTTTATTCTTCTATGGGACAGATATTTTTCCGCACTCGTACAGTAGCAAGAGTTCTTCAAGATCTTGATATACACAAATCCGCTGGCCCGGATGGTATACCCCCTATTCTTCTGAAGAAGTGTTCTTCATCTCTGGCAAAACCACTGCGTAAGCTTTTCCATCGCTCCTATCGTTCAGGAATCTTTCCTAGTAGATGGAAAACAGCATTTGTCCAGCCCGTCCCAAAAAAAGGTGATTCCTCCTCCCCCTCCTCCTACCGACCAATTGCACTTACGTCCCTTCTTTCCAAGGTCATGGAAACGCTGATAAATCGTCAGCTCAAGAAATATCTCGAAGATCGGGAGCTTTTAAATGACCGGCAATACGGCTTTCGCAGCAATCGTTCCACTGGTGATCTGATGGCATATCTCACCGAACAGTGGAACAAATCTGTGCATCGCTTTGGCGAAAGCAAGATTATTGCGCTTGATATTTCAAAGGCATTTGATAGAGTTTGGCATGAAGCTCTTTTATCGAAAATGCGTGCATTTGGTATCGATGATACTCTTATTCGTTGGATTAGAAGCTATCTTCTGGACCGTTCAATACAAGTTGTATTAGACGGTTTCAAGTCTGATCTCCACAAAATAAATGCTGGTGTGCCCCAGGGCTCTGTTCTGTCTCCGACTCTCTTTCTCATTTTTATAAATGATCTCTTGTCTGTGACTTCTAATCCATTAAATTGTTTTGCTGACGACTCAACCCTCAGCTTTTCATATACGTTTGATAATTCACGGCCTTCGCCTTCGGACGTGTTATTACAACGAAATCGTATGATAAGCTCGTTAAACTCCGATTTAAACAGCATTGTGAATTGGGGTACTAGAAATCGTGTGGAGTTTAATGCGTCGAAAACTCAATGCTGTCTTTTGTCGTTGAAGCTAAACATACCCCCTATGCCATTATCCATGAATGGTACTTGCATCGAGGAGGCCGAAAAGCTATCAGTACTCGGTATGTGTATCAGTGACAATCTTCGTTGGAATGATCATATACTTGAGATTGCCAAGAATGCTGCAAGATGCTTAGGCTTTCTTAATAGATGCAAGAAGTTTTTCACCCCTTCTGATCTGGCTACAATTTACAAAGCGTTTATACGCCCTAAACTCGAGTATAACTCCCATCTCTGGGCAGGTGCTTCTCAAACTTTTCTTCACCTGCTCGACAGAGTTCAGAAAAAAGCGTTAAAATTGATAGGAGAGAGAAGCATTATGGAAACATTTCCGTCACTTGAACATCGTCGAAATGTCTCATGTCTTTCCTTATTTTACAGATTCTTTTACAAAAAATGCTCACTCGAGGTAGCCAGTTGCGTTCCACCCCTTAAACATTTCCCCCGTAATACTCGTCTTGCTAGGAACGCTCATCAGTTTACACTTGAGCCCAATTTCGGACGTACCGTGAAATATAGAGATTCTTTCTTTAGCCGTACAACACGAATGTGGAATGGATTGCCTGGCACAATTTTTCCTTGCCATTTTGATCTTCAAACATTCAAGATCAATGTTCATCGACACCTCCTTTCCCTCCCTTCCTAACTTCCTATCGCTCGCGCTGTGACTTATCATTAAAAGGGCTATAACAAACCCCTTGAGCGCGTGTGCATTATAAAAAAAAAAAAAAAAAAAAAAAATAGATTTTTTAAACAGCTGTTAAATAAATTGCTTGAAATTATTTGGTAATTTATTGTTACTTTTAACTGATTTTATTTGAAAATAACTGAGGAGCACTTTTATATGACTTCTATCTACTTGCAAAACAGTGTTGCCACTCCAATATATCATAACAAATATTGCTAAGGGGACTTCTTCTTCTACAACTGTTGAATTAAAAATAAAGGAACGCGCAAAGCAAACAACACAATAGCAATGCCGCAAAGGACGTTGACACTCTCTCAACTTGCATCGAAGCGATGCCAAATTTACATTTTTACGTGTTTTTATCGTTCGTATATCTGGTGTAATATTACAGTCCTTCAGGATATGCATGCAGAGGCATGTTAGGATGACAATTAACTGTGTTTCTATCTGCAATATGGTTATATGTGCGCATGACAGTTTAAAGTCTATTTTATCCTTCCTATTCCTCATTGTTTGTATAGTTTTTTTTTGTTTTTTTTCTGTTTCGTTTCACAAATATTTATTTTTAGTTTATTTTTTTGAAGGTTCTCAGCCAAATTTTTATCCAAGACCTACAAATAGCTACACTAAAACTGACACATAAAATAACGAACATAGTTATGCTAACTGAATTTGAAAAGATGTCTTCTTGACAAGTTTACTTATGGCTGTTGGAGCTGGATCTGGAATGTGGAGCTGGAGCGTGGAGTTTGGTGGCGTTTTCAAAGGGTTGGTACTCCATGTACGCCCTATTCCCAAATTTCTTCCTTTTCGTCGTATCACCGGGTAAGCGACGATGACGACGAAAACGACGACGTTTAAATTGTAGGTTCTTCCTTTCATTTTTTTTTTTGTCTTTTTGAGGGTACATTGAACTTCCTGATTTTATTTTTTTTTTTTTGGTGGTTATGTATGGAGGAGTTTGAACAATTTTCATGTCAACAAAAGAACAAAAAAAAAAAAAGAAACTCTGTTAGCTTTGGATAACGTAACGATGAAAACTTTATGTATTTTGAATTTGTTTCTCCAATGGAAAGACTATAATAGCAAAGCGAAAGCGTTTGCATATTGAAAATTGCCAAAATGTTTTAGTGGGGTCCTTGTGTTCTGGATGAAGTAGCCGTTGAACGTGGAAGATATCATTGACAAAATACTCCACAAACAGCAACACGAAGATCATTGGTGATTTTCATCTTGAAGCATCAGCTCCTTGTGACCATCGTACCTACCCTATCCAAAGAACGACACATGTAAGTGTGTTTACTTATTAGTGTAACTCCCTTCAGTGGCGTAGCGAGGGTTGGTGCCGCCCGGGGCAGACCTTAAATTTGCTGCCCCTAGTAATTTTTTCACACACTAACAAATTTAAAAAAAAAACTGGTTTCAAACAGTTATACCTACACATAATGTACCTACGCCAATGAATTTGGTAACATTTCTCTTCAAAATTTTGTGAACTGTTGTCCCAACTACTTTATAGCAAATGAAGCAAAAATGAAGCTGCAAATTTAAAATTTTTCTATTGGATTTTACGGATTTGCCAATCTCTAAGCGAATAAAAATGACTTACCTCAGGATATCAAACAAATTAATAACGTAAATTAATTTTTAATTATCTAAATTCAAATTTTTCAGAAAAACAGGATTTTTTCATTAATTTTCAATACGATTTTATTTTTCTTTAGCTTTTAATTTGCTTTAATTTATTAAGTTTGTTTTTAAATTAATCATTAATAAATAAATAAATAATTACATAAATAGAAATTCTTTTAAATATAATTTGTAAATAAAAGTATTTACATAGTTTTAAGTAAAAAACATACATATATATACTCGTAGATATTACAAAAACAACACAAGACACAAGACGAAGATAAATGAACTTTTCAAATTTAACACACCCATACATGTAATCTTTTTTTTCTTATTAACTACCGACTGGGAAGTTTGCAATTGCAAACAAAGCTTAAGCTGCACTTCATATAAACACCACAAAACACAATCACACGAATTCAATCACTGTTCACAACACACATACGCAGTTTTGCCTGGGCCATAAATGATAACTACATTAGGTACATATATGTATGAAAAAACTACTTAATTTTTGCTTATTTTATTAGGTACCTGGGTAATTAACTTTAAAACGCAACGGCAAAAGAGACAATACTGCAACTTCTTCCAACTACAATGTTCGTTTATGTTTGGAAACTGAGCAAAATAAAACACAACTTCACTGACTCAATACTCAATAGACAGAGACAGAGAGAAGATACTTATAGAGAGAGACATTTGTGTGCTGAAAGCAATGTACGACGATAACAAAGCATACGTATGGGATGGCGAAGGTATATCCGACGAGTTTACAACTTCAATGGGACTCAAACAAGGATGTGTCCTGAGTGCGCTTCTTTTCATAATGTTTATAAATGACATAACAGATGCAGTAAGAGGTGGAATTGAGTTTGGAGGGATAACAATACCTGCTCTTATGTACGCAGACGACGTAGTTTTCTTAGCTGACACAGTGGATAATATGCAGCTTATGATGAATCGACTTGGGGTATATTGCAAACGCTGGAATCTGGAGGTAAACCTGCAAAAATCCAAACTTATGGTGTTCAGGTGTGGGGGTGGAAGACATGCGCGAAGCGAGAAATGGAAGTTTAATAATGAAGCAGTAGAAATAGTGCGTGAATATAAATACCTAGGAGTTCTGATAACGCCAAATTTAAGCATGAACAAACATCTGAAGGCAAAGTTAGCAGAGGCTAAGCGAGCAATATCGTCTATATGGGAGCGCTGCATTAAGAATAAATATATTGAGCACAGCGCAAAACAAAAGATATTCCGCTCCACAGCAGTGTCGATTCTTCTGTATGGAGCCCAGGTTTGGGGCCATCGAACGTACGAAGAAGTAGAAAAATTCTTCCGTTATTTTATTAAAAGAATTTTTCGTTTACCAAGGAATACGCCAAACTATATGCTGTATCTGGAAACAGGGACTCCTCCTTTGATTTTGGATACTCTTGCGACGCACTTTAACTACATTGTCAAGGTTATGGAAATGGAGGATGTAAGGATTCCAAAAATCGTACTGAAGAGAGTCATACAATTAAAAGGAACTATGTCAGTGGAGTGGGAAAGCATAACATCGTTATGCGGTTCGAGCCTGGAAATAGCAGTGAACGAGGAACCGGCCACCTTGAGGATTAAGTTCAACTCTTTATTGGAAAAATTTGGCAATGTGCTGTATGACAGATATGCGTCTGAAGCCAGCTCTTCGCTGTTTAGAAGCTATTATAGTCGCCTGATAAAATAAACATTATTTTCAGGACGAGAGGGGAATTACTAATACGATACGATACGATATGTCCAGTTTTTAGAGAATTTCGTGAAAGGTGCTTCAATAAACGTAGTCTAGATGAAATCAAACTTCTCAACATACTCAACGGAGAGGAAGGATGGGATAGTATCTATAATTATGTTTTAACAGCACTGAGATATAGATAATGCATAATTGATGAAAATTTTTAAATCATATTGAAATGCTAACTAAATTTTCCTTATTAGTCTATTTGTTCTTTCTTTATTTTTTTGCTATTATCATGTATTTATACTTAAAATGTCAGTCTGGTAGACGGCCAACGGCCAAACCAACAAGACTTAAGATATAACTATTATATATAGTACCATGTTATCATTTACTTTGAAAATAAAGAGTCATTTAAACTAAACTAAACTAACTAACTAGAGAGAGACCACTTTCCTCGCCTACGTCCCCGCAATGTTTTTTGTTTGCATTTTTTATAACGATTTGAATTCCTATCGGTGTATACATGTTTTCTCCTCGTGCAGAACAAAAAAAGAAGTGTGTCTCTTTCTCTCTTATTTAAAGGAATGTGTACAGCAACTTGCATCTGTGTTGTCTCCACGTTTTTTTATATGGTGTTTAATACAGATGCAAGTTGCTGTACGAATCGCAGCTTGTAGGCTAAAACAGAGCCATCGTCGAAGTTGCCTCTCTCTATAAGTATCTTCTCTCTGGACAGAGGCATTTGAGTTTACTAGCGAAAAAAAGCTTGCTGTTTACATCTACATTCTGCATATCATATATACAATGGATGTATGTACGAAAACAAAAGACTATTTTCAAAAACAGCCTACTGTTTTCAAATAAAGCACGTAACGTTCAGTCTAGCTACATAATGTATACCTATAAAAACTTTTTATAAATAACGGATATTCTTACCTACTCAACTCAGACTTGGGTCGCCTAAAACTAATATAGTCGCATGTGCTCCACAAAATATTATACAGGGTATCCCTTTATTCGTATGCAATATTTAAGGGCATAATTCTTGGGTATACTTTAAGAAAAAAAATCATTGCACAGTAAGAGCCTAGTCCCAATTCCGATATCATTTTTTTGAGGATTGAAGAAAAGGCTTACTTTCTTGTATCCTTACCCACGTTAACGGTATTTGCACTGTTAGTACTAATGACAGACAATTCGTTTAGAACTTTGTTTGATGGAGAAATAATTGCTATTTTAAATGTTCTTAAATAAATTTGATATCTTTTCAAAGTTTGAAAATATCCCATTTCAAGCTTGTTCCAATTTTCCTGCCCATATGCTAATTTTTTGACTTTCGGGTCAGTTTTCTCCAAAAATGCATAACAAACAAAGAAAAGAATAAGTTTTCTAAATTTATTAAAATTGACTGCTCCAAATTGCCGCCCCTAGCCAAGTGCCGCCCGGGCTTGTGCCCCCCCCCTCGCTACGCCAGTGTAACTTAAGTCAAATGCTTATAGTCCAGGAAAATTAGACAAAAAGTTCGGACAAATTATTGGTATACAGGGTTTTTATTTTTGAATCAGAATTGTTTAACTGTAATGAATATTTGAGGAGAGATCCCAATCGATCCGCGCTCCGCGTCTATTAAAAAAAGGGGGTCAAAGGTCACGAAACACGGTATTTTGCTGTTTTAATAAATTTAAAATAGAATATATCAAACAAAAATCATCCACTCATGAAACTTGGAAAAACTGTTTCAATTATCATTAGAATGAAGGACCAAAAGAGTTCATAAAAATATGAGGGGTGAAAGGGGGAGGGGAATATAGAATGGGGTATGGGCTTATATTAGAAAAAAAACCCTATAAAAGTGTAGTGTCACCGATGAAACTGTGCAAAAGTGTTTGAATTGTCATAAGAATGAAGACTCTGGAGCGTGTATGGAAATATATAGGGTAGATATTTATTTTTTGAGGAAGGGTCAGGGGGTATTCAAAACCAAAAAATTATTTTTTAAAAATCCAGGCACATCATTTTAGGGTATTTTTTAGTGCTGGATCTAATAAAAGAAAAATCAGGACGCTATATACTCCATTGATAGAGGTAATACTTTTTAAAATAAAAATGACTGTGGGAGTCACCTCAAGAAAATCGGATATCTATTCGGGATATCTCGCACATCGCGAGCCTTGCGATATTCAATGTAGATATGTAAGGTATTTAAGTACCCTCTTTCATATCACCTAAGAGGTTGAGTACATAGTGGTATCCCTATTAGGCCTTGTTCGCGTGCATTTCGGCCGTCCGCTTCTTTTTTTTCGATTCTGTGCCGAACATTTGGTCCTATCGAGACGGATACGTATCCAGCTACTACTAATCGTTGGCTTATTCAAGAAAATTGTTGCAAATTTTCGAAGTTGTGCCGCCCATGTGGCAATTTTTTGTGCAGTGTCGACGGTCGCTCACCTCATCACTTGCCCACGTGATCCCTTGCAGTCACCGTACGCTCTGAAGACGTCCACGTCATCACTGCCCGCCACTGTGCTTTTACGGAGAATCAACACGCTGACAAGAGCACCACGCTATAAGGTGTTCCTTGTCGACGCTCAAAACTGCAACACTTTTCGCAACAATCATAAGCGAAAGTGGTTGCATCGCCACCGCCTTCCAGGTGTTATATTGCCTGCTAAACATATACTTATGTATAGGTATATATTCATTATAAATCACCATTGCATCGATTGGTGAAGGAGTACCGCCATTGCCTCGATTGGCGAAGAAGGAAAGGAGAAAAAAATCATCAGAATCATCATCAGAGTATTCGTCAGCATCATCAGATCATCAGAAACACCATCACAATCAACATAAATTTTGTATCAAATTGATGTACAGGTGAGCCTGAGGTTATTTTTTTGATAATTGATTGGCAATTTTATATTTTTAATGTGTATATTTTTATACTATATTCATCATAATACATATACATATGTGAATTTTAAAAGATTTGGTGCGTTTTGTGATCTCTGCGTTGTGCTTTTTTTTCCCTTCTTATAAAAGCCACCTGCTCGCGTATTTTCCCCCAAGTCAGTAAAAGTGATTTTTTCTTGTGATTTGTGTGCCAATTTTCATATGTCAAGAAACATTCTGTTGGAATTGTTTCCTTCGAAATTTACATATTGGATATTCATGCTTCCAAAAATCGCATTAAAGGCTGGAAATAGGTACAGTTTTTTAAACTTTTTTTTTACTGTTAACATAACGCGTGATTCAATCGGTGATTTGCATTTTTAAACAGTTCCTTTGTTAACTGTTAACCTAACGCGTGATTTTAAACGGTGATATATTACTTTTTTAAACAGTTCCTTTGTTAACTGTTAACATAACGCGTAATTCAAACGGTGATTTTTTTTGATACTTTAAACAGTTCCCTTTTTATTTGTTTAATAAATACTGTTAGCTAGCTAGAAATATCTATTTAGTGGTTTTTTCAAGGTGGCATTTCAATTTTGTAGCAAAAATAGTTAATAGAATATTTCAAGGTCTGTTAACTGGTTTAAAATTTCTCGTTTTTTTAAGAGTCTTTTAAACATCTTGTATTGAATCTTTTTTCTCTATTTTCGAAGTTTTTGATTATTTTTCGAAACTTTTTTTTTTAAATATTTCTTGTTGTTTTTTAAGAGATTCTTCTAACATCTCTTAGTGAATATTTTCTCTATTTTCGAAGTTTTTTTGAATATTTTTCGAAACTTTTTTTTTTGAAATATTTCTTGTTTTTTAAGAGATTCTTCTAACGTCTCTTAGTGAATATTTTCTCTATTTTCGAAGTTTTTTGAATATTTTTCGAAACTTTTTTTTTGAAATATTTCTTGTTTTTTAAGAGATTCTTCTAACATCTCTTAGTGAATATTTTCTCTATTTTCGAAGTTTTTTGAATATTTTTCGAAACTTTTTTTTTTAAATATTTCTTGTTTTTTAAGAGATTCTTCTATCATCTCTTAGTGAATATTTTCTCTATTTTCGAAGTTTTTTGAATATTTTTCGAAACTTTTTTTTTGAAATATTTCTTGTTTTTTAAGAGATTCTTCTAACATCTCTTATTGAATATTTTCTCTATTTTCAAAGTTTTTGATTATTTTTCGAAACTTTTTTTTGAAATATTTCTTGTTTTTTAAGAGATTCTTCTAACATCACTTAGTCAAAATTTTCTCTATTTTCGAAGTTTTCGAATATTTTTCGAAACTTTTTTTTGAAATATTTCTTGTTTTTTTTTTTTAAGAGATTCTTCTAACATCTCTTATTGAATTTTTTCTCTCATTTTTTGAAGTTTTTGATATTTTTTCGAAACCAAAAGCTCTCACATACTATTCATTAATACTTTCAATCTCGTGAGCCTCCAGTCTGTTCTCTTATACAAGTTCGTATTTCCTCCGGCTACTTGTCCGACATCATGACAGTCTTAGACGAACTCATCCTTGCCGCTGATCTGCTGGTGAAATATCATGCTGCCACTAAAGCTCTTTCTGGAAAGGATCAGACCTATATGTCTTTGGAAGCACGAAAGGTTGAGTTAAGGGATTTGTGGCAGGATGTAAAACAAAAATATGCCGACTGTGCACGTTATAAACCAACTGAAGACGAGGAACCCCTTGATATGGACACTATAGAGTCCAAATATAAAAGCACTAATGAAACTTCAAAATGAGTTAAAACCCTTTCCTTCAACCGAAAAGGGCAACTCTCTACATGACGACACTTCGAGATCTAGTTCGTCTCACTGTGTCAAGCTTCCGCCTTGTGATACAGATATTTTTTATGGTGATTACCTCGCTAGGCCAACATTTCGAGATATGTTTGAAGCAGTTTATATTAAGCACCCAAAATTGGGTGAAGTGGAGAAATTATTTCATTTACGATGTAAGACAAGAGGCGATGCTTTAAGGACTGTTAACCAGTTTCCTTTGACCAATTCAAGTTTTTCTCTTGCTTGGGAAGCATTACGCAGTACATACGAAAATACCCGAATCCTTGTCAACAATCAAGTTAAAAATCTTTTCAATTTGCCTACGGCACAAGAAGAATCTGCTAAATCTATTAGATCATTACAACGTAAAATTAACGACTCCTTAACAGCACTTAAAGTTCATAGTGTCAGTACTGAAAATTGGGACCCCATTCTCGTTTTTGCGTGCGCCAATAAATTGCCCAAAAATACGCTGGCACTATGGGAACAGTCATTAAAAAATCCCACCAAAGTCCCAACATGGAAGCAGCTGGACAAATTTCTAAGTTCTCGTTTTCAAACATTAGAATCCATTTCCGACACCACTTCATCTTCTAGGCCCTTTTTGGCAAACCAACAACCATCTCGAAAAAGTCAAGTGCCCCATATGCCTGTTAAAGTTAACACGTTTCTTGCAAAGGCGGGAGGATCCAAATGTAAAATTGGTTCAGCAGATCATTCCATATATGAATGCCCAGAGTTCTCAGCAATGCCTATCGCTTCACGAATTGAGGCAGTACGTCTCCTCAAATTCTGCAATAATTGCCTAGGCACCAATCACACTAAATCATCATGCTCTAACAAATTTTCATGCAGTTATTGCAAGAAACGTCACCATACACTACTCCACCTCGCAACGAATCCTTCAGCGACAGCTAGTTCCTACAGCGTGGGAAATAATTTCAAAGTACAGTCCGCTCTTCAACCTCACGTTACAAACAATTCTGAAGTGTCTGCTTCTTCGCAGCCTTTTGTTCCTCAATCAATTGTCTAAAACTATATGGTGACATCTCAGAAAAGAGTCTTGTTAGCCACAGCCCTAGTTGGTATTGTAGGTGCTGAAACAGAACATGTCGTAAGGGCACTCATAGATCCTGAGTCTGAAATATCTTTCATCTCAGAAGCTGTTAAAAAACGTTTGAATCTTCCTTTCGTCCAAACAAATACCTCCGTTTCTGGTATAAGCGGAAATGTATCAATCATTTCCAAAAAACTCTGCTCTTTCTCACTAACAAATTTCGAAATTCCTCAACTGACTTTATCAGTACAAGCCATGGTTCTTAAAACACTCACAAACAATCTTCCGAGTTCGTCTTTTTCAGTTGTAAATCCCAACCTCTTTGTTGGTCTCAAGCTAGCGGATCCCTCTTTTAATAAATCGTCTCAAATAGATCTTTTGATAGGTGCCGACCTTTATCCTTCTATCATCCGTAACGGCCTCAAAACTATTTCTAATTCTCTTGTCGCACAAAATACCATTTTTGGAAGGATATTATCGGGACCAGTCCCTGACTCTTTCCAGTGCTTCAACACTTCGGTTATTTCTGAATATTTATCCCTGAACCATATGCGAAAAGTCTCTTCTGAAGAAAAAGTAGAAAATGGTCAAGTCAATTCCTATTATCTTCCGCATCATGCGGTCTTAAAACCCGAGAGCACTTCTACTAAAGTTCGTGTCGTTTTTAACGCCTCTTACTCCTCCTCAACCGGTTCTAGCCTCAATGATTTATTGTATCCTGGACCGATCTTACAACAAGATTTATCCTCCTTAATCATTCGTTGGAGATTTTATAAATTTGTCTTTAATGCGGACATAGAAAAAATGTACCGTCAAATTTTAATTCACCCTTGAGATACTCCTTTTCAACGCATCCTCTTCCGCACTTCTCCTCATTTAGAAATTGAAGATTTCGAACTTCTCACCGTCACTTTCGGTGTAAATTGTGCCCCTTTTTTGGCAATCCGTACTCTAGTTGAGTTATCAATACGGGGTAAATCCGAATTCCCACTCGCTTCTAAAATCCTCCAGTCAGAATTTTACGTTGATGATGTTTTATCAGGAGCCCACAGCATTCACTCGGCACAGCGAGCTCAATCGGAGTTAATTAAACTCCTTGACTCGGCAGAGTTCCCACTTCGCAAGTGGACCTCTAACACTCCCTGTTTACTCGAGCATTTACCTCGAGAACATATTCTGAACGAGAACTTCTTATCAGAAAGTCCAACAAAACGAGAGGTTTTTTCCCAGATTGCCCGTATCTTTGATCCCGCTGGTTGGCTAGCACCGGTCGTCATTGTCGCAAAAATGTTAATGCAACGCGTCTGGGCGGAACAAACCACTTGGGATGAACCCATTAAAAATGATTTTTTCAGAACTTGGAAACTGTTTGGGAATCATTGCCTGAGATACAGTTCATTGAAATACCCCGTTGGGTAGAGTATTCTCCCTCGTCAGAAATCCAATTTCACGAATTCTGCGACTCGTCCGAGAAGGCATATGCTGCCGCATTATACATTCGCGTCCGTCAACCTAACGGATCAATAAAATCCCATTTGCTTTGTGCTAAATCAAAAGTTGCGCCCATTAAAACTATTTCTCTCCCACGCCTGGAAGTGTGTGGGGCACTTCTTCTCTCCAAACTAATCAAATTTTATGTTTCAAATTTCCCAGTTCACTCATATAACACTGTTCTTTGGACTGATTCTTCCATTGTATTGGCTTGGCTCATAAAACCGCCATGCACTTGGAAAACTTTTATCGCTAATCGCACTAGCGAGATTTTAGACAATATAGGAAACGTTCCTTGGAAACATGTAAAGTCGGCTGACAACCCAGCTGATTTAGCCACTCGTGGTGTAATGTCCTCAGACTTGAAGCTTAACACTTTGTGGTGGAACGGTCCCTCTTGGCTTTGCCTGCCGATTTCTCAGTGGCCTGAAACTCCACAAGTCGTTGCTTGTGACGGAGATCTCGAACAAAGAAACGTCGTTTCCTTTGTTGTTCAACAAACCCCAGAAGATATTCTTGATCGCTTTTCCTCATTGCCTCGCGCTATGCGTGTAATCTCATATATATTTCGCTTCTTTTTTAAAATCTCAAAAAGAGAAAACCACCATTATGCTCCACATGCCATAACCGCCCCAGAAATGAATTTCGTAAAAAATCGATTAATACTTCTAGCCCAGAAATCGTTTTATCCTAAGGAACATTCACTCCTAATGAAAGAGCAAGATATCTCCCGAAAAGCACTATTATTTCATTTAACCCATTTCTAGACACGAACCATCTCCTTAGAGTCAACGGTCGATTGACTCAGTCGGATCTTGAGTATAACGAACGACACCCTCTTATTTTGCCTCACAATTCACGTTTTTCTTATCTTATCATTCAATTCACTCATGTAATTTCAATGCACGGAGGAAATTCCCTTATGCTTCGACTCCTTAGACAAAGTTTTTGGATCCCAAAGCATCAAACCTCATCAAGTCTTGCATTCGTCGTTGTAAGATATGTCTTATTCATAAGAAAGATTTTAGTAAACAATTAATGGCGGCGTTACCTCCTGAACGATGCACTTTTTCACCACCTTTCACTGTAGCAGGGATTGATTTCGCAGGTCCATTCGTGATTAGAAGTTTCAATGCAAGAAATTGTCGTATGTCAAAGGGTTATGCGTGCGTGTTCGTCTGTTTTTCTACCAAAGCTATCCACCTCGAGGTAGTAAGCGATTTATCCTCTGAAGCTTTTTTAGCTGCCTTTGCAAGATTCATTTCGAGACGCGGTTTACCTAAGGAAGTGTATTCTGATAACGGTACTAATTTTGTTGGTGCAGACGCTATTCTAAAAAAGGAATTCAAAGGCCTTTTAGCTTCCATTCCTCAAAACACAAGCACCACTTATGGTATTCAAGGTCTTAAATGGAATTTTATTCCTCCCGGTGCACCTCATATGGGTGGCCTTTGGGAGGCCTAGGTCAAAAGTTTTAAAACTCATTTGAGAAAACTGGGAACCAGTTCAAAATTCACCTTCGAAGAATTTTCCACAATCTAAGCTCGTATCCAAGCATGCTTAAACTCACGTCCAATTTCATCTATGTCCAATAATCCCTCTGATCTATTGGCATTAACACCCGGGCACTTTCTACGTGGAGGCCCTCTCTTAACATTACCTGAACCAAACTTGGTTGATGCGAACCTATCACTCATTAATAGGTGGGAAAAGGTCCGATGCCTACAACAGTAATTGTGCCGTCGCTGGAAAGATGAATATCTGAGAGAACTTCATCAACGTCAAAAATGGCAATCACCCCAGGAAAACATCAAAATTAATGACTTGGTCGTTATTAAAAACGAAAATCTCCCGGTTACAGAGTAGCGTTTAGGGCGTGTAGTTAATGTTCACCCCGGCACCGACGGTAAAGTGAGAGTTGCAACGTTGAGAACCCAAAACGGCGAGATCAATCGTTCAATTGTCAAACTTTGCATCTGACCACTCAAATAACTAAATTACTTTTATTTATACTTGTCTATACTAAATGCCTTTCAATTATTTCAAAGCCTCAGACTTATCCTTTTGCTTAACTTTCACTTTAAATCTTTTATTCAATTATTTCTTTGAAATCATTTAAATACTTAAAAATTAATAATTCAAATTCTCTTTTTTTCTACATATAGCATTGGCGCATTTCGCCAAGGGGGGCAGAATGTTCGCGTGCATTTCGGCCGTCCGCTTCTTTACACCCGAGTCATTGGAGCACGGATTCGGAAGGAGTGGCGGATGGTCAACATGTACTCGAACAGAGCCAATTTCCATTCTTTTTGGCTTCTCGCGTTGGCAGCACTGGGTTTTTGCCTACGTGATCTGTCAACCGAGACGGCGAATTGAATTGCATATGTATTGGCCTCTTTTTGCATTGCATTCCATTTTCATTCTCTTTTGCACCATCGAGTCGGCCAGTTGGTAACTTGCATTTCATCCTTAAAATACAACTCAATAAATTACAAAGTGAAATTAACAATCAAAGCTCTGTATACTTAAGTGCTAATAAAATTCTAAACCACATTAACTACATGGACTTTAATTCTGGTTGAGTGAAAAAAACCTAAAGGAATAAACCCCAACATACATTCAGCGCAACCGAACGAACAACCATTTCGAAGTTGTGTCGCCCGATGTCGCCGCTCGTTCCTGGCACCATAATTCCAAGTATTCTCTAAGGAGTTAAGAATATCTTTTGGCTAGTTTTTTTTCGATTCTGTGCCGAACAGGCCTAATCCACTGTTTCCGATTGATATTTTTATTTTTTATTTTTTATTTTTTTTTTTTTTTTTGTATTTTTGTAATTAGTTTGATGGCCCAGGACTCTAATCTTAATCATCTGAATCTGACTTTATTGTCTTCAATTGTTGAAGTATGCACGATTAATCTACATCGTCTTCCAAATCTGACTCTGCGCGCTGCTCTAGAGCAAATGATGGATCCATATCATCGTTCGTCTCCTCTTCGGTATAGTTTTTAGGGTAAGTATTAAGGCATGCTTGACCATGACAGTGACTACAAATAATTGAACAATCTAGTCCTGCTCTACGACAACCAAATTTAGTACCACACCCTTCAATACAATTACAAAAAATCGTATTTAGTAGTATATCAGGGGCCGGTTGTAGTAGTTGTATTTAATTTTGTTTTAAAAATTTTGAGTTTGAAAACGGTTCACTAGAATAACATTGTTTCAAACTACAATAAAAGAAAAGGTGTTTGGCTTTACAAAAAGGTATATCATGGCATTGTAGGAGTTACCGTTTTTTTTAATAATTTTTTTTTCAAATTTAAGTCATGTTCTTAGAAAATTGCCCCTTCCTGCTAAACGGAGGGGAATAGACCCCCTCCTATACGATTTTTTGTGTGTATCGATCCAACCTACATGCTCTAGCTTTTTGTAACACCTTATAGCAATCACCCTGTATATGCCTCCTTGATTCCAAACATCAAAAAATACTCCATTAGACATAGATATATGTAACCTACTAAATGCTGCATGACTTTCTGTTTGATCATTTCCTGTTATTATTTTAATCCAAACTTTAAAAATAGTGCGACCAAAGAAAATCATTAGCTAATTTTTTTTTTCTGGGAACAAAATTGACAATGTTTCAATTCCAAAACAAAAACACTATTGTTCTTTTCATGTGTTGTCTAAAATCTGACAACAAAAATCAAAACAAAATCTCGAATTTTCGCACATGTCAAGTGAAAATATCTTTACCTTCTTGTAAAAATTAAAATTCATCCCTTTGCAATAAACCCATAAGCAATTTTAAAACAGGTCAAATAGTTGCTGACCTACCTTACATTTATTTACATACAGCTTTCTAAAAAGAAAACAATATGTGGTAACATATATCGAGTCCCAAACGAGTTCTCAATTTTGTTAAAATACTTTTTCTGTTTTTGCGACAACAGCATGTAGAATATAAAAAAAAAATAAACCAAAAAAGGAAAAGGGCAAAAATTAATCACATTTATGTCTATTTTAAAAAAAAACTGAAAAATACCCCTTTACCCTTCCATAAATATAGAAAGAATAAAACTTGTCTTTTTCCCATTACTAAATCAAAGCAAAAGGACAAAAACGAAACATAAAGCAAAAAAAAACACCCAATCCCCTACTAAAAGGTCCATTCACTTTTACATCTAATTTTCATTTCTCTACCTGCTAAAGTGCTGCTGCTCTGGAGTACTGGAGTCTTAATATGATACCGCTTTGAACCGCTGTGAAAGATCATACAAGGATAGAAGATACGAAACATTGTTTTGAAGAGAAAAGAAAGAGTAAATGAGTTTACAAAAACAATTAAGAGAAATATTAATATCGCACTTCCACATTGAAATACGCTTACATGACGTTTAAATTCTGTCCTGAGGGAGACCCACACTTAATTGTTCTTTTTTTTGGATCCAGCACTAAAAAATACCCTAAAATGATGTGCCATATGCTTAGGTTTTTTCAAAATTATTTTTCGGTTTTCAATACCCCCTGACCCCTCCTCAAAACCCAAATATCTACCCTATATATTCCCATACACGCTATAGACTCTAGAGTCTCATTCTCATGAGAAATGAAACACTTTTGCACAATTTCATCGCTGACACTATTCTTTTATAGGTTTTTTTTTTCTAATATAAGCCCACACCCCATTCTCCGTTCCCCTCCCCCTAAAAACACCCTTTCACCCCTCATATTTCTATGAACTCTGGTCCTTCATTCTAATGATAATTGAAAAATGTGCTAGGAATATTTTTTACTAAACAAAAAAACACGAAACACACCACGATCGTGACAAACTATATTTAAATGAATTAAAACTAAACTATTTGGATTACCCGAATCCAATAACCAAAACCGAATACCGATTTAATTATTTAAATAAATCAAGCAAAACAAAAATAATGCACAGAAGCGATGTGCAACACGACTTGAGAATTTTTAATGAAAACGCGAAACGTCAAACGCCGCCCGGTGTGTTTGATAAAAAAAAAAGAGATACACAAAAAAAAATAATCCCTAGCCAGACAGCAACTGCAGTGCTGTCTCCCGTTAGCTCAGCTGGGAGTGGGTTCGATAAGAACAATTATGTTTATTAATCGCGCTCGATTAATAAAAAGACACGACGAATTGAAATAATGTGTATATAGAGTACAGGGTGTACTCGATTTAAGTGCGCGCCAGGAAACTTTTATGGTAGTTTGCTTTACCAAATGGAAGCTGAAAAGTGTCTTCAATTTTAACAGAAATAAACAACTGAATTATTATTCCCAAAGCGAAATTTGAATCTTTTATTGAGTGTGAAGGGAATGGTCTGGGAAACCTTGGCAGAAGGCCTGGACGAAAACCCAGAGTCTTTTCAACAAAAAGAAAAATAGAACAAAGATGTTTCGAGGTTAGCAGAAGGCTAATTCTCGAAACTAAGAATAAGTTTTGAAAAAAATAAAAACTGAAAACAATGTTTTGTGTCCCGGTGACACAAAGGAAAATCACAATGGTAATGGAATGTACAAAAGAAAAAGGTCACGAGTCCCACAATCTTGGGAGGAAAACGAAAATTCAGCGAAGGCCTACACAACTAAATTTGTTTGCCCCACATAGGGTCACACACAAAACGAATTAAAAACAAATTAAACAAACAATAAACAAGCTAAGCTTTCTGGACACCACCAGACACAGAAATACTTAGCTTGGCACAATATGGGTCTTTCCAACAAGAGTAGAATCCTTGCAAACAAATCCAAATCATAACTTGAGGTTTTCTTGTTCCTCAACTGTTTTCTCCTTTATAACAATTACTCTACCACTTTTAATTTACGCTCTTCAAAACCAAAACTTGTCGTTTTTCACAATAGTAATTTTTCACCTCTCTTATTTAAAAATCTTCCTTTCTTTTTTCCAAAATCCAAAATTGAATTCCCATTCAAAAACGGAGGCTTCGCTTGTCCACTTCGCCCCGACCATATAGCCATCCTCTTCGGATCTTTTGCGTGGTGGTGTTCTTGTCTCAGTCATGCAGCAGCATCTCGCCCATCTATACAGAGACGTGCGACTGAGAGCGGTGATACAACCATTGCACGCGATCCTATGCGTTGAGGATGCGATCCTCGTAGGCTCAGTGGACGTGTTCAGCCGTCTAATGTCAATTATATTTTATTTTAAAAAAGGCAAGAGAAAAACTACGACACAACGCGCAAAGTCCCCAGCCCAAACCGGCCCAAATTAATTATTTTGAGGAGAATATTCTTGTTGGAAAGAACTAAACCATTTTCCAACTAAAATGGTTGAATTTATAAATGGGAAAAATCTTAATTTTGTAGACCTTCGCGCAGAAACTATAAAAAAGGGAAAAACACATCATTGTGATTTTTCTTTGATGTCCGACACTTTATGGTGGGCACTCGGCCATACTACATTTATGTTGGTGTGATTATAGTTCACACATCGTTGGACATGAGTCATCTTCATGCCTTTCTGCTCTTTCGACCTTCTGTCGACAACTCGAAGATTTAGTGGCTCTTCCGCCTTTCGTAAAATAAGGTGGACCTCCTGTCCAACACCTCTGATGGAACCTAGATTGGTTACTTTTCCAAAATACTTAAAGAGCAGTCCTCTAGCTGATGGACCAGGTTTCTACTGCACTCTTTAGAGTATTTTGGAGCCGCAACAGGAAGGGATTAGGAAACAAAAGTTATTAGAGGAAATGGGTTGGCAAAACTTGTTGTGGTAAAATTTACCGGAACAAGCTCATCTGCTTTTTCGTTCCCCTGAAAACTACTGTGCCCTGGAACCCAGAGCAGAGTGACTTTCAGGTTTGAGCCAAGATCATCCAGTTCTTCCTGGCATTGCCTGACTAATTTGGAGGATGTGGATGTGGATGTCGATTTCAATGCCTTGATAGCGGCCTGGCTATCGATTAGTATAGCAACATTTCGGTTTAGATGCGAGTTTAGTTTTAGAAGGGAAATCTGTTTTGAAACTTTTATGGAGGGTAAGAGATGGTTTGCAGTAGTCAGTGGGATACAGTTTTAAATCGGCAGGTAAAAGAGTTGAGATATTGCTATGACCGTATGGTCTTTCGGTCCAGCACCCGGTCTCCTTTAGTCAAATTGAACTACAGGACACCAAGTATTTAGTGTGAAGTTCGGGTGGTAAAAGGTTCAGAATAACATTTAGGGCATATATTGGGCAAGACCTAAGAGCCCCTGTGACACCTATGCTAGCCGATCTTTGAACCTTTTTTAACTTGTCAGTATTGTTGGCTTTGCTGAGAGCGGGCCACCAAACAATCGAGCCGTAGGTGAGAATAGGGCGTACCACGGCTGTGTACGTCCACAGAATCATCTTCGATTGAAGACCCCAGTTTTTACCGAATGTTTTGCTGCAGGCACAAAAGGCTACACAGGCCTTATTTACGCGTTCTTCAATGTTAATTTTCCAGCTGAGTTTGGGATCAAGTACTACTCCTAGATGTTTAGCACGGGTTGATAGTGATAACACTTGTCCATTGAGGCGGGGTAGAGAGAAGGTTGGTATCTTAGTTTTGGTTGTGAAGAGCATCAGTTCCGTTTTACTTTGATTAACTCCAAGACCACAGCTAGTGGCCCAGTTGCTAACTTTCCTCAAATCCCTTTCTGTTATTTTACTAATAACAGGTACAAGCTTTCCGGAGACTAGAACGACCAAGTCATCCGCATAGGCTGCGTTCTCTTAATAGCAACTATGTCCCCCACATTATATTTATTCAACAGCTGCCTTTTTTTGCGATTAAATGCTTTCTTGTTCTCTGTTTTCTTGCCGAACATAAAAGCGTATTTGTTCTCTCTTGTCATCATGCTGCTTCAGTCTCATCATCTCCAAGATTTTAAAATCATCCTTCTTCCGCATTAGAATACCAAACAGCACTTCAAATGGTGTTTGAATCAATCTCTGCAGCGTACTGTTAATAGCAATCTTGCACCCGTGACACAAACTTGTACCATTTCTCTGGCGAGTCAGCTGATAGTCTTCTGAGAACTTCAATTACTACTCGGTTTGAGCGTTCAGCTTGCGCATTTCCCCCCGGCATACCAGTGGTATGTGTTCTATATTCTCCTCACTGCAAAAATCTTGAAAGCTTTTAGAACAAAACGCACTACCGTTGTCTGTAATGAATCGCCTTGGATTTCCAAAATGGTGCTGCAGCTCTCTAATTTTCCGTAAAGTTTCCTTCGCTGACACCGTCTTCGTCGGAAAAATCCACACAAACTTGGAAAATCCATCAGTTATGATCAGGATATACTTCTTCGTTAAATCCATCGGTCCAATGTGATCGAGGTAAATTGTATCGAATGGTTTGTCTCCTTTGTCCAGCTGATTAAGAAAACCTTCCTGCTTGCCGGCCTTTCTGTTTGCAAGTTTACACTTGTTACAATTGTTGATACGTCTCTGAACCTTTTCCTTTTATTCGGGAAATGTAGAACTCCTGAGAAATGAGGTGCGATGTTTTCTTCAGCCCAATTTGTCCTTCATTATGCTTCATGTTAATGATTTCCGTCTCCATATTACGAGGAACTACTAAAAGTGAAAGACAATCAACTTCTTTAAAGAGTAACTCACCTCGAAAAACTTCTTCACTTCTTGCAGCACTTGGAAGTTCCTTTTTATTTACAGTTTGACGAAACGCAGCACAGTCAGTCAAAACTCTGAACCTAGTTCCCAACGGATAAATTCTAAATTTTTCTAGCACCCTGTAAACAGCATAAGTTTCCAGCACAAAACTATGCCACCTTTGTTCCGATGAGCTGTTTTTCCTGCCATAGTAGAAAACTGGATGCGGGTGGCGATAGTACAGTGGTTGTAGTGTTTGGTTACTAAACCTGAGAGCTGTTAGTTCAAACCCAGCCTGGGCAGCCATTTTTATGTGTTTCCCAAGTTTCAACTGGATGCCACCCGTGAAATTTCCTTGAGATAATTATCACCTAAAAATATCAAACCACTGTACCCCCTTTCTTTCCTATATTTCTATTCCTTCTGTCCTTGCTCGCACATGTTAAATCATTATAAGGGTATTCATATCCAGTTGAATGCGAGTACATTATAAGAAAAAAATTTGATTGTCTTCACTACGTTGCAAAAGAGTCGGTCCTATGACTTGACTTGCATCTGTTTCTGTATGCACTTCTGTGTCCGCACCTAGACGAAATATGGTTAGTACCAGTCAAAGCCTGCTTCAATGTTGGCAAAGCTTGTCGTTGAGGAGCTGCGAAAACTAATTTAACATTTTTCTTCGTTAAACCAGTTAAAGGCTTTGCCAAGATCGAATAGGAATTAATAAATCGTCTGAAGAATCCCGTCAACCCAAGAAACTCCTGCAGCCTTTTCCAGTTTTTCGGCTCTGGAAACTTAGAGACAGCATTGAGTTTTTCTTCAGAAGGACTAACCGTGCCATTCTCAACAACATGTCCAAGGAACGCAACTCTTTTTTGAAGGAACTTACATTTGGCCCAATTAAAAACCAATCCTTTTTCAGCAGGAACCTTTACTACAATGACCAGCTTTTCCCAACACTCCTCACAACTTTTCCCAGATATGATGAGATCGTCTAAGTAGGTTCTTAAAATCTTCTGCTTAACCAGATCGCGAAACACAACTGTAATGAACCTAACAAAAATAGCGGCGCCATTTTTGAGACCGAAAGAAAAAAAATTAAATTCCCATTCACAATATTCAGTAGCAAAAGCAGTGAATTTTTTACTGTTTTCTTCCTTGGGAACATGAAAGAAACCATTCTTCAAGTCCGGCGTTATAAGAATCACATCATCTTTCAGGTTATCTAAGACGCTCTCAATCACTGTTATTGGAAATCCATCTCGTATTGTTTTATCATTGATTCCTCTGAAGTCGATGCATACCCTGAATGAACCAAACTTCTTTTTAACCACAATGACTGGGCTTGTACAAGGTGAACATAATGGTCGAATTATTCCAGCTTTACTCCATTCATCAACCTGCTTCTTGACAACTTCAGCTTCATTTATTGGAAGACATCTAGGAGTTGAGCATATAAGAGTCTCATCACTCAGTGAAATAACCATCGTATCACTTACAGCTTTTGGCTTGTAATTCGAGACCAGCTCTCTGACCTGATGTCTATACTGCATTCGGATGTCGATATCGTTTTTCTCGTCTAGTTCGATGTTCAGGATGTAGTTTGAATATTCCTTCTCATAAAATCTCGTCTCCCCATCTAACATAACCACCTTAGCTTATGCCATTGCATCACGAGCGATTATTGCATCGACTTCGACACGATTGAAATTGTCTGGAACCACGTTTATACAACCCATCAGTTTAACATCGTCGATCATCATGCTAGCTTCGAAACTACCCAGCGTTCTGTATTTTCCTGAACCCACCCAACTAAATTTATTTTCTTTTTTGCAAGGTCTACATCATCTAGCTTTACGAAACTATTTTCTCGAATTAAAGAGATTTCAGAACCAGAATCATTTAATTCTTTAAAAGGACAACCGTTTATAAAAATTTGTTTAGAGTTTATTACGGAAAATGCCTTACTTTCTTTCGGTTTCATTGACGGATAGTTATTTGACATGTGTCCTGTCCCGCTAAGAATAAGTAAAGTATAAGTTTATGATCTTCACGCGTACCGATACCAATAATAATTATGAACGTAATCAACGAAATATCATCCACGTCAGCTAACTGCCCGATTTCCTTCATTTTGTAAACATACTCGCGAAAGCTTTCATCTTTTCTATTTTGCACACGCATATCTGCCTTGCAGAAAGTTTTTTTTCGAATTCCGCACATAAAGTAGATTTGAATTTACTAAACGACTTAAAACTAAACGACTTGGAAAAATTAATATTTTTGCTCGAATATTAATTTTTCCAGCTCCGACCATTTTAACAGCAACGCGATATCCTCAAACTCAGCAAACCATGATCTAATTTACAAGGTATTTTCACCACTGTATTTCGAGATTAAACCTTCAACATCTCTAACAGAAAAACGAAGAGACGAATCACCCTCAGCTTCACGTGGAATATGCATCAGAGTCTGCTGCCCGTTACTTTTATTTGATTGATTGCCTCTTTCTTCAGCCAACTTTTTATCAAGCTCCCCTTATTTGTATAGTATATGCCAAATCAGCGTTCTCTTCTTTGAGTCGATAAAATAAAACAGCTTTAACACCGTTTGTCTCCAGTCCTAGTTTGGACTGTTCAGATTTGAATTGCTCCACAGTCCATAAACCCATTCTATAAAACAAAAAAAATTTGTAAACATTTCGGTTGAGCCCCCAAGGATGTAGGAAAATGATAAGTTTACAAAACGTTCTTTATTAAGAATTAAAAGAAAGTTATCAAATATAAATTAAATTTCATAAAATTATAGTTAAAATTGGATAAACAGCTGAAACTTCTACTCGGCCTTACGGCTAAATTGATACTGCTCACTGATCAGAAAGTCAAATTGTTTTATGAAGACAGTTTTTGCCCAATATGTATAGAGATAGTAGTGACGTCACACTAGGGACAGGGCTGCCACTCAGCCTACATACATACATATATCAAAATCTTTATTAACAAAAATCAAATCAAGTATTCTTGAGAGATCATTTTAAAAAGAGTTTATTTGATTTAAATCAAATTGACTATAAAATCTATAATATTTTCTTGAATTTCAGAATTAACATTGTATGGAATTAAAATTTTTTCATCTGAGTCTAGAAACCACTTGATATTTCCCTAGTTGAAATCACCAATAGATATTACATTTTGTGAATTATTGAGATTTTCTAATATATTTTTACATTTTTACTTGCGATTATAGGTACTATAAGGCAAGTTATGCATTCGTCGAAAAAAAAAGTTTTGAGATAACAACCAAACATGACATTACGATGATAGCGAAGACGAGAAAAGATGGTCTGAAAATTCTGTCTGTCTGTCTGTCTGTCTGTCTGTCTGTCTGTCTGTAGGTATAGAGACCTACAGCCCAAACGGGTGGGCCGAATTGCTTCAAACTTGGTATGTAGACTTTTTTAGGTATTGTACAGAGGGGAAATTGAATGTTTTTTTTTTAGCTCAAAAAATAACGGTACCTGCCATACGACCGTTACGTTAAAGCTTATTTTTCTCAAAAACGGCTCGAACGATTTCTATTTAAAAAAAATCAGTGTTGCTTTTTAGGTACGACCAATCATATGGCTGAAAAAAAAGTTTTAAAAAATGGCTAAGAACGGTACTTTCCATAGGACCGTTTTTTTTGCTTTCGACTATCTCGAAAACGACTCAACCGATTCTTTCGAAATTTCACACACATATAGCTGTAGATAGCTCAATTTGTATTGCATACCAATATTTTTGAAAAATATTTTTTTGTATTTTTAAAAGCATTTAAAAAAAAAAAATTAAAAAATTAATATTTTAAAAACTGATTATTAAATTTTTTTCTAAAAATTTTAAATAAATGTACTTGCTGAATACCTGTGAACTGGCGTTTTTAAATATTTTTTGAAAATTTTTTTTCAAAAGGTTTTTCAAAAAAAACTTTTTTTCTCAAAAACCACTCCACAGATTTTTATAGATTTATTCTCAAAATTCAAATTTATCCGAGAAATAAAATGGCGTACTTTTTTTAAGCTCAAATTAGTTTAAGTATTTATTTAAGAATTTTGAAAATTTTATTTTTATCAAAATCTCAAGCCCCTAAACCACTGTCACTCATTAGAGCAAGTTCGTGCGACCCAGTCGTGCATTTTATTTTAGATGTATTTACTTCAAGAGAACTCCTTGGACAAATATAACTTAGCATGATAAATATTTCAATATTATTAGGAAACAAAAGTGACACAATTAACTGATCAATATCATAGTTATAGATTCAGAGGTCCTAATATTTGAAAGCAAATCTACCTGTCTACATGATAAAAAAAAAGACCGAATGGCAATCAAAACTCCACCGCCCTTTTCCGTACCTGTTAATAAATTACACCTATATTTCCTAAAAACTGTTTAGTTTCTTAAATCAAATAATTCAGAGGTGAATTGATTACCTGTTAAACAAGTTACTGTCAACATTATTATATCATATTCACATTATGCAAAAATAATGTATAAAATATCTAATTTAGTTCGAATGCCTCCAACATTTTGATAATAAAAGGAAAAATTACTAGGAAATTGAAAAAAGTTTGTAGTTGAAACAGCAAAATTATCGGGAACTTCTGGATTTTTCGATGGATTCTAATATTCTGGATATTTAGCTATATATCAATCGAAATTACGTGAGATCGGCTGATTGACGACCAATGTCGTTTTTTGGCCAATTTACGAATTCTTTTACTTGTACAGACCTAGGCCATAAGGTTGTTTCACTCATCAGTCGATTAAAACAGTCAGTAGTAACATTAATTTAAAATTAACAAATTTTAAATCTGCAGCAGGAATGTCTTTTTTAATGAGCTTATAACACTTAAGAACATTAGTAGGCAAATCCGTCTGTGTAGAGGTATGATTTATTAAATCTTCAGGAAGAGTATCAGAATGAAACTTTGACACATGAAGCCATTTAAAAGGAACTAAAGCATTAAGAGTACTTGAACCTGTTCCTGTAAGCTCATGGTGTTGATCATGTTTTGATTTTTACTTGCGATTATAGGTACTATAAGGCGAGTTATGATGCATTCGTCGAAATAAAAATTTTGAGATAACAATCAAACATGACATAACGATGATAGCGAAGACGAAAAAATATGGTCTTAAAATTCTGTCCGTCTGTATGTCTGGCTGTATTTATAGACACCTACAGCCCAAACCGGTGAGCCGAATTGCTTCGAACTCGGTATAAAAGAGTTTTTTAGGTATTGTACAAAGGGGAAATTGAAATTTTTTTTAGCTCAAAAAGTAACGGTACCTGCCATATAACCGTTACGTTAAAAATTATTTTTCTCGAAAACAACTCTTACGATTTTGATTTCAAAAAAAATCAATGAAAAAAAGTATTAAAAAACTTCTAAGAACGGTACTTTCCATAGGACTGTTTTTTTTTTTTTTTGCTTTCAACTATCTTGAAAACCCAGTGAAAGACACCCTTAAGAAAAATTTGTATTTTGAAAATTCATGGGTTTTCCTGCGCTGTATCAATGTTGATGATTTGTACTTTATATCAAACTCTGAATATTTCTTTTGACAAATTATTAAAACATAAAATATATAACGAATTTAAAAAACTATAAAAATGAAAATTATAAACCTAACCCTTTTTTAGTAACCGACACCATTTTTTCAGTAGCCGACATCGCAAAAATAGTAACTAATGGACACCACTTTTCTTTACACGCGTTAGTTTTTCTCAACTATTGTTATGTTATGCTGGCAACGTCCAGCCAAAAAAGTAGTTTTCTTGTCATTCTTTCTAAATTAAAGTCATTAAAAATCCATGTCCAACTATAAGTGCGTTTTATTTTATATACAAATTGTGTGACCTCACACTCGGTATAACATGGTCCTTCGAGCCATTAAAGCATTAATAATTTTTTATCCTGCTATTTATTTTATGTTTGAAATTTATATTTGAATATTAATTTTTTATTGAAAATACAGTCCACTGCGATTTTTACTGCCATAAAATGCAACACATGCACACACAATAAATATATATTTACACATACGAAAACCAAATCTTAGTATGCAAATAAATAGTAAAATGCACTCACACTTAACTCAAATGCAACGTGTTACAAAAATGTACATTATTACACAGCATACATTATCAACAAACACACAAACAACAAATTTCATCTCACACATTAATATCTCAAGAATAGTCACACTCACACAACTCATTTCTGAAAAATTCATACACACAGACAACTCACATATAAGTCATTCAATCACAATCCAAAATGTCACCACACAATAAAGCTCGTCAATCAGTTTCCACACACAATTTTGCGCAAAAATTAATACCGAAAAAAAAAATTGCAAAAGTTGGAAATTGGAATAAATTTAAAGCAAAAGCAAGAAAGTTAGCCATTGTTTTCGTATAATTATGGCGACCGATTTACCAACTCTGAAACAAAAAAGGGGTAGAGCTCAAGGAACAATATGAAGATTAAAAAATTACATTAATTTTTACAAAATTACCGATGCCGTGGATGTTGAAAGCCGCTTTACTAACCTCAAAGACGCACTTCGTGATTTCTGTGAATATGATGATCAAATTGCAATTCAACCTTACGAAGTGTCTCATATAGAAGTTGTAGAAGAGATATTTTACGCAGCTCAAGCTGCTTTTTTTCGTCACCTCAATCCACCAAGCAGGAATCACAATGAAAGTCTTCAACAACAGGAACAGCACGCCCCACTCGATGAAACCCTCAGTATATTATCCTCACAACAGCAGAACCTCATTGAAGCTCTACAAGAACGTGCTCCAGTAGCAAGTGAACTCCGAATGCCAACTCTCACAATTCCACAATTCAATGGATCGTATGCGACTTGGCCGTCATTCCAAGATCTCTACAAGTCCATAGTACATACGAATTCAAAACTCTCTAAAATACAAAAGTTCCAATATTTAAAGGGATTGCTCATTGGAGATGCAGCGGATCAAATTCGTCACATACTCGTCACGGAGCAAAACTATGATATTGCGTGGAAGAGGCTTGTTGACAGGTATGATAAGAAAAAAACGAATTATTAATAATTACATAAAAACCTTCATCGAGCAACCGCAACTTACTGTCGCAAGCGCGCTACAGTTTAGACGACTAGCTGACACATCTGACGAGGTCATACGAGGTTTAAGCACAGTTGGACCTGATGCACAGAAGAGTGATCCATGGTTGATATACATCTTGCTGCAAAAAACTGACGATTACACCAAACAGCTTTGGGCCATCAAAGCATCAGAAAAAAAAATTTCACACATTCGATGATTTCATTAAGTTTATCAACGAAAGGTGTGACGCATTAGAAGCCTACGCAGAACATAATCCATTCTCTGATTCAAATGATATTCAACAACAACAAAATACGATGCAGACATAATCAACAAACAGATTTGACCATGCACATGCAGCACGAAATCCATTCTTTGATGCAAATGGCACTAAACAACAACAAAATACAATGCATGTACAATCAACAAACAAGTTCGGCTCATCCGCTTTTTAAATGTCATTTATTTAAAACTTTGCCTGTTTCAGAGAGACGTAAATTGGTACTTCGTGCCAAGCTTTGTTTCAACTGTCTCCATGATGGTCATCAAACGTCATCATGCAACTCAACATTTAGATGCCATTATTGCAATGACAAACATCACTCCTCTCTCCACCAGCATGACCAAATCAGAAGCTATTACACCGACATCGCAGACACAAGTGCACCATCAACTTCCAGCAACAGTGTCACTCAAACACCAGTTCAAGATGAGCACCAAGAACAACTGCTACCTCATTCATATTCAGCATCAAATATTACAAGACCAGCTTGGTCAACTCTTCTTCCAACTGCAATAGTTTACGTACAAGACGAACTAGGTGAGTCCAAAGCAGTGAGAGCACTTTTGGATTCTGGTTCCATGGTGTCGTTTGTATCTGAATCATGTGTGCAATCGCTCGGTCTCAAACGTAAGAATGATCGTTCTTCTATTTGTGGTTTATCAGCCGTCGAAGTCGCAGTCACCAAAGGTGAGGTAACACTCCAGTTAAAAGCATCAAGTGGCATAATTAACTTAAGTGCGTTGATACTACAGAAAGTGACATCGTCATTGCCGTCAGTTGACATATCACCAAAACCATGGCCTTGGATTCACAAGCATAAACTAGCCGATCCAGTATTCTACAAGAACCAAAACATAGACATACTTATAGGAGCTCATCACTTTTTCGAAGTACTTAAGAATGGACAGATTAAATACTCAATTCACGACCCAATCCTCCAAAATACCATATTTGGTTGGGTTGTTGCTGGTCCACACTATCAATCTACCAATCACCTTGAAAATCCCAGGTCGTATCAAGTAACTGTTGATTGTGACATCGACAAAGTATTAACAAAATTTTGGGAAGTAGAGGAAATTTAAGGTACAAAAAACAGTCCATATACCGATGAGGAGATGCATTGTGAGACTCACTTTAAAACTCATCTTCGCATCAACTCGGACGGTCGTTTTATTGTACGCTTGCCATTTACAAAATCACCTCAGTGTCTTGGCAGTTCGAGATAAACAGCAATATCATGCCTTCTCTCTATGGAGCGTCGTCTAGTTAACAATCCCGACCTGTATCAACAATATCGTTACTTTATGAGTGAATACATCGCCATGGGGCATATGCGGAAAATCCCTCAAAGTGAAGTCAACATTACAGACAACAAAGGTTTTTATTTACCTCATCATCCAGTTCTAAAACCTTCAAGTACAACGACAAAGGTAAGAGTTGTAAAAAAATAAAATACAAAATCCGTGGCCTGTGTGCGTTTCGTCCAAGTATGAACGGTGGACGCACTTTTGTTCGATAAAATCGACACTATTTATAATTTTTAGTGCAAAACTACACTGCCAATTATATATTTTTAGGGAGCTTTATAAAAAGCATAAACCCTAATAAATGCCAAAAGTTTGGCCAAATAATAGATGATTAAAAGATGATACCTTGCTACTCGTGCATTATTTCAAATCGCTGATGATTACAGTTCAAAATTTCCCACCATAGCATATATAATCAGAAATCATTTTTATGTAGATGATTTGTTAACGGGGGCAGACAGTGCAGAGGACACAACAAAGATTCGAGAATTGCTGGAGAACGTTTTAGAAGAAAGGGGATTTGAACTTCGTAAATGGAAAAGCAGTTCTAAAGAATTTGTCAACAAGATTGCTTCTGACAAAAGAGAAACAGAATGTATTGACTTTAACCCTGAGCCCACAAAACTGTTAGGCTTATCCTGGAACCCAAACGGTGATTATTTTAGTTTCCATGCATCGCTGTCCGATAAATTGTCAATTACCAAGCGCACAATCTTGGCGGAGTCAGCGAAAATCTTCGACCCACTCGGTTTGCTGTCACCTGCAACTATTGCCTTAAAAATCCACTTTCAACAACTCTGGGTAGATCAATCAAATGGAAGAAAATTAGATTGGGATGACATTGTTCCTGAAAAACTGGCTGAAAGGTGGCGTGTCTTTACAGAAGAATTCAAGCATTTTAACAAAATCAAAGTTAACCGATGGATTCATACAAACAATTTAAGAAATTGCGAGTTTCATGGATTCTGTGACGCATCAGAGGCGGCATATTCAGCCGATATTTATTGCAGAACAGAGAATCGAGGAAACATACATGTCAGAATTGTCACAGCTAAAATTAAGGTAGCTCCACTAAAACAGCAATCACTTCCTCATCTTGAGCTCTGCGGAGCTCTTTTACTTGCAAAACTTTTCGAGTCCATACGAAAAGCCTTCAACGATGACAAATTGCAACACATGACAGCATGGACAGATTCTCAAATAGTATTGAGTTGGTTAAACTCCCAGCCTCGACGGTGGACAACCTTTGTCGGAAACAGAACGGCGGCAATATTAAATCTCTGTCAAGCTGATTGGTGGCGTTACGTTTCATCTCAGGACAATCCAGCTGATGTCGCATCGAGAGGAGTATCTCCTAAAACTCTGGAATCTTCTTTAATCTGGTGGCAGGGTCCAATGTGGTTAAATCAATCTAAATCACATTGGCCATCAAAACAATCATCATCTTCATACCAAACAAAAAATTAAGAGAAACGAAGCAACATTCAAGCTTTCCACACAACTGGGTCAGATTCTGTCTTGGAGAAAATACTGACAAAATCATCTTCATTTGAAAGAATCATTTACATGATGGCGTATTGGTTGCGCCTCAGAAGCATTCTACAGTTCAAGGTTGCACAAACAAAAACTGATATTATAAAACCTTCACCTACTTTCAGCGTACTTTCGACACATGAAATCAAAGCTGCTACAACCAGTTTTCTTTGTTGGGTACAACAAGTTGAATTTGCCGAAGAAGTTAAGTGCCTTAAAACGAGCAAGTCGGTTAAAAGCATAAGCAAACTATCATCGCTCTTTCCGTTCATCGATGGTGATGGCCTTTTGCGAGTTGGTGGTCGCCTTCACAATTCATCATGCAATTACGACGTCCAGCATCCAGTCATATTACCAAAGAAACACCGTATATCGTCTCTCTTGATAGATCAGTATCATAAACGTTATTTGCATCCAGGTCCAACCCTCCTTCTTTCAATCATGCGACAAAGATACTGGATTATTGGGGGACGAAGTACAATTCGTTATTACATACACAAATGTCTGAATTGCTTTCGACTTAAACGCATCAAACAACAACAACTTATGGGAAGCCTGCCGGATCAGCGTGTCCACCCAAGCAGGCCCTTTTTGCATTGCGGCGTAGATTACGTTGGTCCTAGCAAAATTCGTCTCAACAAAGGTCGAGGTGCAAAAACAAGTAAAGGATACATCGCACTGTACGTTTGTTTCAGTACAAAGGCAATGCATGTGGAGATGTTATCAGACCTTACAACGGATGCGTTCATTGCATCATTAAAACGTTTCATTGCGCGGCGAGGAATTTACAGCGATAATGGGACCAATTTTATTGGTGCAAAATGAAAGCTCTCAGAACTTTTCAAGATGGTTTTATCAACAGATTTCAATAACATCGTAGCCAAATTCTTATCTAAAAACGAAAGTCAGTGGCACTTCATCCCTTCTGCCTCACCCCACTTTGGCGGGTTGTGGGAATTCGGAGAAAAAGCAGTAAAAACACATCTTAAGCGTGTAATAGGTGATGCTGTGCTTACGTTTGAAGAGATGGCCACACTACCAACACAAATTGAGGGAATTCTCAACTCTCGACTGATATCTCAAATCAGCAACTCCAATGTTAGCAGCTTGAACCCTTTAACTCCGGGTCACTTCTTGATAGGTTCAACTTTAACCGCACTTCCAGAAAAAAGTTTCATAGACACAAACTCACAAAGACTAAACCGATGGCAACAAATTCAGAGGATGGTCCAGTCATATTGGAAACAATGGTCACGGGATTATCTACACGAACTTAACCAACGTCCTTAATGGAGAAGACAACATAATAATGTCACAGTTGACGATTTAGTCCTTGTACAGGAAGAAAATTTACCCCCAACTTCTTGGCTTCTTGGACGAATAACCGCAGTACATCCAGGAAAAGATGAAATGGTGCGAGCTGTTACCTTGCGTACAAAACTGGGAGAACTCAAACGTCCCATCGTAAAAATATCCAAATTACCTATTAAGTAAAGGCAACTTTAATGGGGGCAGAATTTTATGTTATGCTGGCAATGTCCAGCCAAAAAAGTAGTTTTCTTGTCATTCTTTCTAAATTCAAGTCATTAAAAATCCATGTCCAACCATAAGTGCGTTTTATTTTATATACAAATTGTGTGACCTCACACTCGGCATAACAACTATTAAATTTTTAAAAAAATAATTAAAATTTATATACACTTCGTTCAAAACTGCGACCGATCGATGGTTAGAAAAAATTAATGCTAATTAAAACTTTTAACGGAAACGCCCCCTAAAAGTGACCGTGTCCTAAAAATTTGTTAAACACAATTTTTAAGCACTTAATCAATTTTTAGGCATATATGTGTAAGACTACATCTGAATCGAGTAGTTTTTTAACGATCTAACCCGAATGTGGGCGTGTTGGAAAAATGTAAAAAAAAAAATTAATGACATATTATTTTTCATAAAACTAACGGAAAAATGGTTGAAACTTAGTATCCTAGATTTTTAAAATTATGTTTTTCTTCTTTCATGCAAAGTGGGCGTAAGCCACGCCTGAAATTTCTTTTCATACAAAAGCTTCTTGGTTTTGAAAAGGAGATGAACATATTTGGGCACGTGGATTTATTTACATCCAAAATCAATTTGTTTGTTTTCATACACAAGATGTTAATGTACGACTAATACCCACACAATTTAAGGTTTTTGTTCGAATATAAGCATCGTTATAATATAAAAATAATATCAATGGTTTTGTGTGAAAAGTGGGCTTCAGCCACGCTCAAAGTTAAATATTTGTATTTAATTTAAATAAAAAAAGGACTTGGTACAACAGCTCCAAGCGGGCCTGCGACTTACACTTTTAACCATTCCTGTGTGTGCGTTAATATTCTGCAGGGATGGAAGGAACCTACAATTCACCGCGGAATCCGAACGGCTAACATTTTTATTTAATTTAGAAAAGATTTACCTATAGTTTGTGTGTGCAAAATTTAAGCGTTGTGTTATGATCGTATCTTTACAAAAAACATAATTTAATTATTCAAAATTGAGGTTGTTGAACAAAAATGCCGATTGTGGGCGTGTTTATGGGTGTATATCACCGGTTCAAAAAGTAAGCCTTATTCTTGAATAAAAGTTTATATGTGTATATTAAATTTTAGCTTTCTAGCTCAAAAATTGCTACCTTCAGAGAGTGTACAAACGGACGGACAGACAGACGGGCAGACGAACGGACATCGCTTAATCGACTAGGGTTTTGATTCTGAGTCAGAATATGTATAAGTAACGGTATTATTACTCTATGTTACAAACTCCACAACAAATACCATATTCCTATTTTATTGAATAAGACACGAAAAAGTGTCGATGGTTTGTTTTCTTCTGACTGTTAACACTTTCCATACATCCTTCCCGTTCTGCCTTTTTCTAACATTGTATATGTGTTGAAGACTATAAGTCTACATTGCAATCTTAACTCAGAGAAAAACTTAAGGATGAGATAGCGAAACTAGATGGCGCTGTGTGAAACATCCAAATTGATAGTACTATCAATTTCATTTACAATTAAAAAAGACGAAAAAGTTGATGGTCACTGAATTTATTGAATATTTTATTCTAGTAATGGACACCCCACTTTAAATTAATAAATATTAATATTTCAATAACAATAAACTCACTAATAGATGCACAAATTAATACTTTCAAACACTAATCACTGTAAGCTCATATAGAACACATGGATATATTATTAAAAAAAGCAATTCCACTTACGTGTTTCTTAAGGAATTCTTAATTTTACTGCAACTCAACGAGGTACCAAACTCACTTCACTTGTAAAACACTAGCGACTGACTCTAAAACAACACATAAATGCTTTCCTAATGACATTTGCATGATTGAACACGTTAAATATAGTTTTGGAAGCATCCAGTAACTGAAAACCTTAAGAAAACGAAAAAACAGCTGAGGGTGACACTACTGAGAAGGTGTCGGTCACTGGGTAGTTTACCCTACTTTTCTTTTGAAATCTTACACATATAAAGGTGTAGGTAGCTGCATTTATACTGCATACCAATACCTTAAAAATATATTTTTTTCTATTTTTAAAAGCATTTAAAAAATTATATTTTGAAAACCGCTTATTAAATTTTTTTCTAAAAATTATAAATAAATGTATTTGCTGAATATCTATGAACTGGCGTTTTTTTTAATTTTTTTTGTAATTTTGTTTCAAAAAGTTTTTCAAAAAAAACTTTTTCTCAAAAACCGCTCCACAGATTTTTATAAATTTATTCTTATATATTCAAATGTATCCAAGAAATAAAATGGCGTACTTGTTTTTCAGCTCAAATTAGTGGAAGTATTTATTTAAGAATTTTGAAAAATGTATTTTTATCAAAATCTTAAGCCCCTAGAACACTGTCACACATTAGCGCAAGCTCGTGCGACCCAGTCGTGCATTTTATTTTCTTTGAATTTGAATTGATTTTTCATTTGAATTATTGTTTATATTTAGAATGCGGTTCCACATTCGAGTTAAACATAGATCCATTAATTGGAGGATTTTCAGGATCAATGGTAATTAAATTATTTGCATTGGTTTCTCCTTCACACCAATTGAAAACATCTCCGTCCATAACTGATGGATTTTCACATTTATCATCAACAGCAGCAGCATCTACATCTACTTGGCGGTTTTTATTTTTATTGTCTATACAGGGTGATTCACCAGCGTTGTACCAAAAAGCTAGAGCGTGTAGGTTAAGTTGAGACAAGAAAAAAATCGTATGGGAGGGGGGGTCTATTCCCCTCCGTTTAGCCGGGAGGGGAATTTTATGAAAAATTGACTTATTTTGTAAAAAAAAATATTTAAAATCAACGGGTTCGTTTACAACACCGTGTTATACCTTTTTGGAAAGTCAAAAACTTCTTCTTTTATTTTGTTTTTAAATTAAATTGTTTTAACGAATAGTTTAAAAAATATAAATTTTCAAACTCAAAATTTTGAAAAAAAATTTGAAAAAATAATTTTAAAACTAATTTTTTTCAAAATTTTACGTAATTAAGTATAATTTTTGTTCTCAGAATTCAACGCGTCCATTAATCTTTAATCCAACACTGAAAACCGTTTGGCTCTACGACTTTTTGTTGCCAAGGTATTCAAAAATAACCGAACCTACTTCTTCACAAAAACAAGAAAACCTAGCCTTACGGGATGGCACAAGTGATCATTTAGCCAATTTTTTCGTGTTTTTGTGAAGAAGTAGGTTCGGTTATTTTTGAATACCTTGGCAACAAAAAGTCGTAGAGCCATACGGTTTTCAGTGTTGGATTAAAGATTAATGGAAGCGTTGAATTCTGAGAAAAAAAAATTATACTTAATTACGTAAAATTTTGAAAAAAATTAGTTTTTAAATTATTTTTTCAAATTTTTTTTTCAAAATTTTGAGTTTGAAAATTTATATTTTTTAAACTATTTGTTAAAACAATTTAATTTAAAAACAAAATAAGAGGAGAAGTTTTTGGCTTTCCAAAAAGGTATAACACGGTGTTGTAAACGAACCCGTTGATTTTAAATATTTTTTTTTACAAAATAAGTCAATTTTTCAGAAAATTGCACCTCCCGGCTAAACGGAGGGGAATAGACCCCCCCTCCCATACGATTTTTTTCTTGTCTCAACTTAACCTACACGCTCTAGCTTTTTGGCACAACGCTGGTGAATCACCCTGTATATCAGGGCTGTCCAAACTACATACCTTAGCGGGCTAATTAAATTTACTACAAGAGCTGGAGGGCCGCAGAAAAAAAAAATTTCAGATTTCAACTAAAATAAAGTGCACGACTGGGTCGGGTCGTACCAACTTGATCTAATGTGTTAAAATGGTCTTGGGGCTTGAGATTTTCGGAAAAAAGTATTGAACAAATCATAAGAAATTTTATTAATCACTTAAAAATCAATAGTTAAAACGTTTTTTGGAGAAAATGAAGTAAAGATATCAGATTTCTTTTGCTTTTTTAAAATTTAAGGAAATTTTTTTTAAAATCGTTCGACCAAATTAATCCGTTTTTGGAAAAAAACAAAAAATAAAAAAAATTTTACAACTTTTTTAAAAACTCAAAAAAACTTTTTTTGTAAATTTTTAGAATTTTTATTATTTCATTTATAAAAAGACTTCTATATTAAAAATTTCATCGAAATCCGACAAGTGTTTTACGAGAAAATCTGATTTAAAAAAACCGGTCCTACGGGAGGTACCGTCATAAGATTTCCTAAAAAATCTATTCCAACCAAAATATAAAGTTTGCACAGAAAACACTATTCAGAAAGTTTTATAAAAATCGTAGGAGCCCTTTTTGAGAAAAATCAATTTGTCACTAAAAATCATTTGACAGGTACCGTTTGTTTTGAAGCTAGAATGCTAATTCCAAAAACCCCAATGTAGGACGTAAGTATAGTGTTATGTACCAAGTTTGAAGCAAATCGGTCTAGCCGTTTAGGCTATAGGTAACTATAGAGACAGACAGACAGAGAGACAGACAGACAGACAGGCAGGATAGACAGACTGACAGACTGACAGACTGACAGACTGACAGACTGACAGACTGACAGACTGACAGACTGACAGACTGACAGACTGACAGACTGACAGACTGACAGACTGACAGACTGACAGACTGACAGACTGACAGACTGACAGACTGACAGACTGACAGACTGACAGACTGACAGACTGACAGACTGACAGACTGACAGACTGACAGACTGACAGACTGACAGACTGACAGACTGACAGACTGACAGACTGACAGACTGACAGACTGACAGACTGACAGACTGACAGACTGACAGACTGACAGACTGACAGACTGACAGACTGACAGACTGACAGACTGACAGACTGACAGACTGACAGACTGACAGACTGACAGACTGACAGACTGACAGACTGACAGACTGACAGACTGACAGACTGACAGACTGACAGACTGACAGACTGACAGACTGACAGACTGACAGACTGACAGACTGACAGACTGACAGACTGACAGACTGACAGACTGACAGACTGACAGACTGACAGACTGACAGACTGACAGACTGACAGACTGACAGACTGACAGACTGACAGACTGACAGACTGACAGACTGACAGACTGACAGACTGACAGACTGACAGACTGACAGACTGACAGACTGACAGACTGACAGACTGACAGACTGACAGACTGACAGACTGACAGACTGACAGACTGACAGACTGACAGACTGACAGACTGACAGACTGACAGACTGACAGACTGACAGACTGACAGACTGACAGACTGACAGACTGACAGACTGACAGACTGACAGACTGACAGACTGACAGACTGACAGACTGACAGACTGACAGACTGACAGACTGACAGACTGACAGACTGACAGACTGACAGACTGACAGACTGACAGACTGACAGACTGACAGACTGACAGACTGACAGACTGACAGACTGACAGACTGACAGACTGACAGACTGACAGACTGACAGACTGACAGACTGACAGACTGACAGACTGACAGACTGACAGACTGACAGACTGACAGACTGACAGACTGACAGACTGACAGACTGACAGACTGACAGACTGACAGACTGACAGACTGACAGACTGACAGACTGACAGACTGACAGACTGACAGACTGACAGACTGACAGACTGACAGACTGACAGACTGACAGACTGACAGACTGACAGACTGACAGACTGACAGACTGACAGACTGACAGACTGACAGACTGACAGACTGACAGACTGACAGACTGACAGACTGACAGACTGACAGACTGACAGACTGACAGACTGACAGACTGACAGACTGACAGACTGACAGACTGACAGACTGACAGACTGACAGACTGACAGACTGACAGACTGACAGACTGACAGACTGACAGACTGACAGACTGACAGACTGACAGACTGACAGACTGACAGACTGACAGACTGACAGACTGACAGACTGACAGACTGACAGACTGACAGACTGACAGACTGACAGACTGACAGACTGACAGACTGACAGACTGACAGACTGACAGACTGACAGACTGACAGACTGACAGACTGACAGACTGACAGACTGACAGACTGACAGACTGACAGACTGACAGACTGACAGACTGACAGACTGACAGACTGACAGACTGACAGACTGACAGACTGACAGACTGACAGACTGACAGACTGACAGACTGACAGACTGACAGACTGACAGACTGACAGACTGACAGACTGACAGACTGACAGACTGACAGACTGACAGACTGACAGACTGACAGACTGACAGACTGACAGACTGACAGACTGACAGACTGACAGACTGACAGACTGACAGACTGACAGACTGACAGACTGACAGACTGACAGACTGACAGACTGACAGACTGACAGACTGACAGACTGACAGACTGACAGACTGACAGACTGACAGACTGACAGACTGACAGACTGACAGACTGACAGACTGACAGACTGACAGACTGACAGACTGACAGACTGACAGACTGACAGACTGACAGACTGACAGACTGACAGACTGACAGACTGACAGACTGACAGACTGACAGACTGACAGACTGACAGACTGACAGACTGACAGACTGACAGACTGACAGACTGACAGACTGACAGACTGACAGACTGACAGACTGACAGACTGACAGACTGACAGACTGACAGACTGACAGACTGACAGACTGACAGACTGACAGACTGACAGACTGACAGACTGACAGACTGACAGACTGACAGACTGACAGACTGACAGACTGACAGACTGACAGACTGACAGACTGACAGACTGACAGACTGACAGACTGACAGACTGACAGACTGACAGACTGACAGACTGACAGACTGACAGACTGACAGACTGACAGACTGACAGACTGACAGACTGACAGACTGACAGACTGACAGACTGACAGACTGACAGACTGACAGACTGACAGACTGACAGACTGACAGACTGACAGACTGACAGACTGACAGACTGACAGACTGACAGACTGACAGACTGACAGACTGACAGACTGACAGACTGACAGACTGACAGACTGACAGACTGACAGACTGACAGACTGACAGACTGACAGACTGACAGACTGACAGACTGACAGACTGACAGACTGACAGACTGACAGACTGACAGACTGACAGACTGACAGACTGACAGACTGACAGACTGACAGACTGACAGACTGACAGACTGACAGACTGACAGACTGACAGACTGACAGACTGACAGACTGACAGACTGACAGACTGACAGACTGACAGACTGACAGACTGACAGACTGACAGACTGACAGACTGACAGACTGACAGACTGACAGACTGACAGACTGACAGACTGACAGACTGACAGACTGACAGACTGACAGACTGACAGACTGACAGACTGACAGACTGACAGACTGACAGACTGACAGACTGACAGACTGACAGACTGACAGACTGACAGACTGACAGACTGACAGACTGACAGACTGACAGACTGACAGACTGACAGACTGACAGACTGACAGACTGACAGACTGACAGACTGACAGACTGACAGACTGACAGACTGACAGACTGACAGACTGACAGACTGACAGACTGACAGACTGACAGACTGACAGACTGACAGACTGACAGACTGACAGACTGACAGACTGACAGACTGACAGACTGACAGACTGACAGACTGACAGACTGACAGACTGACAGACTGACAGACTGACAGACTGACAGACTGACAGACTGACAGACTGACAGACTGACAGACTGACAGACTGACAGACTGACAGACTGACAGACTGACAGACTGACAGACTGACAGACTGACAGACTGACAGACTGACAGACTGACAGACTGACAGACTGACAGACTGACAGACTGACAGACTGACAGACTGACAGACTGACAGACTGACAGACTGACAGACTGACAGACTGACAGACTGACAGACTGACAGACTGACAGACTGACAGACTGACAGACTGACAGACTGACAGACTGACAGACTGACAGACTGACAGACTGACAGACTGACAGACTGACAGACTGACAGACTGACAGACTGACAGACTGACAGACTGACAGACTGACAGACTGACAGACTGACAGACTGACAGACTGACAGACTGACAGACTGACAGACTGACAGACTGACAGACTGACAGACTGACAGACTGACAGACTGACAGACTGACAGACTGACAGACTGACAGACTGACAGACTGACAGACTGACAGACTGACAGACTGACAGACTGACAGACTGACAGACTGACAGACTGACAGACTGACAGACTGACAGACTGACAGACTGACAGACTGACAGACTGACAGACTGACAGACTGACAGACTGACAGACTGACAGACTGACAGACTGACAGACTGACAGACTGACAGACTGACAGACTGACAGACTGACAGACTGACAGACTGACAGACTGACAGACTGACAGACTGACAGACTGACAGACTGACAGACTGACAGACTGACAGACTGACAGACTGACAGACTGACAGACTGACAGACTGACAGACTGACAGACTGACAGACTGACAGACTGACAGACTGACAGACTGACAGACTGACAGACTGACAGACTGACAGACTGACAGACTGACAGACTGACAGACTGACAGACTGACAGACTGACAGACTGACAGACTGACAGACTGACAGACTGACAGACTGACAGACTGACAGACTGACAGACTGACAGACTGACAGACTGACAGACTGACAGACTGACAGACTGACAGACTGACAGACTGACAGACTGACAGACTGACAGACTGACAGACTGACAGACTGACAGACTGACAGACTGACAGACTGACAGACTGACAGACTGACAGACTGACAGACTGACAGACTGACAGACTGACAGACTGACAGACTGACAGACTGACAGACTGACAGACTGACAGACTGACAGACTGACAGACTGACAGACTGACAGACTGACAGACTGACAGACTGACAGACTGACAGACTGACAGACTGACAGACTGACAGACTGACAGACTGACAGACTGACAGACTGACAGACTGACAGACTGACAGACTGACAGACTGACAGACTGACAGACTGACAGACTGACAGACTGACAGACTGACAGACTGACAGACTGACAGACTGACAGACTGACAGACTGACAGACTGACAGACTGACAGACTGACAGACTGACAGACTGACAGACTGACAGACTGACAGACTGACAGACTGACAGACTGACAGACTGACAGACTGACAGACTGACAGACTGACAGACTGACAGACTGACAGACTGACAGACTGACAGACTGACAGACTGACAGACTGACAGACTGACAGACTGACAGACTGACAGACTGACAGACTGACAGACTGACAGACTGACAGACTGACAGACTGACAGACTGACAGACTGACAGACTGACAGACTGACAGACTGACAGACTGACAGACTGACAGACTGACAGACTGACAGACTGACAGACTGACAGACTGACAGACTGACAGACTGACAGACTGACAGACTGACAGACTGACAGACTGACAGACTGACAGACTGACAGACTGACAGACTGACAGACTGACAGACTGACAGACTGACAGACTGACAGACTGACAGACTGACAGACTGACAGACTGACAGACTGACAGACTGACAGACTGACAGACTGACAGACTGACAGACTGACAGACTGACAGACTGACAGACTGACAGACTGACAGACTGACAGACTGACAGACTGACAGACTGACAGACTGACAGACTGACAGACTGACAGACTGACAGACTGACAGACTGACAGACTGACAGACTGACAGACTGACAGACTGACAGACTGACAGACTGACAGACTGACAGACTGACAGACTGACAGACTGACAGACTGACAGACTGACAGACTGACAGACTGACAGACTGACAGACTGACAGACTGACAGACTGACAGACTGACAGACTGACAGACTGACAGACTGACAGACTGACAGACTGACAGACTGACAGACTGACAGACTGACAGACTGACAGACTGACAGACTGACAGACTGACAGACTGACAGACTGACAGACTGACAGACTGACAGACTGACAGACTGACAGACTGACAGACTGACAGACTGACAGACTGACAGACTGACAGACTGACAGACTGACAGACTGACAGACTGACAGACTGACAGACTGACAGACTGACAGACTGACAGACTGACAGACTGACAGACTGACAGACTGACAGACTGACAGACTGACAGACTGACAGACTGACAGACTGACAGACTGACAGACTGACAGACTGACAGACTGACAGACTGACAGACTGACAGACTGACAGACTGACAGACTGACAGACTGACAGACTGACAGACTGACAGACTGACAGACTGACAGACTGACAGACTGACAGACTGACAGACTGACAGACTGACAGACTGACAGACTGACAGACTGACAGACTGACAGACTGACAGACTGACAGACTGACAGACTGACAGACTGACAGACTGACAGACTGACAGACTGACAGACTGACAGACTGACAGACTGACAGACTGACAGACTGACAGACTGACAGACTGACAGACTGACAGACTGACAGACTGACAGACTGACAGACTGACAGACTGACAGACTGACAGACTGACAGACTGACAGACTGACAGACTGACAGACTGACAGACTGACAGACTGACAGACTGACAGACTGACAGACTGACAGACTGACAGACTGACAGACTGACAGACTGACAGACTGACAGACTGACAGACTGACAGACTGACAGACTGACAGACTGACAGACTGACAGACTGACAGACTGACAGACTGACAGACTGACAGACTGACAGACTGACAGACTGACAGACTGACAGACTGACAGACTGACAGACTGACAGACTGACAGACTGACAGACTGACAGACTGACAGACTGACAGACTGACAGACTGACAGACTGACAGACTGACAGACTGACAGACTGACAGACTGACAGACTGACAGACTGACAGACTGACAGACTGACAGACTGACAGACTGACAGACTGACAGACTGACAGACTGACAGACTGACAGACTGACAGACTGACAGACTGACAGACTGACAGACTGACAGACTGACAGACTGACAGACTGACAGACTGACAGACTGACAGACTGACAGACTGACAGACTGACAGACTGACAGACTGACAGACTGACAGACTGACAGACTGACAGACTGACAGACTGACAGACTGACAGACTGACAGACTGACAGACTGACAGACTGACAGACTGACAGACTGACAGACTGACAGACTGACAGACTGACAGACTGACAGACTGACAGACTGACAGACTGACAGACTGACAGACTGACAGACTGACAGACTGACAGACTGACAGACTGACAGACTGACAGACTGACAGACTGACAGACTGACAGACTGACAGACTGACAGACTGACAGACTGACAGACTGACAGACTGACAGACTGACAGACTGACAGACTGACAGACTGACAGACTGACAGACTGACAGACTGACAGACTGACAGACTGACAGACTGACAGACTGACAGACTGACAGACTGACAGACTGACAGACTGACAGACTGACAGACTGACAGACTGACAGACTGACAGACTGACAGACTGACAGACTGACAGACTGACAGACTGACAGACTGACAGACTGACAGACTGACAGACTGACAGACTGACAGACTGACAGACTGACAGACTGACAGACTGACAGACTGACAGACTGACAGACTGACAGACTGACAGACTGACAGACTGACAGACTGACAGACTGACAGACTGACAGACTGACAGACTGACAGACTGACAGACTGACAGACTGACAGACTGACAGACTGACAGACTGACAGACTGACAGACTGACAGACTGACAGACTGACAGACTGACAGACTGACAGACTGACAGACTGACAGACTGACAGACTGACAGACTGACAGACTGACACCACTCCTAAAGCCACAGGGGTTAAACCTCTTCCGAAGAGCTTAGATTTGCAAAGCAGAAGGACTACTAATGTCAAACCTGGTAGGGCTTCTGCTTCCAGCACCCCAGGGGGTAACCCTCCTCTTAGGAAAGGACAACGGAACATAGCTCCCTCGAAAGTCCTCTACAAAAACCGTCGCAATGCTGAACGGTCTCGACAACTCATAGAAGCAATTCCAGAGAGTGATAGAACCGTCCAGCAGAAAGAAAAATTAAGCTGAACCTTGAAGGTATTGACCTAGGACATAAAGCCTGTGGACTGTACGTCCAAAAGGTAGAGGTCAATGGAGGATGCTGCACCGGTTCCCAAAAGACCAAAGGGGAACGATGGAAAATCGTAATGGGTTGGGTAGGTATATTTTAATGTAAGAATAAAAAAAAATTATCGAATCAAAAGAATGTTCGATAGAAGGTGGAGTGGAACGTAAATATACGTAATTTACGTTACAGGGTGGGCGCCAGGAAACTTCAATGGTAGTTTGCCTTAACAAAAATATAATTTGATGAAAATAAATAAATGAAATAAAAAGAAGCTAGATTTATTTCTCGAATTGAGAATTAAAACTTTTTATTTAACGGTCTGGGAAACCGTGGCAAATGCCGGGATAAAAACCCAGAGTCTTTTCAATCAACGGAAAAAGTAAGAACAATAGTTTTTCGAGATTAGCAGAAGGCTAATTCTCGAAAATAAAATAGAAGCAAATAATAAAAAAAAGCAAACAAAGGGTTGTGTCAAATGAACACAAAGAAAGACCACAATGGTTAAGAACGTTATAAGGTCAAAACAAAGGTCACGGGTCCCATTATCTTGGGAGGGAAGCGAATATTCAGCGAAGGCCTACTTTAACGACAATTTATTTGCCCCACACAGGGTCACAAACAAAACGAATTAACACAATTTAAATAAACAAAAGACTAGCTTAAATTCTGGTCACAACCAGACACAAAATACTTAGCTTTGCAAATCCAAAGATTCTCCAACAAAGATATTCTCCTCAAGGCTCTTCTAATTTAATCTCTCGATTTCCTCAATCGAACTTCCTCTTTATTCTATGTGTTTTCTTCTAAATTACGATTTCCACAAATAGTTTTTCACTTCTCTTTTTTCTAAATCTCAAAAATCTCTTTCTTCTTTTTATCAAATCCAAAATTGAATGTCATCCAAAATGGAGGCTTGGCTTGTCCACTTCGCCCCGACCATGTAGCCATCCTCTTCGGATCTTTTGCGTGGTGGTGTTCTTGTCTCAGTCATGCAGCAGCATCTCGCCCATATATGCAGAGACGTGCGACTGAGAGCGGTGATACAACCATTGCACGCGATCCTATGCGTTGAGGATGCGATCCTCGTAGGCTCAGTGGACGTGTTCAGCCGTATAATGTCAATTATATTTTATTTCAAAAGGCAAGTGAAAAACTAGTACCATTGAGTTTATATACATAGAGGAATCACGAAACATTACGTTACTACGTCACTAGGTGGCACCAGGTACACCAAATCAAGATTTTATATTTTTGTAGATCTTTTATACTTTTTTGTGGAACCCATTGACTTGTGAAAAAAAAGCAAAACAAAAAATGAATGTGATTTCGAGGGGTTGGTATTTTTTTTATTACTTTTGCAAATTGTAGGTACCTAGATACTCGTTCATATTTGGTTTAAGGTCAAGATTTTTTGTTGTTTATTTATTTTGCGTAGATTGCGATTCAATGTGTGCTTAAGTCACTATAAGAGCATAAGCTTAAGGGTAGAAATTGAAACTTGAACTTTATACAAATTCGGAAGGATTTAATTTTTTTTTAACATATGTATAATAACATAAGTAGGTATCCTTGATTCATATTTTCGGGTGAATTAAGCATATAGACAGATAAGGTACATACAATAGTAGGTATCTATATCTGATTATATACAGGGTGACTTACGAGCGTTGTGCCAATAAGTTAGAGCGTGTAGGCTGGGTTGAGACAAGAAAAAAATCGTACAGGAGGGGGGGTCTATTCCCCTCCGTTTAGCCGGGAGGGGCAATTTTCTAAAAACATGACTTAAATTTGAAAAAAAATTATTAAAAAATAACGGTAGCTCTTACAATGCCATGCTATATCTTTTTGTAAAGCCAAAAACTTGTTTTTTTTATTGTAATTTCAAATGAAGTTTTTTTATTGAACCGTTTTCAAAATATTAATTTTTAAACTCAAAATTTGGAAAAAAAATTAAAAAAAGTAATTTTAAAACTAATTTTTTTCAAAATTTTACGTAATTAGGTATTATTTTTGTTCTCAGAATTCAATACTTGAATGAATTTTAAATTTAACACTGAAAATTGTTTGGTTTTATGACTTTTTGTTGCCAAGATATTGAAAAATAACCGAACCTACTTCTTCACAAAAACAAGAAAATCTAGCCATACTGGATGGCACCGTGTTTTTGTGAAGAAGTAGGTTCGGTTACTTTTGAATAGCTTGGCAAAAAAAGTCATAGAGCCATACGGTTTTCAGTGTTGGATTTAAAATTAAAAGGAGCATTGAATTTGGAGTACAAAAATAATACTTAATTACGTAAAATTTTGAAAAAAATTTGTTTTAAAATTATTTTTTTTTAATTTTTTTTCTAAATTTTGAGTTTGAAAATTAATATTTTGAAAACGGTTCAATAAAAAAACTTTATTTAAAATTACAATAAAAAAAAACAAGTTTTTGGCTTTACCGAAAGATAAAGCGTGGCATTGTAAGAGCTACCGTTATTTTTTAATAATTTTTTTTTCAAATTTAAGTCATGTTTTTAGAAAATTGCCCCTCCCGGCTAAACGGAGGGGAATAGACCCCCCTCCCATACGATTTTTTTCTTGTCTCAACCCAACCTAAACGCTCTAGCTTTTTGGCACAACGCTCGTGAATCACCCTGTTTAGAACCCGTCTCTTCATTTGCATGGTACAAGCTAAACACTCGGTTTGGACCAATTTCAACGAAAGTTTCAAACATTTTATTACAAAAATCCTCATTTCAAAGCAATTTTTTTTTTCATTGCAAAGTTTCTCTAAATAGTTTTCCTCTATTTTGAACAATTTTTATAAAATTAATTACGATCAATATACATAATGTACCTAATTGCAAAGTGAAATTAGTTTTTACTTTCTGCATTTTTCTTTATCCATTTCTTGACCGAGATTGTATATTTTTATGGAATACCCATACCTATTCCTTACGGTATTTTCTTTTAGTTGAGATAGCAAAAACGTTAATGCATACACAGACTCATATATATTTGTATAAGAAAATTTCGAAGCAAAGTAAAGGACAAGCATGGTGCGGGCTGAAGGGACATGGACAGACTCGCCTCACGTGACTGTGAGCTCAAAGGTCGCAGGTATACCAATTTTTTTTAATTGTGTGTGTGAGTTTTGTGCCAATCCTTTAAAGGCTTTCTGGATATAGCAACCAGACAAAAATATCAGCACAAATAACAGGGAACCAAAAAAAAAAAACAAGAATTCACACAAAAACAAATGTACCTATCAATTTCAACTCCAGCCCATTATTGTTGTTTTGTGTTGGTAAGATACACACAATGTTGATCGTTAAGGGAGGATGCAGGATAGCAGTCCACATCTGCTTGTCGATAATATATCCACATTCCACATGGAATCCAAAAATGGTTCGTGCTTATGCTAAATCATAACGCCACCTAAGTGACGAAGTAACGCACTATTCTGTTTTCAACGAGGTGGTTCCTCTATGTATATAAACTCAATGCTAGTACACAACGCGCAAAGTCCCCAGCCCAAACCGGCCCAAACTAATTACTTTGAGAAGAATATTTTTGTTGGAGAGAATCCTAACCATTTTCCAACGTAAATGGTGGGAATTATAAACAAGAATAATCTAAATTCCATAGACCTTCGCGCAGATAATATTTAAAGAGAAAAACACATCATTGCTATCTTTCTTTGATATCAGACACTATACGGTGGGCACTCGGCCATTCTACATTAACGGTGGTGTGACTATAATTCACACTTTGTTGTGTTGTTGTGGGCTCGTTGGAAAGCTTGTCAATTGTTAGCTTCCTCGCTTTCTTTACTATGCGTGCGAGTCTCCAGCCCGTCCGCTGGCTCAACACGATAGACTGATGCGTGTGAGTCTCCAGCCCATCCGCTGGCTCAGCGCGATTAAATTAGAATACGTTGCGGGCAAGTCTCCAGCTCGTCCGCTGGCTCAACCCGATGGAAAATAACCTGCTTTGTTATACTCTCTGAGTCACTCTCAAAACTCCCAGAGGACAACGGACTCAAAATGTGGGTCAGAAAAATAGGAATGGATAGGATGATCAAAAACGCACGATTTGATCAGGTTTTAAGAACCAAAAGAATGATTTTTGTTGCGGTAAATCTTACCGTTACAACCCTCCCTCTCCTTCTGGGCTCGTTAAGCAAAAATCTTTCAGCGATGCCTTGAAGGGAAAGATTGTAATCGCCGTTATTGACAAGAGCGATCCAGATGGCACGATCTCGTCCGATAGATGGCAGCTAGTGAAGATGAAGCTCTCGGCTAGCTTCTTAAGTTTAATGCTGGCAAATCCTGGTACACCACCTATCACTAGTGATGGAGGCTGGTACCAGGGGCATGTCAAACTAGTTGTCTGCGAGGACCAGAGGTCGTGTGATCTGTATAGGCTTGCGATTGGTGGTCTTAGGGAAGTATGGCCAGGAGCGAATCTTGAAGTCGTAGCAAAGGAGGATATCCCGAGCAGACCCAGGACTCGCACCTGGATCCCAGCTGAACCCTCCGCGTGGGATGATATCATCCAAATAATCAGGGTAAGCAACCCGCATATACCTACTCACAACTGGAAGGTCGCTAAGCTGGATGAGCAGAAGGGTCTTTATAGATGCGCGCTAATTGTGATCAATAAAGAATCTCTTGCCCATTTGGCCAAGACCCAAGGTGTGTTTAGGTATGGGTTCGAATCTATAACCCTAAGGGTTTATAAGAAAGACGAGTTAGAGGCAGGTATTATTCCTCCACATCCTTCGCTCTCTGAGAACGAGGTGCCTATGTCGGAGGCATCGGCTTCTCCACCCGATAATGTGAGGATCACCTTCCCTTCCATGGGTGAGGAGGCGGATGTCTCTGACTCATCATCCTCTACAGGAAAAACGTTGTCTTCTCTCACCTCTGACGAACAGTTGATAGTAGAGACGTACGACTCCTTAAAAAGCTCTCTGAATGAAGACGAACTTCTCGGTTTATCTTCAGACGAGGACCTGAACAACACAGTGGTGGAGGCTTCTCTGCCTTATTGTAGCAACAATGCTGCAGTTAGTTCAAATTAACCTCCAGCACTCCAAAAAGGCTTCGGCCTCACTCCTCCTTGGGCTGACAAACACTGGGGAGGACATAGTCCTGATCCAAGAACCATGGATACACAACAACCAGGTCCGTGGACTCAGGACTCCGGGATACACACTGTTTGCATCAGACAAAGGTAACTTGAGGTCATGCATTATGGTGAAAAGTAGCATTAATGTATTTGTACTCCCTAATTTCAGCGACCAAGATACGACTGCCGTAAGGCTAGAGACGGCTAAAGACCATTACTGGCTGGCATCGGCATATCTTGCCCACGACCTACCTAACCCGGGTGATAACCTTGATAGGCTGGTCAAAGAAGCTGAAACAACAAACATTGCTCTCATTATCGGTAGTGATGTCAACACCCATCATACAGTGTGGGGCAGTTCCAATATAAACAGTAGAGGTGAGTTGCTTTTTGATTTTATCTTAAGCACTAATCTTATTGTAAGCAATAAAGGCAACGAACCTACGTTTGTTACTAAAACCAGAGGTCAAATCAAATACAAAACGAGAACACCCTACAAGAAGCTATTACTAACATTTCGCATTCAGAATGCAGAACTGAAGTACCATCTAAACGTAGACACGATGATGAAAGTTATGATGTAAACCCGGTATCGAAGAAAGCTGCTACATCTTTATTTACTGACTACACACTACCTCGCCGAATCCCCAATTTCAACTTCAGCAAGAATGCACCAACTCCTTTCCCGGGCTTTTCGGCACCTTCCTCAATTGTTACTGCTCCTGCATCATTTAGTAACAGGGTTTCTACAATCTCTTTGGCTGCCACGACAGTGCCATATAACCAATCATTGAAATCAAGTATACCATCCATCTGTTCTTTACCAACACTTCAATCTAAAAATCAACATCCACCTAATATTGAACCAAGATGCTCAAATGATAATACAAATAGTACTAACGAGATGATATCTCCCATCGTGTCTGGGCTCAAGGCCGTAGGAGGTCAAAAAGTGTTGTTTCTATCCAAGCTTACGCCCTCAACAAATGCCCTAGATATCAAAAAATATTTGTCTGATAAGCTGGGAAACTTATTCATTTTGAATGTTGAGAAAATACTGCATCGGAACTACTCAAAATATTCCTCCTTCAAAATCAGTGTTCCTGATTCAGTTTTCCATCTACTAAACTCGACATCATTCTGGCCGATCGGTGTAATAATTCATGAATTTGTGAATAGGACATCCAACCGTGGAACTCCTCAGAACCCTTTTCGCCAAGACCGGACAACGCTGAATCAACGTCAAAGCAGCTTAATAAGATATTAATATATTACCAAAATGTAAACGGACTTCGGACAAAGACCAACACTATCTACAAAAATGTAAGCACTCTTCCTCACGACGTCATTATACTAACAGAAACTTGGCTGAACAACTCATTTCTTGACTCGGAGCTTTTTGATAGCTCTTATCTAACATTCAGACGTGATCGTCACCACACTGACAACTCCAACGCCGTAGGAGGTGGAATTCGTATTGCGATCAAAAACTCTCTTTTATACTAACTGGTTGACGACTTCAGATCCACAGATGTTGAAGTTTTGTGCATTAAGATCAAATTGGAGTCCAATAATTTATTTATCATAGTGGCGTATATACCTCCAAGTTCAAACAATGACCTTTATGAAAAATTTAATGAATGTCTTGAAAGTGTCTACGTCCAACTTGAACCTGAAGATGAAATTTTGGTCGTAGGTGACTTTAACTTACCAAATGTGGACTGGGTTTTAATTGACAATGATTGCTTCTACGTTCCGATTGATGCGTCGAGTTCTAATAAGCTTTCATTAATAGATGGTATGTCTTCATGTGGATTGAGTCAATTCAATGGAGTTAAAAATCGTTTTCGAAGAACTCTAGATCTGGTATTTTTCTCCGACACCGTTAGCGCCGAAACTGCAGTATTAGAATCTGCTGTTAAACTAATAGAAGAAGATCGGCATCATCCCGCATAAGATATTGCGCTCAACTTAAACCTGTCTTCTCCACATCATACCGATTACAAAAAACCTTGAATTTAACTTCAGTAAGTGTAATTTTGTAGAACTCTTTAGTTTATTACATTCTATTGACTGGAATCAATTATTCCTAAATTGTAATATTAATGACATGTGTAACATTTTTTATAATACTCTCTTTTGCTGTTTTTACAAATCTATTCCACTAAAAAAACCTCATAGAAACTCAAATGCACCACCATGGTTTGACTGTCATCTCAAAAACTTAAAAAATAAAAGAAACAAAGCATGGGTAAAATACAATAGGACAAGAACGGATGAAGATGGTAGAATTTTCTTAATTTTAAAACAACTTTTCACAGAATACTCAGATTCCTTATACGAAAACTATATTCGTAAAATAGAATGTGATCTTAAATCGAATCCAGATAGTTTCTCGAAGTTTGTTAACTGCAAAAGAAAATCAAGTGCTTACCCAAACTTTATGTCAAATTCGTCGTCAACTAGTCATGAACCTAAAATTATTGCTAACATGTTTGCAAACTACTTCAAGGAAGCTTTTGAAGATGTAATCTATGACAACACCTCAAATTTCTCTACTTCAGAGCCAAGTTACCCTCACCTGAATTCAATTAGTTTTGAAATAAGCGAAGACACCGTAGCACAAAATATCTTGTCATTGGATGAGTGTTTCAGTTCAGGACCTGATGGTATTCCATCGTTTATTTTGAAGAAATGTGTTGCTTATTTATCATACCCGTTATGTGTTCTCTTTAATAAGTCCTTAAAAAGTCCGCTTTTTCCCAATATCTGGAAAAGTGCATTCATTACACCTGTTCACAAGAAAGGTCCCAAAAATGTAATAATGAACTACAGACCTATTGCAAAATTATCTGTGATACCAAAACTGTTTGAGTCAATTGTATGTAATATTCTTTCCTTTCACTGTTCTTCAATTATATGTGAAAACCCATGGATTTGTCAAAAAAAAGTCTACCGTTACTAATTTATTTAACTTTACGTCCTTTTGTTTAGATGTTTTTGAAAAACGTGAACAAGTCGATTGCGTGTTTACCGACTTTAGTAAGGCCTTTGACAAGTTGTGTCATCGCACTTTAATTTCAAAGTTAAACAATCAAGGCTTTAACAGCAATTTCATAAGTTGGATCTCATTTTATTTAAAAAATAGACTCTATAGTATTGTGTTTCGTAATGAGTATTCAAACCAATTTGTTGTTGATTCTGGTGTCCCTCAAGGCAGCCACTTAGGTCCAATTTTATTTGTTTTATTCATAAATGACTTGGTTTGGATTATAAAAAATTCGTCCGTCCTTATTTATGCTCATGACATTAAACTTTTCAAAAGAATTAAATCTACTTCTGAGTGCTTGCTATTGCAAGAGGACTTGGTAATATTTAGGGAATGGTGCAATATAAATTGTCTTGTCTTAAATGTTGACAAGTATAAGGCCATGAGTTTTAAACGAAAAAAATCTCCGTTTGTTTTTAACTATACGTTCGACTTATGTCCTCTTAGTAAAGTCTCCTTGTTTTCTGACTTAGGAGTTATTCTTGACCCTAAGTTAACTTTTATTAATCATTTTAATTATATAGCTAACTAGCGGTACCCGGCGCGCGTTGCTACGCCCAAAAAAACACTTATGTGTATTTAATGTGAAATTAAATTTATTTATATATTTTATCTCAATGCTAGCGGATAAGCAATATTTTTGGTCGTTTTGGTTGGTGTACAAATATACAAATTTTTTGGCATACACACAAAGTGCAGTTAATTTGATTGCTAAACTGAACATGATAACATTGATTTAATTTTGGCTTGAATATTTTGCTGCATTTGACAACAATTTGGGAAAATAAAATGTCATTTGTTGTGCGATTCAATTCCTTTTCCGATGTTCAAAAGTTGTTTGGAAAATGTTTGGGTGGACGATTCTTGCACCAAATGGACACGCACATTCGTTGAGAGTTTGATTTTTTTGACTCAGTTCCATAAATATGATGCTTTTATTCAACGAAAGGAAAACATTTTTATAAAAAAGTTGAAAAAAAACTTTGCCAAAAACCCGCATTTTTCTGTCTTCCACCCGGGCATTCCGCTTAAAAATTTATGAAAAAAACCAAAAAAGAATTTAAAAAAAAACTAAACCAAAATTGTTAAAAGCATGCATTTTTTTTCCTTCCACCCGATCGGCACGAAACCTTCACAGGAACCATCCCTGGACTTAACTATATTTACCCTGAAAATTTCATAAAGATCCATTGGGCCGTTTAAGAGTCCATAGACAACATACAAACATACAAACATACAAACATACACACATCCATTTTTATATATATAGAAAAAGCTAATAAAGTCCTAGGATTCATTAAGAGATTCGGCCGCAAATTCCGTGACCCATATGTTCTCAAGATTCTTTTTGTTTCATTTGTGGGACCAATCTTAGAATATGGTTGTGTGGTTTGGGCACCTCACTACTCCATTCACACAACAAGACTTGAAGCAGTTCAGAGAAGATTTTCGCGTTTCTGCCTTCGTTTTCTTCCATGGTCACATCATAATACTCTTCCTTCTTATTCTCAAAGACTCGCTTTAATAAGCCTTCCATCTCTAACTAATCATAGAAAGTACTTGCAATTTTGTTTTATTGTTGGAATTATTAATGGTTCAATATCATCTCCATCGGTTCTTGGTCGTTTAAACTTCAGTTTTAGTCGTACAAGTATCAGACTACAGCAACCACTATGCCATATATTTAGTAGATCAAACTATGGTGCCAATAGCCCCCTCAATCAATTAATAGAAATATTTAATAAATTGTATTTTTGTATAGACTCTGTAAATGAAAACCTAAAATGTATGAGAATCAGAAATTTGATATTTAACAGCTTAGATCATTTGTCTTAGTTTATAAGTATTATGTAATTAGTATAAGCATTGAGTTTATATACATAGAGGAATCACGAAACATTACGTTACTACGTCACTAGGTGGCACCAGGTACACCAAATCAAGATTTTATATTTTTGTAGATCTTTTATATTTTTTTGTGGAACCCATTGACTTGTGAAAAAAGCAAAACAAAAAATTAATGTGATTTCGAGGGGTTGGTATTTTTTTTATTACTTTTGCAAATTGTAGGTACCTAGATACTCGTTCATATTTGGTTTAAGGTCATGATTTTTTGTTGTTTATTTATTTTGCGTAGATTGCGATTCAATGTGTGCTTAAGTCACTATAAGAGCATAAGCTTAAGGGTAGAAATTGAAACTTGAACTTTATACAAATTCGGAAGGATTTAATTTTTTTGTTAACATATGTATAATAACATAAGTAGGTATCATAGTTTCTTTTTTTCGGGTGAATTAAGCATATAGACAGATAAGGTACATACAATAGTAGGTATCTATATCTGATTATATACAGGGTGACTTACGAGCGTTGTGCCAATAAGTTAGAGCGTGTAGGCTGGGTTGAGACAAGAAAAAAATCGTACAGGAGGGGGGTCTATTCCCCTCCGTTTAGCCGGGAGGGGCAATTTTCTAAAAACTAAGTCAAAAATAATACTTAATTACGTAAAATTTTGAAAAAAATTTGTTTTAAAATTATTTTTTTTTAATCTTTTTTCCAAATTTTGAGTTTGAAAATTAATATTTTGAAAACGGTTCAATAAAAAAACTTCATTTAAAATTACAATAAAAAAAACAAGTTTTTGGCTTTACCAAAAGATAAAGCATGGTATTGTAAGAGCTACCGTTATTTTTTAATAATTTTTTTTCAAATTTAAGTCATGTTTTTAGAAAATTGCCCCTCCCGGCTAAACGGAGGGGAATAGACCCCCTCCCCTACGATTTTTTTCTTGTCTCAACCCAACCTACACGCTCTAGCTTTTTGGCACAACGCTCGTGAATCACCCTGTTTAGAACCCGTCTCTTCATTTGCATGGTACAAGCTAAACACTCGGTTTGGACCAATTTCAACGAAAGTTTCAAATATTTTATTACAAAAATCCTCATTTCAAAGCAATTTTTTTTTTCATTGCAAAGTTTCTCTAAATAGTTTTCCTCTATTTTGAACAATTTTTATAAAATTAATTACGATCAATATACATAATGTACCTAATTGCAAAGTGAAATTAGTTTTCACTTTCTGCATTTTTGTTTATCCATTTCTTGACCGAGATTGTATATTTTTATGGAATACCTATACCTATTCCTTACGGTATTTTCTTTTAGTTGAGATAGCAAAAACGTTAATGCATACACAGACTCATATATATTTGTATAAGAAAATTTCGAAGCAAAGTAAAGGACAAGCATGGTGCGGGCTGAAGGGACATGGACAGACTCGCCTCACGTGACTGCCAACTGGCTAAAGTACAGAGATACACTTAAAAACCTGATAGATTGTAATCTCTCAATACCCCCTGTAATACCCAGGAGCTTGACAAGAAGGTTGATGATCTTACATTGGCCAGGGCTTAGGAAAGTTATCTCAACAAACAAATTTGGCAAGTCGTTGTGGACTAGGTGTTAACCCCCACAAAACTGAACTTGTCCTCTTTTCAAGGAAATATAAAATTCCACACGTCGACCCTCCTTATATTAATGGTATAAGTCTTATATTCTCTGACGAAGCAAAATACTTGGGTCTTATTTTGGACAAGAAATTAAGCTGGAAACCCAATATACAAGAAAGAGTAAGGAAAGCCACAGTAGCTCTTTTCTCTTGCAAAAAAGCCATCGGCAATAAATGGGGTTTAGAGCTCCACGTTATGCATTGGCTCTACACATCGGTGATAAGACCTATTCTCACTTATGGGGTGGTCGTCTGGTGGGCTGCCCTAGACACAGCGTTGAATAGTGCTAAGCTCAGTAAAGTCCAACGTACCGGCTGCCTGTGCATAGGCGGTGCGCTGCGCACTACTCCCTCTGCAGCGCTAGAAATACTATTCAACCTGTTACCCCTAGATATTTTCAGCAAACAGCTGCTTGCTCAGCAATTCGCCATAAAGCGATCTCGATATGGAAAAATAATAATTATGGCCATGCTAACATACTGAACACCTTCAGTATCCCCCAAAGTAACATAGACTACTCCACATCCCAACTTCAGTTTGATAAAAACTTCCAGGTAAGCATACCCTCTAGATCACTCTGGGAGGAAAATGCCTTCCAGGACGACGATCAAATTCAGAATTCAGAAAACAAATGATGGGGTGGGGGGAGGTGTTTACTCTAATAGACTAAATCTTTGTATGGGATTAACCACACGACTTACAATTAAACCCACTGAAATAAATAAAGTTCCGACCGAAATAAAACACGTTATATTTTGTTGTTGGGAAAAAGATTATTATCGAGAAAAAACCCAACATTTATTTTAGCTTGCACTAGCTTGCAGCAGCTTGCCCGACTATACATAACGCTTGCTCAAATTATACTAACTAATGATAAATACATTTAGCTTGCTCATAGTGATTTACATTATAATTTAAGAGAACAATAAAATCTCTTAGGCAAAGAGCTCTCCATTTCCTCTCGTATGTTTGCATACGATACAGTCCCGACGGAAAATAACTATTTTCCCATTAGGTCCTTGCTGGCAGCTTGGTGTTAGTCCTTGCAGTTTGTTTACCTCGCCTCTTAATTAGTAGCTTGCATCAACGGACAATACCCTTCTTGATTCTAGGAAGAGAAAGAAGGTTAATAAACATTGAAATGTAAAGTTCATTTAATTATGCTGAAATGTTATGATAGAACGAGTATTACGCTGTGTTATTACTATATTACTTAGTTTAGCTAATCTGTACCTTACTCGCATCAACCCTCGCTAGCTGTATCCACCGGCAGTACACAGATTTTCTGCACTGGCCTCTTTAGCTGTCCAATCTCTGTCTGCAGAACGACAGATCTCCCTAATCCATCCTTGCCCTTGATAAGCTCGCATATTCGTCCCAAGGACCATTGAGCTGGCGGAAAGTTTTCTGCTTTGATTATTACCAGCTGACCTATCCTTAAGCTTTCCTTTTCTCTCCTCCATTTCTTTCTCTCTTGCAGTGTAACGAGATACTCCTCTTGCCACCGTTTCCAGAAATGATTTAACATTATCTGCCTTTCCTGCCATAGCTTAACTCCTTGCGTCCTTATCCCTTCAGCTATCGAAAATGGTGGAGGCAAAATTATTGGCTCACCAATTAAAAAATGACCTGGAGTCAAAGCTTGCGTGTCCATTGGATCATCACTGAGAGGATGAATAGGCCGCGAGTTCAATATGCCCTCGATTCCAATCAACAGTGTCAAGAACTGTTCCGTATCTAACACGCGTTGACCCACTATCCGCTTCAAATGAAATTGCCTCGTATATTCCCCCCTGATGTGGCGCGGCTGGAGTCATAAAAATCCAGTCAGTACCCCTTTGGCTCAACTTGCCGAATAGCTCATCCTCGTTCCACTCCTTCCAAGCTCGCTTGATTTCCCTTGCTGCGCCAACAAATGACGTACCATTGTCGCTATACATCCGCTGACAATGCCCTCGCTGACTGACAAATCTATCATAACATAAAAGGAATGATGCAGATGTCAGATCTCCAACTAGGTCTATGTGGACCGCTCGTGTCTTCAGACATACGAATACAGCGACCCATGATTTTCGCAGAGCTATCTTCTTGCCTTGCCTATCCAGAACCTTTAAAGTAAATGGCCCCGCATAGTCCACACCTGTGTGCAGGAAAGCTCTCCCAGAACGCACCCTATCAGCTGGTAGTTCAGACATCAATTGCTGCTCCAGCTTGTAGTTATAGCGTACACAGGTAACACATTTATGTAGATACCTCCTCAGCTCGCTACGTAACTTTGGTATCCAATAGCGCTGTCGAATAGCTTGCATCATTATTTGCACGGCACCGTGTTTCGTCTGCCGATGTATACTGTCCATAATTAGCCAAGCTAGCCTAGAGCCATTCGGAATTATTACCGGATGTCTCAGCTCGTAATCACCAGAAGCTCTATCTAATCGCCCTCTAACTCGCAGTATTAACTCTTCACCAAAGACCGGTTTGAGTGCTTCGATTCTGCTATGCTCTGTTAGCTTATCTGCCTTGCGTAGAGATGACATATCTTTGTCATATGCCTCTGCTTGAGCTTGCTTTATGAAAAAACGCATTGCTGATGCTCTTTCTTCTATTGTTAATATCGTAGGCGACACATCGCCTCTTTTTGGTCTTGGCACTCTTATCCCTTGCTTGCGTTGCTTCACTCTAATCAGCAACCTGGCCATATAATGATATATGTATCCAAGTATGCTGGCTGCTTTTTCCAGACTGCTTGCATATTCTTCTATCGGAATGATAGCTTGCTTCGCTGGCACCCATATGCCTATATCCTTCTTGAACGTCACGGCAACGCAGACATGCATTTCATCAGCTGCCGTGATCGGAATCTCCCTTGCTTTATGATTAGCTGGCCATTCTGTCTCTGGATAGCATAACCAGTCAGGTCCATGCATCCATAGCTTGCTTTTTACTAAGTCAGCTGGCAACATCCCACGACTCAACAAGTCGGCGGGGTTTTCTTTAGTCCCGACGTGCCGCCACCGTTTGATGTCGGTATTGGTTTGTATGGACGACACGCGATTTGCTACATATGTTTTTAGATCACGTGGAAATTTCTGTAGCCAGTGTAGTACCACCATCGAATCTGTCCACATAGCGTATTCAAACTCCGCCCATTCCATTGCCTTGCGTAACTCTACCATTAGCTGTCCCAATAATTCTGCTGCCGCTAGCTCCAACCTTGGTATTGTTTTAGTTTTGAGTGGAGCCACTCTTGTTTTTGAAACTACCAGCTTGCTTGTCACCTTGCCATTAGCTGCTTCCACTCTGATATATATAGCTGCTCCATAAGCAGTCATGGAAGCATCGGAGAATCCATGAAGCTGCCCCTTTGCTCCCTTGCCTGTCCCAAGCCATCTATCTATCCGAAATTGTTCCAGATGTATAACCTCCTTCCAGTAATCTAGCCATCTCCTCTTCAACTCAGCTGGCACCTCTTCATCCCACCCAAGACTCAGTCGCCACATGTCTTGAATCAAAACTTTACCCAAAATAACAACCGGTGCAATGTATCCATTTGGATCGTATAGCTGGGCTATACAGCTTAATATCTTGCGCTTTGTTACTTCTCCAAATAGAGCTGGCGTTCGAACTACAAATGTAATTTGGTCCTCCGTAACCAACCATTGTAGCCCTAGCACTGAAGCTTGCTCCTTGCTGTCAAAGGTCAAAACCTCACTGTCGTTAGCTTTCAGCTTGCTCGATAGCCATTGGCTATTGGATTTCCACTTTCTAAGTTCGAAACCAGCTGTCCGTAATACTCTGTCCAATCGATTAGCCATATTAAATGCTTCTAGCTCACTATCGCAGCCTGTTACACAGTCGTCCATGTAAAAATCATTCCTGACTATCCTTTCCACATCTGGGAATAGCTTGCTTGCATCCTTGCCACATTGCATAAGAGCTCGCACTGCATTGTATGCCGACGATGTCATGCCGTAGGTGACAACCGTCAACCAATATTCATTTAAGCTTGCATTTGGAGATTCTCTCCAAAATATCCTTTGCAGATCCCATTGATGCCGAGCTATTCCAACCTGTCGAAACATCATCTTGATGTCAGCAGTAAGTCCAATCCGATGTCGCCGAAACCGCATAACAGTTTCGAACAAATCTCTTTGTAGCTTTTCGCCTAGCTGCTGTACTTCATTAAGCGAAATGCCTGTATCTGTCCGGCAGCTACAATCGAATACCACCCTGAACTTTTTTGTTACGCAGTGGTGTGGTATATAATATACCAATTGTCTGGTGCTGGACAGCTTGCCCTTTTCATGTGTCCTAAGCTTTCGTATTCTTGCATAAAGGCAACGTACTTTTCTCTCAGAGCTGGCTCCTTATTCAATTTCCTTTCCAAGTACATGAACCTTCGCAACGCGATGGCTCTTGAATCCCCAATGTGCTGCACCTCAGGCTTAATGGGAATGGTCACGATAAAGCGCCCTTCCTCATTCCGCCTAGCTGTCCTTGTGAAGATATCCTCCACAGCTTGCTCCTCGGGTGTCCTTGCTGTAGATGCACCTATACGGTCCATCTCCCATAATCGCTTTATCATCTCATCCATATTGGATAGCTCTGTACATCTTGCTACTGTCTTGCTGTTAGCTGATTCCCCCTCTCCACTTATCGGATGAACTCCGAATACAACCATTCGTAAATTTGTTTCCAGTGTGACCAAGCCTTTTATCTTGCGTGGTATTGAATTTACGATAACCTTTGCGAAAAACCCAACGCCCAAAAGGACCTCAAATGGAGCTTGCTTCCAATAAGCTGGATCGGCGAACGGTACTTGATTGTGCTCACTGATTGGTTGTATGTCACGCTGTGGCGTAGGTAAGCGCCATTGCGTACCCTTTGGTAAAACCCAAAAGACTTCCTCGATGCATGTATCTGCATCGAACCAAGGTTCTATTATTACCTTAGCTTGCCGATGTAACTGAATAGGCTCTCCATCTATACCGATTATCTTTCGTGCTAGTGTACTTGTAATCGTACCTAGAGCTTGCACTAATTCATGCGTGATTATATTTGGTTGCGCTCCCGAATCCAAGAGAGCACGGATTGGCCTTGACTTCTTCCCTTGTACCTGAAACCTAACCGACACTGTTGGCATAAGTGTGGTAGATATATCGCTAGCTGAACCAGAAGTAAAATTAAAGACATTCAAATAAGCGTTGATTAACTTTTTATTATTTGTAAATACAGCCTTATTGTGACCCTTGCCCTGCTGCTTGCACGTGTTAAGCCCGTATGAGCTTTCCTCTACCATAGGCTTTTGTCGTTTGGCTGGAGTTTCTAGCTCCAGTCAATCCCGCTTTCGTTTGCTCTCCTCTTCCTTGGCAGCATTCTCTGCTGCAGCTGCCTTCATTCCATCATATAACGGACACAGGACGCTATTATGCTGCATCCGACCAGGACATCTAGGGCATGGTGCCTGGAAGCATTCCTCCTTTTTATGCCCTTGCTTGAGGCAGTTTTCACATAGCTGTCGGGTCCTCACAAAATTGACTCTTCCCCTCATTCCCATGTGCAGGAAGCGAGCACATCGGAAGAGCTGATGATTTTCCTGGCACACTTCACAACGGCGGCCTGTTGGCGGACGTGCTCCGGTAGCTTTCGACATTGGTCTGGATATTGCGACCAGTGGCTTAGATGTCAAATTGCTCGCACCTGCTTGCTGCTGACCCCTTGCGCTGAAGTGCGGTGTTAGCCGCATTGCCTGCTCTCCTCTAGCTTGCCCATTACCTCGCTGTGTAGCTGTCCTTGCGTGATGATTTGTATTTGGCCTTTCATTAGCTGCCGCATGCCTATCTAAAAAGGTCAACATCTCCGTTGTTGTTGGAGTTTCGGAAGTGCGTTGCAACTCTTACTGCCTCGCCGTTTCTGCATCCAGACGTTCGTGGAGCATGAAGACAATTATCATGTCCCAATGTTCCACTTTGACTCCCTGTGCGCGTAGCTGTCGTACCGTCTCATGTGTTACATTTGACATAAGCTGAATCTCGTCGGCTCTCGGTGAAGCTTGTAGAATAGGCAATCTTGTAAAATTGCGCAATAGCTCGCGACAAGTTTGATACTTCTTGTTATAAAGCTGATTCAGCCTCGCCCAAGCTTCTTTGTAGTTGCTCTCGGTGAGCTGCCACTCTCCCATTGTCCTTGCGGCCTTTCCTGTGAGTGAGCTATTTAGGTACTGGAACTTAAAAGCAGGCGCCACTCGATCGTTCTCGTGGATAGCTGCCACGAAGCGATCATGGAATCCCTGCCATTTCATTAAGGAGCCATCAAACTCCCCCCAAGTGTTTGCGATATCTTGCTGCTGCGCCGGTACCACCACTTGTACTTCAATCGGAGTATTAGCTGTCCGTTGAGCTTGCTCGTTCTCCCCTGGCAGGTTAAGCTGTAATACAGCTCATAATACAGCTCTTCCGCCTTTTCCATCTGTGCCTCAGCTTGCTCCCTTATGTTAGCTTTCCCAGCTAGCGCATTGGCATGAGCCGCCACCAACTGCGACCACACCTCCTCCAACCTCTCCAACCAAATAGTGATCTCTTCACTGCCAGCTGTCCGGAAGCCCTCTGATTTAAGAAAGGCCTTTTGACGTTCTAACGCTAATACGTTGGAAGTTTGTAGTCTTAGTTCAGACGTGTTGCTGTAAAAAACAAGGAAAAATGTTGAATTAGATATAGCTTGCTGTTTTAATGACGGCTATCCTAACGCCTAGCTTGCTATAAATTCCTACTCCCTTGACAAGTGAGCGAGTGGTTTAAATGTATCTAATATTTCCCTCAACAAAGATCTTATAAGCTTGCTGTAGCTTGCTGCCTTGCATGAATCGCTATTTGCATTTTAACTTTTCTGTCAAAATGAAGCTCGCTTCCTTGCTCAAAAAAAATTAATTTTGTATCTTAACTTTAGTTAAGATAAGCTTGCTACCTTGCTTTTATAATTTAGCTTGCACATTGATCATAAGCTTGCCATTTTTATTATAAGCTTGCCATTTTCAGCTAGCTTGCAATATAGCTCTTCAATAAAATTTTTATTTTTCATTTTGCTTGCAGAATGTTTTTTTTTACTTTAACTTTTGCTCCTTGCACTGTCTAGCTTGCTAGCTGTCCACCTACCTACCTACCTACCTACCTACACGTGCCGCAATGTGAATTTTAAATTATAAACATCATCTAGGAAAAACGCAACCTACCTCAACAATGAAAAAATAAAAATAATCCCCCGTATAAATATCCTGCGACACACTGTATTGTGTGCATGTCTCAACGGCTATATATGGTGAACGCAAACCACCACCGCCGTCATGACACATAAATGAATATAACACACTAACCAAATGGAACACACACTGCAGCTGAGATCTAAATAATAATAAAAAAAAACCACACATGATTTGCTCACTTGCCCATAGCTTTCCTTTAGGAAAATATTTCCTTATTTAACTTGCACTGTTTAGCTCATCAATATTAATATATTAATATATATATCCAAGCTTGCCGCGTATTAAATAATGATTTCTGTACCGAGCTTGCCACAATTTAACACCTTTCTTTTTATCTAGCTTGCACTTTTAATTTCTTGCACATGATAGCTCACAACAATAAAATAATTTCCTCCCTAGCTTGCACAAATTTATATATTTTGCTTTCCGAATTTATTATTTTTTAATTAATATTTTCTTAATATTTTAGCTATCACTTACATTTTATTGTTTGTTTTTATCGTTTTGATGTTTTTTTTTTCAAAAATATTTTAATTTCTACGCACACACTTTTTTTTACTGCCTTCTCTTGTGAAAAAACACTTTCGAATGAGAGTTTTTTTCACACATTCTCCCCCTTTCTCGGATGATTCGCAGAGGCACAGACATGCTAGGTATGCATATGTGCTCGCGCAGCTTGCTGTTTATTTTGTTGTCGCTCTTCTTCCTTGTGTGTGTGTGTGTATATTTCGCACCAGATATACATGGTGGATGATTTTGAGTCTTGCTACAGCTACTCAAATTTGTACCTATATAAATGAATAGGGGAAAAATAAGTATATAAACAATTTATACTCCCTTGCTCCTCGCACTGCATCTTTTGATGTGTGCATATGTGCGCTTTGCTGTCGCCTCCATTAGCTTGCTGAGACATGAAGACATGAATATTCGTGATTAACCGTTACGGTTTTTCTTTTTGCTTGCCGTTTGCACACAGATTTTAATATAGCTCGCTTTTAGATATTAATTTAACTATGGAAATGTGATGATTTTGGATTTGCTTTTAGCTTGCACTTTTTAACTCGGGCACAACACTTCGTAGCTTTCGTAGCTAGCACACTTTCTCACATTTCCATATATCTTACACAATTTTCTAGCTCGCGGACCGACCGTAGGAACACTAGGAACATATTCGGCTCGACTCGGACCATAATGTATGGGATTAACCACACGACTTACAATAAAACCCACTGAAATAAATAAAGTTCCGACCGAAATAAAACACGTTATATTTTGTTGTTGGGAAAAAGATTATTATCGAGAAAAAACCCAACATTTATTTTAGCTTGCACTAGCTTGCAGCAGCTTGCCCGACTATACATAACGCTTGCTCAAATTATACTAACTAATGATAAATACATTTAGCTTGCTCATAGTGATTTACATTATAATTTAAGAGAACAATAAAATCTCTTAGGCAAAGAGCTCTCCATTTCCTCTCGTATGTTTGCATACGATACAATCTTAGTCTCTCCTTCCGTCTACCAAACCATTGTAGCGTGTTCCAGGCGGAACTAATGGCAATTAAGGAGGTTTTATCTTGGCTTAAAAAAAACGTGATATCTTCTAAGGATATGATCATTTTCTCTGATAGTCAAGCCGCGCTGAGGTCCCTGGATTCCATCTCCTATAACTCTAAAACAGCTCTCGACTGTCGATCATCTCTTAGAGAGATGACGGAACAGTTAAACATTCACCTCTGCTGGGTGCCAGGGCACAGAGATATTCCAGGGAACTGCAAGGCCGACGAACTTGCCAAAAAAGGAACAACACTACCTATATTAACTGAACACAGTTACCTGGGTATTCCCATCGCTGCATGTAAACTTTTGCTAAGGCAAGAAGCTATGGATAGAACAAATCTTAGGTGGACAAGTGGCAACACATGTCTAGCGACAAAACGGATTTGGCCAAAGCTGGATTCAAATCGCTCAAAGACTTTGATCTCTCTGAGCAGACGGCACATTAGCTCCATTATAGGTGTCATTACAGGACACTGCCTCATAGGTAGACACGCCATAAGACTAAGCGTGTTCGCAAACGACTTTTGCAGAAGTTGTATGGACGAAGAGGAGGAAGAGACAATTGCCCATCTTCTTTGTTCATGCCCTGCACTAGCTCGCAAAAGGAAACTCCATCTGGGAGCATACTTCTTCAACGATAGTAGTGATCTGTCTAACGTGGACACTAACTCTCTTTTAAAATTCATTAGAAGCACAAACTAGTTCTGAGTTACTAGGGGAAACACCCCAAACTCGTGGTATCACAACGGTCCTCTTCTGGACTAAGTGTGTTCGTCTTTTCAGCCAACAGCCACTTTAACCTAACCTAACCTTCTTTGCAACTAGGAAAGAAAGAAAAATCATTTTTTTCCAGTGACGTTTTGAACAATCTCAGTTTAGTTTTGAACTCATTCCCAAATCCATACAAGTTGGCTATATTGTGTTGTTTGCCTTGTAATTTCAAATTTAATTCGTTCAAATGTTGTGTTATATCAGTTAAAACATCAGCAAGAAATTTAGGATTTTGCATTTTAATTTCCATATCAGGTGTATCAGATTTAATTGAGTTTTTAAGAAATATTGGAATTTCTTCCCGTAGAGCGAAAAATCGCTGCAAGCACTGACCAGCACTTAACCATTGGATTTCTGAGTGCCATAGCAGATCTTCATAGGTTGAGTCAATTTCAGTTGAAATTACGAAATTTACGATGACTCAAAGCTTTGTTTCCTCCCCGAATAAGATTTGTTATTTTAACGACTATTTTCATGGCATTCAATTGGCGCAAAGATTTTCCACACAAGGCTACTTGGTGTATGATGCAATGGATTAATGGGCAATCAATGCAATTTTGCTTTCGAAGTAGCGTAAGTCCTGTAATGTTTCCTGTCATAGCTTTTGCTTCCTCGTTCACAATTCAAGAACATTTGGATGACAACTCTGTCGTGAAAGTAGTTGTTTTAATTTTATAACGCTCCCGAGTTTTTTTCAATTTATAAATGGTTTAATTCACTAAAATTTATACTTAATACAAAAATAACAAGTTTTTTGAATATTATTGCGATAAAGTGCAAATATAACAGGTAAACTGAGTAATTTAAGGGTAAAACAAGCTTTCAAACAACTGCTCCTATCACATGAGTGTGAACAAAAGAAAATAAACCTTACATCACCAGAAGAAAACCCTTATTCGAAAACACCAAATCTGAAAGGAGAACCAATTGCCTTTAATATCGAAGCAAATATGTCGATCACCACTGCTGATCTTAAGAAGATAAAGTCGATCATAGATGAATCTCTGAAAACAGAACTTGCCAAAGCAATGGCAAAAATCGCTTCAAAAGAAGATTTCAGTAAGCTTAATGCTGAGATAAACATCCTGCGAAAACAAAATGAAGACTTATCTGTCAAAGTCCAACAGTTTGAAGCTAGGTGTTATGTGCTAGAGGAAGAATTGGAGGCTCCATGGAGAGAAATCAAGAGAAAAAACATCATTCTCACGATGCCAAACGATAAGGTTGATCCCAAAAGTAAGATTGACACGATCCCGAATCTCCTGCTCGGTGAACCACATCAGATTACAGAAACATCTAAGCTGTTTGAGAACGGAAAAACTATCAAATTCAAGATAAATGTTGGGTCCAACGAGAAAGCAAACAAAATGGTGCAAAATTCGATAAGGCTTAAAGGTTCAGGTGTATTCATGCAACACGACTTATCGAAACACGCACAACTTAATCGCCAAATCCTGCTTAGTTACAAAAAAATCTTCAAAACAAAACTTCCAAAAGAACAAATACTCATTAAAAACAACACTTTATTAATTTCTGATAAAATATTTTATTTACGAAAACAATACACTTAAATATAAAAATGATGATGGAGAAAAACACCTCTTGAGTATGTTTGGGCAACTTAATTTCGAAGCTATCAAAACAAATACTTTGTCAAATAGACGTCATCATGAATGGTCTAATCCAGTTGATGCTGCTACACCAGTGATGCCACTTCATCAAAATTTACCAAGCGCCAGTACCTTTGTACAAAATTGAAAATGTGATGCCGCCAGTTCAATATTTTTTTGTACTTTTAAATTGTTGTCTTATAATGTTTCAGGGTTTAATAACAAACTTTTATTTGTAGATTTTTTTAACTATGTAAATAATTTTGATATGTTCTTTTTATATGAAACACATTTTATATCTGAAAATCTTTGTAAATTCACTAAGTATTTCCAAGGTTATAAATTATCATCAAATTCAGCAGTCAAGACATTCACTAAAGGACGTGCAGGTGGTGGAACCTTGTACGGAATAAAAACATCTCTACTGAAAACTTTTAATAATGAACAAATCGAAGGTGCCACTGTCGTAAAACTTCTTCAAAAAAACGATATGTTCATTGTACCGTCCTATATAAACTGCAACAAGTGGACTGAAGACTATGAAAACCTGAATCGAATTCTGCTACGTTAAGCAAACAAGCGTTCTTTTAATAGGTGATCTTAATGCAAGAATTAGTAATTTACAAGTAACTACACTTCACAGAACGTTAAATAATGCCATCAACCTCAATAACCGAAATTCAAAAGACACTATTTAGAATCAAAATGGTACAAATCTAATTGATATGTTACAGATGTATTATTGTATAGTTCTCAATGGTTGTACTAATGGAGATACAGAAGGCCATTATACTTTCGTAGGAGGACAAGGCAAATCGGTCATCGACTACTGTGCAATAAATAATGGCTGGCACAACTTCATACGTTTGAGAACGGAAAAACTATCAAATTCAAGATAAATGTTGGGTCCAACGAGAAAGCAAACAAAATGGTGCAAAATTCGATAAGGCTTAAAGGTTCAGGTGTATTCATGCAACACGACTTATCGAAACACGCACAACTTAATCGCCAAATCCTGCTTAGTTACAAAAAAATCTTCAAAACAAAACTTCCAAAAGAACAAATACTCATTAAAAACAACACTTTATTAATTTCTGATAAAATATTTTATTTACGAAAACAATACACTTAAATATAAAAATGATGATGGAGAAAAACACCTCTTGAGTATGTTTGGGCAACTTAATTTCGAAGCTATCAAAACAAATACTTTGTCAAATAGACGTCATCATGAATGGTCTAATCCAGTTGATGCTGCTACACCAGTGATGCCACTTCATCAAAATTTACCAAGCGCCAGTACCTTTGTACAAAATTGAAAATGTGATGCCGCCAGTTCAATATTTTTTTGTACTTTTAAATTGTTGTCTTATAATGTTTCAGGGTTTAATAACAAACTTTTATTTGTAGATTTTTTTAACTATGTAAATAATTTTGATATGTTCTTTTTATATGAAACACATTTTATATCTGAAAATCTTTGTAAATTCACTAAGTATTTCCAAGGTTATAAATTATCATCAAATTCAGCAGTCAAGACATTCACTAAAGGACGTGCAGGTGGTGGAACCTTGTACGGAATAAAAACATCTCTACTGAAAACTTTTAATAATGAACAAATCGAAGGTGCCACTGTCGTAAAACTTCTTCAAAAAAACGATATGTTCATTGTACCGTCCTATATAAACTGCAACAAGTGGACTGAAGACTATGAAAACCTGAATCGAATTCTGCTACGTTAAGCAAACAAGCGTTCTTTTAATAGGTGATCTTAATGCAAGAATTAGTAATTTACAAGTAACTACACTTCACAGAACGTTAAATAATGCCATCAACCTCAATAACCGAAATTCAAAAGACACTATTTATAATCAAAATGGTACAAATCTAATTGATATGTTACAGATGTATTATTGTATAGTTCTCAATGGTTGTACTAATGGAGATACAGAAGGCCATTATACTTTCGTAGGAGGACAAGGCAAATCGGTCATCGACTACTGTGCAATAAATAATGGCTGGCACAACTTCATACGTTTGAGAACGGAAAAACTATCAAATTCAAGATAAATGTTGGGTCCAACGAGAAAGCAAACAAAATGGTGCAAAATTCGATAAGGCTTAAAGGTTCAGGTGTATTCATGCAACACGACTTATCGAAACACGCACAACTTAATCGCCAAATCCTGCTTAGTTACAAAAAAATCTTCAAAACAAAACTTCCAAAAGAACAAATACTCATTAAAAACAACACTTTATTAATTTCTGATAAAATATTTTATTTACGAAAACAATACACTTAAATATAAAAATGATGATGGAGAAAAACACCTCTTGAGTATGTTTGGGCAACTTAATTTCGAAGCTATCAAAACAAATACTTTGTCAAATAGACGTCATCATGAATGGTCTAATCCAGTTGATGCTGCTACACCAGTGATGCCACTTCATCAAAATTTACCAAGCGCCAGTACCTTTGTACAAAATTGAAAATGTGATGCCGCCAGTTCAATATTTTTTTGTACTTTTAAATTGTTGTCTTATAATGTTTCAGGGTTTAATAACAAACTTTTATTTGTAGATTTTTTTAACTATGTAAATAATTTTGATATGTTCTTTTTATATGAAACACATTTTATATCTGAAAATCTTTGTAAATTCACTAAGTATTTCCAAGGTTATAAATTATCATCAAATTCAGCAGTCAAGACATTCACTAAAGGACGTGCAGGTGGTGGAACCTTGTACGGAATAAAAACATCTCTACTGAAAACTTTTAATAATGAACAAATCGAAGGTGCCACTGTCGTAAAACTTCTTCAAAAAAACGATATGTTCATTGTACCGTCCTATATAAACTGCAACAAGTGGACTGAAGACTATGAAAACCTGAATCGAATTCTGCTACGTTAAGCAAACAAGCGTTCTTTTAATAGGTGATCTTAATGCAAGAATTAGTAATTTACAAGTAACTACACTTCACAGAACGTTAAATAATGCCATCAACCTCAATAACCGAAATTCAAAAGACACTATTTATAATCAAAATGGTACAAATCTAATTGATATGTTACAGATGTATTATTGTATAGTTCTCAATGGTTGTACTAATGGAGATACAGAAGGCCATTATACTTTCGTAGGAGGACAAGGCAAATCGGTCATCGACTACTGTGCAATAAATAATGGCTGGCACAACTTCATACGAAATTTCGAAGTACAAGTTAAAAACGGTGCAGGGAAATAACTTCACTGGGAAATAACTTCACATGGGAAATAACTTCACCACCAGTGGGAAATAACTTCACTTTTTTGATGTGAAGTTATTTCCCACTTTGAGTGGGAAATAATATCACTTACAATTTGGTGAAGTTATTTCCCACCTTGTTTTCTAAGAATTGTTTGATAAAAATAGCAAAGAGTAAGGGTTTTTTTATTTTAATAACAATTTATTTGAAATTGACCACCGAAAGTTTTTTATCGATGGCAGTTTCAATGTTGTCTCAGTATCTTGTGGCTATAAGCAATATGCTAATTGTTCATTTTCCTTACTCCGAACATGTTAGTATATACTTATTATTTTCATGTTATGATCCGCACGATTTTTTTTTACAATTGCATACTATATATTTAAAGAAAAAATTGTGTATAGAGTATAAAGTAATTGTGAAAAATTCGTGCGAATTTTTCACAATTACTTTATATTTTCCAAAAACAAAAAAAAAACACAGTTTGTATTTTCAAAGTTTGAAGGTTTTTGATCATTCATAATATGAGAATATAAACTATATTAAAAAAAAATAATAATATAAAGTAAGTGTAAAAAATGCGCGCGAATTTTTCACAAATTATGTACTTTATATTATTATTTTCTTTTAATATAGTTTATATTCTCATATTATGAATGATCAAAAACCTTCAAACTTTGAAAATACAAACTGTGTTTTTTTGTTTTGGAAAATATAAAGTAATTGTGGAAAATTCGCGCGAATTTTTTACAATTACTTAATTTGAACACTTTTCACGTCAAGAACCGATCTCAGACTAAATTTTACACAAGGCCAATTTCAATAGCACGAGCTGTTTGCAAAGAAAACTAACTTGTAACTTAGCAACATGAATAATTGCAACAACTCTGATCTAATCTTAAAAAAACTTACGTAAGAGTGAAGTTATTTCCCTTTTAAAGTGAGAAATAACTTCACCAACAAAAGTGAAATTATTTCCCACAAAAAAGTGAAGTTATTTCCCACTCAAAGTGGGAAATAACTTCACATCAAAAAAGTGAAGTTATTTCCCACTGGTGGTGAAGTTATTTCCCATGTGAAGTTATTTCCCAGTGAAGTTATTTCCCTGCACCGTTAAAAACTACTCAGACCACATGCCTATTGTCGTTGAATTGTTTGATAATACAATCCCAACTGAAAAGAACCTTCAACTCATCCCAAGGCTAAAATGGAAACAAAATGAACTTAACTTGTATCAACGCAAATTAGACAACAACCTCTCTCTGCTAAACGATTCTTTTGTTTCAACCACTTTCGAACCAACTTATTGCATGCATAGGTACAAAATTCGTCAATCAGCCCTATCTTGAGCGGACAAAAGAAGTATAAACATGAATGGTTTGACAACGAATGCATGAAAGCTCGAAAGAAGTCTTTTCCTTCTGAATGCAGTCCGAAATTCCAACTGTCAAAATTTAAAAAAATTGTACATCGAAGAAAATTCGCGATATAAAAAAAATATATCTTCAGAAAAAAAAGAATATGAAAATCAACAAGCATATTCACTTGGTCAAACGAAGGACGCAAAAGAATTCTGGAAAGTGACGAAAAAGATCAACGGTTCTAATTTTGCAATAGGACTAGGGGTAACAGCTGAGGATCTATCAGTGCACTTCCAAAACGTATTATGTGCTGGAACAGATGTTAAGTTTTCGTACGCTGAACCTCTGCTATCGGACGAAATACTTGATTCCGAAATCACATTTTGCTGAGATAAATGCTGTTATTCTTAAAGCGAAAAATGAAAAGGCTCCTGGAGAAGATGGCGTAACATGTGAATTTTTCAAGAACGGAACAGAAGGACTTACTTTCCGACTTAAAACTCTATTTAATGACATCCTAAATAAACAAGATGTTCCAACATCTTTCAAGAAGGCAGTCATTTTCCCGATCCATAAAAAGGGTGACACAAATAATGTTGAAAATTATAGGGGCATCTCATTTATGAACGTAATTGCTAAACTATTTTGTGGTGTGCTTGCCAGCAGGCTTGAAAATTGGGCTGAAGGTAATAACATAATTTCAAACTTTCAAGCGGGTTTCAGAAAAAACTTCTCAACTGTAGACCACATCTTTACCTTAACGTCAATAGTTAAAGCAGCACAAGCCAGAAACAAGAAGACATTATCCATATGACCGAAATGCACTTTTTTACAAGCTTTGTCTGTTAGGTATGTCAACGAAGTTCATTCATGTGATAAAAGAAATGTATGCCCATTCAAAAGCAACTGTGTGGGACGGGGCAACACACTCAAACTGGTTTGAAACGGACACCGGAGTTAAACAAGGATGCCTTCTGAGTGCTCTCCTTTTCGCACTATTCATTAATGATGTTGAAACATGTCTGCCTGGAGGTGTTCGAATCGCTGATCTGACCATTAATGTACTTTTGTATGCCGATGATTTGGTTGTTCTCTCCGAATCCCCCGAGAACTTACAACTGATGATAAATCGACTATGTGACTATTGCATTAAATGGGGACTTACAATTAATACTACCAGGTATAAAATAATGTTGTTCTCAAGATCTACGCGAAATCATGATCCTTTTGCTTGGACTTTCAATGGAAATGTTTTGGAGGTAGTAAGAAAGTATAAGTACTTAGAAGTGATTAAAATACAGAAAGTTACTTATAACAGAATTTGAATAGATAACCTTTTTTTATTATTTTTGTTATTGTAAATATACAAATTATTTGAATAGATAACCTTTTTTTTAATATTTTTGTTATTGTAAATATACATTTTTACTTGCGATTATACATTCGAAAAAAAAATTTTTTTTTGGACAATCAAACATAACATTACGATGATAGAGAAGTCGAAAAAGTGGGTCCGAAAATTCTGTCTGTCTGTCTGTCTGTCTGTCCGTCTGTCTGTATCGGCACCTACAGCCTAAACGGCTGGACCAATTTGCTTCAAACTTGGTATATAGTAATATTATGACGTCCTACAGAGGGGTTTTTGGAATTAGCATTCTATACTCTGTTACACATAATTGGGCAGTACACCTCTTATGAGGAAGCTTTTCTTTTATCAGTAGCTTGACATATTTTTGCACCACACTAAATTGAAGGAAACCCCCATACAAATTGTTCAGCCACCACTGAATTTCCAATTGCATCTGACGTGAGTCCCACGTCTTATTCAAGGCACATCTAAATTTGCACTGATTGTTTGTGGCCTGGCTGCTGGCTGCTGCTATTTAAAATTCAACCCCTTTTTAATTGATGTGCATTCAGAGTTACCAGTAATCTTTTGGTAACTCGTTCAGCTTTCTTTCCTTGGGTTTCTGCTGAAGAGCTTTTGGTTTTAGAGCTTAAACATTTTTTTAAGATTGTTGCTTATTTGAAATGCTTACTACGGAAACCCTGCAAGAGCTTTTGTGTGAAAAGCACTTACGGAAAACAAAAGAGTGCGAATGAGAGACAAACATCCCCATCTTCCCTGTGCTGCCCAAATATGTGTAACAGAGTATAGCTTTAAAACTAACGGTACCTGCCATACGATTTTTAGTTAAAAATTAATTTTTCTCAAAACGGCTCGTACGATTTTGATAAAACTTTCTGAATAATGTTTTCTGTGCAAACTTTATGTTTTGGTTTTAATTGATTTTTCAGGAAAAGTCTTATAACGGTACCTCCCATAGGACCGGTTTTTTGAATTCCGATTTTCTCGTAAGCAACTTGACGAATTTCGATGAAATTTTTAATGTAAAAGCCCTTTTAAAAACGAAATAATAAAATTTTTTGAATTTTTTAAAAAAGTTTTAGAATTTTTTTTTAGTTTTTGTTTTTTCCAAAAACGGTTTAATCAATTTTTTTCAATTTTATTTTTCTGATAAAAACTACAAAGTTCTAGAAGTTGGCATACTCAAAAAAATTTGGAATATGTTTTCGAAAAGTTTTTCAAAAAAAAAACCGTTTTTTGAAAAAACTGGTCGAACGATTTTGAAAAAAAATTTCCTTAAAATTTAGAAAACCAAAAGAAATCTGATGGCTTATTTCATTTTCTCCAAAAAACCTTTTAACTATTGATTTTTAAGTGATTAATAAAATTTCATATGATTTTTGCAATGCTTTTTTCCGAAAATCTCAAGCCCCAAGACCATTTTAAAACATTAGAGCAAGTTCGTGCGACCCAGTCGTGCACTTTATTTTTTAATCTGCCAACCGAGTTGACGGCAAAGCCACTGCTTTAAATTCGTTAAAAATATTTGTAAATGATATATTAAGATACCAATAAAATGAATACTTACTTACTTACTTACTTACATACAAGAACATTTTTCAAATCCACCGTATTCCATAACAGTTTTGTTAACAGTTTCAAAGACATCGCTGCCTTTTGTTGTGCCATGTAGTGGCACTAAATTTAGCATTTCCTCCGTGATCGAAATTGTTTTTGCAAAGCAGCAAATAAAAATTTTTAATTGCCCGATATCTGTCTGGTCCGTACTTTCTTTTGTGTGATTGTGTTTTTCAATCCTGTCCTTTAGTTATTTCGCAATTTTTACTAGCGATCATAGGATTTATAAGGCATGTTATGGATTCATGCAAAAAATAATTCTAACAATTAAACATGACATTAAGATGATAGAGAGATCGAAAAAAGTGAGTATTCAAATTATGTCCGTCCGTCTGTCGGTCTGTCTGCTCGCACCTCTACAGCCTAAGCGGATGGGCCGGTTTGCTTCAAATTTGGTATTTAGTATTTATTTGGGATTCCCTAGGGGGTCTTTTTTTTTTTTTTTTTTAGGTCGAAAAATAACGGTACTTGCCATACATTGTATGCAAAAACAACATAATATCGGGATTAAGCACGGTCTTCTGCTGTCGTTTACATAATTCTATGGATATGATAATAAATATATATTGTTACACGTTATGATTTTTAAGTTTGTGCCCATATGAAAAAAATTATGAAAAAAAAAACTTAGGTACTCTATTTCTGCAACAGCTAGGTAGAAATTTTTCAATATATGTGCAACGGTGGCAATAATGTGCCTTTATTCATACAAAAATAAAAAAATATCTAAACATGAAACGAAAAGATTTTTTCTTTTACACACTTAGCTATATTACGTTAATCACAATATTGCACACCTCTTCCGTGTGTATTGTTCAAAATTCCTTTCAATTTACAAATTTACACAGTTCCGTTAAAAAAGGCAATTAGAAATACATGAGCACGAAACAGCACCACGGGGGAAACAAAACTAATATTTTCATATATTGAACTTATAGGGTTTTCACACCGAGCTGAAAACACGGTTTTCGTTGAAAACCCCCAAAACCTGAACGAAAACACACGTTTTACCTACCATACATTTTTGCTAAACACAAGTTTTCGGAAACAACTAGTTTTATATAAAACCTGTCGAAAAGTTGTTGGAATACAGAGCAAACGGGTCACCATTGTTTGGCAAAATTCGTTGGGCATTTCTTTGTTTCGCCGTAGTCGTTAAATATTTCGTTTAATTCGCAATCCTTAATTGGCAATTTACGTTTTGTTTTTTATTCATTATGTTTTTCAATCGTTTCGCAATTGTCATTCTGCAGTTTTATGTCTCGCTTTTTTTCAAAATCCTTTTCGACCATTTGGCAAAATTAATTTGACAATTTGTTGTTTTGCATTTTTTCATAAGATTTTCTTATAACGGGTGATTTTTTAAGAGGTTTAGAACTTTTTAAAAAAAAAAAACACAAAAAATTCAAAAAAATGAATGAAATATTTATTTGAATCGATAGTTTGAACCTTGCAATTAATTGTTTAAAGATAATTTCATGCAAATGTTGACCGCGGCTGCGTCTCAGGTAGCCCATCCGCTGAGTCCAATTTTGGCATACTCTTTCACACATATCGGCCGGTATCTCACGAATGAATGCATGGATGTTGGCTTCCAGGGTGCCGTGAAATAACGCCGAATGCAATAACGCCGAATTTCAAAATTCGGCTTTATTGCACTTTACGAAAGTGAAATAACGCCGAATTTTGACGTTCGGCCTTATTTCACTATAATAAAGTGAAATAACGCCGATTCGGCGTTATTTTACTTTCTAAATATTATTTTTATGACTTTTCATGTGTCTTTCATATTCTCTAAATAAGGTACCACCCTGAGAGCTTTGGAATCATTAAACAAATGTTTAAGTACCCTTTGTATATTTTTTTTGTACAGGACCAATTTCCACTTAAAAATAAAACAAAGCAAATATGTTCTTCCCAAAAGTTCGTTTTAATGAAAAAAAAAAACAATTTTTAATAATTCTGTTTTGTTGAAAAATACATACTTAATAAACATAACATAAGCATTTCGATATTTAAAATTTTAATTTTTAAGTTTACGAAATGTACCTATACTTCATTATATTTTTAAAACCTAGTGCTGTTAAGAGAAGTCTTTTGAAGTAAAAGTTTCAGTATTTATTGAACTTAAAATGTATATGTAGACACCTAGGTTCTATATCTATATCAAGCTAAATAAAATGTCAACTTTTATTCAAAACCGTTGATATAAGTGCAACATATAAAATCCAAGCTTTGCAGAATTTGAGAGAAAAATTTTTCAGATCCAAGTTTTTTGAGAAATTCATCAAATAAAAATAAAAAGTCGCGCGATTTATAATGAAGTATACATTTCGTAAACTTAAAAATTAAAATTTTAAATATCGAAATGTTTATGTTATGTTTATTAAGTATGTATTTTTCAACAAAACAGAATTATTAAAAATTATTTTTTTTTCATTAAAACGAACTTTTGGGAAGAACATATTTGCTTTGTTTTATTTTCTTACCATTCGGCTTTATTTCTCAATTGGAATTCGGCGTTATTTCACTTTCTTATAGTGAAATAAGGCCGAACGTCATAATTCGGCGTTATTTCACTTTCGCAAAGTGCAATAACGCCGAATTTTGAAATTCGGCGTTATTGTATTCGGCGTTATTTCACGGCACCGCTTCCAGTGCGTCAATCGAAGCGGGCTTGTCCCTATAGACATTAGCCTTGGCATACCCCCACAAAAAATAGTCTAATGGTGTCAAATCGCACGATCTAGGCGGCCAATTGACCGGCCTGAAACGTGAAATTAACTGTTCACCAAACTCGCCTCGCAATTGCGCCATTGTTTCGCGTGCTGTGTGGCATGTGGCACCGTCTTGTTGAAACCACATATTATGCAAGTCAAGAACTTCCATTTCGGGCAAAAAAAAAGTTTGTTATCATCGCTCGGTAGCGTTCACCATTGACAGTAACGCTGCGATTCGCATCATCTTTGAAGAAATATGGCCCAATAATGCCGCCGGCCCATAAACCGCACCAAACAGTGGCTCTTTCGGGATGCATTGGTAGCTGTTGCAATGCTTCTGGCTGATCTTCACTCCAAATGCGGCAATTTTGCTTATTTACGTACCCATTCAACCAAAAATGAGCCTCATCGCTGAACACAATTTTTCGATAAAAAAGCGGATCCTCGGCCAGCTTTCCAAGAGCCCATTCACCAAAAATTAAGCGTTGTGGTTGCAAGCGTTGTTCATTTGTAAGACGATCCATGGTTAAATTGCAAACCAAACTGAAGCTGTTTGACAGTGACACAAGGTACTAAACACACGTCAGCTGTCAAAACCAGTGTTGCCAAAACCAAACCAGCTAAAAAATCACCCGTTATTTGGCAAAGTTTTTCTTCGACAAATAATGTTTCGCCGTTTAGTTATTACGCAAAATAGCGATACGCCTTTTTATTGTTTTGCTGATTGATCGTTTCAGCGTTTTATTATTTCGCTCATAGAACGTTTCGCCGTTTTAGAAAAATGTCAATAACTTTTTTCTAGTAAGTTTTTTTTTACCAAATTTTCACCAATTATGCATAAGAAGAATTTCCACATTCTGAAATTTTGTCAAAATCCGTTATATACATAGTCCAGGTTATACAGATTTTTCCGTTAGTGGTCTAAATTGTTTTTATATAGGTGTATTAAGTTTTCGATGGTCTATATCCGGCATTTTGTTATTTTGCAATTTTTTGCTAGGCAATTTATTGTTAAGCATTTTTTTATTTGGCATTCAATTCTTTTGCATTTTTTCGCTTCATAAAATTATATGCCAAATAAAAAAAAGCCTAACAATAAATTGCCTAACAAAAAATTGCAAAATAACAATATGCCAAGTAAAAAGCAACAAAACGAAGAAATGCGTAACTAAAAAATTCAAAACAACACAATCCCAAATAACAAATTGCGAAACCTCAAAAAGCTAATCAAACAAAAAACTAAATGAAAATTGCGAAATGAAAAACGCGAAATGATTTTTTGTCATATCATTTGAAAAACGAAACGTAATTTGCCAAACGTGGAATGCCAAACAACAAAATGCAAAATGAAACATTTGCGAAATGAAAAACGGCGAAATGAACCACCGCGAAACGTTAATTTGCCAAACATTTTCGGCGAACCGTACCATACCCAAAGCAAACACACCTAAGTTTGTTGCGATTCTTTCAGAACACACCTAAGTTTGTTGTGATTCTTTCCAAACACACCCAAAAACGCGTAAACGTCAAACAAAAAAAAAACTTTCTTAGCAGCCGAAAATATATACCTACATTTCAAAATTTGATAGTCTGCTGTAAAAATGAAGTGAAATGTCAAACGAAAACTTGAAAAGTCCGGTGTGAATGATTTTCAGGTTTTCGTAAACTTTTAGCTGAAAACCGGGTTTTCGGCTCGGTGTGAAAACCCTATTACATTACGGTTTCCACTGTTTTGTGACACCTCAGGTTTTTGTTTGTGGGGGGACCTTCTCCAGACAATTTGTTTAAGTCCCCAATACTTGAAACTGAAGGTGTAGCACTGTTTTTACTCGCTGCTGGTTTAAAAAACTTTAATATTGAATTACTCTTTTTTTTCACAATAACTTTTAATTTAATTTAATAAACAACCGGTTTTATGTAGGAATCAAAAGAAAATCGAACTCAAAGTTCAAACCACAATTTCATTTAAATTTTCATGTGTATACAATACAAAAGTATACCCTTTCCTAGTTGCCGTTGTCGATCCCGTTCTTATACCCAGGGAGTAGGGACTGGCTTTTAGCACAAATAATAAACTTTACATATGTCGCATACCCGTATTAAAGTAAGTCCATATTTTTCTTCTCGTCTGCCAGGCTCTCTACCAGACAAAAAAATAATTGTCTGCTACACGTCAAGCTCTTTTTTCTTTCCAAAATTCTTTTTCTGTGTGGAATGTGGTGTGTGTGGACAGCTTTTTCTTTGTTATTGCCACAGACAAGAGAAACACATAATCTACTTCTTTTGTCTGGTAAGTATAGGTTATACGCATAACACATATACATATGTACAATACAAATACAATACGCAACAAATGGATAAGTTTTTAAAGGTTTGTTTTTCTAATTTTGTTTTCATTGCTCATACAAAAATAAATTGTTGGTGTGCTATTCGGGATAATGAGGATGATGGTGACGGGACGGCTGTTTTTTGTTTTGCTGTTAGACATAAGGGCCTAATTTTTTTTTTATCAGCTGAGAGCTGAAACTCAGCGTTGCCGCTGGAAAGAAAATTAACGTTCCACATTTTGTAATAGAGCGTGCCACTACCGTGCCAAAATGGAAAAACTAAAATTTTTCAATAATTCAAAAAAAAAAAACTATACATACTAAATATTTTTGGTATTTTGCTAAACAAAAAATTTTAAAGATTCACATTTATTCATGTTATATATGTACAGAAAAAATAAATAAGTAACTCTTTCGAATCAATTTTCTCAAACTTTTGAATTTTGTCATAGCTATAACTTAATATAAATAAAATGCACGACTGGGTCGCACGAACTTGCTCTTATGATAAGCAATTGCGTAGTGGCTGCATATACGGATATTAAAAAAAATTAAATAATTTCGAAAATTATTTTATTTTTTAAATTAGTTTAAGAGTTTTCTCGGAAAATCTAAGTATGCAATGAAAACCAAAAATTTTTTTGAAAAAATTATAAAAAATCAAAAAAAAAACGTTTTTGAAAATTTTGAAATGCCATATTAATAAAATTATGAATGACTTCCTGTGGCTAAAATTTTATTGAAATCGAATGTATGGTTTACGAGAAAATTTGATTTGAAAATACTGGTTAGACAAATTTCGAAAAAAAAATTTCTAACCAAAAGATAGACTGTCTTGCAAAAATAGCATTCTGAAAGTTTAATCAAAATCGTTAGAGCCGTTTTTGAGAAAATCAATTTTTGTCTTCAAGATTGTATGGCAGGTGCCGTTATTATTGGACCTAGAGCAAAAATAAAAAATTTGTTCCGAGGGACGGCCAAATAAATCCTAAATACCAAATTCGCAGCAAATCGGCCCACCCGTTCAGCCTCCAGCGGCGCGAACAGACATACAAACAGAGAGACAGACAGACAGACGGACGGAATTTCCAGACCCATTTTTTTCGACTTCTCCATCATCGTAATGTCATGTGTGATTGTTATCTCAAATTTTTTTTTTCTGCACGAATCCATAACTTGCCTTATAGTACCTATAATCGCAAGTAAAAATAGGGACTTTATACAAAATTTATAATAAATTCAACATATAGGTACTAACTATCATATTAAAAAAAAGTGTGCCATATTGAAATTTTTCGTGCCATGGGAAAATTGCCGTGTCAAAAAAGCACGATTGTGCTACTTCGGCAACGCTGTGAGTCTGTTTATTTTCTGAAAACTTTTATTCAGATTCAGATTCAGATCATTATAGGACTTTGCGAAGTGCTGGTGTGCTTGTAATTTTGTTTCGATACAGGGTGGTGATTACTTAGGTTCTTTGATCTTCGAATAAAATTGATTTCTTAATTTAGTTGTTGCGACATTGATAAGCTAACTCTTGTAGACTATAAGTGCTAAAAGATATCAACGACTGACCTAGTTGTCGTTTAACGTTAGCTTTGATTATTTCAATCATTTCCCTGTCGTTCTTAAGGATGCGCAAGTTGGAGTTCATTTGCAACATAGCATCGAAGAAGTCACTGAAAGACTCACCCAATTGTTGCTTACGATTACACAACTTGCGAGACAATTCCGTGACCGTTTCGAGGCTGCGGAATTGCTCAATAAACGCTAATTGTAGAATGACCCAGGACGCTTGCCGAATGTGTTTGTGGTATCTCCAGTACCACTGTTCAGCTGGTCCAGACAAAAATTGGTGGAAACCACCAGATACTTCTTCCCATGAAAAGCGATAACTGGCTCTAATATGATCCAAACGGAACAAAAAGTCATCCACTGGTACATTCCCCCCATCAAACTTTATTCCCCATTTGTGGAACTGAATGTAGGCACCAGACGAAGGAGTATTAGAGTGTAGTGCCTTCGGCTGAGAAGACGCAGACTGGCCGTTATCCAAATGAAAGGAGTTCATGCGCGTCATGACTCGTCCAAGTTCGCACCCTGAGCCATGTTCGAAGGATGTACCTGAGGGGCACTTGAACTAGCTGCAGGCGGAGCGCACTGTGATGCAGGTTGAGAAGCCACTGAAGGTGCAACCAGCACGAAAATTACTATATTGACAAAATCGCCAGCCACAGTTCTGTTTGGAACACTGATAGACCTAACTTGAGGAGTAGGCATGTCGACATAGGGAATTACTGCAGAATTGGTAGGCCGACTGACTTGAGGAGTAGGTGTTGCCTGTGAAACGGGTGGGATGTTTATATTATTTGTATTATTAATGTTTCTATTATTAGCATTGTTATCCCTACTATGTAACAATTCGGTTACCTTTCTTTCAGCCAGGCCTCGCGAAAGTTCTTCTAAAAAGAATTTCTTGTCGTCCATCCGGTGTAAATCTACCGTTGCCGAGATCATCTCCTGCATATAAGCAGATTGATTGGCCGCTTGTTGAGCTCGTCTTTGCTCGTCAGGACTCAAAGGTGAGCCTATAGGTTCTGGTACGTGAGGTGCTACGCCTGAGCGGCTTGAATGATCCGAGCCCGTGCCAGAATGGTGCGCTGAAAAAGCGGAATGATCCTGGGGATTAGCGGGTTCGGGTTGTGACATATCGTCAACTTCGCGTGGTTGGTAATCCGGATTGTAAGGACCAGGAATAAAGAATTTCCTAGCATCAGAGCCGGGCATTTGGCTGTGCTACAAAAGTCGCACAAACATAGAAAATCTTAAAAATCTAATAAAGTGGGTGGTGTACAGTGATTCGTTCACTTATTAACACCAAGTAAAAATTCAGAAATTTATCAAAAAAGGGTAATATTCAAAACTTATTAAATACTAGCCTTTACCCGCGGCTTCGATCGCGTTTCAGCTGATCAAGAAGTAGACTGTAGCTTGAGGAGTATAGTCTATCGTAATCTAGCTTCTTCTTCTCTTATAGCTTTATAATTTAATACCTCCATTTAACCTTGATAACAAGTAGCCAATATGCTATTCCAGACTATAATCTATCTCTGTGCTAAATTTCACTCAGATGAATTCAGCCATTCTGGTGTAATTTCAAAAATTAAAACAAATCTATCAAACGGGAACCAAACATTTAACCGGGATAAAAAGTAGCCAATATGCTATTCCAGACTATAATCTATATCTGTGCTAAATTTCATTCAGAAGAGTTCAGCCATTTTTGTATAATTTCAAAAACTAAAACAAATCTATCCCACGGGAACCATACATTTTACCGGGATAAAAAGTAGCCAATATGCTATTCCAGACTACAATCTATCACTGTGCTAAATTTCATTCAGATCCGTTAAGCCAGTCTGGTGTGATTTCAAAAATTAAAACAAATCTGTCCCACAGGAACCATACATTTTACCGGGATAAAAAGTAGCCAATATGCTATTCCAGACTATAATCTATCTCTGTGCTAAATTTCATTCAGATGAGTTCAGCCATTTTTGTGTAATTTCAAAAACTAAAACAAATCTATCCCACGGGAACCATACATTTTACCGGGATAAAAAGTAGCCAATATGCTATTCCAGACTATAATCTATCACTGTGCTAAATTTCATTCAGATGAGTTCAGCCAGTCAGGTGTGATTTCAAAAATTAAAACAAATCTATCGCACGGGAACCATACATTTAACCGGAATAAAAAGTAGCCAATATGCTATTCCAGACTATAATCTATCTCTGTGCTAAATTTCATTCAGATCCGTTCCGCCATTCTAGTGTAATTTCAAAAATTAAATTAAATCTATCCCACGGGAACCATACATTTTACAGGGATAAAAAGTAGCCAATATGCTATTCCAGACTATAATCTATCTCTGTGCTAAATTTCATTCAGATCCGTTCAGCCGTTCTGGTTTGATTTAAGAAATAAAACAAATCTATCCCACGGGAACCATACATTTTACTGGGATAAAAAGTAGCCAATATGCTATTCCAGACTATAATCTATCTCTCTGTGCTAAATTTCATTCAGATCCGTTCAGCCATTCTGGTGTGATTTCGAAAATTAAAACAAATCTATCCCACGGGAACCATACATTTCACCGGGATAAAGAGTAGCCAGTATGCTATTCCAGACTATAATCTATCTCTGTGCTAAATTTCATTCAGATCCGTTCAGCCATTCTGGTCTGATTTCAAAAACTAAAACAAATCTATCCCAGGGGAACCATACATTTTACCGGGATAAGAAGTAGCTAATATGCTATTCCAGACTATAAACTATCTCTGTGGTAAATTTCATTCAGATCCGTTCATCCATTCTGCTATTTCAGACTGTAAGCTATCTCTTTGCCAAATTTTATCCACATCCGTTTAGCCGTTCTGGCGTTAGTTAGCAACAAACATCCAAACATCGTAACTTTCACATTTATAATATACTTGTAAGTAGGAAAGTAGGATTGGTTTTTGGAGAGAAGCTGATATTATCAGTCTTCCTACAAAACTTCAAAAATCTAAAAATTAGAGTTGTGAAAAAAAAATGTATGTTGGGTTCCTCAGACTTCACGAAAATTGAGTTCCGAAACGAAACGTATCGAAAATCAAGCTCAATTACAAAAAAAATATTTAAACTTTAATACTTAAGATAAGCTATATACTCATAAACTTCAAAAATTAATATCGATAAACTTAATCTTCAAAAGATACTTAATCTCTACGCGAAAATACTTATATATCTAATCTAAACCTTCACCAAAACTTATTAAAGCTCTTTGTAAATTAATGAACTTTCTTCTAGTTCAAGTTTTCAAAGACTATAATCTCAAAATAAATTCTAGAAAAAATGTAAGATATACTAAACTAAAGAATACTAAAGTTTTACTCAAAAATTAAACGTTTCAATGACCCGTGAAAAACGAAGAATCTCACGACCTCACCAAACGAAGATACTTAACTCAAAAATGTGGAACCTTCAGGATTACGTCTTCCCTATTTTCCGAACTGTAATACTCAAAAATGGAATATTCAGGAATTACATCTTTCCTTACCTTATCGAACTTACTAAATCTCAAAAATACTCAAAATGCAACACTGCAAAAATCTCAAAAATACTTTGCAACACTGCAAAATCTTAAATACTCAATAATAAATTTAATCTTCCAAATACTAAACTGTCTTAATCATCAAAATATGGTCCGGGGGCTGGAAAGAATCTCCCCCCATACACACGAACGGAAGGTTGAAGTATTGCGCCTAGCGACTAGCTAACTTCACAAAAAAAAGCAAAAAAAAAACTTTAAAAATTATTAGTGAATGTGGACTAACTATCGGTTCACTAATTGTTCAACAACAATCAAGGAATAATTGGAAGTTCAATCAGGTATCAGGAGTCTCATTGCGCTACTGCAGACGTGCGTTAGGAACATGTTCACCAACCACCGGTTAGCGCTTGTAATTTTACAAAAAAAAATTGGAAAGTTTCGAAAATAAAAATTAAAGGTGAGTGGATGGATTCTCTTGGTGTGTTGACAGCTTCTGCAACAGACGTGCATCGGGAACCTGTTCAGCAACCACCGGTCAAAAGATCTATCAACAACATCCTCGAGGAATCCAAAATTCTACTAAACTCAAAAGAAAAAAGCCTCAGTACTCTTGCAACAGACGACCAGACTCAAAAACGTCTAAATCCTGGACAATAAAGTTACCGAAAACCTTAATCAAGAAAAACAGAAGGTAAAGTACTACGAATGAATCCTATGCAACAGACGAAAATTAAGAACTTGATCACCAATTTCCCGGACTAGAAGGCATCCAAAACATAGACTTGATGTTATTCCTCCAGCAGAATAACTCGACCAAAAGTGACTTATAATCAGAAAATTTTTCAAACAAACAAAAAAAAATTGCTCGAACACCAAAAAGAAAATTTCTATCATAAAAACTTCAAAAACTAAAACTTCTCAAAAATCAAAAAATAGATCGGAAAAACGTGAATCGGAAAAATGAATAATTGTTAAAAATTAACTGTTTAAAATCTTATTCTCTTTATTGCATCATCTATTTAATTCTTGCTTTCTTCTCTGAAGTACATTTACATCACTAATACATTCATAACTTATTTTTCTATATAACCTCATGTACATGTCATATTAAGTTCAGTTGCAAATATCCACTATTGTCTTACACATTATCTTTTTTCTAATAAACCTAATTGAATTTGCACGTGGTTATTTTGTTTCTCGGGCATTATTTTCCATATTTTATTATATGGTGCCGAAACCCCCGCGACCTTTAATCGTTCAAAATAGAGAAAAAAAAGTATACAGAATTAAGATTGTGTTTCGGTTTTGTGAGTCAATTAACGGAATAACATGGAGCTATCAACTCGTTCTGTTTATAGAGGTCAAGTGACCAAAATCGTAAAATTAGCGCTCGATTACCTGAAAGATGATAGCTTACGTCTTATTGATCAAAATGAGGAAAATTTCAATGAAATCGAAGAAGAACTCATTTCACACGTTCAAAGACTTACGTCGGCCAACAATAACCTTAACGCGATAAACGAGGACATAAAGCAGAAGGGCTCTGCTAAAGACGACGAATCTCTAAAATGTGTAGAGTACCAAGACCAAGCCATAAATGCACTTGCGCGACTGAACACGAGTTTGGAAAGACTACTTAGCAGGGTAAACGCAGTTTCTTCTTCATTGGCAGAAGTTTTCACTCATTCGAGGCCAGCAAACACTGGGAGCAATTCCGCAGTGCAGTTCACGAAAACACGAACTTATCTGCTCCAGAGAAATTTAACTATCTTGAATCAGTAGTCACAGGTGACGCTAAAAGGTCCATATCTGGCTTCACACCCTCGGAAAAGTGCTACGAAGCGGCTATCGGTCTTTTACAAGAGAGATATGGAAATACGGAGAAACTCATTGACAACCATATTCAACAGTTGGCCTTTCTTCTGTTCGCGACTGCAACGATACTTCTGGGTTACGAAATTTTTATGGAACAGTTCTATCTTGCACGCGCTCATTAACTGCATTACAAGTTCCAACTACTCATTATTACGCCATGCTAAGATCTATATTGCTTCGATGTTTGCCTACCGCCCTTCGCATCGAGTACCACAGGCAAGATGACAACCAAGCAAGTGTAGAAGAATTTATTGAAAATAATGATAACGCATCACTTCTTTCGCAAATTGGTAGAGACGAAGTTACAAATATATTGCGATTTCTTAAAAGAGAAATTGAATCGCTCGAGAAGAGTGGTGTTATGCATGCCAGTTCAAGGCAAAAACCTTGTTCACAATCTACAGCTTCTAGTTTGGTTAATGTGAGTGCAACCAAAGCAGCATGCATTTTCTGTAAGTCGAATAATCACAAAACGAAAGACTGCGACGGCAATATATTGATAAACGAGAAGAGGCAAATTTTAAGGAGCACCGGTAGATGCTTTCGATGTGCTAAAGCTGGTAATTCTTTTAAAAAAGGCAGAACCGGTATATATCTGTCGTGTAGCAGTTGCAAGGGTAAGCATATGACTTCAATGTGTGACCCGAGTTTCAAGCAAAACTTACCAGAGAGTGATAGCAAAATTAAAAACGGTGCTGTGCGCATATAATTTGACAGAAAATGTTCTTTTCAAAACGGTTAGATGTGCTGTTGCTTTCAACACAAAACATATTTTTATTTGCGCAATTATAGACGGTGGCAGCCAGCACACTTATATTCGAGAAAGTGTCGTACGAAAAGTAAATTTAAAAACAATAGGAACAGTGAATTTATCCGTGATCCCTTTCGGCTGTAAGCAGGCAAATCCCATCGAGAAATTTGCTAATGTAAAAGTTAATTTGCAAAGCCTACTTAACCGTGAAATGCTTGTCAGCATGGAAGCAATCGTTGTGTCAGAAATCTGTGTCGACTTGTTGACAGTACCCGAAGCCGAGTGCCCACTCTTTGAAGGTATCCAATTGTCGGACGTTCCATCTGGAAACATCGAGATAGAAGAAGGGCTTAGTCTATTAATTGGTTCTGTTTTCTATTGGAATGTAGTGACGGGGAAACAGCGCCGATTGACTAAACGACTGCGAGCAGTAGAGACAGTTTTCGGGTGGACCTTACAAGGCCTTCGCGTTGCAGTAAGTGACAAGTTTAATTCATCCATTGAAAATCCCGGTTTCTCTTCCAGTTGTCTTATAAATGTGACGTCAATGAATAAAAAAAGATTTAACACAGTTCTGGTCGCTCGAGGCAATTGGAATTAAAAACGACGAAGACGAAAATTCCTTGCTAACAGCCAGTTTAATCATCAAATGCATCACGAAACAAGGCTCTCGTTATGTGGCAAAGTTGTCGTGGAAAGACTATGATTCCGATTTACAGGACAATAGGGGACAGGCATTCCATCGTTTGAACACTCTCGTTCGTCGCTTGTCCAGAGATACAGTTATGTTGTTAAAGTACGACGAAGCCATCAGAAAATTAATTAACGACAGCATCGCCGAACCAGTTCCACCTTCTCTAAATGAAAGCTGTAAAAAATCACGAGTCTTCTACCTTCCCCACCAGTCGGTCTACAAAGAGGAAGGCACCACTAAACTTCGCGTGGTTTTTGACGCGTCAGCTCATAGCGAAGGAGCTCGTTCTCTCAACGACAGGACAGGAGCTAATTTGCTGCCAGATGTCTTAAAAGTTTCGCTGAATTTTCGTTTGGGCCTCCATGGAATCGGGGCCGATTTCGAAAAGGCTTTCTTCCAAATAGTCTTATTTGAGGAGGACCGCGATAGTCATCGTTTCATATGGTTTGATACTAAGTTGAGATCAGCAGGTGAAAGACCCAAGTTTGCCGTTTATCGGATGACTAGGGTGACGTTCGGTGTGAATTGTAGCCCGTTTTTGTTGTGTGCTACGATCCAACACCACCTGAAGCTCGAAGAAAAAGACTTCCCCTCGACATGCGATATCCTTTCGAGGAGCATATACATGGATGATCTGGTCGTTAGTACAGACGATGAACAAGAAGGGATTGAACTGTGCTCTCAAGCAGTCGGCATCCTCAAAAGAGCTTCAATGAATCTACACAAATGGAACTCCAGCAGTCAGGTGATCCGAGATGCTACTTGTTTCAATAACGCGCCATTACCATCTTTGCAAAAGGTCTTGGGTCTTACCTGGTTCACTTACAGCGATGAGCTTTCTGTATCGATTAAATCTGTGCTAGTGCTCATTGGTGCTGAGTCAAAAAATGGAACCAAGCGCAATTTGCTCAAAGTCATCGCAAGGATTTTCGATCCAATAGGTATAATTAAGTTAAAGATTCTTTTCCAGAAATTGTGGAAGAGAAAGGTGCTTTGGGATGATAATTTGACTAGAGATTTACTGACCGAATGGAACGACTGCTTGAAGGCTATTCTGGAGCTCAAAGATATGATGTTTCCGAGAGCGGCAATTTCTGTCCCTTTGAGCGGAGCAATTCTTCAGATCCATGTATTTGCGGACTGCAGCGCGAAAGCATATGGTTCAGCAGCCTTTGTCAAAAGCATCTCACCCAACGGAAAAATCAACGCATCATTTTTGTGTGCCAAGAATCGTGTCGCCCCTTTAAAGATGGATGGTTCCAGTGAGCTCACACTGCCCAAGCTTGAACTAACAGCTGCACTTATTGCCGCACGCCTTCATTCCTACCTTAGGAAATGTCTGAAGTTTTCCTCCGCCCAATACTTCCTCTGGACGGATTCGAAGATTACATTATGTTGGATCCAAGGAGATGTGAAGCGCTGGCCGTATGTTCAAAATAGGGTTCATGAAATTCGACGTCATACTGATGTTTCACAGTGGCATCACTGCAGCAGAAGAGACAACCCAGCTGATCTCCTTACCCGAGGTATAAGCGGCAATGTTCTTAAAAATTCAGATATGTGGGCTCACGGACCGAGCTGGCTTACAGACAATGACAATAGCTTCATGAGAGAAGACGTTTTGGTTCCTGACATCACAACGAATTTGTTCACTGAATCGGTTTCATCAACAGAACCCACTGACGATCCACTTGTCTGCTATGAGAACTACAGTTCCTGGAAACGCCTTTTGAGAGTGACCGCATTTATCTTTCGAGCAAAAGAAGCTTTCAAAAGAAAGACCAAACCTGAGACAGTTTTATCGATTGCCGATGTAGCACCATTATGCTCATCAGAAATTTAACAAGCTAAAAACTACTGGTTGAGGTACGTACAAGGACAAGTATATTCTAATGAAGTTAGTCTTTTGCAGAAAGGTAAAGCTTTGATGACGTCCTCAAAAATACTTGAGCTGTCACCCTTCTTAGATGAAATCAGTATTTTAAGGTTGGGAGGCCGCCTTCAAACACTACACGAAACGATGGATTTGAAGCATCCTGTCATTCTCCCTCCAAAAACTTATCTTCTCAATCTTGTAATTGATGACTTCCATGAACGAGCGTGCCATGCGGGAGTAAACACTCTTTTATCAAGACTTCGAAGACGTTTTTGGATCGTCAATGGACGCCAGGCTATTAAGAAGCGACTTAAGAAATGTGTGATATGCAGAAAGCTTTGGGGTGCACCTGCATCCCAACCTTTTGCCCCATTGCCAATAGAAAGGGTATCTCTTTCACGGCCGCACAGTGGCCCGTTTAGGCGAAAGTGCTTGCGAAATTAATTTTTTGGGTGGGTTAGTAATGCAAAACTTTTACATTTTCTGAATTAACAAATGTTTTGAGCTTTAGAAATCGAAAAAATTATTTCATTTAGATGAACGGTTCGGCTTGTAGAGCCAGTCAAAGTTCACAAATATTTATGGTGAGAAAAAATTTTTTTTTTTTACTTTGAGTGTAAAAACTAGGAAATGAGTACAAGTAAATTTTTTTTTTTGTTATTTTTACTTGATACGAGTATTTGTGTTAATTGCTATAATCAGAAATAAAAAAAAAATTAAAAATTTTTTAAACTGCTAAATTTAATTTTTTTTGGAACACAACTTTTTGCACACTTTTTCAACTTTACATTGAGTAGAAAAAAAGCATTCAAAAGCAGTCAAGCCAAACTGGACGGATAATAAATCCTTATATATCTCTTTACTTACAAACAAAAACTCAGTGGCATAAAATTGCATAGAGCTGAGCTAGAGCGATTTGAATTGAAAAAGTCAGTAATTTTTCTGAGATTTTTTTTGTCAAGTGCATAACAAAAATCATGGAAAATATTATTTTTTTGTTTTGCAGGTATGAGTGTTGGTTTTAAATAAAATATTTTTTTTAATTTAGAAGCAAAACATATTTTATGCTTAGTTTTTTAAAACGGTTTTATAGCTTATTTCTCGTAACAATTTTTCAATTTTCACAATTTTTTTTAAATTCACAAACCTAATAGCCTTGGAAATTTCTTTCTAGATAAAAAAAATTGTGGCGATATCTTTATTCGTTTAAGAGATATGATTTTGCAACCAAAAAAGTCAATTCGGGCCGCTCTGTGGGCCGTTTGACAATGTGGGAGTCGATTTCGCCTGCCCTCTCTACTGTTTTGATGACAATATAAATGGTTCTAAAATCTACGTCGCAATTTTTACATGCTCCGCCGTACGCGCTGTTCACCTTGAAATAACGAGAGGCCTGTCTACTGAACACTTTTTGTTGGCTCTCCGGCGGTTCGTCAGTAGACGTGGCGTTCCTTCATTGATCCTCTCCGACAACGCCCGAACCTTCAAAAGAGCATTGGAACTACGCAGTCCAGAATGTTTCTGGGATGAGGAAGTCATTCAAGGCTTTCTTTCGAAAAGACAAATACAATGGTAGTTCAAAGTGGAACGTGCCTCTTGGTTGGGTGGGATCTGGGAGAGGCTCATTCGGACCATGAAAAATTTAATGAAAGTCACGATTGGTAAGGCAAAACTTGATTTTGAACAACTTCGAACACTCGTTACAGAAACCGAGGAAATCGTCAACAGCCGACCTGTGACGTATATAAGCTCAGACCCATTGGACTTGTGTCCTCTTACGCCAGCTGATTTTCTGATTGAGTCCCGAGTACGGAACTCGGAAACCCCAGCACCAACAAGAGGACCGGACGCAGAATTACTTCGAAGTGCTTGGAAGTGCTGGATGAAGTACAAAATCAAGCTAAGAAAAAGATGGCACTCAGAGTATCTTCAGCTATTGCGTTCTTTTCACAACTTGCCAAATAAAGGTTCTGGGCATCATATAAAGGAAGGAGACGTCGTCCTTGTCTATGATCAAGCAACACCACGGATTCAATGGAAGATGGCCATTGTCGAACAAGCGTTTCAAGGACGAGATTCGAAAGTCAGATCTTGTCAAATTCGTTTGCCTGATGCAGTTTCGACGCCTGATTCAGTTGCTGTACCCACTGGAAGTTCAACCTTGCCCCCCCCAGGATGTTAAAAATTAGCTGTTTAAAATCTTATTCTCTTTATTGCATCATCTATTTAATTCTTGCTTTCTTCTTTGAAGTACATTTACATCACTAATACATTCATAACTTCTTTTTCTATATAACCTCATGTACATGTCATTTTAAGTTCAGTTGCAAATATCCATTATTGTCTTACACATTATCTTTTTCTAATAAACCTAATTGAATTTATACGTGGTTATTTTATTTCTCAGACATTATTTTCCATATTTTATTATAGGGAATATGAATCGGGCCCCACGTTGGTCGCCATTCTGTAACGTAGAAAATTTAAAGAATTATATATCATTCATTTGAATATGTATATATATACATATATGTATATATATATATATATGTGGATATAGGAGAAGAAAATGTTTAAGTGAGTATAACCCATTAGGCAATACATCTGGTATTGACACTGTTCTCCGATAGAGGGCCCATGTAAAAAGACAAACCTAGTAACAGTTTCACATCAGCATCCTACTATCGAATTCTCGCACCTCCAAATGCATTGTGATCTGGTAATGTCGCTTGATAAATTACCTACCTATATGAGAACCCCATTTGGGCAACTCTGCACTACAATCGGATCTTCGAACCATTTAGGTAGTTGCATACGATGTAAATTTTATAGAGGAATATATATATATATATATTACTCTCAGTTTATCAAAAGCTCACCATCCATATTCATCTTTTATTTTCTCATACATCGTCATACCCATACACACACCAGCTTCTTGGCTGCCCACTCAATTGTTGATACACTCCAACATATATGTATGTGCATACATATATATAAATAAATATTTTTACATACATACACCCATATATAAGTCATAGTAAGGGAGAGCCAGAATAAAATTACCATGCTTCCCCAAACTCATTTACTCACCATGTCTATTATCTAATAGTTAGTAATATCAACAAGAGGAACTAGCATATGTATGGATACTTTATTATTGTTTCATAATTGGTTGCTTCGTTGTTCTGCAAAACCTTAACCAAACTCACACATACTCGAAACTTAACTCACCAGAGAACTACACCATACTTCCAAGAAGAAACTTACCGAAAAACTACATGGGAACGCATGACGTCTCCACGAGATCACTAAAACCATCAAAAGACCTGAAGCCGACCCAATCATCATACTATTCGTAGTAGAGATGGCAATCTATATAATCCCTAGTTGTCTCCTGCCACAAAGGCCTTAAGCCTTCATGCGTCATGGGAAAATCGCATCATCCTCCACGAATTCGGTTGGTATACGAAAAAATAAGAGTTGTATTTCTATTCCTCAACTTCCTACCCCGTACTACGCTTCAGTTCGCAACGCGAACCGGAGCGCATTGACCCGGGAGGCGAATTGAGGTTGTCGTCGATTGACCACCGCGTCGATATGCAGCATTGCCCCGCTCCACTCAAGAGCAGAAGAGTGGTGGATTCTTGCTGTGGGATCGCGATGGTGCTACAAGTTTTTACCCTGCATATCTAGATATGGGTGTTATCATACCCCTTTATTTCTGTTTTAGACTGAGGCCCGATACAACGATTTCATTTTTCCCTCCAGCTCCAACCAACCAGTTGGAGATAATTACATATTGAGTATGCTTATTTTTGATTGTATTGAGAAGGAAGTTAGCCTTGCACTTCCATCAGCATCTTACAACAGAACAATTTTCTAAGCCACAAATAACAGTGGAAACCTCGAATAGCTTGAAACTAACGATATCTTTAGCTGTCAGAAGATAGCTAGAGCTAACCTTAACCTTGTCTCTAGCATGCTCTTCGATTCTGTAGAGTGTAAGTAAGAAGTGTCTAACATAATTTCGGGTTGTGAAAGATGAAAACGACAACCCCTGTCTCATAAACTACCTTTTATCAAAGAATATCATCTCCCTCTTTGAGCCATGGTTCCTTGTAGACAGACAAAAATAATATTTTAAGAAACCCCTTAACATGAATGTAGGCCAAGCCAAACCTTCATCACTAAACACCTAATCTATACTAAACCATCTAAACCATCATGAGAGAGAGATTGGGTTCCGTACAACCCCCATCAGACCTAAACTAACCTATTCCATTATGAATAATCTCTATCACTCATAAAAGCTGAAAAGAAAATCTGTAATATTCATCTTAATAAGTGAAGACCGCAAAAATGTTCAATCAAAAAGAATACAAAAACTTATCGAATAAGATTTTAAATCTAACAGGGTGAATCCTTAAATACTTTAAATCTAATTTTATAGTCGTAAGTCAATACATTAAATCTTTTAATCGAACGATAATTTTTAAATGCTCATTTACTGTTATCATTTAATTGAAGTTCAAAAATGTATTGATTAGTCGGTCGTTATGCAAGAATCAATCTTGTCATAATCGTACCTCGATACAAAATTACAAAAGAGAATGCTTTGTAGCTTTCGAAAATAAAAACGCTCGAATGACTTAGTCTATACGACCGGGAATCGAATGATTTGCTTCGATAGTTAATTACTTATCAAATTCTTTAAATGTCTAAAAAGTTAATAATTTTACTTCTAAATTGCACGCGGACAAAATTCAGATCACGAGAATGAAACAATCAAAACTGCCGAGGTTGCTTAATAACACTATTAAGTGTTTTAGTTACTCATGTAAAACGTAATTCTAGAAGAGTATACAGATCTATCACCGAATCTAATTAGATTTCCAAAGGAATACACGAAAACGATTATCGTAGGGATAATACAATACGAGCAATTCAGGTAAGTAGCTTAAATGTCATCGGTAGGCGTGAGGTGCGGAGTATTATACCGACACTTCCGTTTGACCGAAACCTCAACAAACAACAAACACAACAATGAATAAAGATAAGTGTTTATTACTATCATAACAAAGAGGATCTTGACAATAAAATTCCTAAATAGGATTGTACAAGAAATAAAAGAGATACTAGTACACTTTTTCTTCAAGGCACGAACACGATAGGGGAGGGGAATTTATTTAATTAAAATTATTATTCTAATCGATCTTTGAAAAACGCGATCAACTTAATTTCAGAAAGCAAAAAAAAAAAGAAGTACTTGTACAAAGATACCGACCGACGGCGGCGCGCGACGCACGACACGAATTAATTATTTGTTTACTCAAACAACCACGAACGAAGGACACGAAAGAGAATGCGAAATAAAAAAAGTGTAATAACAGCTAGATCAAAATAGCTGTCACCACGGCTGCTCAGCTGGGGTGGGTTCGGTGGAAGAATTTTTGGGCTTCTTCTGATAAACTTTATTGATTTATCAAAAAAATTTATCAAAAGAACATGTAGGTATGCACAGTAGGGTGCAAAAAAAGTTAGGCGCCAGGAATTTTTTTTTTTTTAAAACCGAAAAAGAAAATTCCAAAACTAATTTTAGGATTTTAAGGACAGATATTTTAAATAAAAAGAAGTAAGTTTAATGAAGATAATTATTTTATTGTTTTGGGAAACCATGGGACAGAAGATCCCTGGACTAAAACCCAAAAGTCTTTTCAAATAAAAGGTTTGAACAAATAAATATGGCCGTTTGGCTCAAAGAAAAAATTTAATAAGCAATTGAAGCTAAATAAAACTAAAAGCAATTTAAAGACAAAAAAAGGAAAGTAAAATGGATTTTAAACAATTAAAGCAAGTCTCGAAAATTATAGGGAAAAACTTGTATGCACGTTGGATATATGTAAATATATATTTTGGAATTTCAAATATATATTTATATTCACAATCTAACACAAACTACTTATCTTATCTTGATAATAACTCCTTTCTCGTATCTCCTTTTTAACTCCTCACGTCTCGAATCCTAATTCTAGTCTCCTAATCCTTAATCCAAAAATGTTTAATATCAAAATTAAAACAAATGTCTCCTCCTCGATTTGTTTTTTTTTTCAAAATTTCTCGATCTCTTTTTCACAAAAATTAAGTTTTCGCTTTTAAGGCTCTCACAAGAGTGCCTTCCAAGTTAATTTGTATCAATAACTTTCTTCCCTCGTCCATTCCAATCATTCACTCATACATACGACGCTACAACACAACCATTCGTTTCGAGATCATCGGTCACGGCTTTCTGGAAGCATGACGCTCTCCTAGAAAACAACCGTCGTGGGATCTAACGAAACATACTCATACGCACACAAACACGGTTTCAACAAGTTGTTGGATGTGTTTCCAAAACTTGCCAAAACATACTCTCACGCACACCAACACAGTTTCGACAAGTTATTGGATGTGTTTCCAAAACTTGTCGAAACATTATGGACGAGTTCAGCCTATTTCCCAACTAAAACTATCTTCGAGAAAAATTGAGAAGAATTAAAATCAAGGAGAAGTCTCAAATAGGCTTTTTCCTACTACTCTACTACTATCGCGCGGGATTCGAAGCGTGAATTATTTAACAAACTATTTTTGGAGATACAGAGAGGAGCGTTACTTTAAAGCTATTTTCAAAATTCTACAAAACTAATCTAATCGCGTTAAAAACCCATTTTGTACATTAAACAAATTTACGTTATTTTAAGTTAATGTTAAAATTACGATGAAAAGATATTAATAAAAAAATGTTAAGTTGTTGTTGGTCGTTTTAAGTAAGTAAGAGTCCGCCTGACTCGTTACTTCTTCGGCTCATCCGCCGGCTCTCTTCACGTTTTATCACGTCGTACTCGAACACCTGCTTTTGTTGCTTTTGCGAAATAAGGCTAGGTACACCACTGGTTGATGAGACCGTGGTTGCCCTCAACTTCGCCAATATTTTGCAGCCACAACGAGAAAAAAGAAAAGGAGAAAAGAACGACCGAAGGGAAGTTTTTGTTGCGGTAAAATTTACCGTAACAATACCTGTCAAAACAAAGGAGGTAATTAACGCCAAACGAGATCACCAGGTTGAAACTGTATGTCTCTTCTCCTCAAATTATAAGTTTTAGCGGTCTTATTTCCCGCCGCTTCCAACTTCCTATCTATCTCATGTCTCAGTTTCTGAAACTGCCAAACGGTATCCCCTCCATCTCGGTCCCTAAGCCCTACATCATGGCAACTAGTTACCATGTTCCTACCAAAATTCACCAAATAAGGCGAAACACCTAACACCTCATGTTGCGAGGTTCGGATAGCACAGGCCACTTTTGCCAATTGCATATCCCAAATCCGCTGGCTTTCCGAGACATACGCTCGGAGCGTAGTGTAAATTATTTGGTTTATGCGATCCGCAGGATTCGTTTGTGGATGGTAATGCGCCGTATACCGAAGTTGTGACCCGTACGCTTCACTAAGCGTCTTCAGTTCTTTGCTACGGAACTGGGGACCGTTGTCACAGACGATCCGCTTTGGAACACCGAAGAGAAGAAAAACGTTTTCTTCCAATTCTCGACAAACCGCTTTCGCCGTTGCGGATAGGGAAATTCCATTTAACGAATAATTAAATGGAGTTACTAAATGTTTTCTTGTGAGGCCCATAAAATTACATTTATTAATATTAAGAGACAAGCAAGACATGGCAATCATTTAAAATCTTTGCCCTATTACCTTTCCCTACAACTAATTTCCACTCCTCATTCTCGTTGTGAACAACAATATGGTTCACTTTAACATCTTTATAGACCCGCCCATCCTCAACTCTCCAGGATGGGTATTCTAACGGGCTCTTTTCTACCTGTGATTTCATTTTGATCACCCAAGGGTCCGAATCCGCTTCAAAAACACCGGCTACTTCAGGGACTCCTCGCGACAACATATCAGGAACGACATGTTCTTTGCCCTTTCGATGGATGATCTGGAAATCAAACTGTTGGAGCCGAATGGCCCAACGAGCTAACCTACCCTGCGGATCCTTAAGATTGCTAAGCCAGATCAGTGAGTGATGATCAGTCACGACTGTAAAATGAACACCTTCGAGATACGGCCGTAATTTTTCGATCGCCCAAAGAACGGCGCAGGGGCATAAGGCCCAGGGACATAAAGCCCAAATTTTTTTTTTGGGCGTTATGACCCATTTACGTGGGACATAAGACCGAAAATTAATTTGGGCTTTAAATCCCACCCAAGTGGGTCATAAGGCCCCAAAAAAAAGTTGGGCTTTATGTCCCACATAATATGACTTGACAAATGATAAAAATAAATGTATTTCAATGCGAGAAAAGTTTTTTTTCTTCCTGAGCCCTTAACTTTAATGCTTCCGCACCTGGTTTAGTTGACATTCAAACCAGTTTTTTAATCTCTCCCAAAATTTGAAGCGCTCATTGGTTTCGAAATTAAGACTACTGTTACATTTAATGTTGAGAAAAAAAATGCATATATTCAAACCTTCAAAGTACATTAAGTGTTGATTGAGTGTTGTTCTTATAAGAACTGAAAGTTTAAAAAAAAATGGAAAATCGTGGTTTTGAATTTTTGCTATTGACTCTTCCTTTAGGGTTGAAAAGCAACTACTACATATTTTAAAATGATTACAAGGTAAGAGCAATAGATTTCTTGGGTTCTCGAAACATGCATATTGAATTTAAGTTTTAGAGGTTTTATAAAATTAAAGCCCAAAAAATCGCGCGATTTTTTGGGCTTTAATTTTATAAAACCTCTAAAACTTAAATTCAATATGCATGTTTCGAGAACCCAAGAAATCTATTGCTCTTACCTTGTAATCATTTTAAAATATGTAGTAGTTGCTTTTCAACCCTAAAGGAAGAGTCAATAGCTCGAAAAAATGAATTATTATGTGCATTTTGCAGACAGATAATTCAAAATACTTCTATTATTTATGTATAAAATTAACGTTTTCAAGATAATTGTTGAATTATATTTTTTGTTGTTGTTTATGTTTATGCTTATATAAGCTTTATAATTCATTTTGTTGAATTGGATTTTTTGATTTTGAAATATATACCTATAACATGAAAATGAACTAATGAACTATTTTTTTATTCAAACTAATTTTTTGAATTTGGGTTTTATGTCCCATTTTTCAGAAAAAAAAATTCGGCCTTATGACCCACTTGGGTGGGATTTAAAGCCCAAATTAATTTTCGGTCTTATGTCCCACGTAAATGGGTCATAACGCCCAAAAAAAAAATTTGGGCTTTATGTCCCTGGGCCTTATGTCCCTGCGCCCCAAAGAACCACCAAGCATTCCTTTTCGGTCGTAGAGTAGTTCCTTTCATTTCTATTCAATGACCGACTCAATTAACAAATGGCTTTTTCGCCATTCTCAACTTCGCCAATATTTTGCAGCCACAACGAGAAAAAAGAAAAGGAGAAAAGAACGACCGAAGGGAAGTTTTTGTTGCGGTAAAATTTACCGTAACAAATTCCACCCTTACCTCAAAAGAAATGCGTTTACGTTTGAAGAAAAATAAACCATTTCTTAAGGCTCGGCCAGGATTGGAGGGTAAGAGAACAGGATATACACCACAACACAGGGTAACCATCATAAAAGAAAAAGAAAAAAAAGAAAAAAAACATAATTAGTGGCACGAAATGAAAATATAGAATTGGACAATTTACCAAACAAAATATAAAAAATTACGATTTAAAAGAAAGATTAAGGGACTTTTACTAAGTGTTAATAAATGGCTTCAAATCCTTAACGTGCCACGTGCCACGTCCCCCGATCTTTCCCTTTATCGTCTATCAGGAGGTATGTCCAAGGTGACATCCTCCTTCTGACCCTAAAGGGACCAACAAATTTGGTCGCTAATTTAGCCGCAAAATAATTTGCCGCATCGGGCAAAGCATAATTCCTACGCCAAAAGAGATCGCCAGGTTGAAACTGTGTGTCTCTTCTACTCAAATTATAAGTTTTAGCGGTCTTATTTCCCGCCGCTTCCAACTTCCTAGCTATCTCCTGTCTCAGTTTCTGAAACTGCCTAACGGTATCCCCTCTATCTTGGTCCCTATCACTATCTCTAAGCCCTACATCATGGCAACTAGTAACCATGTTCCTACCAAAATTAACAAAATATGGCGAAACACCAAACACCTCATGTGGCGAAGTTCGGATAGCACAGGCCACTTTTGCCAGTTGCATATCCCAACTCCGCTGGTTTTCGGAGACATACGCTCGGAGCGTAGTCTTAATTATTTGGTTTATGCGCTCCGAAGGATGCGCCGTATACCGAAGTTGTGACCCGTACGCTTCACTAAGCGTCTTCAGTTCTTTGCTACGGAACTGGGGACCGCTGTCACAGACGATCCACTTTGGAACACCGAAGAGAAGAAAAACGTTTTGTTCCAATTCTCGACAAACCGCTTTTGCCGTTTGAAATTTACTAAAATAATCGACGACCGTTAAAATATATATAAAACCGCGCGACGACTTCGGAAGTGGACCAAGTAAGTCCACACAAATCATATCCCACGGTTGAAAATTTCCCACCCTCTCAGTCATAAGACCAGCTGGCCTCTCATTCACCGGTTTCACTTTTTGGCAAGTGTTACAAACCCTAACATATCTCGTAATATCACTCCTCATTTTGGGCCAGTAATATTTCTCTGCTACCCTAGCAAAAGTCTTTTTAACGCCCATGTGTCCTGAAAGCGGAGCATCATGGCAATCATTTAAAATCTTTGCCCTATCACCTTTCCCTACAACTAATTTCCACTCCTCATTCTCGTTGTGAACAACAATATGGTTCACCCTAACATGTTTATAGAGCCGCCCATCCTTAACTCGCCAGGATGGGTATTCTAACGGGCTCTTTTCTACCTGTGATTTCATTTTGATTACCCAAGGGTCCGAATCCGCTTCAGAGACACCGGCTACTTCGGGGACTCCTCGTGACAACATATCAGGAACGACATGTTCTTTGCCCTTTCGATGGATGATCTTGAAATCAAACTGTTGGAGCCGAATGGCCCAACGAGCTAACCTACCCTGCGGATCCTTAAGATTGCTAAGCCAGATCAGTGAGTGATGATCAGTTACAATCATAAATCGAACACCTTCGAGATACGGCCGTAACTTTTCGATCGCTCAAAGAACCGCCAAGCATTCCTTTTCGGTCGTAGAGTAGTTCCTTTCATTTCTATTCAATGACCGACTCAAATAACAAATGGCTTTTTCGCCATCCTCAACTTCGCCAATATTTTGCAGCCACAACGAGAAAAAAGAAAAGAAGAAAAGAACGACCGAAGGGAAGTTTTTGTTGCGGTAAAATTTAATGTAACAAATTCCACCCTTACCTCCCAAGAAATGCGTTTACTTTTCAAGAAAAATAATTAAGGCTCGGCCAGGATTGGAGGGTAAGAGAACAGGGTATACACCACAACACAGAGTAACCATCATATTAGAAAAAGAAAAAAAAAGAAAAAAACATAATTAGTGGCACGAAATGAAAATATAGAATTGGACAATTTACCAAACAAAATATAAAAAACTACGATTTAAAAGAAAGATTAAGGGACTTTGACTAAGTGTCAATAAATGGCTTCAAATCCTTAACGTGCCACGTCCCCCGATCCTTCCCTTTATCGTCTATCAGGAGGTATGTCCAAGGTGACATCCTCCTTCTGACCCTAAAGGGACCAACAAATTTGGTCGCTAATTTAGCCGCAAAATAATTTGCCGCATCGGACAAAGCATAATTCCTACGCCAAACGAGATCGCCAGGTTGAAACTGTGTGTCTCTTCTCCTCAAATTATAAGTTTAAGCGGTCTTATTTCCCGCCGCTTCCAACTTCCTAGCTACCTCCTGTCTCAGTTTCTGAAACTGCCTAACGGTATCCCCTCTATCTTGGTCCCTATCACTATCTCTAAGCCCTACATCATGGCAACTAGTAACCATGTTCCTACCAAAATTAACAAAATATGGCGAAACACCAAACACCTCATGTGGCGAAGTTCGGATAGCACAGGCCACTTTTGCCAGTTGCATATCCCAACTCCGCTGGTTTTCGGAGACATACGCTCGGAGCGTAGTCTTAATTATTTGGTTTATGCGCTCCGCAGGATTCGCTTGCGGATGGTAATGCGCCGTATACCGAAGTTGTGACCCGTACGCTTCACTAAGCGTCTTCAGTTCTTTGCTACGGAACTGGGGACGGCTGTCACAGACGATCCACTTTGGAACACCGAAGAGAAGAAAACGTTTTGTTCCAATTTTCGACAAACCGCTTTTGCCGTTGCGGACCGTAACGCGAACAACAGGGGAAATTTACTAAAATAATCGACGACCGTTAAAATATATATAAAACCGCGCGACGACTTCGGAAGTGGACCAAGTAAGTCCACACAAATCATATCCCACGGTTGGGAATTTCCCACCCTCTCAGTCATAAGACCAGCTGGCCTCTCATTCACCGGTTTCACTTTTTGGCAAGTGTTACAAACCCTAACATATCTCGTAATATCACTCCTCATTTTGGGCCAGTAATATTTCTCTGCTACCCTAGCAAAAGTCTTTTTAACGCCCATGTGTCCTGAAAGCGGAGCATCATGGCAATCATTTAAAATCTTTGCCCTATCACCTTTCCCTACAACTAATTTCCACTCCTCATTCTCGTTGTGAACAACAATATGGTTCACCCTAACATGTTTATAGAGCCGCCCATCCTTAACTCGCCAGGATGGGTATTCTAACGGGCTCTTTTCTACCTGTGATTTCATTTTGATTACCCAAGGGTCCGAATCCGCTTCAGAGACACCGGCTACTTCGGGGACTCCTCGTGACAACATATCAGGAACGACATGTTCTTTGCCCTTTCGATGGATGATCTTGAAATCAAACTGTTGGAGCCGAATGGCCCAACGAGCTAACCTACCCTGCGGATCCTTAAGATTCCTAAGCCAGATCAGTGAGTGATGATCAGTTACAATCATAAATCGAACACCTTCGAGATACGGCCGTAACTTTTCGATCGCTCAAAGAACCGCCAAGCATTCCTTTTCGGTCGTAGAGTAGTTCCTTTCATTTCTATTCAATGACCGACTCAAATAACAAATGGCTTTTTCGCCATCCTCAACTTCGCCAATATTTTGCAGCCACAACGAGAAAAAAGAAAAGAAGAAAAGAACGACCGAAGGGAAGTTTTTGTTGCGGTAAAATTTAATGTAACAAATTCCACCCTTACCTCCCAAGAAATGCGTTTACTTTTCAAGAAAAATAATTAAGGCTCGGCCAGGATTGGAGGGTAAGAGAACAGGGTATACACCACAACACAGAGTAACCATCATATTAGAAAAAGAAAAAAAAAGAAAAAAACATAATTAGTGGCACGAAATGAAAATATAGAATTGGACAATTTACCAAACAAAATATAAAAAACTACGATTTAAAAGAAAGATTAAGGGACTTTGACTAAGTGTCAATAAATGGCTTCAAATCCTTAACGTGCCACGTCCCCCGATCCTTCCCTTTATCGTCTACCAGGAGGTATGTCCAAGGTGACATCCTCCTTCTGACCCTAAAGGGACCAACAAATTTGGTCGCTAATTTAGCCGCAAAATAATTTGCCGCATCGGACAAAGCATAATTCCTACGCCAAACGAGATCGCCAGGTTGAAACTGTGTGTCTCTTCTCCTCAAATTATAAGTTTAAGCGGTCTTATTTCCCGCCGCTTCCAACTTCCTAGCTACCTCCTGTCTCAGTTTCTGAAACTGCCTAACGGTATCCCCTCTATCTTGGTCCCTATCACTATCTCTAAGCCCTACATCATGGCAACTAGTAACCATGTTCCTACCAAAATTAACAAAATATGGCGAAACACCAAACACCTCATGTGGCGAAGTTCGGATAGCACAGGCCACTTTTGCCAGTTGCATATCCCAACTCCGCTGGTTTTCGGAGACATACGCTCGGAGCGTAGTCTTAATTATTTGGTTTATGCGCTCCGCAGGATTCGCTTGCGGATGGTAATGCGCCGTATACCGAAGTTGTGACCCGTACGCTTCATTAAGCGTCTTCAGTTCTTTGCTACGGAACTGGGGACCGCTGTCACAGACGATCCACTTTGGAACACCGAAGAGAAGAAAAACGTTTTGTTCCAATCCTCGACAAACCGCTTTTGCCGTTGCGGACCGTAACGCGAACAGGGGAAATTTACTAAAATAATCGACGACCGTTAAAATATATATAAAACCGCGCGACGACTTCGGAAGTGGACCAAGTAAGTCCACACAAATCATATCCCACGGTTGGGAATTTCCCACCCTCTCAGTCATAAGACCAGCTGGCCTCTCATTCACCGGTTTCACTTTTTGGCAAGTCTTACAAACCCTAACATATCTCGTAATATCACTCCTCATTTTGGGCCACTAATATTTCTCTGCTACCCTAGCATAAGTCTTTTTAACGCCCATGTGTCCTGAAAGCGGAGCATCATGGCAATCATTTAAAATCTTTGCCCTATCACCTTTCCCTACAACTAATTTCCACTCCTCATTCTCGTTGTGAACAACAATATGGTTCACCCTAACATGTTTATAGAGCCGCCCATCCTCAACTCGCCAGGATGGGTACTCTAACGGGCTCTTTTCTACCTGTGATTTCATTTTGATTACCCAAGGGTCCGAATCCGCTTCAGAGACACCGGCTACTTCGGGGACTCCTCGCGACAACATATCAGGAACGACATGTTCTTTGCCCTTTCGATGGATGATCTTGAAATCAAACTGTTGGAGCCGAATGGCCCAACGAGCTAACCTACCCTGCGGATCCTTAAGATTGCTAAGCTAGATCAGTGAGTGATGATCAGTCACAACCGTAAATCGAACACCTTCGAGATACGGCCGTAACTTTTCGATCGCCCAAAGAACCGCCAAGCATTCCTTTTCGGTCGTAGAGTAGTTCCTTTCGTTTCTATTCTATTCTATGACAATGACTCAAATAACATATCGCCATCCTCAAACTCCTGCGAAAGTACGGCCCCAATACCAAAATCCGACGCGTCTGTTTGGACAACAAACGGACGAGAAAAATCCGCACATGTCAGAACCGGTGCCGTAACCAAACACTCTTTGGCTTTCCTAAAACACTCCTCACATTCTTGGGTCCACTCAAATTTCTTACCTTTCTTTAAGAGATCGGTAAGAGGCCTAACTAAAATTGCAAAATTTGGCACGAATCTTCGATACCCAGAAATAGTCCATACAAAACTCCGTATTTCCTTCACGTTTTTCGGTGGAGGAATCCTCATCATGCTTTCCACTTTTTCCGGGTCTACATGAAGCCCGTTCCTATCAACTACATAACCTAGAAATTTCAAAGAAGGCCTACAGAAATTACACTTTTCCCTACCTACTTTTAAACCCGCCTCTCCTAACCTTTTAAAAACTTCTTTGAGAATTTCTGGGTGTTTCTCAAAAGAATCGGTGACAATGATAATGTCATCTAAGTACACAAAGACGAACGGTTCTAAATCGGGACCTAGAACGTCGTCAATAAACCTTTGCCATGTCGCTGGTGAATTATGAAGCCTGCATTGCATCCTACAAAATTGAAAAAGACCCCTCCCTGGCACGGTAAAGGCTGTGTACTTTCGCGATTCTTCCTCCATTGGAATCTGCCAATAAGCAGATTTAATGTCTAACGAGGACAAAAACTTCGCGTTTCGAAGCTTGTCCAAAATTGCCGAAATAAATGGAAGTGGATAAGCATCCCTATCAGTAACCTCATTTAATTTCCTATAGTCAACGCAGAACCGATAACTGCCGTCTTTCTTCTTAACGAGAAGAAATGGGCGATGCCCAAGGACTCTTCGACTTCTCGATCACTCCACCTTCCAACATCTCTTGGAGTTCCTGATCGATATGTTTCTGAATCGCTGGCAAAACAGGGTAATATCGTTGTTTTATTGGTTCTGCGGACGTCCTTATCTTGTGCTCAGCTAAGTTGGTGCACCCTAATCCCTCGGTCATTGATTTAAAAAGTTCTCCTAACACGTGTTCTAACTTCCTACTTTCAAAATCGTCCAAATCCGATTTTTCTCTAATCGCTAATATGTCTGTTACCGAAAACATCATTTCCTGGCTTGAAAAACTCCACATACCAGATCTCAAATCCAGGACTATGCCCGATAGTGCCCAAAAGTCGGCACCTAAGATCAATTGGTGTGGGAGATTCGGTATAACCAGACCTTCTATTAAAATTGATCTATTCTCAACCTCCACTGGTAGAGAAATAGACCCAGCCAATCCTACACCTGCCCCATCTGCTAACGCTACTGACCCAACACTACTCTTTTCTAATCTAAGCCCTAAGTCTCTAAACATTTTCCACCCGTCACCACCCACAATGGTACGAGAGGCTCCTGAATCAAGAAGTCCCAGAAATTTGACTCCATAAACCCTAACTCCTAAATATGGTCTACTGTCCCTACCGCTTGCCGCTAAAGTGAAACTTAAATGAACTTGACGTTCCAGCTGATCGTCAGCAGACGACCTAACTAACGGCGACGGGTCTCCTGTCCTGCTGACACAAGAGCCCGTTCCCCATTTCCCGCACACCGCCTACAGTCCCTACAATACACACCTACAGCCCCGCAACCGAAACACTTCCTTTGCACAGAACAGTTTTGTGCCAAATGCCCATCCCTGTTACAATTGTAACACCTAACTACCTGTCTAAAAGGGTTCTCTGGGACTGGAGCAACAGCCGCAACTCGGTGTTGTCCGGACGAATTCGGTTGGTAACCACATTCCGGTTCCAACAAATGCCTACCTCTACTTGGTGGAGTAAAACTATCCACATTTACCTTAAGGGTATCTAGCCCTCTACCTAAGACAGCAAGTTCCTTAACCGTCTTTGGTTTGGAACTCGTTATCTGCACCTGATAAAAGGGGTCTACGTTTTTCCTCAATATCGATAACATTCTTCCCTCTGACAACGGTTCCGACAATCTTCGGAACAATGTCCTCATAGTTGCAAGATATGCGCCGAAAGTTTCATCCTTTCCCTGCGAACGCCGATTAATTTCTTCCAAAAGAAGATCATCGTAATTCGCAGGAAGGAGCTCCGCTTTGAGTTCCTTGACGAGTTCTTGCCAATCTCCTAAATCTTCCCTAACCGTCCTATACCACATAAGGGCCCTACCCGACAAAAGCTCCGAAGCGGATTTGAAAAGGTGGGAATCCGGAACATCGTTAGCCAGACGAAGTTCCTCCACTCTTTCCAGGAATGAATTCACTGATGCTCCATTAGAGTCACCAGTAAATTTCACCCCCCCACTTCCCTTCACGTTCGGTGCACTTCTGTTGAACGACCATCTGTTCAGCAAAAGTGTCACCCCTATCAACCCTATGTCCTAATGGGACCCTAATATTAACACCACTGACTGAAGGACTACTGCCAAAACGACTTGGTTCAGGCAATGACCCTCCAGCCAGTCCTAACGCAGACCGCACACTACTTGGGGTCTGACCAACTTGTATCTGAAGTTGGGTTTGCACTTTAACCGGAGTCTTTTCTTTCTCAACTTCCTCTTTCCTATCACTATTCTCACTATCACCGGTGAGATCTCCTAACAAACACAAAACCTTGTTACGAAGTGAGCTAATCGCATCTTCTTCGTCGTCTGCCTCACAAGGTGTCCTAGCTAACCTACCTATGCACCACTCAATCTTTGTTACAATCTTAATGTACTCCGAAGACTTTGGATTCTTCGGAGGTACCTTAAGAAGGCCCTTAATCTCCTCAATTTTCGCTTCTATAGCCTCCTTATCCTCATCATAGGTGAACGGGTACACCATGCTAACCTCCATCGAGTTTCTCTTAACGAGCAACCTCGATGACCTCAATGCTTTTCGCATCTCATCAACCGACCCTACTTTTAAGCCCCTGACCTTCATCTCATAGGCCAGTTCGTCCTGCGCTAGCCTCCCAATATTCATATTTAATAAAAAACCTAATTTAAAACAAGCACGAGAAAAAAAAATTATTTAAAATTAAAAAAAAAACAGTCAACCCAAATCGATTTATATGACAAGAACAACTATTCAATAACAACAAAAACTTTATATTTCAAACTCGCCCGATATTATATAAAAAAACTCTATTAAAATTTTCACCCAAAAAAAAATAATTCTCACGTTGGTGGCAACCGTAAATACCAACAATAAATTATAGCCCCGAATTATTATTTTCTTCTAAGAATAATTTATTATCTAATACCTATATATTATACTATCCTATCAGCTATCTCCAAAAAACTCAACTTAATAATTACTCAATTTTCAAATTAAACACTAAACAAAAATCTCACGCGAGAGAAAAGAAATAAGAAAAAAAAACTATCACCTGTTAAAAGAGGTACAAATTTATTTAAGTAAACTCGACACTGTGACCGTCTTTATGGATAGCTCGATCGAAAGTGAAACTCAAACGACAATCCACCACAGTACCGAGCTACTCTCAAATTGTTCTGCTTTTTTTCACTCAAAAAGGATCTCGCATCAGAGACGGTTTTCTCTCATTCTTCGTTATTATCTTTTCCTTTCGACCGAGAAGAACATTGAAACGCAATTCCAAATATGCCTTTGGCATTCCTATAGAAATTCGTTTTACAACTCGGCCATCCGACTTATCACTGTCCCAGTGATTACCACAGTTACAGTACCTTTAAATTTGTCCCATAGGACTATTCAATTTCCCAGGATCCTACGGTTACCAAGCACAGAGCTCATCCGAATCAGCCACAAGGAAATAACACTTACCGAGCACACAGCTCATTTGAAGACATAACGGATTTCCGAACACACAGTTCATCCGCTTACAAGCACATTTCAGATTTTCAAGCACATAGCTCATCCGAATCAGCCACAAGGAAATAACACTTACCGAGCACACAGCTCATTTGAAGACATAACGGATTTCCGAACACACAGTTCATCCGCTTACAAGCACATTTCAGATTTTCAAGCACATAGCTCATCCGAATCAGTCCACAAGGACATAACAACTTGCCAAGCACACAGCTCATTTGAAGACATAACGGATTTCCGAACACACAGTTCATCCGCTTACAAGCACATTTCAGATTTTCAAGCACATAGCTCATCCGAATCAGTCCACAAGGACATAACAACTTGCCGAGCACACAGCTCATTTGAAGACATAACGGATTTCCGAACACACAGTTCATCCGCTTACAAGCACATTTCAGATTTTCAAGCACATAGCTCATCCAAATTTGCCAATTTATACTCATCTTTTATTCAATTTTAAGATATGGTGGTTCAAGTTAAACGTCTTTTATTTTAGTTGATACATATACATACATACAGAAATCAATTGAATTGAATATCATGTTGATTCACATATATTCAACAGCCGTTTACCATAAGCTTTCTTGAATACATAAAGCTGCGTTTTGTTATAAAATCAAAATAAAAATTATTTTTAAATTCTTATTAAAAGCTATTATCTAACAGGGAAAAGCTAATAAAGAAAATTGATTCAATTCATTTAATTCATTTTTAAGTACTGAAATTGCTTTTAACCCAAACTATTTATGTTGAATAGGTACGGTTTCACTCTTCTGAATCTGAGGATTCACAAAATTCATGGACATCAAAACTGCTAAGGTCGCAGAAAGGCTTAATTTTTTCAGCGGTATAGACTGATTCCAGTTTTTTTTGGGTGATCTGCGTAGTGTCCGTATCTGTTACGATGTATCGATCATTTCCTAGTTTTTTTTTATGACGTAAGGACCCTTGTAACGAGTCAGAAGTTTTCTTGGTTCTCCAGTTGCAGCGTGCTCTGCTAGTAACAAAACAAGATCACCTTCCTGATAGCTCCTTGGTTTTCCATGGTTCTGGTTGAACCGTTGCGCTTGAGTTGTGCTCATATCGTCCATTCGTTGTTTAACTCGACGTCTCAACTCTGCAATCGGGATATCTTCGTCGCTGTCAGACTCATCGTTGTGGAGAGCAAGGCTCAACTGGTTACCAAGATGATTTTGAGGAGTGAACGAAAAAATTAGCTGCTGTGGAGTCCTATCCGTAATTCGATGACGCATCGTGTTTAAACTCCATTGAACCGCCGAGACGTGCTCTTCCCAGTCCTTGCCATTACGATCCTTAGTTAAACTCGACAACGAAGATGTCACTGTTCGGAAGTATCTTTCGATCTGCCCATTGGCGCGAGGCGTGCGTACCGCTGTCAATATATGTTTTATACCTTGTTCTTGACAAAATTCCTTGAATTGCTTGGAGGTAAAGGCTGTTCCTCTATCACTTATGATTTGATTTGGCAAACCGACGAATTGTGAGGTTTCAAGTAGGACTTTAATGACAGCCTTCGTTGTAGTATTTCTAACTGCGCGGAGTATGATAAACTTTGAAAAAGCATCTATTATACCCAAGACGTGTACATTTCCATTTTTCCCTTTTGGGAAGGGTCCCAGGTGGTCTATATGTATTGTGAAAAACGGTAATGCTCTTTTCTCAATTGGATGTATTTGATAACGCTTTTCGTCAGTCCCACGTCTATTGTAGAGGCAGTGAATGCAGGAGTTTAACGTCTTGGCGACTATTGTTCGCATTTTAGGAAACCAATACAATTTGCGTATTCGCTCCAATGTTTGTTCAAGACCACAGTGTCCAACATCATCATGCGCCGATTTGATTATTCGCCATCGAACGCCTCTTGGTACTACAAAACGTCGTCCCTCTTGAGTCTTTTTGTATAGGCGGTTGTTCCTAAGGATGTACTCTTTCTCTAGTTCCTTTCGTTTGCTGCATTCACTCGACGCCTCTTTTAGAATTTGGATCTTATCTTTCAGATCTTTATCTTGTGTCTGGAGTGTCGATATCCAGTCCTCTTCTTCCATTGTGATTGCTGCAATTTCGCACCCCGCAACATCTATTTCTGAAGCTTGTTCTACCGGATGTCGACTTAGAGCGTCAACGTGTTGTAATTGGGTTCCCGGACGATGAATTAGTTCGAAATCGTACTCCTGTATCTTAAGCCACCATCTGGCTATCCTAGGAATAAGATTAGTTTTGTTTTGGGTGGATTTAAGAGAGTTGCAGTCAGTGTAAATTTGAAAGTGTTTGCCGAGCAAGTAAAATCGAAATCTTTCGAGGCTTTCTACGACGGCTAACGTTTCCAGCTCGTAGCTGTGAAACTTGGATTCGGAATTACTTGTTGCTCGACTAAAGTATGCTACGGCTGTTCTGGTTTCATTTTCATTGATTTGCACTAGGACACCTGCAAGTCCTAAGGAACTGGCGTCCGTATGAAGTTGGTGCTGAAGTGTAGGGTTGTAGATGGTCAATATGGGTGCTTCGCAAAGTCGATCCTTTAGGGTGTCAAAGGCCGTTTGATGTTCTAGATTCCATCGAAATGTTGTATCCTTACGAAGTAAGTGGTTAAGTGGTCCCGCGATAGTGGCATAATTTTCAATGAAGCGACGGAAATACCCAGACAATCCCAGGAATTGCTTTACTTCTCTTGATGTTGTTGGCCTTGGAAAATTCTTCACTGCAAGTGATTTTACTTCGCCTGGTTGAACTCCGTTTTTAGTGACTTTATGTCCGAGGAAATTAATTTCTCTTTTAAAGAATTCGCATTTGTCAACATTCAAAGTTAAGTGGAGACTTCTCAAAATGTTTAATAGTTTTTGAAGGGTATTCATTAGTTCTTCCACAGTTTGGCCAAACAAAACCAAGTCATCCATATAAATTAAAACTTTTGATTTGCCCATTTTTTGCTTCACTATATGCATAAGTCGTAGAAACACTGCTGGTGCGTTTGTCAGTCCAAATGCCACTCTCTTAAACTGAAACTGCCCAAAATCTGTGATGAACGAAGTATATTGTCGACTCGTTTCATTTATGGGTATTTGATAATATCCACTCATTAAGTCAAGCACAATAAAAATTTCTCCATTGCACAACATATTTATGCCTTCTTCGACGTTCAAGGCAGGAGAAATTTCACGAACTGTATAGGCATTGATTTTTCTGTAATCTACACACATGCGGTAGCTACCATCTTTTTTTAAGACAAGGAGAACTGGACTGGAGTATTCGGAGATGGAAGGTTCGATGATGTTATTTCGCAAGAGGTCTTCTATTTGTTTGTCAAGAATTTCCCTAAGGTGATATGGTATTCGGTATGGTTTGCTTTTTATTGTAATCTCTTCTTTAAGTCGAATATTCATTTCAATTATATCAGTTTTTCCCAATTCGCTAAGATTACTGGCGAAGCACTCCTTGTACTCAATTAATAACTGAATAAGCGCTTCTTTTTCTGTTTTTGAAACCGATTCATCAACCTTAATGTTTTCTTCTTTAAATTTTCTCGACACCTTGCTTCCTCCCCCATCCCCTAGATCTAGCTATTGCGAACCATCTTCTATCTTTGATATAAAAAGCTTCCCCCCCTTTCTGAGTAAGCTAACCGAAGGAGAATCCAGGAAATTTCTGCCCAATATCATATCTTGATCTTGTTGGTCGTCGTTCACTACCATGATGCTTGTTTTGATATTAACGTCTTCTACTTTCACCCACTCCACGATTTTCCCTAATGGTACCACCTTAGCACCCCCATAACCGGTTAAAGAGTTAGTCGTCGATGTCATTTTAAAATTATTTTTGTTTACGATATTCATTTTTATAGTGGAACAGTCGCTCCCTAAATCTACGAAAGCACGCACCATTTGCTGTCCGACCATAATTGTCATCATAAGACTGTCATCTTTGACGGTTGACAATTTTGCGATACGTTGATTGCCATTGTTTGTCACCCGCCGTCTTTTGGGCTGACGGCATTCATTGGCGTAGTGTCCCTTACCCTGGCAGTTATAGCAAACCTTATTGGCCTTTTCTGTGTGTTTTTTTTTGCTACACTCTCTAGCCAGATGACCTTCGTTTTTACATAGGAAACAACGCTTAGGGAGGGTGCGTTTTCCTAACACCTGACTTTCGGAAGACGTTCCCGCCGATCGATTTGGTTTAACTACCTCCTGTATACGAGCTCTATTCTCTCTTTGTTGTTGAATCGAGAAATAGTTTTTAATTTTTAAGAGGAGTTCTTCGAAGCTCTGACACGATGACGCTGTCAGCATATTTATCAAGCTTTCGTTTCTGAAACCTGAAATTATATAGTTCATTGTCATCGTGTCCAACATTCGAGCCCGTTGGCAGAGGCCCATCACATCATAAAAATAGTTTTCTACGCTTTCGCCTTCGGTTTTGGTTCTTGCCATGATTTTTAATAATAGGGATGACTCGTCTTCTATTGTTGGGAACGCTTTGACAATGGCTGTTTTAAATTGGTCCCAATTCGCAATATCGTTTCTTTTTGTTTGAAACCAAATTTTCGCTGCTTCTTCCAGCCGCAATGACCCATAAAAAATTGTGGTTAAATCATCCCAATTAAACATTTGCTTGAAAGAATTAATAGCACTTACCCAAGCAGTTGCGCTTAACCCGTTTTGTATGGATGGGTTAAAAGATGGAAGAATTTTTTCGCATTCAGATGTACCGAATCGAAAAACAGACGTTGACGTCGGCGTCGACGTCAACGTGCTCCCATCCATACTTCCAACTTCTTCGTTGGTATTGCAGTCGGATGTCGAAACATTTGCATTCTTCCTTTTTCTCGACATACTTGTGTTTGTTTGTATCTGCACGAAGCAACTCGTCTTATTTGGAAAGAAAAACAAAAGGAAAACACTCAAAAACCCGTATAGCACTCACCAACACAAGTCAAATAAGCAAAGCAACACGTAACTACTACGTATTGGGTTGTGATATGTAAATAGTTGACGAAAGGGAAGTTCACTCAAAAACCCGGTATAGGATTTTAACGAAAGAGATCAACGCACACACAAGCAAAGCAGTCGACGATTCAATATTTGTTGTTGTTTTTTCTTTCCTTTAAAAGTGGACCTGAATAAACAAGATCACAACTTATTTCGCAATTTGAATTCACCGTTTCCTTCGCACACGCGCAGATACACAAATAGTCGACGAGGGACACGTGCCTATATAGAAATATATTCGAAAACGAACACACACAAGTAAAGCAGTCGACGATTTTATGTTTGTTGTTATTATTTTTTTTTAAGTGGACCTGAATAAAACAAGAACACAACTATGTCGCAATTCGAATTCACCGTTTCCTTCGCACACGCGCAGATACACAAATAGTCGACGAGGGACACGTGCCTATATAGAAATATATTCCAAAAACGAACACACACAAGTAAAGCAGTCGACGATTTTTTGTTTGTTGTTATTATTTTTTTTAAGTGGACCTGAATAAAACAAGAACACAACTATGTCGCAATTCGAATTCACCGTTTCCTTTGCACACGCGCAGATACACAAATAGTCGACGAGGGACACGTGCCTATATAGAAATATATTCGAAAACGAACACACACAAGTAAAGCAGTCGACGATTCTATGTTTGTTGTTTTTTTCAACGAATAACGGCACAGCACTTATGTTAAGAATGCAACGAGAACGATTGTACTAAAAGGTTAAATAGTTATTCCTTTTTCATTTGTTTAGACTAAACAAGTAACTATTGGGTTTAGATCCCACTTCTGATATTGTTAAAAGAGGTACAAATTTATTTAAGTAAACTCGACACTGTGACCGTCTTTATGGATAGCTCGATCGAAAGTGAAACTCAAACGACAATCCACCACAGTACCGAGCTACTCTCAAATTGTTCTGCTTTTTTTCACTCAAAAAGGATCTCGCATCAGAGACGGTTTTCTCTCATTCTTCGTTATTATCTTTTCTTTTCGACCGAGAAGAACATTGAAACGCAATTCCAAATATGCCTTTGGCATTCCTATAGAAATTCGTTTTACACACCTATCACTTAAATGCACTCAATTAAATTTGCACTCGAACACGAAAAAAAATGTCACTACCTATATAAATATCAAACGAGAGAAAACAATGTCTAACAAAAAAAACTCTAACTAAGGTATATGAACACACTAAAAAAAATTAATACAATGAAATTGGAAAAACAATGTAGACAACACAGAATTAAAAAAACGAGTTTACAAAATAAAAAAAAAAACAATATCACCAAAACTCCTTGCTATATCCCTTCACTGCTCTGGCTTTTCCTTCCACAAAACTTTGAAAAAAAACACCACTAGAGAAAAAAAAATGAATTAGAATTTTTTCCAATCAATCTTTTGATGAGGAAAAATAAAACACAAGTCAATATAATACAAAATTCTTCCACTTTGGGCCTCAAACGTTGGGCACCACTTTATTACACTTTTTCTTCGCGGCACGAACACGATAGGCGGAGGGGAATTTATTTAATTAAAATTATTATTCTAATCGATCTTTGAAAAACGCGATCAACTTAATTTCAGAAAGCAAAAAAAAAAAAGAAGTACTTGTACACCGATACCGACGGCGGCGCGCGACGCACGACACGAATTAATTATTTGTTTACTCAAACTACCACGAACGAAGGACACGAAAGAGAATGCGAAATAAAAAAAGTGTAATAACAGCTAGATCAAATTAGCTGTCACCACGGCTGCTCAGCTGGGGTGGGTTCGGTGGAAGAATTTTTGGGCTTCTTCTGATAAACTTTATTGATTTATCAAAATAGTTTATCAAAAGAACATGTAGGTATGCACAGTAGGGTGCAAAAAAAGTTAGGCGCCAGGAATTTTTTTTTTTTTAAACCGAATTAGAAAATTCCAAAACTAATTTTAGGATTTTAAGGACCGATATTTTAAATAAAAAGAAGGAAGTTAAATGAAGATAATTATTTTATTGTTTTGGGAAACCATGGGACAGAAGATCCCTGGACTAAAACCCAAAAGCCTTTTCAAATAAAAGGTTTGAACAAATAAATATTGCCGTTTGGCTCAAAGAAAAAATTTAATAAGCAATGGAAGCTAAATAAAACTAAAAGCAATTTAAAGACAAAAAAAGGAAAGTAAAATGGATTTTTAACAATTAAAGCGCGTCTCGAAAATTATAGGGAAAAACTCGTATGCACGTTGGATATAAATATATATTTTGGAATTTCAAATATATATTTATATTCACAATCTAACACAAACTACTTATCTTATCTTGGTAATAACTCCTTTCTCGTATCTCCTTTTTAACTCCTCACGTCTCGAATCCTTATTCTAGTCTCCTTATCCTTAATCCAAAAATGTTTAATATCAAAATTAAAACAAATGTCTCCTCCTCGATTTGTTTTTTTTTTTTTCAAAATTTATCGATCTCTTTTTCACAAAAATTAAGTTTTCGCTTTTAAGGCTCTCACAAGAGTGCCTTCCAAGCTTATTTGTATCAACAACTTTCTTCCCTCGTCCATTCTAATCATTCCCATACATACAACGCTACAACACAACCATTCGTTTCGAGATCATCGGTCACGGCTTTCTGGAAGCATGACGCTCTCCTAGAAAACAACCGTCGTAGGATCTAACGAAACATACTCATACGCACACAAACACGGTTTCAACAAGTTGTTGGATGTGTTTCCAAAACTTGCCAAAACATACTCTCACGCACACCAACACAGTTTCGACAAGTTATTGGATGTGTTTCCAAAACTTGTCGAAACATTATGGACGAGTTCAGACTATTTCCCAACTAAAACTATCTTCGAGAAAAATTGAGAAGAATTAAAATCGAGGAGAAGTCTCAAATAGGCTTTTTCCTACTACTCTACTACTATCGCGCGGGATTCGAAGCGTGAATTATTTAACAAACTATTTTTGGAGATACAGAGAGGAGCGTTACTTTAAAGCTATTTTCAAAATTCTCGAAAAATTAATCTAATCGCGTTAAAAACCCATTTTGTACATTAAACAAATTTACGTTATTTTAAGTTAATGTTAAAATTACGATGAAAAGATTTTAATAAAAAAATGTTAAGTTGTTGTTCGTCATTTTAAGTAAGTAAGAGCCCGCCTGACTCGTTACTTCTTGGGCTCATCCGCCGGCTCTCTTCACCTTTTATCACGTCGTACTCGAACACCTGCTTTTGTTGCTTTTGCAAAATAAGGCTAGGTACACCACTGGTTGATGAGACCGTGGTTGCCCTCAACTTCGCCAATATTTTGCAGCCACAACGAGAAAAAAGAAAAGGAGAAAAGAACGACCGAAGGGAAGTTTTTGTTGCGGTAAAATTTACCGTAACAATACCTGTCAAAACAAAGGCAGTATTTAACGCCTTGGAACGTGAAGTCAATTATCCAAAACCAGCGAAGGACTGGTGGCGAAACACAAACTCAGGTAATAAAACCTATAAGGGGTGTATGGTAACCGACAGGGCTTACCATAAGTGACGTCATAAACAGTGGACTGTTGGTACCAATATGGATGACCAAACAAATATATCCATACTAAGAGGAAAAATAGTACAATAACAATGACCAAATGGTAATCATGAAAGGAAGATACCTCAAGGTGAGTGTACCCAGTGGGTGGAATGAATTGTAAGCAATTCGAAAACGATTATAAGGTAGGATAAACAATTTTAATTGAACTTTTAACCTCAAAGTTCCTTAAAGTACCAGGAAATATGGTACGGATAAATCTTACATAGTAGAGAGACTATACAAGATCGACAAATGTTCAGGCCAAGTGGCGTCTCGTCAGGGTGTGCAAGGTGTGCATTGCACACCCTGATCTAACGAAAAAAATCCCTAATCGAATACTACCTTGTAATAATAATAACACACAAATATGCACAACTACGCAACACATAAACCTCACACAGCATATGCCATATTCATATTCATATTACATATTATTCCTTTTGAGTCTTCCTAGTTTTTCATTCAAAATTCCTTCACCGTTGAGAAACAAAGTAGCTAGTTAAAATTTAAAAAAAACTCGCACGAAATCTCGCTGTGCACGTATTCATGGCTACATCAAATAAATTCATCAAAGTCCAAACCATATAGGTACATTATGCATACATAGAAAAATTCCCCAGTATCCATCTCCATCCGCATCTTCAATCGTAACTCACACGACATACATGAGCTTTTTACTCAGATGCATTTGTAGTGAACACTGAACACGTGCGACGGCATTCTGTGCACGGCCTGTACTCTTATTTTCTTTTCTTTTGTATCTGTTCTGTTCTGTTTCCGTAAAGCGTCATAGGTCAAATATACAATGCATTACATGGACGCTCGTGCGAAAAGAAGCCGTGCACGACAGTCTGGGATGTTATTTTGTTTTCTGTCTGGTACAATACATCAACACCAAATTTTCTAGGAATAATGAATGAATGAATTTTGCTTTTCTTTTATAGGTATTATTTTTCAAGTGGTTTCAAGTTCGGGCGGTGCTTTTGCTTTTTATGCTAAACGTTTTTTGTTTTGTCTATAATTGATTTTGAAAAATTTAGATATTAATAACTTCAGAAAAATTAGTGAAAGTGAAGCCGAAGATCGTGTGAATAGTTTATTAGAAAAGCTGTTTAGTTCTCATACGTATGACGAAAAAAAAATAAAATGCACGACTGGGTCGCACGTACTTGCTCTGTTGGTGCAATAGTCCGATGAAAACAAACTTTTCGATCAATAAGAACAATTCATTTTTGAAAAAATTGGTAAAAACCAAAAAAATTTGGCTAAAACTGGAAAACTCGATATACGGGAGCTAACGTTAAGAAACCTTTAATATTTAAAATTAAGACGTTATCTTTTGGGTGTTTTAAATGATACAAATGTCCACTTATGGCCAAATTAATAATAGGTACTGTTAAAAGCAATTTCCGCTATTATCATGTATAGCCAAAAACTAAAAATGCAGTTTTGTTTGAAGTATTCTATGCATGTTACATACAAAGTTTCATAAAAATCGGGGGAGCCTTTTTTGAGTAAATTAGAAAAACTGAAAAAATTGGCCAAAATCTAGTGGCTCTTTGTATAGGAGCCACCATTTAAAAAAGAGAAAATGAAAAAAAATCAATGCCATCTGATAGGAAGCCGTAAGGAACTATACCAAACAAAGTTTGAGTGAATTCGATGCAACCTTTGACAACTTATGGCCATTTGAAAAAAAGCCGTTAAGAGCAGATCTCCGTTATTTGCATTTTTAGCCAAAAACTAAAAAGGCAGTTCTCTTAAAAACACTAAAAGAATATAACACACAAAGTTTAATCAAAATCGTTAGAGCCATTTTCGAGAAAATTAGAAAAAACCAAAAAAAGTTGGCTAAAACTCAACGGCTCGTTGTATGGAAGCCACCGTTTAGAAAGGCTTCATTGAAAAATTTACTAAAGCATCCTATAGAACACTATGAAAAACTATGTCAAACAAAGTTTGAGTTGATTCAATCAAGCCGTTGTGAACTTATGGCTATTTGAAAAAAAGCCGTTAAAACCTGATTTTCGTTACGACCATTTGAGCCAAAAACAAAAAACGCAGTTTTGTTATAAATGCTTAAAGTTAGCTAAATTTTAAATTTAATCAAAATCGTTAGAGCCGTTTTCGAGAAAATCCAAATTGAAAAAAACCGTTACTTGAAAGGTACCAGTTTGAGCCGGGCTAAAACAAAATAAAAAAAACCTCGACAACCGTTTTTCTTCAAACTGCTATATACCAAGTTTGAAGAAAATCCGTCAAGCCGTTTAGGCTGTAGCATGACGTGAAAAAGCGCACATCCGCACAGACGCACAGACAGACCGACGGACGGTATGGCGAAAACCACTTTTTTGGGCTTCTCTATCATCGTAATGTCATGTTTGATTAAAACCTCGATTTTTTTTTTCTGCACGAAACCAATACTTGCCCTATAGAGCAAGTAACAATCATTGACGCCGGTAGGCCTACACCAAATTTAGAAAACTTAAAATCGAATTACAAAAAAAATGGAAAGGAGTACACGCGTAATTTTAATTTCGATTTATATAAACATCACGATTGGTTGACGGGGTCGGTTAAGAGAAATAAACTATTTTGTTGGCCGTGTTTAGTTTTTCAAACTAATGAAAAAGAAAAAGTGTGGAGCACTATTGGTTATACTGATCTGAATCATTTGCACGAAAAGATCCCAAAGTATGAACTTTCCATTTCACACATAACAAATGCTCTTTCATTGAATACTTTTGGAAAAACAAGAATAGAGTATTTATTTGACCATCAAAAAAAGATTTCTGAACAATGTTTTAATGAAAATGTGTCAAAAAATAGAAGGGCTTTTGAAGTTTTGATTGATGCAACTATTTTTTTGGCTGTTCATGAGTTGCCATTCAGAGGTCACGACGAATCCAACCAATCCTTAAATAAAGGCAACTTTAAGGACTTATGTGAATATACAGCTAAGTACAATCAAGAATTTAAACAATTCTTGGAAACTTCCATAGTTTTCAAGGGAACTTCAGCAACTATTCAAAATGATTTAATTGAAGCAGTAAGTAATGTTTTGATAAAGGAGATTAAAAGAGAGGTACAGGAAACCGAGTTTGTCGCCGTGCAATTTGATGAAACTACAGACATCTCTCGAAAAGCACAGCTTTCGTCAATAGTTCGTTTTGTTAAAGAAAACGGAGAGTGCGAAGAACGTTTTTATAAATTTTTTGATATTAGTAATGACCAAAGTGCTAATGCAATTACAAAAGTTGTGTTACAAGTAATTGACGAACTTGATATATGTAGGTGCAAAACTTGTTACTCAAACCTATGATGGTGCACCTGTAATGTCTGGTCCAATCAATGGAGTACAGGCTCAGATAAAAAAAATATATAGCCATGCTCTATATATCCACTGCAATGCTCATGTGTTAAATTTAGTGCTGCCTAAATCAGTGCAAAGTGTCAAAGAAACAAAGCAGTTTTTTGCAACTTTAAGTAGTATAGCATCATTTTTTTCAACATCAGCGAAAAGAGATATTTTATTAAAAGAAACCCTGAACACAAAAATTCCATCAGTTTGTAATGTGAAGTGGTCCTTTAACTCGCGGTTGCTTTATTTAGTTGAAAAAGAAAGACTGAACTTAATTGCTGTGTTTGAATACATAATTGAAGATACAGTACAAAGTTGGGGAGAAAATACATCTGTTACTGCTCGCGGTTACTTACAGTTTTTAAGCGAGTTTAAAACTATTTTTTTTCTAAATTTATTTTCATCTATATTCGCACAAACTGACGTGTTATATAATTTGCTTCAACAGAAAGCCTTGGATATTGAAAAGTGTATTAAAGAAATTGCGAATTGTACCGAATTCATAAACAAAATCAGTGGAAATGAAGACTTCGAAATTAATTTTCAGAAAACTATCGATTTATTCGGAAGTTTGCCAGTCAAACGTTCTGAAAACAAGGACTATTTCAAGCAAATCCATAACAATATATTCGAAAAAGTTTTATCTGAAATAAATGCGCGCTACAAAGATTTGAGGAATATAAAGTTTGTGCAGTTATTAACCAGTGACAAATTTTCAGCCTACGATGCTAGATTTCCGAACGAACTCTTACTTTCCCTTAAGGAAATCTATTCAAATTTTACTAAAATTAATTATTTAAAGTTGGAAAATGAACTTAAAGTTCTATATCGCTCTGAATGCTACAAGCAAAAAAATGTATCCGAAATTGCAAACATTATTATATCTGCTAACTTAAAGCAAACATTTTCTGAATGTTTAAAACTAAGCCATTTGATCATGACAATTCCGTCAACAACAGCAACAACAGAAAGGAGCTTTTCAACTCTAAAAAGAATAAAAACTTCGAATAGAAGCACTATGGGGGAAAACCGGCTTTCTGCGTTGTCTTCTATTACAATAGAAAAAGAATTCCTAACATCTTTGCGGAGTTGCCAAAGTTTTGATTTGGTTGAGAAAGTAATCGAAGAATTTACCAAAAAAAATCGAAGAATCGATCTAGTTTATAAAAAAGTATAATTATATATGTTTTGTATTAAGTTTTTGTTGGAGTAAAATGTATTATAAGTTTTTGTAACGTTCGTAATGGAATCCTTTTATAATAAAAAAAGACATTTCTTTTTTCTTGTAATTCTGATTGAGAAAATAATAAATTGGGACTGTTTTCGGGCGATGGATTGCCAAAATTGCATTTTATTGATATTTATAAAAACTTAAAAAGTTCACGAATTGCACACCCATCTAAGTAATTCACGCGACGCCACTCCTATATTCGTATATTGCTTCAGAACTTAACCCTCCAACTTAAATTTAAACCGTTATGATACTTCGAAATAATACTATACAGAAGCCAAAAATCTTACGGCTGTAGAGCTGGTTAAGTATATAGCTTTCATACCACGCATACCCCCCATTTTGAACCGGTTGTGCAAAAACAAAAATATACTGAGATACCTACTTTATTCTAAAATCCACGCGTACGAAGTAGCGGGCAAAAGCTAGTATTTCATATAGTTCTGACATCGCGAACATGTTATCAACATGTACGCTATTAATTGTCTGTATTTTTGCTGTTGAAATTTTTTTCTGTTATGTTACACTGCATAGGGATGGGCTATGAAAATAAAATAAAATTTCTCAATGAGTGTGGACTGTGGATGTGGAGATGAGAGGAGAGTGTGTCAACAGTTTTGTAAAGAGAAAAATAGCATAAAGATAGGTAGGCAGGTATCTATTGTTAAGCGAACTTTGTAAATTTTGTTTTTCACTGTGGGACTGTGGGTATGAAGAAGGTAAACATCGACTTATTTTTGGAATAGTATATACGTATGGATATATACAGGGTGTCCCGAAACTCAACGTCAAGCGGGCACCGGGTGAAAGGGTAGGTTATGTCCGTACTGGGAAAAGTAACGAAAAAAATCCATCTCGATTTGTTTAGTAAAAATAGTAATATTTATAATATTAATAATATTTATACAAATTATAAAAATCGTTACACTAGACCACACTCTTAGGTACTGTGGTCACAAATTTTCATATTTTGCGGTGTTTATTTTTTTATGTAATCCTTATCAACTATGCTATTATTCCCAATTAAAAATCCAAAAATAAATATCGTAGTTTTCGTAAGAAAAATAAAATTTGACTGAGTCATGGTGAAATTTTTTTTTTAAACTTAACTTTGATACTTCATACTTTAAAAAAATGTACCGCACTACCCTCGGCAAGTTATTTAAAAAGTTGGCCCATTTTACCAAAATTTCAAAATGGTACAACACTTGCTAATTATTCACCTATAAAAAATATTATTAAAATTTAAACCGCTGTAGAGCATTATAAATTAGGACTAAAAAATTGGAAAATTCTACCCTTGTTAAGAAAAACACTGGCCAACACAACAACAAAAGATGCAACTTCCTGGCAATAGCTATCCATCAAATTCCTGAAAACAGAACAAACTAACGGATTGCAGCTGCATACAGATCATTCTAAAGTGAAAATCACAAAAAAGCAGCAGACTAAAAATTTCTGTTTACACGATCTGCTTTCAGTACAGAACGCTCTTACTTTTGTTCGCAATTTCTAATAATCGTTGGCTTTTTTATTAGCATAATCGTTTGCTTTTGTTTTCCCCTGGATTCGATTAGTGTTGTGTTAATTATTATCTAAAAATTGTGTTTTAATTATAATCTAGTAATAGAGAATAAAAACCTTACGTGAAATGCCGTATTCCTACACAGCTGAGGAATATGCAAACATGCACATTATTTACGGTGAATGCGGTTGTAATGCCTCTGCTGCCGCCAGATTGTATCGCGAAAGGTACCCAAATGTGGCGCGTCACCCAGACCACCGTGTGTTCATCTATGTACACATTTCATATTCCCAAGGACGATTGCCTAGTACTTGTATGGCCGGCGCCGCATACGGGAGACCTCGAGGACACAACGAAGACGTAGTTATGAGTGAAATTATAAATGATCCCAGCACTTCAGCACGTGCAATTGAAAAGTCAACTGGAATTCCGAAGAGCATTGCTCATAGAATCTTAAAAGAAAACAGCTACCACCCGTACAATGTACAACGAGTACAAAGTTTGTTACCTCGTGACTACGCTCCTAGAGTCAATTTTTGCAGAACAATGTTGGCCAAAAATAGTGAAGACCCGCAATTTCTCAACCATATTTTATGGACCGATGAATCGACATTTAAAAAAGACGGTTATTTGAATTTGCATAATTTACATGAGTGGCACAGAGAGAATCCACATTTTATGCGTGAAGACCGCTCTCAATATCAATTTAAAATAAATATTTGGACTGGAATTTTAAATGGACAAATAATTGGACAATATGAGCGCCAGAAAATCTAAATGGCGAAACCTACCTGCATTTTTTACAAAATAAACTGCCGAATTTGTTAGAAAATGTACCATTGAACATCTATCGAGACATTTGGTTTCAACAAGATGGTTGCCCAGCACATTATGCTCGTCTAGTACGGGATTACCTGAGTACTGAGTATCCCGATAAGTGGATTGGGCGCCTTAGATCAATTTTGTGGCCTCCTCGTTCTCCGGACCTAAACCCGCTCGATTTCTTTTACTGGGGCTGCATAAAAGAAAAAGTTTATGATAAACCAATTCTAAATAGAGACGAACTACGCCAAAAAATTCTTGAAGCAGGAGAAGATATTAATGCAAGGAGATTTGGACGTCTGATGAACAGATCTTTTCTGCGGCGATGCAGAGCCTGTATTCGTGCCGAGGGTAAAAAATTCGAACATTTGTTTTAGTGTAAAGTGGTTTAAGATAAAATAAATGTTTTAAATTTTTTTCATTTGTTTCATTAAGATATGAATAGATAAAGTTTTCAGTAATACATTAATAGGGAACAATACAATACTTTCCAATTTTTTAGTCCTAATTTATAATGCTCTACAGTGGTTTAAATTTTAATAATATTTTTTATAGGTGAATAATTAGCAAGTGTTGTACCATTTTGAAATTTTGCGCAGGCATTAGAAGGAGATATAATCTATGCCTTCTAAGAAATGGGGATCATATTGAAAATTTCTTATAATTTCAAGAAATTCAAGAAAAATTGTGGTTTAATCATCTTAAGCTCCTAGCAGGTAGAACCCTTCCCGGCAGGTCCCCAGGCATAATAAGAAAAAATTGCAGGTCAATTTTCAGACGTTATCAATGAACAAAATGATTAATTTAAGGAAAATCCAATACTTTTCTACTTTATTGAGTCCTCATAAAACTCCTATTACAGAACAAATATTAAAAGAAAGGTTAATGTTTCAAAAATTAATAAAACTAAAAGTCGAGATAGGTAAAAATAAAAACAAAGATTTTCTTAGAAAAAAGTGGTTCTGGTTTTTTTTTTTATTTCTCAAAAACGAAAAGTCATTTTTGCATCCGGTTTTCTGTTTTCGACTAAAAATTAACAATGGCATTGAATTTTTAAAACAAAATTGGTACTTAATTACATAAAATTTTGAAAAAAATTAGTTCAAAAATGATTTTTTTCTTTTTTTTTTTGAAAATTTTGAGTTTGAAAATTTATATTTTTTAAACAATTCGTTAAAACAATTTAACTTAAAAACAAAATGAAGGAAAAAGTTTTTGGCTTTCCAAAAAAGTATAACACGGTGTTGTAAACGAAGCCGTTGATTTTTAATATTTTTTTTTACAAAATGAGTCAATTTTTCAGAAAATTGCCCCTCCCGGCTAAACGGGGGGGAATAGACCCCCCTCTCATACGATTTTTTTCTTGTCTCAACTCAACCTACACGCTCAAGCTTTTTGGCACAACGCTGGTGAATCACCCTGTATATGTATATACATATGTATATCTGTCTTTAAATTCAAATTAGCTGTTTGTTATTTTTAATGAATATCATAATATCAATATTGGTGTGAACTACAAAAATAAATGAGAATTAAAAAAGAAGGTAGTAGTTACGAGGTAGTGACTATTTTAACGCTTGCCCAAGTCGCCCATTGGATTCAGCGCCCTGCGCACTTGCACCGCTTGCACGTATAGCTTGTCCGGCCCTGTCTTAGGGTTTTGAGTGCATAACGTTGCCATTATTGTTTTTTCTTCATCGCATAATGATATCGTAAATGTTTCGTATTCTATTTTGCAGAGAAATTTGGTTAAAAAAAATCCCTATCTAAAATACTATCTGTTTCGATAGGAAATTTTTCATCTACTAATTAAAATTCATGTAGATAGATAGTTTCACATAACTGGAGATTGAGATCGATGGTCCCCAAGGAATGTATTTCCTCATTGGTTATACCAGTAAGTTTGCAATTATCTTCTGGGTAATATTCTTCATTCTCTATCTTACTTGTTATTTTGAAGATAGATATGTCTGCACCCGTGTCTATTAAAAATGTCATATTTTTATTTTTCTGTTTTGCAACAATAAAATTTGGTTGTTATCCGATATTCCATATAGGTACTTTTAATTTTGGCTGTCTGGAATATTTGTGTATTCCAAGCCATCTTCGTTTCCCTCTTGTCGTTTATTATGTAATAATCGTATTTGCTGTCTCGTATTTCTGAATTGGTTTTGATGATGCCTTTGGTTATTGTTTCTTTGAGCATTTTGGGTTCGGTTATTGTTCCAGTTACTATGTTTGTTGAAGTTATTGTTGCGGATATAATTTTGATTTTGGATGTTCTTGTTGTATCGATTTTGATTCATGTTTCTTTGAAATCTGTTACGGTTGTTGCCTTCTGGATTAAAGTTTTTTGTTTTAGTACATAAGTGAGTTAGAAATTGTTTTTTCTAATTCTATTGCCAGGTTTGCGGCTTCTGGTAATTATTTAGGTTAAGATGCATAGTTTGTTTTATGTTGTCGTTAAGACCATTTTTGAAGATATTTAAACTATAAATGTCGTTCATTTTATTTATCAGTTTTTTCTTCATTTGTTGCATTTTTGCCAAATTCTTTTATCTGTAGATTATTTAATTCAGCTATAGTGTTGAGTAATTTATCTTCAAATGACGTCACTGAAAGATTTCTATGACTAAAATTCGATAAGGTGCTTTGAATTTGAGAAATGGTTGTAGTTCTCTTATATCTTTCTTCGAAAAAAGATTTAAGGGTTTCAAAATTATTAGGGTCTGTATTTCCTAGTGCTGTTTTTACATTAATTGCTAATTTTACGTGAAAAACGAATTCTATTAATCGCTGTGTGCATGTGGGTTTTATTCCCTTATTTATTATTTCGACTGTTTTTAAGAACCTATCTAATTCCTTATAATTACCTGTAAATAGAGAATAGAGTATGGCTTTATGTTAAATCAAAATCTGACATGTTGTTGGTTATTAGGTTTTGTCCTTTAGATAAGACGAAATTTAGCTGTTCTTCTAATAGTGCTTGTGTAGTAATGTAAATTGATTTGCATTCAAATTTTAATGCTTTATTTTCAATATCATCTTCGCTTTCTACTAAAACTTCAAATTCTCCTTTTAATTTGTCGATTGTTTCTATTTTAGTTTTTAGTGTCTCAGGTTTACAAGGCCTGTTTGAACTCTTCTTAAGGTTGGTTAAGATGGTTTCCATGTTTTTCTTAATATTTTCCATTTATAAAAGTACATACCTATATGAAAATTAACTTTAAACTTTTACTATTCAAAAAAAATTTAACAATTGTGTTTACTTTTTAATGATTATTATTTTTGAACTGAAATACATTTACTAAAATATTCTGTCTACAAAGTCAAAACTAAAATTATGTATTTATTTACTTACTAGCGGTACCCGGCGCGCGTTGCTACGCCCAAAAAAACACTTAGGTGTATTTAATGTGAAATTAAATTTATTTATACATATATTTTATCTCAATGCTAGCGGATAAGCAATATTTTTGGTCGTTTTGGTTGGTGTATAAATATACAAATTTTTTGGCATACACACAAAGTGCAGTTAATATGATTGTTAAACTGAACATGATAACATTGATTTAATTATGGCTTGAATATTTCGCTGCATTTGACAACAATTTGGGAAAATAAAATGTCATTTGTTGTGCGATTCAATTCCTTTTCCGATGTTCAGAAGTTGTTTGGAAAATGTTTGGATGAACGATTCTTGCACCAAATGGACACGCACGTTCGTTGAGAGTTTGATTTTTTCGACTCAGTTCCATAAATGTGATGCTTTTATTCAACGAAAGGAAAACATTTTTATAAAGAAGTTGAAAAAAAAACTTTGCCAAAAGCCCGCATTTTTCTGTCTTCCACCCGGGCATTCCGCTTAAAAATTTATGAAAAAACCAAAAAAGAATTTAAAAAAAAACTGAACCAAAATTGTTAAAAGCATGCATTTTTTTTTTCCTTCCACCCGATCGGCATGAAACCTTCTTAGGAACCATCCCTGGACTAAACTATATTTACCCCGAAAATTTTATAAAGATCCATTGGGTGGTTTAGGAGTCCATACGCAACATACATACATACATATAATATATGTATATATATATGGAAAGCCAAAAACTTCTTCTTTCATTTTGTTTTTAAATTAAATTGTTTTAACTAATAGTTTAAAAAATATAAATTTTCAAACTCAAAATTTTGAAAAAAAAATTTGAAAAAATAATTTAAAACTAATTTTTTTCAAAATTTTACGTAATTAAGTATAATTTTTGTTTTCATTGCCCCCATTAATCTTTAATCCAACACTGAAAACCGTATGGCTCTACGACTTTTTGTTGCCAAGGTATTCAAAAATAACCGAACCTACTTCTTCACAAAAACACGAAACAATTGGCTAAATGATCACTTGTGCCATCCCGTAAGGCTAGATTTTCTTGTTTTTGTGAAAAAGTAGGTTCGGTTATTTTTAAATACCTTGGCAACAAAAAGTTGTAGAGCCATACGGTTTTCAGTGTTGGATTAAAGATTAATGGAAGCATTGAATTCTGAGAACAAAAATTATACTTAAATACGTAAAATTTTGAAAAAAACTAGTTTTAAAATTGTTTTTTCAAATTTTTTTTCAAAGTTTTGAGTTTGAAAATTTATATTTTTTAAACTATTCGTTAAAACAATTCAATTTAAAAACAAAATGAAAGAAGAAGTTTTTGGCTTTCCAAAAAGGTATAACACGGTGTTATAAACGAAGCCGTTGATTTTAAAAATTTTTTTTTTACAAAATAAATCAATTTTTCAGAAAATTGACCCTCCCGGCTAAACGGGGGGGGGGGGGAATAGACCCCCCTCCCATACGATTTTTTTCTTGTCTTAACTCAACCTACACGCTCTAGCTTTTTGGCACAACGCTCGTGAATCACCCTGTATAGAAGAAGAAGATTTATTAAACATTTATTATGGTGTTATTTTGTTTATGTTTTTGTACGTAGCTCTTGAAATATTTATTTATTTTTTGAGCTATGTATGTATAATCGCTACTGCGATTATTGTTGCAATTGTAATTGACTCGGGAATTAGCGCTGTCATCGTTAGTTGGTCTTGATTGGTGTCGTTGTTATTTACCACTGTTGCTGTGCGTTTTCTTTGGGTTTTTCTTATTCCGCTCCTTTTTTAGACCTTTGAGAAAGTTGATTAGATTATTTTTTTTGTTTTTTATCTGTCGTTATTGTGATTATTCTATTGAGGTCTGCAATTTGCTGTCTGATTTTAACTTGTTTTCCACATCGTTTCCGGTTTCTTTTGCGTTGGTCGGTAGACTGTTGGGTTGAATTGTTTCTAATTTCTCTGATGTTTTCGCGTTGTTTTTTTTTGTCGCTTTTTATATTACTCGATTGTGATGGTCTTTGGTCCAGCTGTGATTGGGGTGGCCGTATAGGCTGGGGCGTCTTCGCTTCCGCCTTCTGGAATGTACTCAAGTATGTCTTTAATGCTTTTTGTTTCGAGGTACTTTTCAAATGTATTAAATATGTTTTGCAGGATAGCCATGTGGTGTATCTATATGGTCCTAGTTGATTGGTAATAGCGTACCAACCTAGTATATTGAGAGCGTACTTGGCTTTATCGTGTTAGGTGATTTCTCGCCGCCACTTAAAGAGAAGTAAAACAAAGGAAAACAAAAGTTTTCAGTGCATAAAACCAATCTGATTTTTGTTTCCATAATTCTATTTCTTAAATACTATTATCAAAACTGTTATACTTATATTCTATCTTACTTCTACATTTTCATAAATATTTCCAATCTTATTCTTAGCTTCTATTGGTTGTAACATAAAATAGGATCTTTTTCTGTTGAGTGGTATTCAGTGCAATCGAGTGCAATGATATTCAGAAAAATATACGTTATGCTATGACTAACCTAGCACACTCGATTGTACTTCACATATTTTTGTCACTCATTTCATTTTTAGATTAAGTGCAGTGGCGGTGCATTAATGGATACACTACAATAAAATACAGTTGTTTAGTGTTACTTATCATAGTCCGGGAGGCGACCGTAAGATTACCTATCTCATCCGGAGACAGAATTAAACTATAAAGGATGGATAGTGTACGTGGAAACATTGACTAAACCACTGGGCGGACAAACTTTTTCAGGGAACATTAGGCGGGAGGGGGTCACTTCCGGTACCGTTTTTTGAGGCGCACCTATCCAATCGGGGCATAGAAAAAGCTTATTGCTAGTAGGAAGGATATTGTCTGTAGATTCCTAAACAATTGGGCGGGCAAAAAAAATCAGGGAACAAATGCTTGTCCGACCACCTCAAATAACGGTATTTTTGACGAGAACCTATCTCATCGGGAAAATGGGTAAGATGGGTATCAAATGAAAGGCACAACTGTCCTCTCCACGAATCCACTGGGCGGACAAAGTTTTATAGGGAATAACACGCTGTCCGCCCACTTTAAAAAAAAAAAAAAAAAAAAAATGAACTTCTATTGTCGAGTCAAAAATATATTTTTTCTTATAGCAAACATAATGAAACTAGTACAGAAAGACAGATTTCTCTACTGTCTATAATACACAGGAGTTTTTGACTCACGACCAGTTTCTAAAACGCATTTTTTTTAATCATTTATGATATTTTTGAAGCTTAAAGCATTTTTTTTTTGGCATAAAATCTATAATTTTTTTAAGAAGTGTATATGTATATGTATATTCTGAAAAGGAATGTTAAAGAACTCAAAATTAATAAATATAAAATAAGAAAAATTTAAGATACTCACCAAACTATCAAACTTATGGTAGTTTTTAATGCAATTGAAACACAGAGATTTTCGTTCATAATTTGCTTTTTTAAACAATGCAAATAAGAAAAATTATTGTTTCTTATACAAAACAATTATGTTTCAAAATAAAAAATTGTGTACGGTGTTTGAAACCAGTAAGGTACCTTAAGTGTCATTGGTGTCCAACTGAATATTACCGTTAACGTCAATCTCATCAGCCAAAAAAAATTATTGATCTCTATCATTGATGTCTACCTGAAGAGATTTAAAGGAAAGATACATAGGTTTGACTAGACATCAGGCTTAGACTATAACATTGACATTGAATGAAAAAAGGCGCGAACATTTGTGATTTTACTAAGCTTTAAGAAAACTCAACTTCTGTGTTGAAAACTATGGCTTTTATCATTGCTGTTATCTTTTATATTTCTCAAAAATAAGTGTGTACTTACTGTTGGTTCAATATTTAATGTTTTGCACTTTTCAGTCGTTGATTCAAGCGATTTACTTATGTAATTTTTTTTAACATGTAGTTTCTTATAACACATTGCATGGTAACCAAGACTTTCTTTGGATTCAGAAGATAATTTAATGTTCCCATACTTGAAATTTTTACTTTTCCGAATACCAATCATATTAACCACATGATTAAAAGTGGCTTCTGTGAAGTCCATCACTTTTTTTGATTCATCATGAACCTCACACACAAAACACTTTTTCATTTTGAAAATATTTATTCAAATAGTTTAAGCAAAAAAACCACAATCACAATCAACTACTTTACTTTAACAAATTACTTTAATTATTTTTTTTAATAAGGTATGTATTATGACAGAGTAAGATCAGGTAGACATCAATGATAGAGATCAATAATTTTTTTTGGCTGATGAGATTGACGTTAACGGTAATATTCAGTTGGACACCAATGACACTTAAGGTACCTTACTGGTTTCAAACACCGTACACAATTTTTTATTTTGAAACATAATTGTTTTGTATAAGAAACAATAATTTTTCTTATTTGCATTGTTTAAAAAAGCAAATTATGAACGAAAATCTCTGTGTTTCAATTGCATTAAAAACTACCATAAGTTTGATAGTTTGGTGAGTATCTTAAATTTTTCTTATTTTATATTTATTAATTTTGAGTTCTTTAACATTCCTTTTCAGAATATACATATACATATACACTTCTTAAAAAAATTATAGATTTTATGCCAAAAAAAAAATGCTTTAAGCTTCAAAAATATCATAAATGATTAAAAAAAATGCGTTTTAGAAACTGGTCGTGAGTCAAAAACTCCTGTGTATTATAGACAGTAGAGAAATCTGTCTTTCTGTACTAGTTTCATTATGTTTGCTATAAGAAAAAATATATTTTTGACTCGACAATAGAAGTTCATTTTTTTTTTTTTTTTTTTTAAAGTGGGCGGACAGCGTGTTATTCCCTATAAGACTTTGTCCGCCCAGTGGATTCGTGGAGAGGACAGTTGTGCCTTTCATTTGATACCCATCTTACCCATTTTCCCGATGAGATAGGTTCTCGTCAAAAATACCGTTATTTGAGGTGGTCGGACAAGCATTTGTTCCCTGATTTTTTTTGCCCGCCCAATTGTTTAGGAATCTACAGACAATATCCTTCCTACTAGCAATAAGCTTTTTCTATGCCCCGATTGGATAGGTGCGCCTCAAAAAACGGTACCGGAAGTGACCCCCTCCCGCCTAATGTTCCCTGAAAAAGTTTGTCCGCCCAGTGGTTTAGTCAATGTTTCCACGTACACTATCCATCCTTTATAGTTTAATTCTGTCTCCGGATGAGATAGGTAATCTTACGGTCGCCTCCCTTACTATCCTACCTCTTTCTGGAATATTTAGAATTTGTTTCTTGACTATTTAGAATGTACAGTTTCTGGACTTTTTAGAATTCCCTTGCGATCGGACGTATCAATACACGACATTTTGGTGCCCCTGTGGGGTTTGTGAACAATCAAGTGTATGTGTCATTATGGACATTACAGTCCAGCGCTATTTTTCGTGTTTTGTGTTGCGTTTTCCGCTCTTGGAGCCCTATTTGTTGCTCTGAGCATGCTATTAAACTTTGTATAGTGAACAATGACATTTCAAATGGCTGATATAAATCACAGATCCCCGGCTAACACCGCTATAAAGCGGTTGCATAACTCACCACGGTCAAATTGGTGGACTGGGAAGAAGCCCAGAAAGTGCAGGAGCAGCGTGCGCTCCTAGGACATTTTGAGCGTTTCATAGATGCTAATAACAATCTGATGAAGGAAGTGTCATCAGAGGGACCGAAAGCGAACGGTGAACTAATGGAAGCGGTGGAGAGCCAATACAACGCGGCTCAAATCGCTTTGGCCAGGCGCTTACGACAGGGACGTGCGAATGGCGCAGACCCAGAACCAGTGACTCCCACGTTAACGAATTAGCCGGAAGGATCAGCACCGATGAGACCGCGGAGCCTAAGCACACCAATTGCACCTGTGGTAAGCCAACCAAGACCCCAGAGCACCGTCTCTTCACGCGTGGAACTGAAATTGGAACCAATCCAAATACCGAGCTTCGATGTGAAGCTGCAAGACTGGATTGCATTCTAGGAAGTTTTCAAAAATCTGGTACACAATAATGCTGATCTGCGAGACTACTGCCAGATCCAGGAGCTAAGGAGTGCAGTTCTGCCAGTCCACGTCAGATTTATAGGAAGCTGCTACGATGGATTCTATGAGAAATTGTGGAGTTGTTTGACAACCCCCGATAACTAGCCGAGCCGCATATTTCTCTGCTCTTGAATCTTCGGTCAGAGGCGGACCAGGCCTCCAAGGCGTTATAACGGATCGTGGATGCCGTACAAGAGTGGGTGAGGCCATTGCGTGTAATGAAATTACCTGTTGCCTCTAGGGATGCGGTGAGTCGTGAGAGTACCAATCATCGTATCGACTCTCCCAAAAGTGACTGAACAAAGATGGTGACTTTTCAGTCCGTCAAAGGAAATCCCGTTTCTGCCCAGCTTACTCCAATACTTGACGCAGAGGGCTCACAGTTTAGAATCCCAGATTCAATTACACTCAATTACCAATCGCATCATGCTTAAGCGATCACCCAATCTCATGTGTTGGCCGCAGACGACAACAAGTGTCTCTGCTGCCAGGGATCACATAGCATTAGCCAATGCAAGAAGTTCGGATCCATGGAATATTACGAGCGCCTTAACCTGGCATGAACTAACGACGCCTGCTTCAAATGCCTGAAGCAAGGGCGTAGTGCTCTTCAGTGCTTGTCATCTGTCTTTTGTCGCCATTGTGGACGACGACATCATATGCTACTTTGCCGACACCAAGAACATCGTCTACAAGCTCAGAGAAGGCCTTCCGAAGCCAAGCAGCCAGCAGCAGGACCATCGAACTGGGCCTTCTATCAGGAAAGGAAACATGGACCTCCAGATGCCTTTGAGGCTGAGCAGTGACTCGGCCATATCAGCGCTACCGCACTGCTAGCCACAGCCTTATTCTACGCAGTCGGAGCATTCTCGGGCCAGCAGCTCGTTTGAGCTCTCTAGGATCCTGGGTCGCACGTAAGTTTTATAACCAATGATTTGGCAACCAAGCTCCATCTTTCTAGAACACGAATGGAAGTCGCCGTACATGGCATAGATGCTGCCAAGCTATCAGTGGCTCAAGGCCAGGTGACGCTGTCACTTCGGTCCATCCGATCCCCATTCACGATAACCGTCAAGGTTAAGGAAAAACACGAAATTCAAGTGGGATAAAAACTGTCAAATAGCCTTTGATACTTTAAAAAATAAACTTATTGAATCTCCAATACTACAGTATTTAAATTCCAGAGAACCGTTTATTTTAACAACTGACACATCAAATAACGCACTACAGAAAATTCACTCCCAAGGCAAAAATGGTAAAGACCTTCCCATATTATACGCAAGTAAATCATTGAAAAAACATGACCTAAACAAACACGTTATAGAAAAAGAACTACTCACAATCCATTGGGGTATCCAATTCATCCGATCATATCTATACAGACGAAAATTTACTGTTGACCTCAGACCTTTAGTACGTCTAGATAGATAGACAGATAATTCTTTATTTTTGTTTAAAATTATTACAATTGCATTTGTTTTCTTTAGAATAAGGACATGGCAATTTTGCCATGTTGAGTTAACATTTCATTTTAAATTATAATAAAAAGAAAGTAAAAAATAAAAGAAAATTATTAAATACGTTAAGATATTATTTAATTCAAATAAATACATTCATAACAATATTTTGAGTGTAAATTACAGAATCATTTTGGGTTGAGTATAATTTATGTAATGATATCAATTTTAAAATGATTTGAAACACAAAAAGTTTTCCAAGAAGCAATATAATGTATATAATGTTATCAATTTTATAATGATTTGAAACACAAAAAAAGTTTTCCAATTTTAACATGATTTGAAACATAAAAGTTTTCAATTTAAACATGATTTTAAACAAATTTTTAAACTGCAAAGACTGAACAAAATTCATATTTCATAAGTTTAGAAACTATTACAGTAGTTAATCGCATGTTCGCAATACTTATAAAGAATTGGCCAACCTAGTGTTCCGTTCAATACTTCGAATAGTCGAGCTAAAGAGAGGTAACTTTCCTGGAAATATAATCGACGAATTTCTTGAAGCATTGGACAAATTGCAATGCAGTGGTAAACATCTTCAATTTCCCTTCTGTTACACAAATTGCATAGCTGAATTAGATCAGATCGATGTGGCATAAAAATGGTACCTATAGCTTCAGACGATAATTCGGTATAAAAGTAAGAAGCTTCTGTTGTCAATCTGTGGTTTAGGTTCCGGTAGATAGTTCGCGATGTTGATGTAGATGCTCTCAATAAATGCTGGGTATACATACTTTCGTCTACTTTTGCAATTACATCTGCAAATATTTGCTGCCATTCTTCCAAATTAGATTCTTGCAGAGATAGATTTACTCCAAGGGCTAATGCTAGTTGTTTCCATTCTTTGAATGGAGAGAGGTCGTTTGCAGAAGTCTTACCAATATTTTCCTGTGCAGCTTATCTTCACTTCTTCTCATTACTTTAATAATGTAATCTGAGTTGGTTTTAAGGCTTTGCGTGTAAATCGGGGTTATCCTAGACTCAACGTAAATGGCATAGTTTGGTGAAGAATTTGGCAGCCTCAACAAGCGCTTGAAGAAGTACCTCTTGATTGCTTCGAATGCTTCAAAATAAATGTGACCAAAAACCTGGACACCCTAAACTAAACATGTGTTAACAGTAGGATTGAAAACACGATATTTAGACACAAGGTCAATGTTTTGGTTCCCAAAAAATTTTGGCCACATAAGGCTTGAAGCAAACTTAGCCTCAATACTTTTTTCCTTTGAATGCTTTGTGAAGTTAAAGTTATGAGTTATCAAAACGCCAAGGTATTTAAATTCTTCAACAACCTCAATATGTTCGTTATTAAATTGCCAATTTTCTTCTGGCTGCCTTCTTCTTTGCCGTTGTTCAAAAATCATTATTTTAGTCATGCTGATATTAACCTGCAAGCCCCAAATCTTACAAAACGTGTTTTACTTGTTGATTTGCAGTTGTAAGGTGAAAGGATTATCGGCCAACAATACTAGATCGTCAGCGTAGAGTAAGACTTTTATTAGCGTATTTGCATATAGTAATCCTCCGGGTAGTATATCACACAAGTCATCTACGAGTATATACAGTGCAAATAGTATTGGGCTTAATATGCATCCCTGAGGAAAACCGGCAGTAGTAGAAAACCAGCTTGAAAAATTTGAACCATCAAAAACGCTTGCAGTTGATGAAAAGAGAAAGTTGAAATACATCGTCAAAAACTTTCGAGAATGACAGTTTGTAAATCAAAGCTTGTCTATTGACTTTGTCAAAAGCCGCTTTAAAAACCACGAAGCAAGCGTATAGTCTTCTTTTGCTTTTCATAGTTTTTTTTGCAATACTATACAAAGCAAAAATATGGTCCCTCGTTGAAAATCCTGCCCTAAATCCTGCTTGAAAAATGCTTAACAGATTATCATCCTCAATCCATTTGGTAAGTCTCTCGTAGAGGATTGTAGCCAAAATCTTTCTTTACGAGTTAAGAATAGAAATTCCCCTATAGTTTTCTGATAGTCTTGCGTCCCCTTGAAAAGATCAAAAATAACTGCTTTGTTAAAACTATTTGGAACATATGCATCATCGTATAGCCTGTTGAAGTAAAGTAGAAGCTGGTTCTTGAATCGCTCAGTGCTGTTTTTGAAAAATTTGACTGGAATGCCATCTATCCCTGGTGCTTCATTATTTTTCATTTTCTGCAAGGTTGAGTTTAATTCAAACAGAGATATTGGGTCATCCAGAGTTTCCACAGTATTATCTGGCATTGCGTATGAAAACCTGTAATGACTCTCGTCCGCCGACAAAAGGGTTTTAAAATGAGCCGCAAGTGTCTCAGCTTCGAGAGTGTTTGACATATTATTGCCACGCATACCCAGTTCCTTCACATTACTCCAGAAGGTTTTAGAGTTCGTGCAGCTTGTTAACTTTTTTGCGATATTATTGAGATATTAAATTTTTTTTGTGCACATAGTTTTTTGTATTCCTTGTTTACATGCAAATACATATTTTTAAAAATCTGAGCGTTAGTAGATCGGAAAAGTTTCAAATACACGAATGAGAGCTTTCGAAGTCCTTTGCAGTCATTATCAAACCATTTATTCTGGGGTGTAAAAGAGCAATTACTGTTATGGTGAGCAAACTGTGCTGAAGCTTTTATGATCCTTGCTATATGTTCATCATAAAATTCGACGGAACTTGATGAGAGAGGAGGGAGCGAGCTGCAGTTACGGTTAAGGAGTGATCTGTAGAGAGGAGCACTGTTATCTGACCACTTAAGTTTGAAAAAATTGTTTGAGTTTCTCTGCGATAGATCGTCAGTTATAAAAACCGCCTTAGCTACTAATGGCAAATGAGATGAAAAATTTGCTAAGTCAAAACTGAAATCAGCAAGAGTACTAAACCATTCGCCCGATATTGCACCAATATCTATTACAGAATGTCCCTGACCGCTAATGAGCGCTGGATCTAGGATTTGTTCAAGGGAGGGGGGGAGGTGGCAAAAGTTGAATTTGGCGCCCCCCCCCAGGAATTTTTTTTCTTTTTTAAGTTTACGTACAAAACTTGAACTCGTATCGTTAACCTGTTTTTATCTTTATGCTCTAATGCTTGATGCTGTTGACAATAGCTTATGTACGATACATGTCATAAAAATCTGTGTGGCCCAACCTAAGAAAATAAGGTATTGCTAAGGGTTCTCATGTTACTGATTACTCAAAATGCAATTTTGGCGTATGTGCAAAATAAAACCTTTGGAGTATGTGCCATAATCCAGATTGATTTGATAATTTTTCTGTTTCAATAAGATAAAGTTAAAAGGCTGTAAGCTGTATGCTTATTTGTGATTCTGTCCGATATTTTGATTGCACATTCAACTTTTACTCACCGATATACAAAATCATAACTAATCCATAGAACAGCTTTAGTGAAATAGCTCAGTAGTACACAACAAAAATTCTTTTTCATTTTTACTTGCTCTATAGGGAAAGTATTGGTTTCGTGCAGAAAAAAAAATCGAGATTTTAATCAAACATGACATTACGATGATAGAGAAGCCCAAAAAAGTGGTTTTCGCTATACCGTCCGTCGGTCTGTCTGTGCGGTTGTGTTGATGTGTGCTTTTTCACGTCATGCTGCAGCCTAAACGGCTTGACAGATTTTGTTCAAACTTGGTATATTATAGCAGTTTGAAGAAAAATAGTTGTCGAGGTTTTTTTTTGTTCTGTTTTAGCCCGGCTCAAACTGGTACCTTTCATGTAACGGTTTTTTTCATTTTGAATTTGCTCGAAAACGGCTCTTAAGATTTTGATTAAACTCAGAATTTAACTTACTTAAGATATTTCTAACAAACTAGCGTTTTTCGTTTTTGGCTTAAATGGTCGTAACGAAAATCAGGTTTAAACGGCATTTTTAAATGGCCATAAGTTCATCATACTATTGCACTCACAGAGCAAGTACGTGCGACCCAGTCGTGCATTTTATTTATTTCAAACATTTAACTATTATCTTTTGATAACAAAAATTAGACCACTTTTGAAAAACTCGTACATTAGAAATTTTATAGTTCATTAGCTATTCCGACAGACGTTGTGCTGCCTAACGAGCATCAGATAGCGCGATGACACAAACCATTATAGATACAAAAATGTTGAACATTGAGGGATAAGTTTGACTTCTTAATTATATTTATACCGTCCATTTAATTTGTCTAAGATATTATAACATGGATGATTTTTTTAAAATTAAATAAACTCAGAAAAGTACGTATACGCCCGAGTGTACAATACTGTTTTAGTGTTGTTTTAAGGTTGAGAAATGGGCAATTGCAACAAATTTTTCTTTTAAGTTCAATCCGTTCGCTAGTTAACTTTTTTCCTACTAAATCAACAGCAGTTTTAAATCAAATCATAACACAAGATAATTTGCATTTGAAAATATTTCAGTTTGGTTTTTCTGATCGCTATAACTTGGCCCCTAAGTTTTATATCCCTTTTTTGCTTTTAGCCAATTTCACCCTATTAACAGCTTAGTCTTGCCAAAGATTTTTATCACCAATTCCACGCGCAAATTACAATCTTTCAATCTTTGTGGTTTCTGAGTTAAGTCTTAGTAAACAAACAAATAATATAGAAGATTTTCAAGGACTCGGCGCGTCGAACATTTCGTCACCGTGTGGCTAAACTACATGATCAACTTTAACCAAACCTTCCAAAAAAACTGATGGAACAATACCAAATTTTTTTTAGATGTTTTTTAATCCATCAACATCGTAGCCATCCTTCGATAAAATTTGACTTTTTTGTAGCTTGACAGACGGGGGACAAACTATATTTTGACGTTAATATAGCATTTAGTTTTAACTGACTCCCGAAAGCACTAGAATCGCACTTTTCATAAACGAAACATAAAAACTTGAAATTTTCTGAATCCTTTGACATCGTTTGTTATTAAATTCTTATTTTTTTTAATAACACTCTTATTTCAGAACATCAAAAAAAAAATAACTTTTATAGATCCAGTTGCTGAAACGAGTCAAAAATATCAATCATCAACTCAAACTGAAATGATTTATCCATTATTCAATGCTTTAATAGCATTTAGTAAGTAATGCAGAAATAAATTATGATTTTAAGAAAGCTTCCTCATATTTGAAACTTGTTTCAGCAAATAAGATTTTGGAAATGGAATCTTACTTGTAAAGTATATACTTGAAGACCTTTTTTTTTAACTCTCGTTTCTTTCTTCATCTTCTGAAGGGCAACGAACTTGTTTATCATTTTCAAAAGTTGAAGACCTTTTTTTTTTTACTCTCTTTTCTCTCTTCATCTTCCAATTTTGCGCCCCCATGAGAGGCGACGAAAGTGGTTCATTACATATTTCTTTCATATTTGGAACAAGAAATAAATAAATATTGCATTACTTTGGCGCCCTGTTCAAATGTTGAATACCTTTTTTTTTTTTGCTCTCCTATATTTCTTCGATTTGGCGCCCCCAAGGCCAGTCGCCCGGGGCAAGTGCCCCTTTTTGCCACCCCTAGATCCGGCGCTGCCGCTAATAAAAGTAAACTCTCCAGAAGCGTCACTTTCAGAAGCACTATTTAGCACGAAAAGTCCAAAATCCTCAAAAAATTCTGTTAAATTCCTGCCATTACGATTAAATTGATCATTTTTCGAGTTTCTGATGTCTTTGAGAACTACTTGCGATATGAAGTTGTGTACAGAAGGATTTTGATGACCGCCAATTCTTGCATTGAGATCTCCAATAATCATGACGTTTTCCAAGGATATATACAAAGTCAACTAAATTGTTGAAGTCATTTTGCCAATTATTGCATTAATCTGCAACGTTTTCGTTTTCGTCCATACGCTCCACATGACCCAGCTATCTAAGCCGCTGAATTTTCAGCTTCTTAGCCAAGTCAATGTCGCTGTATAGCCCGTACAGTTCGTCATTGAATCTTCTCCTCCATACTCCATTGATACATACAGGCCCGAATATCACCCGAAGAATCTTTCTCTCAAAGCACCCCAGCCTGTTTCCATCCGATTGTGTCAGTGTCCACGCTTCTGACCCATACAGCAGGACTGGGATGATAAGGGTCTTGTATAGTGTCTCCTTGGTCCTTTGAGAGAGGGCTTTACTACTAAGATGCCTTCTTAGTCCGAAGAAACAGCGATTGGCAAGAGTGATTCTTCGACTGATCTCTTCACTGATATTGTTCTGAGAGGTTATAGTGGAACCCGAATAGACAAAGTCCTTGACAACCTCAAAGTTATATCTGTCCATTGTGACGTTTTGTCCGAGCCTACGGTGATGATCTACTTCACCCGAGGACAGCATATAATTTGTTTTATCTTCATTTACAGCCAGACCCATTCGAGCCACTTCCACTTCAATACTTGCGAATGATCCACTGACAGCGCGCTTCGTTCTTCCAATAATGTCAATATCATCAGCATAGCCAAGTAATTGAACGGATCTAAAAAAAATCTTACCGCTGGTGTTGACATGCGAGTTGCGTACGATTGCCTCAAGAATGATGTTGAAGAGGTTACATGACAGCGCGTTACCCTGTCGTAAGCCTTTCTCGACATTAAATGAGTCGGTGGTGTTCTTACCAACCTTGACGGAGCAGCGAGAGTTCTCCATAGTCATCCTGCACAATCGAACGAGTTTGGCAGGGATGCCAAGAAGCGACATGGCTCTGTATAGCTCGTTCCTGCTTACGCTGTCATAGGCGACTTTAAAATCGGTAAAGAGGTGGTGAGTATCGATCTGGAATTCTTGGGTCTTTTCCAAAATCTGCCAAAGTGTGAACGCAATAGAGTTACGAGGTCGAAAACCGATACGTATGCTCATAATGAACCCCTCTAACGATCAAAGGAAAAAAAAACCCCTATCTAATTTTTTCCATTTAAAAGTACAATTCGACTGGGCTATAAGTTCTAAGTTTAACGAAAGTGGAAGTGTAAACAATAAAGTTGGTAGAGGCAGAAAAAGGGTTACATCAAAAAGGGAATATGCTAAAATCGTTCGCTCCTTTAAAAGTAACCCACGTGAAAGTGTTAAAAGTGTACTCATGGACATAAACAAAGATCGTTAAAACAAAATTATTAGTGAGACAACATAACTAAGAAGATTAAAAGAAAACGAAATAAATGCCTACGTTATCCAGAAAAAGCCTCATATAATACCCAAAGACAAGTTAGTAAGGCTACGATTTGCAAGGGAACAAATCAACAAACCACCAGAGTTTTGGTGGAGCATCCTTTGGACTGATGAAACTGCTTGTTCCTTGGACGGTACCTATGGGAGTAAGTTTTACTATTCCAACCCTAAAATGAAGGTCAAATAACCCGTCACTTAACCTAGTTCGAGGTATATCGGGATCGAATTTATCCTTTAACAGGGCAATGCGCCGATACACACAGCCTGGAACATTAAAAAAGTATTTGGCAGAAGTGGGTCAAGAAGTTTTAAAATGACCCCCACAAAGTCCTGACCTCAATGTGATCGAAAGTCTTTGGCACATAGTGAAATCAAAAATTCCTGAAAACATTGGCAGGACTGCTGATCAAACTTGCAATGACTTTGTAACGGCTTGGAGTACCATTCCACGAAAGCAAGTGCTTAATAGATTCAATGCCCAGACGCCTTGCGGAAGTTATTGCGGCAAAAGGAGAGAAAACAACCTATTAGGTAATGTAACTTTAAATAACCGTTAACTTAAAACTTAAAAATATTTTTCTTGTTCGCTTCCAGATGTAGTGAAAACGGAAAAACTGGGTTTGTGTAAATAATTTTGCCTATTTTCGGTGGTGTGTAAATAATTGTGCCACTTAGTTTAGTATGATTTTTACAGTTACTTGTTGGAATTGAATTTTTTTTTTTTCTAATTTACCCTTTGAATAAAACTGCAATCATTAAAAATAAGCAAAGTTTAAAAACAAATTGTTCTTATTTCAAAAGTTTTTCAGCTTTATAGGTTGGGTTAGGTGCGAACAATGCAATGTGTAAATTATTTCGACAGTGACTGTATATATATACACATATATATATAGTCATAGTAAAGGAGAGCTAAAATAAATTAACATCCATCCCAAACTCAATAACTCACCCTGTACATCACCTAATGTATAAATATCAACAAGAGAAACCAGCATTATGTGTGAATAGTTTATTATTATTTATTTATAATTTGTTGCTTCGTTGTACTGCAAAACCTAATACAAAAGAACACATACGAGAAACTTAACTCAAAAGAAAACTACACCATACTTCCAAGAAGAAACTTACCGAGAAACTACATAGACACAATAACGTCTCCACGAGATCACTAAAACCATCAAAAGATCCAAAGCAGACCCAATCATCATAGTATTCGTAGAAGAGATGGAGATCTATCGAATGCCTAACTGTCGCCTGCAACAAAGGCCTATAACCTCCATGTGTCATGGGAAAGTGACTAATGAAGATCTCATCATACTCCACGAATTCGGTTGCTATATGAAAAAAAGTCGTATTTCTAATCCTCAACCTGCGCATTGACCCGACAGTCGAATTGAGGTTGTCGTCGATCGACCAACGCGTCGATATGCAGCATTGCCCCGCTAAACTCAAAAGCCGAATGGAGGTGGATTCTCGCTATGGGATCGCGACGGTGCTACAAGTTTTTACCCTGCATATCTAGGTACGGGTGTTATCATACCCCTTTATTTTCAGTTTGTTCTGAGGCCCGATTCAACAATTTCTCCATCCCCAGATCCCCTTGTCCATCTCCAACCAACTAGTTGGAGGCACATGATAATTGTTTGTTTTTGTTTTGATTCAACTGAGAGGAGTTTTAGCTATGCACTTCCAGAATACCTTAGAACAGAAAATTTCCTAAGCCACAAATAGTAGTAAAACCTTGAATAGTTCAAATATACCGATATCTTTTGATGTCAGAAGATATCTAGAGCTAACATTGACCTTATCTCTACCATGCTCGTATTATCTGTAGTGTGTAGGTACGAAATGACTAACATGATGTCGGGTTGTCTAAGATGAAAACGACAACCCCTGTCTCATAACCCACCCTTATCAAAGAAGATCATCTACCTCTTTGATCCATGGTTCCTTATAGACAGGAAAGTGATATTGTAAGAAACCCCTTAACTGAAATGTAGCTCAAGCCTGATCTTCATAACTAAACACCTAATCTATACCAAATCATCAAATTGTCATCCTCCGTTCATGAATCATGAGTGAGAGAGTGGGTTCCGTCCAACCCCCATCAGACCTAAAATAACCTATTCCATCATGAATAAATTTCAGTATCTATAAATGCTGAAAAAGGAAGTATAACAATATCTATCTAAGAAAGTTGAAGACCGCCAAATTTCCAATCAGAAGTAATACAAAATTTATTTGATAATATCTTATAGCTAACAAGGAAGTTCCTTAAATACTTATAAACTACGTTAAATTTGTAAGTCAATATACCTAAATAAAGGAATTTTCCTAATCAATCGATATTTATTATTTACTAGCTGACCCGGCGAACTTCGTTCCACCTTAATTTGATTAAATGTCCCTTTTGAAAGTCGAGTCTCTCTTAAGAAAGAATTTAACAATTGATACTAAATTGATTAAAAACACTTTTATTTCAACAGAAATAATTAGGTCACTGCAACGCTTTGTGATAAACAACGCGTTTTTTTTTTGTCCGGTGCATAAACAAACAATGCAGATGGTTTTCCAACACGCGAATACTTCACGTATAGTTGTCCGTGTGAAAAGCAAGGGAATTCAAGGTTAAGGCCACACACTTGCAACGATTGGCCTTGCGATTTGTTAATTGTCATGGCGAATGAGGGTCGAACGGGAAACTGAATCCGCTTAAACTCGAACGGCAAGTCGGTTGGTATCAATGGAATTCTTGGAATGAGAACTTCTTCGCCTTTGAACTTGCCTTTGATTATTGTCGCTTGGATGACGTTGTTCATGAGTTTCTTCACTGTCAATTTAGTTCCATTGCAAAGTTTTGGTTGGTTCTGATTCCGCAGCATTATGATGACAGAGCCGACTTTGAGTTGCAAATTGTGCGGTGGTAGACCGGGAACATTCAGTGAATTCAAAAATTCAATTGGATAGCTTGTTGCTTCGTCATCATTTGTTACGCGATCCACCGATTTGAACGAATGCAGTGGAGCTGCGATTTTATTTTGAATGATGAAATTCAAATCATCGACGTCCTTATTTTTCGCTGCTAATATCGCGCCTTCACTGAGCCAATCCTGGTTCAAAAAATTGTGACTGATGTTAAGGAACACTTTGCTGATGAAATCTTCCTTCTTGATGTGAATTCACAATTAAGCGGGAACGAAATCAGGCCAGTTGCAGCATCAACGGTAATTCTACCATTTCCAATTGACAATCGTTCTGCAACGCAACTCGCATGTTCGTCGTCAACTGCAGCTTCTTTACGAATCGCCAGAAATACGATAATTTTAGGCAAGCGTTGAGTTCATCTGCAGACGTTGATCGTGGGATTACTGGTAAAATATGACGGAAATCACCGGCTAGCAATATCATTGCTCCTCCAAAGCGTCTCACATTGTTCCGTAAATCTTTCATTGCTCGATCAAGAGCCTCCAATACTCGCTTGTGTGCCATTGTGCATTCATCCCAGATGATAATTTTGCAAGTTTTCAACACTTGTGCCATAGCAGAATTTCTTGAAATATTGCACGTTATTTCGTCATTCAACTGCAAATTCAGTGGCAATTTTAAGGCTGAATGTGCTGTGCGACCACCTTCCAATAACGTGGCCGCTATTCCAGAAGAGGCAACCGCAAGTACGATGTCGGATCTTGACCGAATTGAAGCCAAAATCAACGAAAGGAGAAACGTTTTGCCAGTTCCACCAGGTGCATCCAGGAAGAATATGACAACGTTACCGTCGTCAACCGCCTTCATCAAAGAGTCGTTCACGTTCTTTTGCTCGGGATTGAGCAGTAGGACATTTGTGCGAACTGTTTCTGTCAAAGTGTCTCGATTGAATCCTCGCTCGCGTTGTAATTCTCGATTAAATGCATCGTTCATTGAGCGATTGGGGGTTGACATTCCCAGTTTACTCAACAGGTTGCTGCACATGAGCATACACATGTCTTCGATCAATATCAGCGCCTCGTTGCAGATCTCATCACTCATTTGAGGTTCTGGATTTGATGTTGTTCTTCGAACTCGATGCAAAATGTCGTCAGCGATGTTGTCCTTGTATTTGTCCCACAAAATGAGGGGGTTAGATGGAAAACATGTCGAGATGATGATGGCAAACAATGTACGAATTTAAGTCGCAGGCGCAGAAACTTTAGCATCGGCAAGTATTGCGTCCCAATTATTGTCGTTGGCAAACAAATTCAGCCGCTGACAGGCTTCTCTAAATGTGGCACACAGCACACCATCAACAGTCCGCAGGTTCTCGTACGAAGTTTGACCAGGCGCATTGAACAAAAGCAATCGCAGATAGAAGCAGTCGTCATTTTTTGGATGAACAGTATAGATACGACCAATCGCATCAGTTTAATACACATCCGCATATCCGGCAACAGCTTGCCCTTGTTTTCAAATATAATAGCGAGGCATTTCCGAGTAGAGCAGCGTTCTGGCGAACGGATCGCTTGCACAGGTGAAGATGAAACTCGTTTCTTTTTGCAAGTGAAAAAAAAATTAAAAAAAAAAAAAAAATCGGCTCCGTTGTGTGTTTACCTGGTTTAATACAAACCCAACAAAAAAATCCTCATGCAAATCGGATGATATTCAGCTGAGTTAGGCGCGTACAAACAGACACAAATTCTTTTTTATATATATAGATTTTTAATTGGAGTTCACGAAAATATATTGATTATTCGGTCGTTATGCAAGAATCAATTTCGTCATAAGCGTACCTCGATACAAAATTTCAAAATGTTTTGTAGCTTCCAAAAATAAAATGATCGGTAACTAAGTCTAACCGACCGGGAATCAAATGTTTTGATTTGATATTCAATTAATTATCAAATTCTTAAAATGACTTAAAAATTATTACTACTAAGTATATACGCGAATATGAAACAGATCACGATAATTAAACGAACATGTATGCCAAGGTGGCTTAAGACCGTTACGAAGTGATTTATCTAATCAAGTAAAAAGTGGTTGGAAAGTGAGCCCCGCTCTACACTTTCATGTGTATACCGATCTATAACCGAATTTAGTTAGTATGGGTATGGGGGCTATATAAGATCGAAATTTTCAGGACAATATCAGGGAGGGTAGCTGAAAAATAAAGATTGGAAATAAATGCATAAACAGTTCGCATATGTTATCAAAATGCAATTAAATATGTTTTCAATATAAAATTAGTAATATTGTCAAATTTTAAAATCCCTAGACGAAGTAGTGCACTGCTCCAATCTATTAATTGTAATTTCAAATGATTGCTTGTAAGTATGTTAAATTTATTTATAAATTTTGCAAATTGATATGTCTACGATGTGGCAGGATGATATTTACCTGCTATGCATCTGGGTACTGAATCTTTATCCCTGACAGTACTTTTAACAATTGGCGTTAGGAATCTTAACGATTCTATGGTTGGTTGCCGGTTAAATATATGGGCAAACCAAATGAAAGGTAAACACTAATTCACAAAACATAACTATAATAAAAGACGAAGACGATTACCTGTTAGTTTCCAGACTATCTGTTGTATATTAAATCACAACTCACAACTTTCAGTAATTTAACCAAAATGTAACCAAAAATGAAATCTTTAACCGAAGGAAAAATCTTCGCGGTGAATCTTTTATATTCTTTAAAGTTAAAACCGGAACTAATGTGGTGCTTCTATCTTTTCGTTGTATCTCGGATTGTAATTACACTAAATTTATATTCACTAAATACAACTAACTAGAGAATAATATAAGAAAAATATGTGATACTTAAGTGCGTTTCGGTTGATTGAAAAAAAAAAACTCAGAAAACTCCATATATTGATGATTTTCAGTAACTGCATACGTGTCAACTCGGACCACTGTAAAGCTTGATGACTTGATGAGGAACAACAACGAAACTCCAGATGTAGGGATTTTTACGAATCACAGAATCGAAAACAATATAGAGTCCAGATCCAGTGCTAATCCGCAACAGAGCTGGGGTGCGCTTGGTGTATACACCGCGCGTGGTGTCTTTTATAGAGTGGGTCCAAGTTGATTTCCAACCTGAGGAACCGTTTCCCATCACGTGAAAATCTCGTGGGAGGTTCTAATAGATCTCCTGCCTGCAGTACGTTGATTGAAACGAAGTATATGTGCCCGTAGGTGGGCTTCTCCTGGCACCGCAGGTGGTGCTTCGGAATGGCATACACGAAGTCTGATGAAAATTATGAATGTTGACTGCAACCGTGGCGTCAGAACGGTGCAATCACCAAAACTGTATTCCAGCGCTGAGGTGTGCTATATAACCACAGCGCCACTTCCTCGCTTCTGCTGGATTTCGGACGACGAAAATGTAGAATTTGTGCGGGACTACGTCTGCCGCACTTGGCTTCCGATGCAAATATTTCATCGGTCGTATGGGACAATAGGTGCAGTACCAAAAAAAAGCACAACACAGATCACTTTTCAGGTTATTTAGCCTTTTATTTCCAGGTTTCGTTTCGTTGAAGAGGATGTCAAACAGAAAACCTAACAATTCAAAAATCCGTGATTGATGTAGTGAGGAAATAGGAGAACGCACAAATTCACGTACACGTGGTGCGTCGGTGGCAGCAAGGGATTGCCAATGGAAAACCGTTGTGCTCAGGCGCTTTCTATATAAAAGGAAATTCACGCCAATTATCCCGAAAAAACTTTGTAAGTTTGAAAACTTAACTTTAAATTATATAAATCCCTTATAAGTCCTAAGGTAGGGCGTCATAAGCTCCTTACAAAATATCGGCGCGTCGTAGCAGCCACCATGTGGTGCCACCGACGCTTGGAAATAAAAAAAAAATTTCTACGAGAAAGTTTTGGGCACAAAATTAAAGTGCTGAAATATCACCTAAAATCAGAGATACACCCGTAAAAACAATTGAAATAACATGGAATATACTCGCTGAATATATGCAGTGGTTATATCCCGGATATTTTATAAATAACGTACCTTTTATTTTGTTAATATGTCCACCAAAAAAAAATTGTCTGGCTTGGCACAAGAAAACTTGAAAACTTTTATAATTATGTCTCGTAGGTTGGCTGGCTACTTGTGAAATGGAATTAGGGATGGTCTCGTTCATATCTCTATCTATGGCTAGACACATGAAATTTGACATGTTCACAATAGTGGTAGGGAAATTTCTCTATATCAAAGGGCCTGTTCCTAGAGTAGTATATTTTCCTTATTCATCGATCATGACTGATGGTCGATGGATAATTCAGAGATATTTGTCAAACTGCAATTTCTCAGCAACATTTTGGCAAAAAGAGCCTGTTTAACAGGACCACGGTCCTGTTCATCTTTAGCGACATCTCATAATGAATGGATTCTGACTATCGAACATATTGCTGTAAGTCAAATTCACATATTTTCGGTCATACAAAAATGTCACAACCGTCTGGAAATTTGGAAGACCAACAAAAGAATTGGATGGTAACTTCCAATTGTCAACACGTCATATGTCAACATTTCCATCACGTAAAAAGATGTTGCGGATACATCAATGGAAGATATATCCCGTAAATAGTAGTACTTGACATACTAATACTTATTTATACCAAATTATCTCTGCAACATCGTGCAAATGCAAGTGACTGTATGGTGAGTTCTAGCTGCATTCAAGTTTCAACATACTCCGAATCGGACATCGCCGTTGGGAATTTCACCATTTGACCAATTGACAACCAATGCGAATGAATTGTCTCAAGATACTTTTTATTTACCATGAATTTTAAGTGTTATACGGGTCAAATTCACCACCATGGCCTGGTGAATAGCGCACTGACACTAACACACTGAACGGAAACAAATTCTCCACTTCGGAACACACTGACATTTGCTGAGCAAACGTCTGATTGGACATAAAATCCGTAGGAAAATTTTCGAAAGGGACAAACGCAGGATATTTTTCTATCAGAACATGACGAATAGGAAGGAACTGGTCCGTGAAGGAAATTATATTGATAGGCAAATATTTCGAGAAAGGGAACATATTTGACAAAGAGAAATTCTCCGAAGGAGCGAATTATTCCAAATAGGAAATTATTCGAAGTGTAAAATTGAGGATTGGAAATGTAGGGTGAACGCCATCTAGTGACTGGTGTGATCATGAGAAGTATATAGATTATATAGAGAAATCGCTTAAGGCGATGATCACAATCAAAAAAAAATTTTCGGGTGTTGTCACACTGTCATTAGGGTCTGTCCAAATATTTTCCCCACAATGCACGGGATACAACCGTAACTCTCAAATGGGCCGAACCATTGTCCTCACCAGCCTCGGAACACTTAATTTTGCGTTACAACCAGACAAATAAATCAACAAACACTCGAGTTAACAAAATAATAAACGAAATAAATTTTGACACATTAAATAGTGAAGAGAAAGCGGAAATTCAAGCGATATGTACCAAATACCAAGACATCTTCCACATTGATGGTGACAAACTCACGTATACACATATTGGCAAAGCGGATATCTCGTTCAAAAAGGATGCAACACCAAAATATTCAAAGCCATATCGTCTCCCACACACACAGAAGCAAGATATAAAGGAAGAAATACAGAAGATGTTGGACAATGACACTATTGAACCATCTATTTCTCCTTGGAACTCTCCAATACTAATTGTACCCAAAACGAAACACCCTGTTACCGGTCTACTAAAATTCCGTATGATGATCGACTACCGTCACGTGAACGAGCGAATTGGAGATGATAAATTTCCACTACCCAATGTAACAGATATCTATGATATGGTAGGACGTAGGAGGAGCAATTTACTTTTCATGTATAGATTTAAGCCAAGGATACTATCCAATGGAGTTGGATGCCGATAGCAGACCAATCACAGCTTTCTCAACAGAAGATGGTCACTACCAGTTAAAACGACTACCAATGGGTTTGAAGATCCCACCCAGTAAATTTTCAAGAATGATGTCCATAGCGATGTCAGGAATAACATATTCACGATGTTTTATTTATCTTGATGATCTTATAGTTTTTGGTAGAAGTTTAATAGACCACAACAAAAATTTGATACAAGTATTTGAACGTCTAAGAGAAGTAAATTTGAAAATACACCCTGGATAATGCTCTTTCTTGCGAAAGGAAGTGTTATACCTGGGACACATTATTTCTGATAATGGCATCCTACCCGATCCCATTAAATCTTCCGCAATGAAAAATTACCCGAAACCCACCAACGCCGATGTAGTAAGAAGATTCGTTGCATTCGCCAACTATTATCGTAAATTTATCCCTAATTTCGCTACCATTTCCATTCCGTTTAACCGATTGTTGAAAAAAGATGTCGAATTTCATTTCAATAAAGATTGCGAAAAATCTTTTAAGTTGCTTAAAGAAATCCTTACAAGTCCTAAAATTCTACAATTTCCAAATTTTAACGAAGAATTCATCCTACGAACGAATGCCTCAAGTTTCGCTCTAGAAGCTGTTTTATCTAATTTCGACGATAGACCGATTGCCTATGCAAGCAAAACGCTTAATAAAGCAGAAAAAAACTATAGTACAATTGAGAAATAATTACTTGCTATTGTATGGGCAATTAAACACTATCGTCTCTACCTATTGGGAAGAAAATTCAAAATCATAACAGACCATAGACCTTTAGCCTTAGTGTACTTGTTCTTACTTAAAGAACCTAGTAGCAGATTAACAAAATTTAGGCTACTACTAGAAGAATACAACTTCTACATAGAATATTCTCCAGGTAAGGATAACTGTACTGCCGACAAACTGAGTCGCATAAAAATAGACTCCAATGATTTAAAACAATTATGTATTTGTGTTTTAACGAGAGCCCAATCAAAAGCAGAAAGTAAATTTCATGAACAGAAAGAAAAAAGTAATATAGAAAACACGAAAACTGATGAACTACTCATAACCGAACTGCTGAAATTACCAGAACATGGACTTAAAATAATAGAGCTAAAGATCGTTGACAACTTTCAGGATTATTTAATTAATTTTAAGGATATGGACATAATTATTGGCCCAAATAAAATTTTAGCGTAGATATATCCCAAAACGGAATTGTTTACTCCTAAAGAAGTCCAAGGACAGCACTACAACCCAATCGACAGTATTTGGCAAAATATTATTATCGAATATATTACAAAACATAGCGGGAGCTACAGTACGTTTGCAACGAACTGTTGGATACCCTATTCCCTATATTTTTGTATGTGTATGCGTCTGCCTCCCGCAGCCAGCCGATGTTTCAGTTTCAGAAACAAAATTCTTCCTTAGCAGACAGAAAAAAATTCAATAACATTAATTTTGTGTGGTGTGATGTTCAATTAGTGCAGGCAAAATAAAAAAGGCGTGCGCCACGCCCAAAGTTAAAACTTTTTATTGCCAAGGCAATTGGTATGAGCTCAGTGACACTCAATTTTATTCTTGCAGATCGATTTGAACAAAACAAGACAAAACTTAAATTTTTAAAAATTAGATTTTGAATGGAAATAGCGATTATGGGTGCTTTTAACAATTCTTGGACCACACTCTGCTACGTTACCAAGGAATTTAAATCTAAGTATTCATCTTTTTACTTTAAAACTGCGACCGATAGTTAAAAAACGTTAAAAAATTAATGACTTATACAACTTTTGACGGAAACGCCCCTTAAAAGTGGGCGTGTCATAAAAATTTGAAGCACTAACAGAGCTTTGATCAGTATTTAGGCATATGTGTAAAACTACAGCTGAATCGAGTAGTTTTTAAACAATCTTACCTAATCAAAGGTATTTTATCAAAATCACGCCTTTAAAAGTGGACGTATTGAAAAAATTTACACAAGAAAATGTAGAGATATATTTTTAAAATAACGAACGGAAAGAAAAGTTTTAAATTGAATATTGGAGGTACCTTACATTTTTGAGACTACGTTTTTCCTTCTTTCATGAAAAGTGCGCCACGCCCAAAATTCAAAAATTTCTTTTCATACACAAACTGTTTAGTTTCACTTAAGAGACGCAAAATTTTGACTTGCGGATTCATTATAAATACCATTTATTTACAAAAACATTTTTTTTATAGTTTCTTATGAAAAGTGGGCGTCAGCCACGCCCAAAATCAATTTTTTTGATTTCATACACAAGATGTTTTTGTGCCAGTAATACCCACAAAACTTAATGTTTTTCGCTTTAATATAACAACTGTTATTTTATAAAAACAATATTGATGGTTTTGTATGAAAAATGGGCGTCAGCCACGCCCAAACTGAAATATTTTTATTTGATTGGAAAACGGTTTACCTAAAGCTTATGTTTGCCAAATTTTAGCGTTATGCTTTTGTCGTAACTGTACAAAAAACATAATTTAATTTTACCAAATTGAGGTTGTTCATCAAAAATTTCGATTGTGGGCGTGTTTGTGGGCGGATTTTACCGATTCAAGAATTTAGCCTTACTCTTGAACCAAAGGTTATATATACCAAATTTCAGCTTTCTAGCTCAAAAATTGCGACCTCTAGAGAGTATACATACGGACGGACGGACGGACGGACATGGCTAAATCGACTAGGCTTTTGATTCTGAGTCAGAATATACATACTTTTCTATACCTAACGGTATTATTTCTCTATGTTACAAACTCCACACCAAATATAATATACCCATTCTATGGAATAGGGTATACAAATGAAACAAGAAAGCTCGCATGCGGCCGCAAAGAGAGCAATATTAATGTTAAAAAAAAATATTAGGAGAAATATTTAAAAAAGTAATATTAAAGTGCACTTTATTGAGAAAAATATTGAAATTACTGATCCTTGTAAGAAGAAATTAATACTTAATGATAACCACATTCTTCCAACCAGCGGACATGCAGGAATAAGCCGCATGCTGCAAAATATAACAAGAAAATACTTTTGGACAGGCACGCAAAACGATGTGACGACATACGTAAAGCATTGCAAAATTTGTCAACTAAATAAATATATTCAGCCAAAACAGCAACCAATCGGGTTTTGAGAAAATATTTTTAGATCTAGTAGGCCCTGTAGAAGAATCAGAAGATGGATTCAGATATATCTTAACTATACAAGATGAAGTAACCAAATTAATCGAGGCAATACCCATTTCAAATAAAGAAGCAACTACAGTGGCAAAAACTCTAGTAGAAGGTTTTATTTTAAGATACGGAGTACCACATACAATAGCCTCCGATCAGGGAACCGAATTTTTAGATCAGGTTTTTCAAAAGATTTGTAAATTATTAAAAATCGAACAGTTGCAATCCACAGCGTATCACCATGAGAGCATAGCAGCTTAAGATAACTCTCATAAAGCGTTAGGAGCATATTTGAGAAGTTATGTTTCAGAAAAGCATACCGATATGAGTACATGGCTACCATATTACGTTTCTGTTATAAGGGGCCAGTTATAGCGATACGGAAAACCAACCCGAACAAATTTTCAAATTGGAAATTTGGTATAGTATAATCAGATTTAAAACACAAATGCTACACTGATCGATGGCAACCAACTCAGAGAATTTATTTTTCAAATAAATATTTGAATTGAACTTTGTAACACCCTATATCTACAGTAAACATAATTCATCACTCAACATATACAGGGTGATTCACCAGCGTTGTGCCAAAAAGCTTAAGCGTGTAGGTTGAGTTGAGACAAGTAAAAAATCGTATGGGAGGGGGGGGTCTACTTCCCTCCGTTTAGCCGGGAGGGGCAATTTTCTGAAAAATTGACTTATTTTGTAAAAAAATTATTAAAAATCAAAGGCTTCGTTTGCAACACCGTGTTATACCTTTCTGGAAAGCCAAAGACTTCTTCTTTCATTTCGTTTTTGAATTAAATTGTTTTAACGAATAGTTTAAAAAAAATTAATTTTCAAACTCAAAATTTTGAAAAAAAATTTGAAAAAATAATTTTAAAACTAATTTTTTTCAAAATTTTACGTAATTAAGTGTAATTTTTGTTCTCAGAGTTCATTGCTCCAATTAATCTTTAATCCAACACTGAAAACCGTATGGCTCTACGACTTTTTGTTGCCAAGGTATTCAAAAATAACCGAACCTACTTCTTCACAAAAACAAGAAAACCTAGCCTTACGGGATGGCACAAGTGATGATTTAGCCAATTTTTTCGTGTTTTTGTGAAGAAGTAGGTTCGGTTATTTTTGAATACCTTGGCAACAAAAAGTCGTAAAGCCATACGGTTTTCAGTGTTGGATTAAAGATTAATTGGAGCAATGAATTCTGAGAACAAAAATTACACTTAAATACGTAAAATTTAAAAAAAAATTAGTTTTAAAATTATTTTTTCAAATTTTTTTTTCAAAATTTTTAGTTTAAAAAATAATTTTTTTTAAACTATTCGTTAAAACAATTTTATTTAAAAACGAAATGAAAGAAGAAGTCTTTGGCTTTCCAGAAAGGTATAACACGGTGTTGCAAACGAAGCCGTTGATTTTTAATAATTTTCTTACAAAATAAGTCAATTTTTCAGAAAATTGCCCCTCCCGGCTAAACGGAGGGAAATAGACCCCCCTCCCATACGATTTTTTACTTGTCTCAACTCAACCTACAACGCTGGTGAATCACCCTGTATATTCATATATACATAGATTTAATTATTTCTTTTCCTTACCTATATTTGTTCATACCTACTAAACCAAATTCATAAATATCCTGTACATTTGCCATAAAATTTGCTATCCTAAAACCTATATTATTAAACTAATAACTACTATACCTAAACAATACACATACATGAAAACTATTTCTTTTCTTTCTATTCTATTTTCTTTCTATGCCTACTTATTTAAATAATTAATATTCCTTCCATTCTTTGCATAATATGTGTAATCTCTATTTCAATTTTTATACGCATACTATTGTAAATACGATTCTATTTTAGTTTCTAATCTAAGCAATCTTAGCAAATAATAATAATAATAATAATGTACTATGAAAAGCTCAGGTGAAATTAGTATAAAAGTACAAACAATTTTAAATGCGAATCACTTTCTGATTGTGATTGCGTATGCGAAGACATTTCGGCGGTATACTACTGCCTTTTGAAATCGGTAAGCATTTACAATAAGAGGGCTGAGTTCTTTTGCGTGTCCATTGACGGAGGTACACTACCGCCTCATTGGTTTGACAGAATTTTAATTGATTAATATTTTGTGACTTCGCCCATTCAGCGGGATACTGCGTTATTTCGCATATTCTGCGGTGGAGGGTGCCACAAATAGTTAGTAAAAACCTAAGCTTTTGATAAATTCGGCATTCAACAAAACATACAAACAGCAATTTAGAACAATAAACACCAAAGAGAATCGATTAAGAATTAACTGTGTTTTTATTTTTCTCCTGGAAAAAATCTGGAATTCGACCTCACCCCCTTGAAGTAAAAACTCATGTTATATTGGCGTCCCAACTAGAGGCCCGATTTTTGAAAATCTCAAGACGAATAATAAAAACAACAATATGACAACCTTGTCTAATGCTCAACTAAAGAAACTCATCGCAGAGGTGCAAACACAAAATGAACGCTCAGGCAGTTCCAGCAACTGCACAGCAAGGTTTAAAGGAGAGCGAGACCCTGATGTCGTCGAGGCATTTATTGCTACAATTAATTTCTATAAAGACATAGAACGGATAGACGATGCAAATGCAATCAAAGGTTTTCCACTTCTACTCATGGAAAACGCTGTCAATTGGTGGCAAGGTATAAAATCTGAGGCTAAAACTTGGTCGGACGTACAAACTCTTTTGCGTAATGCATATGACCTCGCCAAGCTCACTTATCGCATTTACATGGAAATTTTTGAGCAAAAACAAAAACCAAAACAGCCAACCGACGATTTTATTGTACCAAGAGAGTGTTACTGTCAAAACTTCCTCAAATTCTTTCGGAATCAATGATGTTGGACCTTGTATATGGATTGCTTAACAATCAGATCAGAGACGGTGTTCCTCGAGAAAGCATTACGACCTTCCAGCAACTTTTAGTTAAAGCAAGAGCCATTGAACTATCTCGGGCAGAAAAGAGCCTTAATATGGACGAAAGAAGAAGGTGCGATACGGAAAAACAACGCTGGACGTTTTGCAACAGATTGCAGAAAGAAAGAAAAACTAAATGTTGCCACTTCAACAGCAGAATCGAAAATCCATTGCTATAAATGTAAGGCACCCGGATTTATTCGTTCAAACTGCCCTACTTGTAAAGATTTGTTTAATAAGAGACCAACAACGGTATCATTCAACTGCATAAAAACTACAAGCTGTACAGATCTGCCAACAGTCTCGATTGCCTCACATGGTGAAGATGGTATTGCATACTTGGATACTGCTGCACGAACTAGCGTTGCCGGCAGGGAACTTTTTCTACATCTCTTACGACATGGCACAAAATTTAGATCTATGAAAACCACAGTAACACTTGCTGATGGACAATATGCGCAACAAGAGGTCTTAATCGCAGATACAAGTATCTTATTCGGAAAACGACTTAGACCTATAAAGTTTATATCATTACCAAAATCCACAGATAACCGGACACTCATCGGTATTGATTTCTTGCAACAAAATGGAGTAATCATGGATCTTGTACAGAGAATTTGGTATTTTGCTGACCAAAAAGATGAACCTTTTGAATTTTACGACACGTCTCACACCATAGTATCTTCAAGGAATAAAAAAGCTCCAAGTTATGAAAACACACTTCCTCTCTTTTCATATGTTCCATTCACACCGATTTCACCACTTGCTAAAACCCCAAACTTCCAATCATCACCACATACTCCATCAGCTGTTGAGAAACACAAGCCAGAAACTTCTGCTTTCTTGACTTTTATCGAGCCCAACCCAACTCCAGCAACGGTGAGTACACCAAAACGATTGAGAAAAAGTACAGTAAACAACGACTATTCACCGAATTTCATACAAAGTATCTTCGAAGACTCGATAAGAAGAACAGACGTTTCTCCAGATCGCAGGAAAGTTAGCAATAAGGACATTTTTCCTGATCTCGTTTATTCACCAATGGAACTTGAGATGGATTAAGATTTCCTTCCAATCAATTCAATCGATTTTGACTTGCAAGAAGATGAAGCTATTGAACTTAGCCCAACAGAAAGAGAAAAGCTAAGCACACTCTTGAATAATCATAAAAGTTTATTCAGCGATCTTTCCGAGCCAACACCCTATGCTACACACAAAATCAACACACGTGATCATAGTCCCATTGCAACAACACCTTACAGATTGTCACCAACAAGAAAAGACCAGCTTAAGCAAGAGCTAGAAAAGATGCTGGAAAACAACATCATCGAAGAATGTGATTCACCTTGGGCTGCTCCCGTAGTCCTAGTTCCGAAAAAAGATGGAAACATTCGAGTTTGCATCGACTATCGCAAACTCAACAGTATAACCGTTCCTACCATACACCCTTTTCCACGTATTGATGATCTTTTGTATTCAACCAAAAATACGAAATTTAAAACAACATTAGATCTACAATCAGGATACTATCAAGTAAAAATTGCTGAAGAAGATAGGGATAAGACAGCATTTGTCACACCATTCGGCATGTTTCGTTTTAACCGTATGCCCTTTGGTTTACGAAATGCTCCAGCTACCTTTCAGGAATTGATGAACAGATTTAAAAAAGGATTAGTGCAAATTTTAGTTCTGGTATATCTCGATGATCTCATCATTATGTTCCAGCAGTTTTCATGAACACTTTAAAGATCTTCAAAACGTTTTTGAGCGGTTAGATACTTTCAAACTCAAAGTAAACCGAAATAAAACTCACTTTTGCTGTCCATCTGTAAAATATCTAGGACATCTGATCACAGACAAGGGAATTCAAGTAGACCCGGAAAAAGTTAATGCAATTTTGAACCGACCAGAACCAAAAAATGCAAAACAAGTTCTTTCCTTCTTAAAAACATGCTCCTGGTATAGGCGGTTCATTCAAAATTTTGCCGATGTTTCAAAGCCAATGAGTAATCTCACTAAGAAAAATGCTATATGGAAATGGACTGAGGAAGAACGAAAAGCATATAAAACATTAATAAAGCTCCTTACAACAGCGCCTATCCTTCAACAGGCATGTGATGAAAAACCATTTTTGCTTAAAACTGATGCAAGTAATTATGCCATCGGAGCAGTATTGGTCCAGGGGGAGAAGACAGAAGAGCATCCAGTTGAGTACGCTTCAAGACTTCTAACAGCAGCGGACCGAAACTACTCAACAACTGAACGCGAAGCACTTGCCATAGTGTGGGCTGTTAACAAGTTCCGCGGATACATTGAGGGTGGTGAGGTAACACTCTTGACTGACCACCAACCATTAAAATGGCTTCTCACACTTAAATCACCCACTGGCAGACTAGCCCGTTGGGCATTACAGTTAAAGTCTTTGAATTTCAAAATAGAATACACAACAGGTAGGACAAATCTTGTTGCTGATATGTTTTCAAGACCACCACATGAAGAAAAAGGCAACATCTCAGAATGCGAAATCTGCAACTTTCAAATTGATTTGCCATCAAGAAGATCAAAGGAAATTCTAGAAGCTGTGACGAAGTCACCTTTTTCTTTCCCTCCACCGCCATCATTTAATATGAACATAGTCGTTCACAAGTACAAAAACCTCTTTCTTTTCCCACCGCTATCAATTATTATAAACACAGTCGTTCATAGCCACAGTGACGGAGGCATTTCCCAACCCGCACCCCTGTAGTGGCTACCACACTACAGCTTAATATAGTGTCTGAGGTCACATGACTATGTATTCGCAAACCAGTAGCGTTTTACATGTGAATTTGTATTTCGTGTTCATAATTCACACTCAGTCATTGTGGATATATTCCATAAAGGAAAGTGATTTAGCACATTGAAATTCGAGGAAAATCTCGATGGTGATTTATAGGAATACTATTTATAGCCAAAGACTTTTCTCCACTACCCGAAAACCAGGGGTACGCAGTGTACCGAGAGATTCCTAATATTTTGAAGCCGTGCTTTTACGACTGCAGCAGAATATTCATCCCGTCCGTTTTCCTTACCGCTCCTACATTCCTAAATTCCTACCGATCCAATACCTTTCTTGTAGTCGAGATCTATCTAGCATTTAGCCGTACATTCGTACGTGTAATAGCCGGACATTGGTTCCGTGTAATAGCCGGACATTGGTTTCGTGTAATAGCCGGGCATTGGTTCCGTGTAATAGCCGGACATTGGTTCCGTGTAATAGCCGGACATTGGTTCCGTGTAATAGCCGGATATTGGTTCCGTGTAATAGCCGGACATTGGTTCCGTGTAACAGCCGGACATTGATTCCGTGTAATAGCCGGGCATTGGTCCCGTGTAATAGCCGGACATTGGTTCCGTGTAACAGCCGGACATTGGTTCCGTGTAATAGCCGGGCATTGGTCCCGTGTAATAGCCGGGCATTGGTCCCGTGTAATAGCCGGAAATTGGTTCCGTGTAACAGCCGGACATTGGTTCCGTGTAATAGCCGGGCATTGGTCCCGTGTAATAGCCGGACATTGGTTCCGTGTAATAGCCGGACATTGGTTCCGTTTAAGAGCCGGACATTGGTTCCGTGTAATAGCCGGACATTGGTTCTGTGTAATAGCCGGGCATTGGTTCCGTGTAATAGCCGGACATTGGTTCCGTGTAATAGCCGGGCATTGGTCCCGTGTAATAGCCGGACATTGGTTCCGTGTAATAGGCGGACATTGGTTCTGTGTAATAGCCGGACATTGGTTCCGTGTATTAGCCGGGCATTGGTTCCGTGTAATAGCCGGACATTGGTTCCGTGTAATAGCCGGGCATTGGTCCCGTGTAATAGCCGGACATTGGTTCCGTGTAATAGCCGGACATTGGTTCTGTGTAATAGCCGGACATTGGTTCCGTGTAATAGCCGGGCATTGGTTCCGTGTAATAGCCGGACATTGGTTCCGTGAAATAGCCGGACATTGGTTCCGTGTAATAGCCGGACATTGGTTCCGTGTAATAGCCGGACATTGGTTCCGTGTAATAGCCGGGCATTGGTTCCGTGTAATAGCCGGACATTGGTTCCGTGTAATAGCCGGACATTGGTTCCGTGTAATAGCCGGACATTGGTTCCGTGTAATAGCCGGGCATTGGTTCCGTGTAATAGCCGGACATTGGTTCCGTGTAATAGCCGGACATTGGTTCCGTGTAATAGCCGGACATTGGTTCCGTGTAATAGCCGGATATTGGTTCCGTGTAATAGCCGGACATTGGTTCCGTGTAACAGCCGGACATTGGTTCCGTGTAATAGCCGGGCATTGGTCCCGTGTAATAGCCGGACATTGGTTCCGTGTAACAGCCGGACATTGGTTCCGTGTAATAGCCGGGCATTGGTCCCGTGTAATAGCCGGGCATTGGTCCCGTGTAATAGCCGGAAATTGGTTCCGTGTAACAGCCGGACATTGGTTCCGTGTAATAGCCGGGCATTGGTCCCGTGTAATAGCCGGACATTGGTTCCGTGTAATAGCCGGACATTGGTTCCGTGTAATAGCCGGACATTGGTTCCGTGTAATAGCCGGACATTGGTTCTGTGTAATAGCCGGGCATTGGTTCCGTGTAATAGCCGGACATTGGTTCCGTGTAATAGCCGGGCATTGGTCCCGTGTAATAGCCGGACATTGGTTCCGTGTAATAGGCGGACATTGGTTCTGTGTAATAGCCGGACATTGGTTCCGTGTATTAGCCGGGCATTGGTTCCGTGTAATAGCCGGACATTGGTTCCGTGTAATAGCCGGGCATTGGTCCCGTGTAATAGCCGGACATTGGTTCCGTGTAATAGCCGGACATTGGTTCTGTGTAATAGCCGGACATTGGTTCCGTGAATATAACTATAAGTTAAGATTTAAGATTAAAGAATTCCTGTTAAATATTATTTGGATTATATAACGTATATTTGCTAAACCGAATCTATGTACATTATTTGAATTATATAACTTATATTTGTAATAAATAATTAACTTCTGTTTGTAACCTAAAACCTATTGAACTAAAGGTAATAAATAAAGTGTTATTTTCCTTAACCGGAGTTTTACGTCTTTTCTTCGGCTGACCCTGGAACTGCTGAAGCTACCTCAGCTATAGATAAAAAGGACATCTTACAATGGCACCCGTCCCGTTTTTTTTAAACTTAAGAATACTGATCACCGTTTACCTGGTACCACCGTCCGATTCCAGAAAACCATGGGTCCAGAAGAAAACAAGGATCAAGGCCAGCACTTGGAAGTTACGGAGCCTGACCCGTTTGCAAATTTGCGTTGGATTTACCTGCTGCGAAAAAACGAACTTGTCGAGAAGTTGCTGGCAAGGGGGTTGCCCACCGATGGAAAACAAAAAGAGCTCTGACAATTGTTCAGTCAGAGTATCCAGGAAGCCAGAACCCGAGCTTCAACCCAGAACCTGTGCGCTGAGCTAGAGGAGCTCACACAAGACCGAGAATATGGTGATCCAGACTCTTCACCTGAACCAGAAACCGTTGAGCATAAACAGAACCAGACAAAACCACCAGTAAGGACGGAGCAAACCATTCCACCGTTGGGTGCATACGACGGGAGAAATAGTACAGTACCGGAACGCACCACATTACAACAAAACGTCTCTGAGGTAGTGAGACCGTCTTTAACCATAAATTCGCCAGAAGGGGCAACCGTCTCCACATATACCACCGCCGCTGAACGAACCTTCGTACCTACGAGCTACGAGCTACAAAGCCGAAGTCATGAACACGGTACGCAAAAGGGGTCTGAAGTTTGAGGGGTCAGGAAACCCGCTCGAATTTATCGAACGATTGGAGGAGCTGGCCAACTGCTATGACATCCCGCTCGACCATATTGTTTGGACATTTCCAGAAATTTTTCGTGGTAATGCTCTGGAATGGCTCCGGGTGAATCGATCCACTTTCCAGATATGGTCTCAATTCCACAATTCGTTTGAACGGTTCTTCCTGCCCGCTCGGTACGTACATAAACTAGAAGATGAGATCATGCGCAAGAAACAAGGCCCGCGGGAGAAGGCAAAGGAGTTCATCCGGGCTGCGCAGTATCTGATGAAACAACACCCCCGTATGAGCAATGAGGATAACCTAGAGCGAATTTATGATAGCCTTCAGCCGGAATACCGGTTATACATAAAACGCCGGGAATTCCAGACAATCGATGACCTGATGGAACTGGCCAAGGAGTACGAATACATTCGAGGTGAAGACCGAACCGTCCGACCCAGTCCCGCCGTATCGACACCCGTTCCTACCCGATGGACCCCACCAGAAAGAAGGCCCCCACGGCAAGTACGTCCGCCTCTGTCATTCCTGCAATCAATACAAACACTCGCAACAAAAACCAAGTGGAAACATGTACACTCTGCCCGTCTCGACTCCTTGGGAAGTAGTATGCGCAGATTTTGTCGGCCCTCTCCCTCCGTCTATAAAAGGCAACACTATGTTGTTGGTTTTTGTAGACAAATTTACGAAATGGGTTGAAGCGATCCCCCTTCGCGCTGCTACAGCCGCAGGAATATTCAAAGGGCTAAGAGAGAGAATCATTCGTACATTTGGTGTACCACATGTTTTCCTCTCCGACAACGGCAGCCAATTTTGTAGAAAACAGCTGCGAGAATTTGTACAGGAAATGAATATGCAACACAAATTCACCGCCCCGTACACTCCGCAGGAGAACCCGACCGAGCGAGTAAACAAAGTCATCAAAACAATGATGGCACAATATGTAAATAACAACCACCGACACTGGGATCAATTCCTACCTGAATTGTGTTTTGCAATTAACACTAGCACACACGCATCAACCGGTTTCACTCCAGCTCTCCTTAATTTTGGTCGTGAACTTAGACGACCACACACCGATGAAACAATAGACAAGACCCCCGCCTCTCCTGCCGAACCAGTCGCCATGCGGAACGAAAGATTGAAAGAGATGTATAAACTAGTCACCGACAATTTAAATAGAGCAGCAGACACACAAGGCAAATACTACAATTTGCGCCGCCGAGCCTGGCGACCAAACAGAGTTGACGAAGTATACAAACGTAATCGTGTGCTCTCTTCAGGAGTGAAACATTTCACAGAGAAATTAGCACCACGATACGAGGGACCCTATGAGGTGGTGAAATTTGTGTCACCAGTAATCGTGTGTCTTCGCTCGCAAAAAAACACACGCACACATGAACCCTTAATAAGGGCCCATTTGAAAGATTTGAAGGTATATAAGGAGAGTGATTGCGAAAATAAAATCATTTCAAGCGCAACCATGGCAGAGGGCACATCAAGCCGACAGTCACGCAAAGTGAGTAAAAAGCCCAAGAAGACAACAGACGAACCACTCGACGGACCGTGGGTAAGACAAATAACGCGACCAAACGCCGTCACCAGCCGCATGCAAGGAGGTCTAGGAGCAACCGCGGGACAAGAAGGAAGGCCGAACATAGTTGTGCAGAGTGTGGAACGGTTACCGGATCATCCAACACTGGTGGCTGATCTTCGCGGCCGGATCGATGTCCACAAGGTGGAGTAACTTCCAGAGCGTCCATCCCAAGCTTTACAACAAAAGGAAGTCCAGGCCAGATTAGCGGCAGCAGAGAGCAGGTGGAAGACGAAACAAATGATGAAGGACAAACCAGCTGAGGAGGCAATGGTAGAAGACTTCGTACCAATTCCTCGACCTACGATCGACCTTCAATCATTGTCTTGCCAAGACAAACGGACAAGCACAACCAAATTGATACAAGGGAGCAACGTGTCACCGTCAAAGACTTTGGTAGCAGCAAGCTCATCAAGCGTCACTACAGCCAGGCCGCCAATACCGGAAGATCCCTTTGCAGGGATAGACATCAGGAATCATCCCCATTACCGGCCTTATTATCGTCGCCAAAGCTTTTTTTATAAAACGCGCCTTTGGTAGCATCCACGTCTGGATACAGAAACCAGGCACCGCCACATTGACTTTTAGAGGCCAAACCAAAACTGTACATTTTCAGGTCAAAGGAAGGCAAGACAGAACAAGTGAAGGTTGTTGAGAAGCTAAGAAAGAATTATTCCCGTTTTGTTAATTTTGAATTATATTTATTTTTAGTTTTATGAAGTATCTTTATTTTTATACTAAGTGAGTTTATACTTTTGTTACTTTATGAATTATCTTTATAATACAAGAATTGTTGAAAAAAATATAAACCGAATTATTCCAAAAAAAAAAAAAAAATATATATATAAAAAAAAAAAAAAAAAAACCTGAATTAAAAAAAAAAAAAAACCTGAAACAGAATTTTTTTTTAGAACGAGAAAGTCCTCTTCCACCGAAGGGGGAGGAGAGTGTGACGAAGTCACCTTTTTCTTTCCCTCCACCGCCATCATTTAATATGAACATTGTCGTTCACAAGTACAAAAACCTTTTTCTTTTCCCACCGCTATCAATTATTATAAACACAGTCGTTCATAGCCACAGTGACGAAGGCATTCCCCAACCCGCACCCCTGTAGTGGCTACCACACTACAGCTTAATATAGTGTCTGAGGTCACATGACCAGTAGCGTTTTACATGTGAATTTGTATTTCGTGTTCATAATTCACACTCAGTCATTGTGGATATATTCCATAAAGGAAAGTGATTTAGCACATTGAAATTCGAGGAAAATCTCGATGGTGATTTATAGGAATACTATTTATAGCCAAAGACTTTTCTCCACTACCCGAAAACCAGGGGTACGCAGTGTACCGAGAGATTCCTAATATTTTGAAGCCGTGCTTTTACGACTGCAGCAGAATATTCATCCCGTCCGTTTTCCTTACCGTTCCTACATTCCTAAATTCCTACCGATCCAATACCTTTCTTGTAGTCGAGATCTATCTAGCATTTAGCCGTACATTCGTACGTGTAATAGCCGGACATTGGTTCCGTGTAATAGCCGGACATTGGTTCCGTGTAATAGCCGGACATTGGTTTCGTGTAATAGCCGGGCATTGGTTCCGTGTAATAGCCGGACATTGGTTCCGTGTAATAGCCGGACATTGGTTCCGTGTAATAGCCGGATATTGGTTCCGTGTAATAGCCGGACATTGGTTCCGTGTAACAGCCGGACATTGGTTCCGTGTAATAGCCGGGCATTGGTCCCGTGTAATAGCCGGGCATTGGTCCCGTGTAATAGCCGGACATTGGTTCCGTGTAACAGCCGGACATTGGTTCCGTGTAATAGCCGGGCATTGGTCCCGTGTAAACCCGGACATTGGTTCCGTGTAATAGATGGACATTGGTTCCGTGTAATAGCCGGACATTGGTTCCGTGTAATAGCCGGACATTGGTTCCGTGTAATAGCCGGGCATTGGTTCCGTGTAATAGCCGGACATTGGTTCCGTGTAATAGCCGGACATTGGTTCCGTGTAACAGCCGGACATTGGTTCCGTGTAATAGCCGGGCATTGGTCCCGTGTAATAGCCGGACATTGGTTCCGTGTAACAGCCGGACATTGGTTCCGTGTAATAGCCGGGCATTGGTCCCGTGTAATAGCCGGGCATTGGTCCCGTGTAATAGCCGGACATTGGTTCCGTGTAACAGCCGGACATTGGTTTCGTGTAATAGCCGGGCATTGGTCCCGTGTAAACCCGGACATTGGTTCCGTGAAATAGATGGACATTGGTTCCGTGTAATAGCCGGACATTGGTTCCGTGTAAAAGCCGGACATTGGTTCCGTGTAATAGCCGGACATTGGTTCCGTGTAATAGCCGAGCATTGGTTCCATGTAATAGCCGGACATTGGTTCCGTGTAATAGCCGGACATTGGTTCCGTGTAATAGCCGGACATTGGTTCCGTGTAACAGCCGGACATTGGTTCCGTGTAATAGCCGGGCATTGGTCCCGTGTAATAGCCGGACATTGGGTTCCGTGTAACAGCCGGACATTGGTTCCGTGTAATAGCCGGGCATTGGTCCCGTGTAATAGCCGGGCATTGGTCCCGTGTAATAGCCGGACATTGGTTCCGTGTAACAGCCGGACATTGGTTCCGTGTAATAGCCGGGCATTGGTCCCGTGTAAACCCGGACATTGGTTCCGTGTAATAGATGGACATTGGTTCCGTGTAATAGCCGGACATTGGTTCCGTGTAATAGCCGGACATTGGTTCCGTGTAATAGCCGGGCATTGGTTCCGTGTAATAGCCGGACATTGGTTCCGTGTAATAGCCGGGCATTGGTCCCGTGTAATAGCCGGACATTGGTTCCGTGTAATAGCCGGACATTGGTTCCGTGTAATAGCCGGACATTGGTTCCGTGTAATAGCCGTGCATTGGTTCCGTGTAATAGCCGGACATTGGTTCCGTGTAATAGCCGGACATTGGTTCCGTGAAATAGCCGGACATTGGTTCCGTGTAATAGCCGGACATTGGTTCCGTGTAATAGCCGGACATTGGTTCCGTGTAATAGCCGGGCATTGGTTCCGTGTAATAGCCGGACATTGGTTCCGTGTAATAGCCGGACATTGGTTCCGTGTAATAGCCGGACATTGGTTCCGTGTAATAGCCGGACACTGTTTCCGTGTAATAGCCGGGCATTGCTTCCGTGTAATAGCCGGACATTGGTTCCGTGTAATAGCCGGGCATTGGTTCCGTGTAATAGCCGGACATTGGTTCCGTGTAATAGCCGGACATTGGTTCCGTGTAATAGCCGGACATTGGTTCCGTGTAATAGCCGGACATTGGTTCCGTGTAACAGCCGGACATTGGTTCCGTGTAATAGCCGGGCATTGGTCCCGTGTAAACCCGGACATTGGTTCCGTGTAATAGATGGACATTGGTTCCGTGTAATAGCCGGACATTGGTTCCGTGTAATAGCCGGACATTGGTTCCGTGTAATAGCCGGGCATTGGTTCCGTGTAATAGCCGAACATTGGTTCCGTGTAATAGCCGGGCATTGGTCCCGTGTAATAGCCGGACATTGGTTCCGTGTAATAGCCGGACATTGGTTCCGTGTAATAGCCGGACACTGTTTCCGTGTAATAGCCGGACATTGGTTCCGTGTAATAGCCGGACATTGGTTCCGTGAAATAGCCGGACATTGGTTCCGTGTAATAGCCGGACATTGTTTCCGTGTAATAGCCGGGCATTGGTTCCGTGTAATAGCCGGACATTGGTTCCGTGTAATAGCCGGACATTGGTTCCGTGTAATAGCCGGACATTGGTTCCGTGTAATAGCCGGGCATTGGTTCCGTGTAATAGCCGGACATTGGTTCCGTGTAATAGCCAGACATTGGTTCCGTGAATATAAATATAAGTTAAGATTTAAGATTAAAGAATTCCTGTTAAATATTATTTGGATTATATAACGTATATTTGCTATACCGAATCTATGTACATTATTTGAATTATATAACTTATATTTGTAATAAATAATTAACTTCTGTTTGTAACCTAAAACCTATTGAACTAAAGGTAATAAATAAAGTGTTATTTTCCTTAACCGGAGTTTTACGTCTTTTCTTCGGCTGACCCTGGAACTGCTGAAGCTACCTCAGCTATAGACAAAAAAAGGACTCATCTTACAAAGCACAACTCGAAGACAATCAACTCAAGGAAATAATTGAGTCGTTTGAAACAAAAAATGAAAATATTCCTCGATGGACTTCTCGCGGCTATATTCTTAACGATGGAATACTTTACAGATACTCTCCAGAATCTGAAGCTGAAGATGCTCAGTTGGTTGTACCAACTCAGGAAAGAGAGACAATTTTAAAAATTTATCATAATGACGCTACTGCAGGACATTATGGAGTTGATCGTACTTTCGCCAGGATTACATCCAGATACTATTGGCCTGGAATGAGAAACGATGTGACTAAGCACATAGGAAACTGTATCACGTGCCTCAGATATAAACCAAGCAATATGAAACCCACAGGACTACTTCAAACTGTTTCAAGTAATCAGAGATTCGAAGTAATAGCTGTTGATTTATTCGGACCATTGCCTAGAACAAAAGACGGGTTCCAATGGATTCTAATAGCTGAAGATCTAGCCAGCAGATGGGTTGAAATATTTCCTCTGACGGAAGCAACAGCAGAAAATTGCGCTCTGACGTTATTAAATGAGGTATTTCTACGCAATGGTACTCCACGACGTCTCATAACCGATAATGGTGTACAATTTATCTCATCCCTTATGCAGCAATTAACTCATTGTCTGGGAATTCAGCAATCGCTTACTCCAGTTTATCATCCTCAATCTAATTCTGTTGAGCGGAAGAACCGAGATATGAAGACACAACTAGCTATTTTGGTGGGCAACAATCATGACACCTGGTCCGATAATATACCGTCCATACGATTCGCCATGAATACTGCAAAATGCCAAAGCACCGGCTACTCTGCAGCTTACCTTACTTTCGGTCGGGAGCTAAGAACCATCGACGATGTAAATCACGATCTAAGGAACATAATAGAATCAGAAAACTTCATCCCTCAAATCACCCCAAGGCTTCATCAACTAGCAGAAACACTTCAAAATGCTAGAGAGTCCGTTGAAAAAACACAAGACCATAACAAGACATACTTTGACAAAAGACTACGAGCTACACCTACATTTCAAGTAGGCGAACAAGTACTTGTAACCTCCCATGTTCTCAGCAATGCAAGTAAAAACGTTACCAGTAAATTCATGCCAAAAAGAGATGGCCCATATACGATTATTAAACAGCTTGGAAAGACCACCTTCCAAGTCGCCTCTAAAGATGACCTTACAATACCACTTGGATCATACCACGTTTCATCCCTCACAAAATATAAAAACTCTAAAAACACCGATGTGCATTGCACATTGTGCAACCAGTCCGAACTCTACGAAGACGAGGTAGACCTAAAAAAGCATCTACTACTACAACTACTTCTGTCGCATCGTCGGGACGACTTCAGCGCCATAGGGGGAGAATGTAACACCCTATATCTACAGTAAACATTAATCATCACTCAACATATACAATTCATATATACAAAGATTTAACTATTTGTTTTCCTTACCTATATTTGTTCATACCTACTAAACCAAATTCATAAATATCCTGTACATTTGACATAAAATTTGCTATCCTAAAACCTATATTATTAAACTAATAACTACTATACCTACACAATACATATTCATGAAAAATTTTTATATTTTCTTTCTATGCCTACTTATTTAAATAATTAATATTCCTTCCATTCTTTGCATTTATGTGTAATCTCTATTTCAATTTTTATACGCATACTATTGTAAATACGATTCTATTTTAGTTTCTAATCTAAGCAATCTTAGCAAATAATAATAATAATAATAATGTACTATGAAAAGCTCAGGTGAAATTAGTATAAAAGGACAAACAATTTTAAATGCGAATCACTTTCTGATTGTGATTGCTTATGCGAAGACATTTCGGCGGTATACTACTGCCTTTTGAAATCGGTAAGCATTTACAATAAGAGGGCTGAGTTCTTTTGCGTGTCCCATTGACGGAGGTACACTACCGCCTCATTGGTTTGACAGAATTTTAATTGATTAATATTTTGTGACTTCGCCCATTCAGCGGGATACTTCGTTATTTCGCATATTCTGCGGTGGAGGGTGACACAAATAGTTAGTAAAAACCTAAGCTTTTGATAAATTCGGCATTCAACAAAACATACAAACAACAATTTAGAACAATAAACACCAAAGAGAATCGATTAAGAATTAACTGTGTTTTTATTTTTCTCCTGGGAAAAATCTGGAACTCGACCTAACCCCCTTGAAGTAAAAACTCATGTTACAACTTGTACTTTTTGTTAAAAATTTATTTAATCATTTTTCTGTTATACGTATAAAAGAAAAATAAAAAAATAAATTTTTACAAAAAAGTATTAATTTGTTCAATCAAAGTTATTATGAACACAAAAAATTCTCTGCATTGATTGCCATCGATCAGTGTAGCATTTGTCTTAAAAATCGATTCAGAACATACAAAATTTTCCATTTGAAAATTTTTTCGGTTTGGTTTTCCGTATCGCTATAACTGGCCCCTAATACATCAGTACACTCAGAAACCAGATATACACCTTTCGAATTAATATTCGGAAAACAATGTATCTTACCATCAAATCTTTTTAAGCAGGTAGAACCCGTGTACAACTATGACGATTACGTGATTGATTTAAAACATAAATTACAAATCGCTCATAAAGATGCTCGAGAAACTCTGATAGGCAAAAAGTAAGCAAGAACAATAGATTTGATTTAGGAGGGCGAACACAAAGCTTAAATTTTGAAATAGGAAGTTTAGTTTTACTTAGAAACGAAAATAGAAAGAAACAAGATCCAATCTACATAGGTCCATACGAGGTTTTATCTCAAAAGGGTGAAAATTGCGATATAAAATATGAAACCAGAAAGATAACAGTTCATAAAAATAGGCTTAAGCTATTTTACATTATATTTGACTCTGATTTAAATATTAAAATGTATACAGTAGTAACTTTCTAGACCCAAATGAATAAAAAGTAAACAAAAAATTGTAAAAAAAAATTTGTTGTATAAAACTTATACATAAAAAAAAGGCGAGGAAGTACCTTCGTAAATATAAGCATGTAAGAATAAATTATATACATATACTAGCTGTCCCGGCAGACGTTGTTCTGCCCTTCCGAGCAGATATCGCGGTGATATAAACGATGATAGATAGTTTATTTTAAATACGCCCGAGTGTATTATACAAAAAAAAATTCAATAAAATACCTGTTTATAACAGCTAGTTAAAAAAAGCACCACTCAAGCATTGAAATACGTTAAACCTATCAAGAACAATAAGATTTTTTAAAACCGGATACAACTTTTTTTCTTTTAGCCCATTTCATCAACAATTGTGGGTGTTTGGTTGGGTCCTTGCGGTGGTGGTTGGGAGGTTGAGGGTTGGTTATCATGCAAAATTATCGTCTTCTACCATCTTATACCATCGTCAACCATTTACCACCTTCTACCAACTACCATCTTTTTCTGCTAGCTATCTTCTACCATCTTCTACCACCTACCATCTTCTTCCATCTTCTACCATCTTTCACCATCTACCATCTTCTACCATCTACCGTCTACTACCATTTATTCCCATCTACCATCATTTACAACTAACCATCTTCTACCATCTACCATCTACCGTCTTCTACCATCTTCTACCATCTACCATCTTCTACCATTTACCACCTTCTTCCATCAACCATCTTTTTCCATCAACCATCTTCTAACATCTTGAATCTTCTACCATCTAGAATCTTTTTCTGCTAACTATCTTCTACCATCTTCTACCATATTTCACCATCTACTAACTTCTACCATTCACCATATACCACCTTCTATCATCTACCATCTTCACCGTCTACCATCTTCTTCCGTCTTCCATCTTCTACCGTCTACCATCTTCTACCATTTTTTCCTATCAAAAAGTGTTTCCTTAGAAAAGTACATTTATGTATGTAAATATTTTTGGAATACCTACATACATACATATATGTACATATACGTATGTACGTATGTGGTACTTCATATAAATGAAATCTATAGCATTCACAAATTTAAAATACAAAACGATAAACCAAAATCGACATTTATGTATGCACATACTTTGTTTTTGTATTTAACGTTTATTTGACTTCAAATCAAAAAACTAATATACATATACATACATACATATATAAAATTAAGACTGATTTATATTTCAAAAAAATGACTTTTCAGATTTACTAAGTGAGCTTTTAGTGTATTTTTTTCGCACGCAAAACAGGAGACCGGCTTCGTTCTCATCCCTACTCCGTGCTGTTTACTGGGTCAGAAGTGACACTGTTACGTCCCAGACTTCACCTACCTCTACAAATTCATTATTCCCCTTGCCTAACGGCACATTATTCTTAAAACACTAATTCAAAGCCATTTTCGCCTACACGGCAAAACAGTCGCAATGAGTACATTCGTTTGCATTCCTCATCACAAACATGCCGAAACCCGAAACCCTTAAGCCAAATCGTGGAAGAGTTCATAAATAGTTTAGCATAATCAGCAATTTCATACATTCAATCAGAGCTGTAAAATAGATGTACATTAGTGAACTAAGTGAGAGTTAATCCGACAAGCAGATTGAATAGGTGCAGCCCTTGGTTGACACAGCGGCCTACCAATCTTGCAATTAATTTAAATAAAATAAAATTGTTAATAATAAGAAATTAAAATAAAAATAAATAAAAAAAAATATTAAGAAAAAAACGTTTAAGTTTTTTTTTAAATCAAACGTTCGGACAGAGTACGTAAATGGCGCAGTCGGTATCCTTCGAATACGCGAAATTAATAAAAAACGAATAAGTTATAAATTTAATTTTGCGCTTGACGTAAGTCATTCAATTCGAAAAAAAAAGAACCTTAACTCTCGAATAAGAAAATTTTCCGGCAAAGGAAAGTGAAGAAAAAAAAATTTTTTTAAATAAATTGTACAATTTCGAAAAAGAAATACAAGTGCGTTAAAGTACAAGAAATTTCGAAAAAGAAATACAAGTGCGTTAAAGTACAAGAAATTTCGAAAAAGAAATACAAGTGCGTTAAAGTACAAGATAAATAAGTGAGCAACCACCAAATCTAAATAGTAATAAAAGTGATATGAGTTTTTACCGTCTAAACGTGTGCTTTGAGAGATATACAGTGATTATAAACGACGAGGAAGATCATCCCTTATTGCAACTTATCCTTGACATTTTACACAAATCAGAGGACGAAGATAATTAAGAAAAAAAAAAAAAGCAAAGTTAAAGTAAAAGTGCTACCCCCATTAAAATTAATTAACCTGCATAAAAACCAAAGAGTGCGTTTTTCTAAAAAAAAAAAAAAAAAAAAAAAAAAAAAAAAAAAAAAGATAAAAATAAAATTGTTCACAATTAACCATAAGCGAAATAAACAATTTGACGAACAACGAGCTACCATTATGACCCAAAATAATGTAGAACAGTGCCTCACGGCACTCACACAAATGATGGCTCTCATGAACCAAACAAGCGTCAGGACGAAAATAGAGAAGGAAATTCGATTCCTGACACCCTTTCAAGGAGACCAGGGAACATTAGCCTCCTTCGCAGGATCAGTCAAAAAAATCCTTGCTAACTACCCATTGGCAGCCGACAAAAAACAAGTGTTCGAAGTAATATACGACACTAAAATTCAGGGAACCGCCAAGAATCTTCTGGAAACCAACCAACCAACGGACTGGGACCAATGCCTGACAAACCTGAAGCAACATTTCCGGGCAACCAGGGACGAGCTAGCATTAACAAAGGATATTAATAATCTAAGAGTAAGAACTATTTATGAATTAGACGTTAAGATCAAGCAAATCGTTGAAAGTATAGCAGAACACGCTATATTTAATAATAATGATAAAAAGGTGACAGACATTCTTTACGGGATGTTGATAATGAAAATCAAATCACTTTCTTCAGGCGCACTAGCCTATGCACTGACAGAGACTCACGAACTAAACAAAATAAGGGATATAGTCAACAAATTTATTGGGTACGACCAGGGAAATTTAAGAATAACTGAACCTTATTATCAAAACAATTCAAGTCATCCTAGAAAAAATTATAGACCCACCAATTTTAACTTTCAGAATAATAACTTCCATAACAATTCCAACAGATCTGGTCAACACAATTTTACCAATAGGTATAATCAAAACAGTGTAGGTAACAATTCTTATCACAATCCCAACATTTCCAACAGATCCGGTCAACACAATTTTACCAATAGGTATAATCAAAACAGTATAGGCAACAATTCTCACCAAAACAATAACAACAGTTCGGGGCAACATTCAATTAATCGCAGACAATATAATTCTGGTCAATACAGAAATAATTCAGGTAATTTCAGGCAAGAACCCATGGATACCTTATCCGCAAGTTACGCGAGACGAATAAATAATATTCAAACGAATTTGGATTTTCCATTAACCAGCCTCCAAGAAAACTACCCTATATAGTAGTTGAAGCCAAAAATAACACGAAACTTAGATTTTTGATAGACCCGGGCTCTGAAACAAGCATTATTAACCCTGGAATTTGTCATCCTAAATGGCAAATTCAACTTAGTAACCCAATTCAAATACTTACAACTAGTTCACCCTTACTTATCTATAATAAAGTTAGAATCCCATTATTCCAAGAGCTAGGAGATAATAAAACAGCTGAGTTTTTAGAATTTCGATTTCATCAAACATTAGATGGATTAATTGGAAATAATATTCTAATTCCAGCAAATGCTATCCTAGACTTTAAAAACAGACAACTAACAATTAATAATAAAGTAACCCCAATCTTTCTTTGTAAGGACGATGAAGACTCTAATGATAATTATTACAAGCAAGTTCCACAATTGGGGATGTATTACACAGAGATAAATCATGAACCAATCACTAACCAAATTAGAATTAGTCACCTTAATGAAGAAGAAAAACATAAAATATCAAAATTGGTTTCACAATTTTCCCAAATATTTTACCAAGAAGGTAGTGATTTGTCATTTACCAATGCGATTAAGCATAAAATAGATACAATAAATGACATCCCTATCTATACCAAAAACTATAGGTACCCAGAAATACATAGAGAAGAAGTTAATTCTCAGATCAAAGAAATGTTAGAGCAGGGTATTATACGACCAAGTAACTCACCCTACTCTGCACCTATCTGGATCGTCCCCAAAAAGAAGGACGCATCTGGAAAGGACAAGTGGAGGATAGTAATCGACTATCGTAAACTAAACGAAGTTACGATAGACGATAAATTCCCAATACCAAATATGGAAGACATATTCGATAAATTGGGAAGAGCGATGTATTTTACAACACTCGATTTGGCGAAAGGTTTTCACCAGATCGAGATCGCAGAAGAAGACGCGAAGAAAACAGCATTTTCAACTGGAAATGGCCACTACGAGTTCACTCGCATGCCATTCGGATTGAAGAACGCTCCTTCGACGTTTCAACGTTTAATGAACTCGGTCCTTCATGAATTCATAGGGCAAATATGTTTGGTTTATTTGGACGACATTATTGTCTTCTCAACCAGCCTTGAAGAGCACATTCTTTCATTAAAGAAAATTTTTGCAAAACTTCAAAAAGCCAACCTTAAAGTCCAATTAGACAAAAGCGAGTTCCTGAAAAAAGAAACGGAATTTTTGGGACACATAGTCACCACAGAAGGTATTAAAACCAATCCCAATAAAATACAGGCTATCCAAAATTACAAATTACCAAAAACCATCAAACAGATAAGGTCATTTTTAGGAATTACCGGATATTACCGGAAATTCATTAGAGACTACGGCAAAGTAGCTAAACCAATGACTCTTTTTCTGAAAAAAGGAGCAAAAATAGATATTAAGAATCCAGATTACATTGATAGCTTTGAGACTCTTAAAAAACTAATCACTTCTGATCCTATCCTTCGTTACCCTGACTTCAGTAAGAAATTCGTCTTAACGACCGACGCCTCAAATTATGCGTTAGGTGCTGTTTTATCACAAGAAAATCATCCGTTGTGTTACGCAAGCCGAACACTTAACGACCATGAAATAAAATATTCAACTATAGAAAAGGAACTGTTGGCTATAGTATGGGCCACAAAATACTTTAGACCCTATCTCTATGGAAGAAAGTTTACCGTACAAACTGATCATCGACCACTTGTTTGGTTGAGTTCACTAAAAGAACCCAACATAAAACTACAAAGGTGGAAGATCAAATTAGAAGAGTACAATTTCGATATAGAGTATGTAGAAGGAAAAGTTAACCAAGTTGCGGACGGATTATCAAGAATGGAAGTATATTACAACGAAGACGTAATAAACCCCATTGTTGACACGAACGAAGATGCACAATCAATGGTAGCTACAATTCATAGTGCTACAGAAGATAGCAGCGATTACATTCCTATAATCGAAACACCGGTAAATCTATACAAGACTCAGATTATACTTATTGACGGCAATAATGTAAGCAACCATAAAATATATAATATTTTTAATAAGAAAAGAATTGTATTAGAAATAAAAACCTTCAATGAAAATCTCTTATTAGAAATCATGAAAAAATTCATTCCTCCTAAAGGAATAGTAGGTATTTTCTGCAGAAACGACAGCCTTTACGCTAAATTCCAAGATGTCTATATCAAATATTTTAGCAAAAATAAATTGTTAAAATTTATTAAATGTACTAAATTTTTAGGAGATCTCACAGACAGAGAAAAAGAACTATTAGTTATATCGAAATCACATAAATCCTTAAATCATAGAGGAATCAATGAAACCTACGAGGAAATTAGAGATGTCTATTATACCCCTAAACTAAAAGAAAAAATCCAAGAATACATAAACAATTGCGAAATTTGCAACAAATCAAAATATGAAAGATCACCATATAAAATTCCTCTCAAAATTACCGAGACACCAACCAAACCAAATCAAGTGTTACACATCGACATATGGTATGCAAATATCAACTTAATGTATGTAACAATGATCGACAAATTCACAAAATACGTTACAGTACAAGAAATCAAACATAGAACATGGACATCACTTTTAAACACGTTACAATACAGATTCGCGAACAATGGTATACCCGAAAAAATAATAACGGACAATGAGACAGGATTTTCGTCGATAGTAATCAAAGAATTCCTTAAAGAAAACAACGTTCAACTTCATATTACAACACCCTACCACAAAACAGGCAATTCGGATATCGAAAGATTCCACCAAACCCTTAACGAACATATACGAACATTCACAGCTGACGAGAACAATAAAGACACCTTAAGAAACAAAGTTCTAAAAGCCGTACAAATTTACAATAAAACGATTCATTCATCAACAAAGAAAAGACCTGTAGACTTTACAAACGGTACAATCACAAATCAAGACTATTCAAAAATTATAGAAACAATCACAAACAACAAAGCACGATACATTAACAAACAAAACAAAGACAAAACTGACATAGACCTTACAAAAACCAACCACGCTTATCTCAAAACTAGAACCAATAACAAACTCAAATTAACTCACATAAAATCTAATCCTGAAGTTTTAGACAACGACCATGTAAAAGACGAAAGAGGACGCAATTACTACAAAACTCAAATAAAACGAAAGTACAAATTCGAACAAACCTCTTAAAAACATTTCTTTTCAGATAATGCTAATCTTCCTAATGACAATATCAATAACAATGACAACAGGACAAAAAATTGACATACAGAACTTAAACGAAGGTAACGGATTTATAACAATTAGAGGCGAAGAAACAAAAATTATTAAAAGTTATTATAAAATTCTACACGCCATAAATTTAACACTATGGACGGACAGTTTCGAACTCTTAAAACACAATGTTGAGAACCTTCAAGACAAAAATGAATACCCAACTATTATACATGGACTAAACGAACTAGGACAAGAAATTAATAGCTTAATTCAACATAGACAAAAAAGAGCTTTATTTAATTTTTTTGGAACAAGTTTAAAATATTTAGCGGGAACAATGGACTACGAAGACGAACACGAAGTGAAAACAAGACTTAGCCTAAACGAACAAAATAATAAAAATTTAATCGATGGTTTAAACGACCAAATTAAAATAAACTCTGAATTTTACGCAAACATTCACAATATAACAAAACACATAAACAAACAACAAACAGACATAAAAAACCAATTTCTAACACTAAGTAACGCAATTGATAAGGAAAATTTCAAAATAACCACAATGCAACACGCATTTCAGATACAATACGATATCCAATTACTTAGCAATCAGATAAAAAAAGTTAAGGAAAGCATTCTCTTAAGCCAGCTAGGTCTTTTAGGAAAAGATATTTTGTCACCAAAGGAAGTTGAAAATTTCAATATTACATTCGAAACTCTTAAAGACATCAAGAGTTCAACTATATTTCACAAAAACCAAATAATCTTTGTTATAATGATCCCAATGTACGAAAATACGAAATTCCATCGTGTATTTATAGAACCAATTCCAAATTCAGAATTTCTTGAACTTAATTCCATTTACAAAACAATAATAACAGATGGAAAAATTAATTATAAAGATGAAAATAAAATTCAAAAAAGAGATGAACTGAAAATCATTGAAGATGAATGTATTAAAAATATTTTTGAGAAAAATACAAGTTGTAATTTTATAAAGAACAAAAACATAGAAATAAAACAATTAGCAAATAATATTTTAATACTTAAAAATATGCCTAAGACAACTATTGAACAAAATTGTAACAATTTTAAATTAGAATTGATAGGCAATTATGCCATTAAATTTGAAAATTGTGTAATCAATATAAATAACATAAAGTACGAAAACTTTATATATTATGAAAGTTTTATAATACCTAGCCTAAGTAACGTAAAAATCAAAACAATTGATATGAATTTTTCTACCGCTGAAGTTAATACAAAACAAATAGAAAACCGAAAGCTCATTGAAGAAATTAAATTTAATCATAAAATACATACGAGCATACATTATAGTTTTTACTTTTTAATTTTGGGTTTAATTATTGTATTTTTAATTACCTGTTCCACAAAAAGAATCACAAAAAATAAGATTAAAGTCAATATTCAAAATAATGATTCTACAGAGCAGAATCCTAAGGGGGGAGGTGTTACGTCCCAGACTTCACCTACCTCTACAAATTCATTATTCCCCTTGCCTAACGGCACATTATTCTTAAAACACTAATTCAAAGCCATTTTCGCCTACACGGCAAAACAGTCGCAATGAGTACATTCGTTTGCATTCCTCATCACAAACATGCCGAAACCCGAAACCCTTAAGCCAAATCGTGGAAGAGTTCATAAATAGTTTAGCATAATCAGCAATTTCATACATTCAATCAGAGCTGTAAAATAGATGTACATTAGTGAACTAAGTGAGAGTTAATCCGACAAGCAGATTGAATAGGTGCAGCCCTTGGTTGACACAGCGGCCTACCAATCTTGCAATTAATTTAAATAAAATAAAATTGTTAATAATAAGAAATTAAAATAAAAATAAATAAAAAAAAATATTAAGAAAAAAACGTTTAAGTTTTTTTTTAAATCAAACGTTCGGACAGAGTACGTAAATACACCTGTAGACATCTGGCGGGGATAACTAATTAAATGACGATTAATCAGTTATCGACCGGAGATGAAAAATGATTAAATTACTAAAATGGCTATTAAAAAATAATGGTTGATTGTAGAAGGGTGAAAATTTAGGAATGTATGTATTTTTGTATGTTGTATTATAAAAAAATAAAAACTAAAAATTTTGTCTAAAAAATAAAAAAAATATGTATGGGTGGACTACCCTTAACATTTAGGGTGATGAAAAATAGATGTTGTTTGATTCTCAGACCTACTCAATATGCTCACAAAATTTCATGAGAATCGGTCAAGCCGTTTCGGAGGAGTATGGGAACGAAAATTGTGACAGGAGAATTTTATATATAAGATACAGGGTGTCCCAGAAGTCTGGGCCTGCTCGTAGTTACTTCTTAATAATAACGGTCACTCTCCTCGAACTTAAACTTGGACGAGAAAGCCTGGAGTACATTCAGATTTTTTTTTAATGAATGAAAAAGAATTATCTTAATGCCTGTTTATTTGAGAAAAATATTTTTTTTCCGTTATTTATGGAATATTCTAAAAAACCTTATACCATTTTCGAAGGAGAATTGAACGCGCCAACTTTTAAGGTAACTTGCCAAAATTTAGTAGTACATTTTTTATACACTACAGCCCATTGAATTAGGGTCATGTAAAAATTTTGAGTATTTAGTTGGGCAAAAAAGTGACATTTTCTTCAAAACTGATGCAGGTGTGTTTAAATTTTTTAATGCAATTGTTAGCGGGGTTATTCGAGTTCCATAACAGAAAAAAAAAATTGAGAAAAATTAAGATTTGTAATCACGACACTTGAAAAGCCGTCAGAGGGTGAGCATTTTTTTTTCGAATGCCTCTAACTCACAAAATAGATGACAAAGATTTTTTTTATTATTTTTCTGATAACTGTCACCACCTACCCTATCACCCGTTTTCGTTTCGACGTTGACTTTTGGGACACACTGTATATATTGGACATAAAATCCGTAGGAAAATTTTCGAAAGGGACAAACGCAGGATATTTTTCTATCAGACATGACGAATAGGAAGGAACTCGTCCGTGAAGAAAATTATCCTGATATGCAAATATTTCGAGAAAGGGAACATATTTGACAAAGGGAAATTCTCTGAAGGATCGAATTATTCCAAATAGGAAATTATTCGAAGTGTAATATTGAGGATTGGAAATATAGGTTGAACGCCATCTAGTGACTGGTGTGATAATGAGAAGTATATAGAGAAATCGCTTAAGGCGATGACCACACATCAAAAAAAATGTTTGGGGTGTTGTCACACTGTCATTAGGGTCTGTCCAAATATTTTCCTAACAATGTACGGGATACAACCGTAACTCTCAGATGGGCCGAACCATTGTCCTCACCAGCCTCGGAACACTTAATTTTGCGTTACAACCAGACAAATAAATCAACAAACACTCGAGTTAACAAAATAATAAACGAAATAAATTTTGACACATTAAATAGTGAAGAGAAAGCGGAAATTCAAGCGATATGTACCAAATACCAAGACATTTTCCACATTGATGGTGACAAACTCACGTATACACATATTGGCAAAGCGGATATCTCGTTCAAAAAGGATCAGTGTTGGATAGTTACGCGTAACTTTGGTATTTTAATTAGTTACACGTAACTAATGTAACTTATGTAACTAATGTAACTAATGTAACTAATGTAACTAATGTAACTAATGTAACTAATGTAACTAATGTAACTAATGTAACTAATGTAACTAAATGTAACTAATTGTAACTAAATGTAACTAACTATAACTAATAGAATTTTTCAAATACAAAAACTCACATTTTATTTAAATTGAAATTTAGAAGTTCCGTCCACAAACCCGATCGAATGACGTTTGACTACACTGTATTAGGGCAAAGCTGGATGATTGATATTGCCGTCGGGCCAGCTGCCAGCTGTGGCAACGGCAACCTGGTAAGGAATACATTTTTCAATTACTATATTTCTGCTAAAAAAAAAAAATTTTAAATAATAAAACAAAAAAGATCTCGTTTGATTTCCTTTGGGCGAGCCTTATCTGAAATTTGAGACCAAATCTGAGATCAAATCTGAATGTACCATAAAAAATAAATCAAAATAAACAAAGAAATGTCCAAGAATCTCAAGAAAGAGGGGAAAACTTTAAATGTAAGCAAAAATCTTTTGTATGCTCCAAGAATATAATATTTTATAAGATTTCCTTTTCATCAGGAATAGAGTAATTTCAATATGTACTCCTTGCCAGGTTGCCGTTGCCTTGCTAATAAAAGAATTTTGTCAATAGTCGATTGGGATTCAGGATGAAATGTATTTTTTTTTTTTTATTTTTTATTATTAAGTTAGAGGTAGTTTTATTTATTTACAGTTAGTTACATTTAGTTACATTAGTTACGCCAAATATTGGGCGTAACTAATTCATATTAGTTACGCGTAACTAAACGAATAACTTACTTCATGTAACTTACTTGCCAACACTGAAAAGGATGCAACACCAAAATATTCAAAGCCATATCGTCTCCCACACACACAGAAGCAAGATATAAAGGAAGAAATACAGAAGATGTTAGACAATGACATTATTGAACCATCTATTTCTCCTTGGAACTCTCCAATACTAATTGTACCCAAAAAGAAACACCCTGTTACCGGTCTACTAAAATTCCGTATGATGATCGACTACCGTCACGTGAACGAGCGAATTGAAGATGATAAATTTCCACTACCCAATATAACAGATATCTATGATATGGTAGGACGTAGGAGGAGCAATTTACTTTTCATGTATAGATTTAAGCCAAGGATACTATCAAATGGAGTTGGATGCCGATAGCAGACCAATCACAGCTTTCTCAACAGAAGATGGTCACTACCAGTTAAAACGACTACCAATGGGTTTAAAGATCCCACCCAGTAAATTTTCAAGAATGATGTCCATAGAGATGTCAGGAATAACATATTCACGATGTTTTATTTATCTTGATGATCTTATAGTTTTTGGTAGAAGTTTAATAGACCACAACAAAAATTTGATACTAGTATTTGAACGTCTAAGAGAAGTAAATTTGAAAATACACCCTGGATAATGCTCTTTCTTGCGAAAGGAAGTGTTATACCTGGGACACATTATTTCTGATAATGGCATCCTACCCGATCCCATTAAATCTTCCGCAATGAAAAATTACCCGAAACCCACCAACGCCGATGTAGTAAGAAGATTCGTTGCATTCGCCAACTATTATCGTAAATTTATCCCTAATTTCGCTACCATTTCCATTCCGTTTAACCGATTGTTGAAAAAACATGTCGAATTTCATTTCAATAAAGATTGCGAAAAATCTTTTAAGTTGCTTAAAGAAATCCTTACAAGTCCTAAAATTCTACAATTTCCAAATTTTAACGAAGAATTCATCCTACGAACGAATGCCTAAAGTTTCGCTCTAGAAGCTGTTTTATGTAATTTCGACGATAGACCGATTGCCTATGCAAGCAAAACTCTTAATAAAGCAGAAAAAAACTATAGTACAATCTATACATATAATAAAATTGTAACGGGTCGATGTCTGTACATTGAAGATATAGATGCAAAACTAATATGGGGAGTCTCTATTAGACCCACAGAAGCCAAAACAACCGTTTTTAAAATTTTTGTCTGTCTTTCTGTCTGTCTGTCTGTCTGTCTGTCTGTATGTTTGTACGCGCATCACGCAAAAACTACTGCATGTAATTGAATGCGGTTTTCGCAGATATATTGGTAGTACGCCAACTTAAAATATAGGCTATATTTTATCGCAGGAAAATATATAATTCTGGTTGTTTTTTAATATTGCTGCAATCGAACGTTATTCAATGAACTTAACGCAAAATTAAAAGATGTTAAGGAAGTTAGCGTCTCACTTACATAATGGCGCTGGAAATCATAAAAATAGCGCCACACTTACTTACGTATACATGAATAGAAATAAGTTTGTCGTTCTGAATAGAAGTTACATCAAAAACATCATAGATGGCGCTATTTGCCACCATATAGACAATGCCTCATTCAGCGAAAGCAGAAATCGAAAAATAATGTAACCATAAAGAACGGTGAACGAGCAATACTTACGCCCAAAACTGATGAAGCGGAGCTGCCATAAATAGCAGTATCGGCGCGTAGCATCGTTTTGAAAGTGGGCATTCCAATTAGGTATATTCGTATATTGCTTCAGAACTCAACCCTCCAACTTTGAAATTTAACCGTTATGATACTTCGAAATAATATTATACAAAAGCCAAAAATCTTACGGCTGTAGAGCTGACTTTATAGCTTTCATACCACGCATACCCCCCATTTTGAACCGGTTGTGCAAAAACAAAAATATACTGAGATACCTATTTAATTCTAAAATCCACGCGTACGAAGTAGCGGGCAAAAGCTAGTTGAGAAATAATTACTTGCTATTGTATGGGCAATTAAACACTATCGTCCCTACCTATTCGGAAGAAAATTCAAAATCATAACAGACCATAGACCTTTAGCCTTAGTGTACTTGTTCTTACTTAAAGAACCTAGTAGCAGATTAACAAAATTTAGGCTACTACTAGAAGAATACAACTTCCACATAGAATATTCTCCAGGTAAGGATAACTGTACTGCCGACGCACTGAGTCGCATAAAAATAGACTCCAATGATTTAAAACAATTATGTATTTGTGTTTTAACGAGAGCCCAATCAAAAGCAGAAAGTAAAATTCATGAACAGAAAGAAAAAAATAATATAGAAAACACGAAAACTGATGAACTACTCATAACCGAACTGCTGAAATTACCAGAACATGGACTTAAAATAATAGAGCTAAAGATCGTTGACAACTTTCAGGGAGATTTAATTAATTTCAAGGATATGGACATAATTATTGGTCCGAATAAAATTTTAGCGTAGATATATATTCCCAAAAGGGAATTGTTTACTCCTAAAGAAGTCCAACGACAGCACTACAACCCAATCGACAGTATTTGGCAAAATATTGTCGAGGGATGTGCAGAAACTCTGCGGATTGAATTGTATTAAAAAGATATATATTACAAAAAATTAAATAAGAAAGCTCGCATGCGGCCGCAAAGAGAGCAATTTTAATGAATTAAAAAAAAATATTAGGTGAAATATTTAGAAAAGTAATATTAAAGTTCGAAATTACTGATCCTTGTAAGAAGAAATTAATACTTAATGATTACCACATTCTTTCAACCAGCGGACATGCAGGAATAAGCCGCATGCTTCAAAATATAACAAAAAAATACTTTTGGACAGGCATGCAAAACGATGTGACGACATACGTAAAGCATTGCACAATTTGTCAACTAAATAAATATATTCAGCCAAAAAAGCAACCAATCGGGTTTTGAGAAAATATTTTTAGATCTAGTAGGCCCTGTAGAAGAATCAGAAGATGGATTCAGATATATCTTAACTATACAAGATGAAGTAACCAAATTCATCGAGGCAATACCCATTTCAAAAAAAGATGCAACTACATTGGCAAAAACTCTAGTAGAAGGTTTTATTTGAAGATACGGAGTACCACATACAATAGCCTCCGATCAGGGAACCGAATTTTTAGATCAGGTTTTTCAAAGGATTTGTAAATTATTAAAAATCGAACAGTTGTAATCCACAGCGTATCACCATGAGAGCATAGGAGCTTAAGATAACTCTCATAAAGTGTTAGGAGCATATTTGAGAAGTTATGTTTCAGAAAAGCATACACGGAAAGAATTGAAAAATCACTAATTGCAAAATATTCAGTTGCAATTTACAAAACATGTTTTTTTGTAAATCACGGCGCTTTGATTCGAAACTGATAGAACAATTAGCAATTTAACTTTCAATTCATCTCAAACTACAACAATTCCTAAGTTGAGATTTACAATTAAAAGTTATAATTCAAGCTTGTGCCCTTCAAAGTAAATTACAACCTTTTTGTCGCAATTTACTACTTCAAGGGAATAATTCCATTTATACTTTTTACCATTCTGGATTTGCTAAAAATTTTTCGTGATTTACAATCACTGAGTACTAAAATCAACTCAAGTGTGTCTGACGGCTACGTCGAAGGTCCGGAGTTCGATCCCTGCCTCCAACTAATAATTATCTTTTTTTTTTTGGTACTGTCTCTTTTGAGGAAATGTAAAATCCTCGAAAAATAAATCTGGTTAATATTAAAAGTGGATCTTTGTAAGCCATTCGGATTCAGCGGGAAATGATATTCCACCAGAATATCAACGCACATACAGGAATCGTTCAGAATATAAATCATTAGGCCCTGGCCCGCTTGTGTCTCCAATAATGCCTTTTTTGTAGTTCTATTATGTACATAGGGAGTACACGGTTGAATTTCAACTACACATTATATACAATTTCTTACCTTTATTTAAATGATCATCACAAAAAATTGTACATTAGAGGTTAGACGTCCACAATTAGACGACTATATTTTTCTCGCCAATAAAACATAATCTTAATTCAAAACACCACTAAAATGTAACTCATATTCAGGTTGCTTCTTATTATTAATTTTGATATCTGACTTGGATACATCACCATGGCCTAGTAGATGTGTGCTAGATTGGTATGCAGAGGGTCTCGAGTTCGATTCCTAGAATCAACCAAGTAAGTAAAAGTTACATTTTTCAATAAATAATAATAGATGCATTTCAATAAAAGTTGCTTCCTCAAAAAGCGATATAATGTTGCAAATTGCAAATTGGGGTTGCAATTTACGACTTCACCAATAGTTTTTTCAAAAACAGATTTTTTATTCAAAACAAAAAGATTGAAATCTACGACTCGCTTTTGCAATTTACAACCGAGTAAATATAAAATTGATACTCATTGGGATCAATTTGCGATTTGCGAATGGTAATGTTTTGCTTCTATCGATCGAATTATTGATACTAAAAGATGTTGAAATATGATTATAGAGTATCAATATCTTCGTTTCGCAAATTTTCTAAAATTGCAAATAGAAAGTATAGATTTATTATTTTCCAATCCAAGGTACAAATCTGGATTCATTTGACGTGATTTGCAGCTTATTTTTCGTGATCTGATCTAAGAATTCTTTCCGTGTACCGATTGGAGTACATGGCTACTATACTACGTTTCCTGTTATAAGGGGCCAGTTATAGCGATACGGAAAACCAAACCGAAAAAAATTTCAAATTGGAAATTTGGCAACCAACTCAGAGAATTTATTTTGCAAATAAAATTTTGAATTGAACTTGTACTTTTTGTTAAAAATTTATTTAATAATTTTTCTGTTATATGTATAAAATAAAAATAAAAAAATAAATTTTTACCAAAAAATATTTGTTCAATCAAAGTTATTATGAACAAAAAAAAAATTATCTGCATTGATTGCCATCAATCACTGTAGCATTTGTCTTAAAAATCGAATCAGAACATACAAAATTTTCCATTTGAAAATTTTTTCGGTTTGGTTTTCCGTATCGCTTTAACTGGCCCCAAATACATCAGTACACTCAGAAACCGGATATACACCTTTCGAATTAATATTCGGAAAACAATGTGTCTTACCATCAAATCTGGTTTAACAGGTAGAACCCGTGTACAACTATGACAATTACGTGATTGATTTAAAACATAAATTACAAATCGCTCAAAAAGATGCTCGAGAAACTCTGATAGGCAAAAAGATAGCAAGAAAAATAGATTTGATTTAGGAGGGCGAACACAAAGCTTAAATTTTGAAATAGGAAGTTTAGTTTAACTTAGAAACGAAAATAGAAAGAAACAAGATCCAATCTACATAGGTCCATACGAGGTTGTATCTCAAAAGGGTGAAAATTGCGATATAAAATATGAAACCAGAAAGATAACAGTTCATAAAAATAGGCTAAAGCCATTTTACATATATTTGACTCTGATTTAAATATTAAAATTTATACAGTAGTAACTTTCTAGACCCAAATGAATAAAAAGTAAACAAAAAATTGTAAAAAAAAATTTGTTGTATAAAACTTATACATAAAAAATAAAATGAACGACTGGGTCGCACGAACTTGCTCTTATGATAAGCAATTGCGTAGTGGCTGCATATATGGATATTAAAAAAAATTAAATAATTTCGAAAATTCTTTTATTTTTTAAATTAGTTTAAGAGCTTTCTCGGAGAAACTAAGTTTGCAATAAAATTTCAAAGCTATACGTCAATCTAGGAAAAAAAAAATATTGAAAATCGTTGGACCAGATTTTTTTTAAAAGGTTATTTTTGAAAAACTTTTTCAAAAAATATTTTGAAATTTATTTGAGTATGCAAATATATGGCAATCCGTAGTTTACATTTGAAAAATAATTGAAAAAAAATCAATGTACCCGCTTCCAACATATTTCGAAAACCAAAAATTTTTTTGAAAAAATTATAAAAAATCAAAAAAAAAAGTTTTTGAAAATTTTGAAATGCCATATTAATAAAATTATGAATGACTTCCTGTGACCAAATTTTTAGTAAAATCGAATGTACAGTTTACGAGAAAATTCGATTTGAAAATTCTGGTACCGTTATTAGACAAATTTTGAAAAAAAAATTTCAAACCAAAAGATAGATTGTCTTGCAAAAATAGCATTCTGAAAGTTTTATCAAAATCGTTAGAGCCGTTTTTGAGAACATCAATTTTTGTCTTCAAGATTGTATGGCAGGTGCCTTTATTTTTGGACCTAGAGCAAAAATAAAAAATTTGTTCCGAGGAACGGCCAAATAAATCTTAAATATCAAATTTGAAGCAAATCGGCCCACCCGTTTAGCCTCCAGAGGCGCAAACAGACAGACAGACAGACAGACAGACAGACAGACGGACGGAATTTCCAGACCCACTTTTTTCGACTTCTCCATCATCGTAATGTCATGTGTGATTGTTATCTCAAATTTTTTTTTCTGCACGAATCCATAACTTGCCTTATAGTACCAATAATCGCAAGTAAAAAGGCGAGGAAGTACCTTCGTAAATATAAGCATGTAAGAATAAATTATATATATATATATATATATAAAGAGAGAAAATAAATCAGAAGAAAATTTCGTTATGATATGATATTTCATGTATGTAGACTTACAAGGTTAATATAAATATATTAACATAAACTTAGGTGCGCATAGACATGAGATTTACATATTATTGTTGTAATATAAATAACTTCAATAATTATAGGATAAGGCTAGTATGAAAATTAAAAAAAAATATATATATATACATATATGTACATTATCTAATATTACTTAATACTATCTTCTAAATGTACATATAGTTAAACTAATTCTAATTAACGTAAGTATCGAAAAGCAAATAAAAAAAAGAAAGATAAATACATATATAAGATAAACCTAGTATACCTATCTCGTAAAATTTTTTTTTTAATTTAAGTAAACTATACTATATTTTCAAAATATACATAGCTAAACTAATTTAAATTAACGTAAATACCAATAAGCAAAAAAAAAAAAGAAGACATTAAAATCAAATCTATTACACAAATACAATTCGATGTAAAAAAAAAAAATTCTATAAAATCACAAAACATCAAATATCTAAAACAAAACAGATCCCTCATTGTACAGTGTCGCATAAAAAGAAGAAATCATAACATGTCATGATTTCTCCTTTTTCTCCCAGGAAGGGTGGTGTAAAGGGTCGCACCAGCGACCAATTAATAAATTGCTTACATTTTTCAACCTACTTCGAAACCTAACTCTCGAAGTTCCCATACAGTATAAAATGCACTTGAATAGTACCGCGCGTCGCCTATGTCATAAACATTAAAATACTCATGTTTCAGCTGGCACATTCAGTGCACAAGCCATATTAAGATACTCACATAGCTTAACCGGTGCCTTCAGTGCATTGGCTACGTCATTGTAAAAATATAGAAACGTATCTTTAATTCATAACGTAAATAATAACTGAGTGAAGGCACCATCAGGGGTCGCAGTTTATGTAAGTTCAGCACTAAAAGCATAACACTTCAAGTGGATGGTCATTTACCCGCGACCAGTGATATGCTGATTGCGCATAGTATGCGACTTTTGATAGAATGTATCGAGAAACGAAGTAATGGTTGAATATCGATAATAGATATTAAGTATTAAGAATTTGTATAAAAGGAGAAAATAAAATACAGTCAAACTTCCCTATAACGAACTTCTATATAACGAAGATCTCTCTATTACGAATTGATTTTGAGTACACATCTTTTTGGTTACTTTTTTGGTGTGTTTTGATCTTCTTATAAAGAATTTCCATAAAGCGAATTTTTCTCTACAACGAACAAATTTTGTTGCTGGAAATCCAAATCTCATACGTTTTTGTTTTCACATAACGAATTTTTTCAAATAATTTTCTGTTAAAAACAACAGCATGCAGAGAAAAAAAACCTTATAAAGGGATTTCCCCAAGATTTTAAATGCAAGCATTCTATGTTCAGGCTTCAGAGAATATAATTGAAAATGTCTCGAAGTAGCATTTCTCCTGAGAAAAAGTTGTTGATTAATTAAGGATTAACTAAAAAAACAGAGCAGAGCAACAAATTTAAAAAACAAAGCAGTGATTTTAAGAAATGTAGAAGACGAGGCATTAAACACTAAACGCAAAAGACTTCGAAAATGTCTTTTCGAGGATATTGATGAAACAATGCTAAAATGAATAACCACCGCTCGTCGGCGCTGGCATTTAAAAATAACAAATGCTTGGTAGAAAACAGAGCAAAGAGAGAATTACTGTCCTTATAACAAGCAATATGACTGGGTCGGAGAAGCTTAAATTGCTTGTTATAAGGAAGGCCAAAAATCCAAGACGTTTTAAGGGAATCTAATCTCTGGATGATGATAGATTATGAGTTCAACAAAAAAGCATGGATGACAAGTGAAATTTTTACAAAATTGCTGTTAAAGTTGGACAAAAAATTTGCTTCGCAAAAGAGGAAGGTTCTTTTTTTTTTGTTGATAACTGCATGGCGCATCCTAAGAATATAAAAGATAAATTGAAAAACATTGAGCTTGTCTATTTTCCTCCCAACATGACTTCTTTACTTCAGCCAATGGACCAAGGCATTATCTACAACTTAAAACAACATTACAGAAAACGTACTTTAACGAACATATTGACACACATGGACCAGAGCAAACCTGTTTCGGCCATAGACTTGCTACAAGCCAGTCGAAAATGAAGAGTAACGTACCGACTAATTTATTTGAATCTCTCAATTTATTAGACGATTTTGTTGAAAAAGAAAAATGGAAGAATGTAATCCAAACTAAAATCACTGACTTCTTTTAATAAAAGTGAAAACAAAAAAATTCTGTATAACGAAGTTTCTATATAACGAAATAATTTTCTGGTCGCGTGCAAATTCGGTATAGGGAAGTTTGACTGTATTATTAATCACTTCTATTTTGGAAGCCAACGCGAGCTTTTCTTTTACTATTATATAGCAACTCGCTGGTGGTAACTGAGAGCTAATTTAACTCCATTGTCTGACGCACTACAGAGCAGTATTGCTTTTGAGTAAACGTTTATCAGGCAATTCGCCGGACGAGTCAGGGAGTTTTATTAGACCTTCGTCAAGCTGCCACCAATCTTTACACAGTGATAATGATAACAAATTTAAGGTTACTTTGTTTTTAAATTACTTAAACCATAAGCATCATCAAAAATTATTTCAAAATAGGTATAACTACTTACGACCCTTATTTTCGAAGTTTTCAATTTAAAGCGGAACAGCATCTTTTACTTATAAAGAGGGAAAAGCGGGGAGCTTGCACATTATTCACAAGAACATTATATCTCATGAAATAAAGTGCACGACTGGGTCGTACGAACTTGCTCTAATGTGTTCAAATAGTCTTGAGGCTTGAGATTTTCGGAAAAAAGCATTGAAAAAATCATATGAAATTTTATTAATCACTTAAAAATCAATAGTTAAAACGTTTTTTGGAGAAAATGAAGTAAGCTATCAGATTTCTTTTGCTTTTTCAAAATTTAAGGAAATTTTTTTTCAAAATCGTTCGACCAGTTTTTTCAAAAAACGGTTTTTTTGAAAAACTTTTCGAAAACATATTCCAAATTTTTTTTTGAGTATGCCAACTTCTAGAACTTTGTAGTTTTTATCAGAAAAATAAAATTAAAAAAAAATTGATTAAATCGTTTTTGGAAAAAACAAAAAATAAAAAAATGTTTTAAAACTTTTTTAAAAAACTCAAAAAAACTTTTTTTTTAAATTTAAGAATTTATTATTATTTTGTATGTAATAGTGCTTCTACATTAAAAATTTCATCGAAATTCGTCCAGTGGCTTACGAGAAAATCGGATTTCAAAAAACCGGTCCTATGGGAGGTACCGTTATATGACTTTTCCTGAAAAATCTATTCCAACCCAAAATATTAAGTTTGCACAGAAAACATCATTCAGAAAGTTTTATCAAAATCGTAGGAGCTGTTTTCGAGCAAAATTGAATTTTCACTAAAAATCGTATGGCAGGTACCGTTGGTTTTAAAGCTAGAATGCTAATTCCAAAAACCCCTATGTAGGACGTCATAATAATACTATCTACCAAGTTTGAAGCAAATCGGTCTAGCCGTTTAGGCTGTAGGTGCCGATACAGACAGACGGACAGACAGACAGACAGAAAGACAGAATTGTCGGACCCACTTTTTTCGACTTCTTTATCATCGTAATGTTATGTTTAATTGTCCAAAAAAAATTTTTTTTTACGAATGCATAACTTGCCTTATAGTACCTACCTATAATCGCAAGTAAAAATAGTGGTGACACATTATAGTTTTTTGATATAACAAGTCTTTTTAAATTAAAAGCAAAAAAAGCTTTTCCATTGAAACCAACTCTTTTCAATCTATTAATGAAATAAAATTATATTAACTTAAGCCAACTTGGTTTTAGAGAAGTTGAATTATATCCTCTTCAAAATCTTTTCATCAATGGCAACACCTAATAAACATATTCACTAACCTACTATAAAATTAGACAACAGTATACCAAAAATCTAAGATAATTAAACACATGTAATGGAAAAATAGGCAAAACAGACACTATCAAACGATTACTAACTTTATATCAGTAAACAAATATCTTAAGAATATTAAAAAAGAAATTACTTTACTGCTCGATTTTTATTTTTGTTCTTATTTCTTCTATTCGTCGAGATTATTTTGCATCCAGGCAAAATTTAACCTGAAAAGTTTACTTACTTTAAAACATGGTTATATGAATGGTTTAAAGTATAATCTCATTTAGGTCGGTGTCATTTATTGACTGCTTCAAACCACTGCGTTCACCAAAAACGATTTGTCAAAATAGACCCGACTTTATTTATAATTTATTAAATAATAAACAATCTAAGAATCTATTGATTTTATAAGGCTTTTTTTAAAAAGGCAATTATTCCTTTATTGTTTGACCAAAGTGGAAGCTACTTATGACAAATTCCATAATTATAAAAACAATTGTTTTATCTTCTGCTGTACAAACAGCCACCCAAAATAATACACTCTAAGAAAATCAATTTCGCCTTTAAGATTTAATTTTCGGTAAAGATAAATTTCATACAAAAACACATCAAGTATACCTTCTCTATCTTTCGCTTGTTGATATTAATCTTAAAGTGAGAAGGCATGTTTAATTACTGCCTGCAATGCGCATTTTCATTTTAGAAAATACTAAAACAGAGATGATATTCTTTGACCTTATTCTATACAACCTTTAGAGGAAGACAGCATTATTCGACACTGAGTAACCGGATAAAGTGTATAAAGTGCAACGCAATATGCAACAGTGGAACCTTTGCTATAATAATGACATTACATTGCATTCCATATTAATCTGCTCCTTCGATGAATCGACGAAGTAGATACACTTACAAGCACTGGCACCTTAGGCCATTGGCTCAAGACAACACAAGTCAGTTATTCGACAGAGAGAGACAGACAGAACAGAAGATAGAAGAACACACAAACATATGCCAACAGCTCACAATAATTTGTTTTGACGGTCCACCATCTAACCACTAACCACGCGCAACGACGCACGCTTGATTTCGCTGATCTATTGGGAAGCGATGCTTTATCAGAGCCAAGGCTGTTGACAAAATATAATAATGAGCTTTAATACTAGGAATAGGAAGTATTTGCTGTTGGCATCAGTAGATACTATGCACCTCTGTTATATCTTCAGACCAAGTTGAATTTAATTTGTTTCTCATCGGCCAACTCGTGATGTGAGTAAAATGAAAGATTATTTCGTTTCCTTTTTCCCAACGTTTCGACAATGGTTGCCGTCTTCTTAAGGGGAAATATTTATATATAAAAAAGAAGTTATTGTACATGAATGTAGGGCGAACATAAAATTTACTTACATTAAGGTTGTAAAAATAAATAAAAAAAACATTAAATCTGCTCTTTGGAAAGATTTAAACATCAGAAATTCAGAACACACGTAAATGTGTAAGATTTTAAATTATCATGCAATTATAAATAAAACTAAAAAAAGCAAAGCCAAAATTTAAAAAAAGCATACAATGAAAAGCGTGCAAATTAAACTTAAACAAAGGCAAGCAAAAAAATAAAATAAAGCAATCAAGAACACAACTAGTCCCTTTGACTTTTTTATTACGAGTGCGTTAAAATTAACATAAATCATAAGAGAAACGCTAATACAATAATAATACAGTAATAACAGTAAAATGATAATGCGATCTTAAGATTAAGAGAGTTTTTAATTGAACTCTTTTATGTTTACAGTTTTTTGTTTCGAAATTGAATGGGATTACGAGGAAAGCTTTCTCTTTGTTATAATTAAACATAAGCTAGAGCTACAGTACATTTGCAACGAACTGTTGGATACCCTATTCCCCATATTTTTGTATGTGTATGCGTCTGCCTCCCGCAAACAGACGATGTTTCAGAAACAAAATTCTTCTTAAACAGACAGAAAAAAATTCAATAACATCAATTTTGTGGGGTCTGATGTTCAATTAGTGCTGGCGAAATAAAAAAGGCGTGCGCCACGCCCAAAGTTAAATTGTTTTATTGCCAAGGCAATTGTTATGAGCTCAGTGACATTGAATTTTATTCTTGCAGATCGATTTGAACAAAACAAGACAAAACTTAAATTTTTAAAAATTAGATTTGGAATCGAAATAGTGATTATGGGTGTTTTTAACAATTCTTGGACCACACTCTGCTACGTAACCAAGGAATATAAATCCAAGTGTTCATCTGTTTACTTCAAAACTGCGACCGATAGTTAAAAAACGTTAAAAAATTAATGCATTATACAACTTTTGACGGAAACGCCCCTTAAAAGTGGGCGTGTCTTAAAAATTTGAAGCACTAACTGAGCTTTGATCAGTATTTAGGCATATGTGTAAAACTACAGCTGAATCGAGAAGTTTTTAAACAATCTTACCTGAGCAAAGGTATTTTTTTAAAATCACGCCTTTAAAAGTGGGCGTATTGAAAAAATTTACACAAGAAAATGTAGAGATATATTTCTCAAATAACGAACAGAAGAAAAAAGGTTTAAATTAAATATTGGAAGTGCCTTAAATTTTTGAGACTACGTTTTTCGTTCTTTCATGAAAAGTGGACGTAAGCCACGCCCAAAATTCAAAAAATTCATTTCATACACAAATCTTTTAGTTTCTTTTAAGAGCCGCAAAATTTTGGATTGCGGAATTATTATATAAATACCGTTTATTTACAAAAAAAATTTTTGTATAGTTTCTAATGAAAAGTGGGCGTCAGCCACACCCAAAATCATTTTTTTTTTGATTTTATGCAGAAGATGTTTATTTGCAAGTAATACCCACAAAATTTAATGTTTTTCGCTTGAATGTAACAATTGTTATTTTATAAAAACAATATTGATGGTTTTGTATGAAAAATAGGCGTCAGCCACGCCCGAACTAAAATATTTTTATTTGATTGGAAGAAGGTTTTTCTAAAGCTTACGTGTGCAAAATTTTAGCGTTATGCTTTAATCGTAACTGTACAAAAAACATAATTTAATTTTATTAAATTGAGGTTGTTTATCAAAAATGGCGATTGTGGGCGTGCTTGTGGGCGGATTTTACCGGTTCAAAAACTTAGCCTTACTCTTGTACCAAAGATTATATATACCAAATTTCAGCTTTCTAGCTCAAAAATTGCGACCTCTAGAGAGTATATATACGGACGGACGGACGGACGGACATGGCTAAATCGACTAGGCTTTTGATTCTGAGTCAGAATATATATACTTTTCTATACCTAACGGTATTATTTCTCTATGTTACAAACTCCACACCAAATACACCATTCTATGGAATAGGGTATAAAAATGGAATATGGAACATGATATCGTAAATTCGTGTTGCCAGACGTTATTATTTATTAATCGATAATTAATAATTTAATGGTTATTCGTTTGGTTATATATTGTAAGAGATCGAATCCCTTAAAACTCGGGCATCCTGAACTTAAATCGTCCTCGATTTACGACATTATTTTCTTACATGCTTAATAGTCCGGGAGCCAGCGACCTTTTTTGATGACCAAAAGCACAAAAGCTGAAAATGTGTTTTAAGCTTTACTTTGCTTCCATACTATGTGGAATGGCGCACTTCCGGGGGGTGTGCCAGCGGCAGCCTCCGAAACACGTAAAATATTAATTAAAAAAAAACTAATACCACAAAAGCTCAAACTTTGTAAAGATGGTAATTATGGTGGATGGCGCCCTTTGTTCAATGAAAAAAGTAAAGATTACTGATACCACAAAAGCTGAAATTTTGTAATATAATAGTTAATTAAATAAGTTAACAAAAAAAAGTATCCAGCTTCATATTTAGTGAGGGAAAAGTATCCAGCTGATAAAGTCAAAAATACGCTTTTTTCGGTTGCATACCCATGCGCAGCGTCCTTCTTTGCGCCAGCTGGACACTTCCCCGCCCACTAATGTGAAGCTGGAGATTTTTTTCGTTAAAGTTACTATATTAGGTACAAGTTTACCAAATTTCAGCTTTTGTGGTATGAGTTCACTCACACCATATTTTTTACATATTTACGTGAAAAGCTGGAGCATAATCCCCCACTCGAAGTGCGGCTGGATACGTTTTTATGTTAAAACTAGCTTTTGCCCGCTACTTCGTACGCGTGGATTTTAGAATAAAGTAGGTATCTCAGTATATTTTTGTTTTTGCACAACCGGTTCAAAATAGGGGGTATGCGTGGTATGAAAGCTACATACCTTACCAGCTCTACAGCTGTGAGATTTTTGGTTTCTGTATAATAATATTAATATATATATACCTAATTGGAATGCCCACTTTCAAAACGATGATACGCCCCGATACTGCTATTTATGGCATCTCCGCTGCATCAGTTCTGGGCGTTAGTATTGCTCGTTCACCGTTCTTTATGCTTACATTATTTTTCGATTTCTGCTTTCGCTGAATGAGACATTGTCTATATGGTGGTAAATAGCGCCATCTATGATGTTTTTGATGGAACTTCTATTCAGAACGACTAACTTATTTCTATTCATGTATATGTAGGTAAGTGTGGTGCTTTTTTTTATGATTTCCAGCGCCATTATGTATGTGAGACGCTAACTTCCTTAAAATCTTTTAATTTTGCGTTAAGTTTGTATCGAAGCTCAAATGGACTGTATAATATCATCTCAATCAATAAATATGAGGAAAGAAATAAAACACGATAATTTATAGTGGAAAAAATGTTATAAAAAAACCACTTAGCAAATTTTATTCATCTCACTTCAAAATCCTGCTTAAGACTAACTCTCACTCGTGCTTGTTCGCAGAACAAGCACTCTTTCGTTAAGTTCTTACGTTAAGTTTTATTTACGTTTAATTTTATCTTCTTATACTTGAGTTACCATCGAATGCAGAGTTACCAGGACTCATGCAATTCGATACAGTCCCGGCGAAAACCTACGGTTTTCCATCCCTTTCGCTTTTATTTTACATACATATATCTCTGCTCAATACAAATTTATTCTAATATATTAATCATTCCAGTTCCTTGATTAGTAAGATGCCGATCTTTTGTACCGGTCTCGTAAGTTGATTGCTCGCTGTCTGCAGAACCACGCTCCTTATTAGTCCATCCCTGATTGGTATTAGTTTTAGTATCCGCGCCCTCGCCCACGCCGATGATGGGAAATTTTCTTTCCTGATTATGCACAGTTGTCCTTCTCTGAAGCTATATTTCTGCTTTCGCCATTTCTTCCTCTCGTGTAGAGTAGACAAGTACTCTTCCTTCCATCTGCTCCAGAAGTGTGCAAGCATTCACTTGCGCTCCTTCCACAATTGTATGCCCTTGGTATTTGGCATCTCATTGGTTATAAATGTTAACGGTAAAACAAGCGGTTCACCAACCAAAATGTCCCGGCGTTGACGCCTGCCAATCATCAGGATCATTGCTTAATGGATGTAGCGGTCTCAAATTCAAGATGGCTTCTATCCCAGTAATTAATGTCAAAACCTGCTCATATGCCAAAACCTTCGCTCCAACAATTCTCGTCAAATGATATTTCATCGACTTTACCGCTGCTTCGTATATCCCACCTTGATGTGGTGCCGCAGGAGTTATAAACTTCCATTCCGTCTCTTTCAAACTTAAGTGTTCAAATGTATCCTTCACTAACCAACGCTCTTTGGCTTTCTGCAATTCCTTCGCTGCACCGACAAATGCTGTACCATTGTCCTTCCACACCTGCCCCTTCTTGCTATGAATCTTTCGAAACAAGCAATGAACCCCACTGACGTCAGATTTGTTACCAAATCTATATGCACTGCACTAGTTTTAAGGCTAACAAAGACGGAAACCCAACATTTCTGTCTTATTATTTGCTCACCTGCTCTGTCGATCATCTTTATTTCGAATGGACCTGCATATAGTCTACCCCTGTGTGTAGAAAAGCCTTCCCTGCTGATACTCTCTCTGATGGCAAATCAGCCATCAATTGCATCTCAAAAAGTTGATTATAACGCACGCAAACCAAACACTTATGTAAGAAATTCCTCAGCTGACTTCGGAGCTTCGGAATTCAGAATCTCTGACGAATGTCCTGCATCATGACCTGCACTGCTCCATGATTCGTTGCTGTATGCGCATTATACATGATCAACCAAGCCAATCGAGAACCATTTGGCACGATAGCTGGATGCCTTCTCTCGTATCTTATCTCTGCTCTTTCCAATCTCCCTGCTACTCTCAGAATCTTTTCACCATCTGAGATTGGCTTTAAGGATTCTATCCTGCTCTTTTCAGGCAAACACCTGTCCTTCTCTATACAAATGATTTCCTTCGCAAAATACTTTTCCTGCTCTTTTGTCAACAGGTGACCGATTGATTTCATCCTCTCTTCAAATAGTTGCCCAAGTACTGCTGTAGCTCCTGCACTCTCACCTGCTCTATTCCTTGTTTTCACTTGACGTGCAGAACGTCTCCATTTCTTTCCATCTATCTCTTCATCTTCTTTTCGTTGCTTTATTTTTGCTTTTTATTACATAGCTGATTACATTAATCGCCTTCTCTTATGTAGACGTATATTCAATCAATGGAATACTCCTTCTCCAGCACTTCAAATAAATAGATAAAGGCTCTGTAAATTTTGTTATCACAAAAACTTTCATCTCATCCCTCCCCCCATCTGAAACATTTGGCACAAACTTTTCAGATGACCAGCTCGACCGAGGTTTTGTCGACCATTCCGGCCCAAGTAACCACAACTTGCTATCAACCAATGCTGATGGCTTTATTCCTCTTCTTAGAGTATCAGCCGGGTTATCCTTCGTTCCAACATGTCTCCACCTTTTGACTTCGGTATTTGTTTGTATAGACGAGACTCTATTCGCTACAAACGTTTTTAAATTGCATGGTAATTTACTTATCCAATGCCGCGCTACGAGTGTATCTGCCCAAAGATCATACTCAATACCTTCCCATTTCATTGTTTTAATGACGTTTACAATTAGCCGTCCCAATAGCTCCGCTGCTGCTTGCTCTAAGCGCTGTATTGCCACCGTTGTAAGTGGTGCAACCCGTGTTCTAGCTGTGATGAGATCTGCTGTAATCCTGCCGTACGTATCGGTCTCAGATAAATCGCTGCTCCATATGCCCTCTCAGAAGCATCCAAACATCCATGTAGCTCTTTTCGTACTTCTTCTGAAGTACCTATCCATCTCCAAATTTTCACGTTCTCTAAGTATGTTATTTCCTGCCAGAAATCTCTCCATCTCTCATTTATCTCTCTAGGGAGTCAACACAGCTCACTACGCTTCTCTTGGTTATTGCCTGCTGAGTCTCCGGTGTTTTTACCACAAACGTGAATTGATCCTTCTCAAGCAGCCACTTCAAGCCCAAAACTGACATTTTCTCATCATCCTGGAACATTATTGACTCCTGCTCTTCATAGTTCATGTCCTTCACAAGAGCTTTGGAATTGGATTTCCATTTTCTAAGCTCAAAACCTGCCCCTTTTAAAACATGATCGAAATCTTTTGATGACTTGATCTCCTTCTCTTCAGAATCACCACCTGTGGTGCAGTCATCCATATAAAATTCCTGCTTAATTGTCTTTGCAGCTTCTGGAAACTCCTGCCTCCCTTGCACATTGTACAGTATTATAAGCTGATGAGGTCATACCATAGGTGACTACTGTCAGCCAATATTCTCTCAAATTGTCCTGCCAATATTCTCTCAAATTGTCCTGCGGGTTTTCTCTCCAGAATATACCCTGCAAATCCCATTGTTCCTTTGCTACTTTCAATATTCTGAACATCATTTTAATGTCCGCAGTAATGGCGACACGGTGCGCATCGAAATTTCGTGCAGATCCTTCTGTTAGTTTTCTCCAAGCAATTGCACTTCATTTAATGAAGTACCTTTATTTGTCCTGCAGCTCGCATCAAATACGACCCTTAACTTTTTGGTGACGCAATGATGTGGTATATGGTTTTGCCATGCACTGTGCCAGTCACTGGTGTCATATGTCCTGCTTCTTCATGTTCTCTCATAAGCTCCTGGTACTTTTGTTTCAACTCAGGATCTCCTGCCAACCTTCTCTCCAAAACAAAGAAACTTACGCTTAGCTGTAAGGTCTGAACTTCCAAGCTCTTTCACTGCTTCCTTCAAAGGAATCGTCACAAAAAAACCTGCCAAAATCATCACGTAAATTTGTTTTGATGAAATTTTGCTCCACCTGCTCCTGCTCTTTTGACCTGCTAAACGATATTTCTATGTCATTTAAACCATTTATGCCAAAAACGCTTAAACAATTCATGAAGTTGATTATTATCCATGCGCACTGCCTGCGATACCTGCTCATTGTTCATGCTATCCTTCTCATTACCATACTCTCCCAATATTATTCTGCCGAAAACAGTTTCCATCTCAAGGACATCACCTCGTCGATGCTCTAAGACAGAAGTAAATGCTTCTGCTATGAACCTGCAATAAATCTACAGTACCTGCTTTCCAATAATGTGGATCAGCAAGAGATGCTGTAGCAATGCTCATCCGTGGCAATTTCAAGTTGTGTGTTGGCATATCTGGCTGCGATTTAACCTGCTCAGGAAGAATCCAAAAGTCCTGCTCTATTAAAACCAGATTGGGCTGTGCGCCCGTCTCTAAAAGTGCTCTTACCGGCCCATACTTTCTGTTATCCATCTGAATTCTTACTTGTGCCGTAGGCATCAAAGTAACTCTCTCCTGCTCTTGCTCATTATAATTAAAAGACATAAAAAGACGAAATAAATTTTAATCATATTTTTATTTTTGATTTTAGAAGGCAAACGCCTAGCTCTCTTAAAATCCCCCAAGACATCACCTCTTCCAATCACTTCCTGCTTTCTCTCTTCCTGCTGTTCCTGCTACTTCTTCCGTCCTACCCTTCCTGGGAGGCATAATTAGTCAATCTGCCTTTTGCTTATTTTCGCTTGTCTGGCTCCTTCTCTTCTTTCACTTTTCCTGCGCATATAGAACAATTTCTGCACCCTTCCCAATCTCTTTCGTAGCACTATTTTGCATTTGCTTCCCGGGGCATCGACAACACGGCCCTTGGAAGCAGTCCTTTGGGGCATGGTACGTCTTAAGACAATTGGGCAAAGTGCCTTTTCCTTCACGAGATCCTGCACGAATGCTCAGTACTGCAAACTCTAGACAACGTCACACTGGATGATTCAGAAATTTGCACGAGTGGCAAGGCAACAGCCTCTTGTCACCTGGTGCTCCTGCTCTTCGGGCATTACTGCCAGCTGCTCGCATGTCCTCATATACCAGCTCGAATTCGGATGCGTCTGAAGTTGTGACAACGGCTGCTCAAATTTCCTGCCATCGCTCCGCTCAATGCCTGTTCTGCTCTACCTGGTATGCCTGCTATGCTTGTTCTTGGAGCCATTTTTTCAGCTTTTCCTGCAACACTGCGTGGGCATCAATGTAATTTTCTTCCGCTCCAGCAATCCTGCGTTGTATCTCCACCTTGACCAACATATCGTCGGCCAACGCAATCCTGCTCTCGCGTAACCTGATCTGCGTCCAGGCATCCTGAAAGGCTTCAAGCCTGACCTGCACTGCTGCCATCGTGGAAGTTCCAAAGGCTGGAGACTCCACGAAGGCAAGCATCCTGCTCAATGAAAATACACCAGCATCCAATACATATTGGTGATTTTTCTCCTGCTGGTTGTCAATCTTTTTTATTCGCTGCTCTTTTCTGTAAATATATAAAATCGTATTGCATTAGAAATTATTTCTCAAAAATGTCCTACCCTGAAAATGAAAGAGATACTCGATTCAATTTCCCAATATGCAGATACATAAATTAATAATAGTTTGCAGTAGGTACTAAAATTCCCAGTATGCAAAAATAAAATAAAATAAATAATAGATGTAATAAAAAAAGGTCGGCTAGTTGTTGCTGCTTTTGTTGTTGCAAATATAGTTTATTTATTATAAGGTATGTTGCATCGAGAAACGAAGTTTTTGTGGCTCATTTTCCTGCTTTAAAAATATTTATTCTTTTTGAATTTAAAATATTTTATTCCTGCCGCTTGCAAGCTTTCCTTCTCTAAAAACTAGCACCGTCGTGCTTTGAGTTTTTTCCTGCCCAGCTATGTGTCCTTTTTTTTTTTAATAATAATTTGTTCATGGCAACTGGTGCAATTGCACTCAAGTTCCTTCTTCATACCTGCTCTCTCATGTTTGGTAACTCGCACATATGTGCTTTGAGTTGCCCCTGCTATATTTCGAGTCCACAATTTCTCTCTCAAATTTGGTAACTCGCACAAATGTGCTTTGAGTCCCACTCGCCCCTGCTATATCCCGAGTCCTTCACAACTTTTCTCTCATATTTGGTAACTCGCACAAATGTGCTTTGAGTTCCACTCGCCCCTGCTATATCTCGAGCAACAAAGTCTTCAAGAGAAAAAAAAGTGACACACAAAAAAAAAAACTTAACACCTATAAAAGAAATTAATTTTTGATCCCTACCAAACAACAAAGCAGCAACATCACCGCAATATATCTAGGTAATATTGAAAAAATATCTTATTCATAAAAAAAAAAGAAATTAAAAGGGTATGTAAATCACACACGCACCAAAAGAGGAAAAAGAACATCCTGCGCACTTCACTCAATTCAAAAATTCTCATTCTCCATAAGAAAACAAATAAACTCAAATCGCCCCTTCATTGCTCATTCACACTTCACCGAAAACAAAACAAAATCGCTCATAGACACTGCACACATACATCGGGACACATTCAATGCAACGGGAAAAGATAAAGAAGGAAAAAAAAAGAAACCTGCTCCGTTGCAAAATACTCCAAAAAACTACCACCATTCACACAATCAAATATTTGCACTTCTTAACAATAAAAAATACTTTGTCCTGTTTTAGGACTATATTTCAGCTCATCCTTTTTTGCTTTCAATAAATGTTATTTAAAATGTAAATATGTATGTTAATATTATTATTGTATAGATATTGTTGTTGTTGTTTGTTGTTTTTTTTTAAATTGGTTTTCTGTCGAAAGACCGCTTTTTTTCGAATGACGAAATTTGTCATTCTTCTCCTTCTCTTTGTCACAGTTGCGCATATACATAATGTGTTTTGTGTATGCGTAACTCGTAAGTGTGTATTCTTGCTCGAGAGAATACGTACATTCTTACCTGCTCTTGTTCTCTTGAGTCTTGACGAAGAATTTTCATCGGTCAACGCCGTTTGAAAAAGGGGAAAAACAACAACAATTTATATTGATCTACTTACATGCTGGTTGGTACATATTGATCATTATTATATAATGAATTACCGTTTTGCACATCGTCTGCTGGTGATACACAGTTTCCTGCCCATACTCCTGTCGCGTGTCGCGACAAACTGCTGCTGCTGCGCACACTTTAATTTTTTGTGACACAATTGAGCACATTTTTACTATTCACAATATTTTGTTCGTTTTAAAACGAACCACAATCAATCACTGCACTTATTTTTTTTGTTTTAATATTTTTTTTTTTTTGTAAAGGAAGCCTGCACCATACCGTCACTGGCACAATATCCGACGCTCGACATGGACCAATGTATCGAAGCTCAAATGGACTGTATAATATCATCTCAATCAATAAATATGAGGAAAGAAATAAAACACGATAATTTATAGTGGAAAAAATGTTATAAAAAAACCACTTAGCAAATTTTATTCATCTCACTTCAAAATCCTGCTTAAGACTAACTCTCACTCGTGCTTGTTCGCAGAACAAGCACTCTTTCGTTAAGTTCTTACGTTAAGTTTTATTTACGTTTAATTTTATCTTCTTATACTTGAGTGACCATCGAATGCAGAGTTACCAGGACTCATGCAATTCGATACAAAGTTCATTGAATAACGTTCGATTACAGCAATATTAAAAAAACAACCAGTATTATATATTTTCCTGCGATAAAATGTAGCCTATATTTTAAGTCGGCGTACTACCAATAATTCTGCGAAAACCGCGTTCAATTCCATGCAGTAGTTTTTGCGTGATGCGCGTACAAACATACAGACAGACAGACAGACAGACAGACAAATATATCTATATAATATACTAGCAGACCCGTGCTCGCGTTGCTTCGCAAAGTTATCTTTAATGGAAACATACAAAAATAGACTTTGTTGTTTTTATAATTTTTTATTTCAAAGCCACTGGATAAACAATGTTGGCAGTTTTATTATTTTCAGGAAGAAGTAAATAGTGATTATTTTTTGAGCCAACTCTTGAAAGTTCAACATAAATCTGACCATGGGAAAAAACATGGGAAAAAACATTTTCCCTTAGGTCAACCCCAATAAATTTAAATGATTGACCCTGAGCCTTGTTAATTGTCATGCAAAAGCATGGTTTGATTGGAAATTGTACCCGTCTGAATTGAAAAGGAAGATCTGTTGGTATCATTGGTATCCTTGGAATAAGAGCATATTGTCCTACTGCTGGTCCAGTTAGAATTTGAACCTTTATTATATTTTTGGAAAGTTCTTTGATTTGGAGTCGTGTTCCGTTGCATAGGTTTGGAGGACTTAGATTTCTTATCAGAATTATTGCTGTACCAATTTTTACGTTAAGCTGACATGGCGGTAGACCCGCTGGGCTGAGTGAATTTAAAAATTCCTGAGGGTAGTGCACACTGTCATTATCATTTATAACACTATCAATGGCTTTATATTTATGTAACTCTGTTCTTAAATTCATAAGCACGATTTGGTTGATTTCATCCACAGAGCAATTTTTTGGTGACACAATAGCTCTTTCGCAAAACCAAGAAAATGGTCTAGATTCTAAGGCGTTCAAGTCTCCATACACGCACTTAATAAGTTGTTGTACGCTATGAACAATTTGTCCAAAACTTTCGTTTAATTCAATTATGTTAGAATGTGATGAAATATATTTTCCATTGCGTATTCTGAGGAGTAGTGATGCGAATTGGGAATTGTCACTATTATTTTCAATCTGTACTCTCATATTTATTTTGAGTTGAAGTTTTTGGGCATATCGCCAAATAGAAGATGATTTAAGGCAAGATTTGATGACATCTGCTCGAGTTCCTTTGGGAATCACTGGCATTATTTGTCTAAAATCCCCAGAGAAAACCATTGTGGCTCCACCCATAAGCTTTGACGAAGATTTCAAATCTTTTAAAACTCTATTTACAGCCTCAATGTGAGCTTGATTACTCATCGTGCACTCATCCCAAATAATAAGGACCGCTTCTTGGAATACTTTGGCTATGGCACTATTTTTTGAAATAGAGCACGTTGCTTCTTGGTATGCAATAATGTTTATTGGAAGTTTAAAAGTGAAGTGAGCAGTTCTGCCTTCATAAAGCAAGGTTGCTGCTATTCCAGAAGAAGCAACGGCAAGCACAATTTTACCCTTTTTGGTTAAAAGCCGTTTTTTGATAGGACTTAAGTTTTGTTAAATTTTCCCGCACGTACTGGCATAAACTTTGTTTTTCGTATTGGATTTCTCTTGTGTGTTGGTGTTGAAAATCCATTTGATTAATCCTTGTTGGTTCTGGAAGGCCAAAATTATGAATTCGCTTATCAGTCACCACTAAAACATTATCTTCTATCAAAACTAAACCTTGGTTGAAGATGTCATTTAAAAATTGTAGGTCGTTGTTTCTTTCCTCAGAACGTGCTTGATGTAATATATCTTCACACATACTTTCTTTAAAATGGTCCCATAAGCTTTTAGGTTCAGTTGGCTGACAGAACATTATCAATATCGCAAACAAATCTCTTATTTGTGATGGTGACTGTGTTGCGGAGGCATCAACTAAAGTTTGTTTCCAGTGTTCATCATCTTCAAGAAGTCCCAAGTTTTTGCACGCTGCTTGGTATGTTTGTTCTATTTTACCGTTGACTGTTCTTAACATTTCGAAAGAAACTGGTCCAGGAACATTGTGAAGAAGAATTCGTAAAAAAACATTCACCGGAATTGGGGTGGATTGTACATATATACTCGACCTAGAGTATCGTCTCTTCTGATTCCTGGATGCACTGGAACCAATTGTCCGCGCTTACGACGATTAAATTTATTGTTGCTCCAGGTATAATAGGACACACATAATCACTATTTCCTATCAAAATCTAATTTCTAAAAATTTTAGTTTTTGTCTTGTTTTGTTCAAATTGATCTGCAAGCTTAAAACTGAATGATGAGCTCATATAGTGATTACCCTGGCAATAAAATGTCTCAGCTGACAGCTGTGACAGCAGTTATTGTACATCGGCCAAACAAAATTTATTTTATTAAATTTTTCCCTGCCTGCTAAAGAAGAATTTTGTTTCCGATACTGGAACAGCGGCTGGCTGCGAAGGAGGCGAACACATATACATATACATATACAAAAATGTGGGGAATAGGGTATCCAACAGTTCGTTGCAAACGTACTGTAGCTCTCGCTTATGTTTTTTTTATTTTGTTTTATTTACGTCTGAAGTTTCCTTGGATATTATTTCCAATTTATTACCTATTTATTTTTTTGTATTCCAGCCGTTGCCATGGATTTCATTTTGATCATGAGCATATTATCTGTACAAAAAATTGACAAAAAATAAGAAAAAATTAAATATCTTTACTTACCAAACAAATTAAACAAATATAAATTAGCCCTAAACATTCTTCGGAAAATAAAGAATATTATAAAATTTGTTTCAAGTAAATCGGTGAAGTACTTTTCGAGATCATGTGGGCCAAACATTTTTCTAGTTACGTCTTTATATAATAGTATAGATATAGATAAAACAAAGTCGTGTTTGTTCGAACACTTATAACTCGAGAACGGTTGAACCGATTTTCATGGTTTTTGATTTGTTGTATTAGTCTCCGCCCCGAATGGGTTATAGGCTATTAAAAACAAAAGAAAGTTTACGAAAAAATAAAATAAAAGGAAAATAAAAAATACACTAAGAACTAACTTAGCGAAACTGAAAAATCATTTATTTGAAATATCAATCTGTCATGATTAATATTAATATTTGTGTTTGTTTTTTGTTTTGAAGTCAAACACACAAACAAAGATTTTTAAATACAGGCATACAGGTGCTCTATGTGTATGTTTATGTAATAGTAGAAGATGTTAGATGGAACAAGATGGTAGAAGTAGAAGGTAGAAGATGCTAGATAGTAAAGGATGGTTGATGATAGTAGATGATAAATGGTAGAAGATGGTAGAAGACGGTAGATGTTAGAAGATGGTTAATTGTAAATGATGGTAGATTGGAGTATATGGTAAATGGTAGATAGTTGATGTTAGATGGTAGATGGTGGAGGGTAAACGCTACGAACTGTTAATGGTGTATAGTGTGCCCAACATTTCGTGCAGCATGTCAAGAGCTATGTACATGTACATATGTACATATGTATGTACATACATACATATACATATGTACTATGTAAATTTGCTTGAAAACGATATTCATTGGGACACGACAATCGCTGAAGCAATTATTTCTGCATTTTCAAGTCAGACACGAACATTATTTGCTATCATCATTTCTACATGCTTCCCATCTAATCCACGTGACCTGTGGAACAAATACAAAGATAACATGTCAGAAGACATTTTGCATCGAATTCGTGTCAGTTCAAGAAATACTGATCTTGAGGCGAATGAGGAGATGCATAACCGGGCCTTGCTCTTGATCGAAGATATGTGTTACCTGATGTGCCGCAGTTTGTTAGTCCGGTTAGGAATGCCAGCGCCAGATCGCGGAGTGAATGACGCATCTAATAAGGAATTGGAACGTGATAGTGAATTTGATCGATATGGAAAAAATCAATTCAAACGAATTTACCCCTGTTGAACCCAAAACAGAAGGAAGTCTATGATACATTAATTAATGCAATTGATGATGGAAATGGAGGCTTATTTTTCCCAGATGCCCCTGGTGGAACAGGAAAGGCATTCCTCATGTCATTGATTTTAGCCACTATTCGTGCGAGATCCGAAATCGCGGTAGCAGTTGCTTCTTCGGGAATAGCAGCCACGTTGTAAGAAGGATGCCGTACCGCTCCACTAAATCTTCAAACTACTGAACAACCGACATGTAACATTGCAAAACACTCTGCAATGGCAAAAGTTTTAGTAGCCTCCAAAATCATCAACATCATCTGGGACGAATGTACAATGGCGCACAAACGCGCATTGAAATCTCTTGATCGAACCTTAAAAGATCTGCGCAATGACTCGAGAATTTTTGGTGGAGCAATGATTTTACTATCTGGCGATTTCCGCCAAACACTGCCAGTCATTCCAAGATCGACTGCTGCCGATGAAATAAAAGCTTGCCTCAAATCATCAAACCTATGGTGCTGTGTGAAGAAACTTCAATTGACGGAAAATATGAGAGTTGCATTGTTAAACGACCCATCTGCTGAAGATTTCTCCGAGCAATTGCTGACTTTCGGTAATGGCCATGTTCCTCTCGACGAATCGAGCGGATTGATTTAATTTTATCCGAATTTTTGCAATTTCGTCTCATCAAAAGAAGAGCTCATCAGCAAAGTATTCCCAAACATCTTTGCTAACCACAAAAATAACAAATGGTTAAGCGAGCGAACAATTTTGGAGGCTAAGAATAAAGATGTGAATGACTTAAACTTTATAATTCAGAAACAAATCGTTGGAACTCTGCATTCATTTATTTAATTTAATTTTATTAAATTGAGGTTGTTCATCAAAAATGGCGATTGTGGGCGTGTTTGTGGGCGGATTTTACCGGTTCAAAAACTTAGTCTTACTCTTGTACCAAAGATTATATATACCAAATTTCAGCTTTCTAGCTCAAAAATTGCGACCTCTAGAGAGTATATATACGGACGGACGGACGGACGGACATGGCTAAATCGACTAGGCTTTTGATTCTGAGTCAGAATATATATACTTTTCTATACCTAACGGTATTATTTCTCTATGTTACAAACTCCACACCAAATACACCATTCTATGGAATAGGGTATAAAAATGGAATATGGAACATGATATCGTAAATTCGTGTTGCCAGACGTTATTATTTATTAATCGATAATTAATAATTTAATGGTTATTCGTTTGGTTATATATTGTAAGAGATCGAATCCCTTAAAACTCGGGCATCCTGAACATAAATCGTCCTCGATTTACGACATTATTTTCTTACATGCTTAATAGTCCGGGAGCCAGCGACCTTTTTTGATGACCAAAAGCACAAAAGCTGAAAATGTGTTTTAAGCTTTACTTTGCTTCCATACTATGTGGAATGGACCTCCAGCTGGCGCACTTCCGGGGAGTGTGCCAGCGGCAGCCTCCGAAACACGTAAAATATTAATTAAAAAAAAACTAATACCACAAAAGCTCAAACTTTGTAAAGATGGTAATTATGGTGGATGGCGCCCTTTGTTCAATGAAAAAAGTAAAGATTACTGATACCACAAAAGCTGAAATTTTGTAATATAATAGTTAATTAAATAAGTTAACAAAAAAAAGTATCCAGCTTCATATTTAGTGAGGGAAAAGTATCCAGCTGATAAAGTCAAAAATACGCTTTTTTCGGTTGCATACCCATGCGCAGCGTCCTTCTTTGCGCCAGCTGGACACTTCCCCGCCCACTAATGTGAAGCTGGAGATTTTTTTCGTTAAAGTTACTATATTAGGTACAAGTTTACCAAATTTCAGCTTTTGTGGTATGAGTTCACTCACACCATATTTTTTACATATTTACGTGAAAAGCTGGAGCATAATCCCCCACTCGAAGTGCGGCTGGATACGTTTTTATGTTAAAACTAGCTTTTGCCCGCTACTTCGTACGCGTGGATTTTAGAATAAAGTAGGTATCTCAGTATATTTTTGTTTTTGCACAACCGGTTCAAAATAGGGGGTATGCGTGGTATGAAAGCTACATACCTTACCAGCTCTACAGCTGTGAGATTTTTGGTTTCTGTATAATAATATTAATATATATATACCTAATTGGAATGCCCACTTTCAAAACGATGATACGCCCCGATACTGCTATTTATGGCATCTCCGCTTCATCAGTTCTGGGCGTTAGTATTGCTCGTTCACCGTTCTTTATGCTTACATTATTTTTCGATTTCTGCTTTCGCTGAATGAGACATTGTCTATATGGTGGTAAATAGCGCCATCTATGATGTTTTTGATGTAACTTCTATTCAGAACGACTAACTTATTTCTATTCATGTATATGTAGGTAAGTGTGGTGCTTTTTTTTATGATTTCCAGCGCCATTATGTATGTGAGACGCTAACTTCCTTAAAATCTTTTAATTTTGCGTTAAGTTCATTGAATAACGTTCGATTACAGCAATATTAAAAAAACAACCAGTATTATATATTTTCCTGCGATAAAATGTAGCCTATATTTTAAGTCGGCGTACTACCAATAATTCTGCGAAAACCGCGTTCAATTCCATGCAGTAGTTTTTGCGTGATGCGCGTACAAACATACAGACAGACAGACAGACAGACAGACAAATATATCTATATAATATATAAAACAAAGTCGTGTTTGTTCGAACACTTATAACTCGAGAACGGTTGAACCGATTTTCATGGTTTTTGATTTGTTGTATTAGTCTCCGCCCCGAATGGGTTATAGGCTATTAAAAACAAAAGAAAGTTTACGAAAAAATAAAATAAAAGGAAAATAAAAAATACACTAAGAACTAACTTAGCGAAACTGAAAAATCATTTATTTGAAATATCAATCTGTCATGATTAATATTAATATTTGTGTTTGTTTTTTGTTTTGAAGTCAAACACACAAACAAAGATTTTTAAATACAGGCATACAGGTGCTCTATGTGTATGTTTATGTAATAGTAGAAGATGTTAGATGGAACAAGATGGTAGAAGTAGAAGGTAGAAGATGCTAGATAGTAAAGGATGGTTGATGATAGTAGATGATAAATGGTAGAAGATGGTAGAAGACGGTAGATGTTAGAAGATGGTTAATTGTAAATGATGGTAGATTGGAGTATATGGTAAATGGTAGATAGTTGATGTTAGATGGTAGATGGTGGAGGGTAAACGCTACGAACTGTTAATGGTGTATAGTGTGCCCAACATTTCGTGCAGCATGTCAAGAGCTATGTACATGTACATATGTACATATGTATGTACATACATACATATACATATGTACTATGTAAATTTGCTTGAAAACGATATTCATTGGGACACGACAATCGCTGAAGCAATTATTTCTGCATTTTCAAGTCAGACACGCACATTATTTGCTATCATCATTTCTACATGCTTCCCATCTAATCCACGTGACCTGTGGAACAAATACAAAGATAACATGTCAGAAGACATTTTGCATCGAATTCGTGTCAGTTCAAGAAATACTGATCTTGAGGCGAATGAGGAGATGCATAACCGGGCCTTGCTCTTGATCGAAGATATGTGTTACCTGATGTGCCGCAGTTTGTTAGTCCGGTTAGGAATGCCAGCGCCAGATCGCGGAGTGAATGACGCATCTAATAAGGAATTGGAACGTGATAGTGAATTTGATCGATATGGAAAAAATCAATTCAAACGAATTTACCCCTGTTGAACCCAAAACAGAAGGAAGTCTATGATACATTAATTAATGCAATTGATGATGGAAATGGAGGCTTATTTTTCCCAGATGCCCCTGGTGGAACAGGAAAGGCATTCCTCATGTCATTGATTTTAGCCACTATTCGTGCGAGATCCGAAATCGCGGTAGCAGTTGCTTCTTCGGGAATAGCAGCCACGTTGTAAGAAGGATGCCGTACCGCTCCACTAAATCTTCAAACTACTGAACAACCGACATGTAACATTGCAAAACACTCTGCAATGGCAAAAGTTTTAGTAGCCTCCAAAATCATCAACATCATCTGGGACGAATGTACAATGGCGCACAAACGCGCATTGAAATCTCTTGATCGAACCTTAAAAGATCTGCGCAATGACTCGAGAATTTTTGGTGGAGCAATGATTTTACTATCTGGCGATTTCCGCCAAACACTGCCAGTCATTCCAAGATCGACTGCTGCCGATGAAATAAAAGCTTGCCTCAAATCATCAAGCCTATGGTGCTGTGTGAAGAAACTTCAATTGACGGAAAATATGAGAGTTGCATTGTTAAACGACCCATCTGCTGAAGATTTCTCCGAGCAATTGCTGACTTTCGGTAATGGCCATGTTCCTCTCGACGAATCGAGCGGATTGATTTAATTTTATCCGAATTTTTGCAATTTCGTCTCATCAAAAGAAGAGCTCATCAGCAAAGTATTCCCAAACATCTTTGCTAACCACAAAAATAACAAATGGTTAAGCGAGCGAACAATTTTGGAGGCTAAGAATAAAGATGTGAATGACTTAAACTTTATAATTCAGAAACAAATCGTTGGAACTCTGCATTCATTTATTTAATTTAATTTTATTAAATTGAGGTTGTTCATCAAAAATGGCGATTGTGGGCGTGTTTGTGGGCGGATTTTACCGGTTCAAAAACTTAGTCTTACTCTTGTACCAAAGATTATATATACCAAATTTCAGCTTTCTAGCTCAAAAATTGCGACCTCTAGAGAGTATATATACGGACGGACGGACGGACGGACATGGCTAAATCGACTAGGCTTTTGATTCTGAGTCAGAATATATATACTTTTCTATACCTAACGGTATTATTTCTCTATGTTACAAACTCCACACCAAATACACCATTCTATGGAATAGGGTATAAAAATGGAATATGGAACATGATATCGTAAATTCGTGTTGCCAGACGTTATTATTTATTAATCGATAATTAATAATTTAATGGTTATTCGTTTGGTTATATATTGTAAGAGATCGAATCCCTTAAAACTCGGGCATCCTGAACATAAATCGTCCTCGATTTACGACATTATTTTCTTACATGCTTAATAGTCCGGGAGCCAGCGACCTTTTTTGATGACCAAAAGCACAAAAGCTGAAAATGTGTTTTAAGCTTTACTTTGCTTCCATACTATGTGGAATGGACCACCAGCTGGCGCACTTCCGGGGAGTGTGCCAGCGGCAGCCTCCGAAACACGTAAAATATTAATTAAAAAAAAACTAATACCACAAAAGCTCAAACTTTGTAAAGATGGTAATTATGGTGGATGGCGCCCTTTGTTCAATGAAAAAAGTAAAGATTACTGATACCACAAAAGCTGAAATTTTGTAATATAATAGTTAATTAAATAAGTTAACAAAAAAAAGTATCCAGCTTCATATTTAGTGAGGGAAAAGTATCCAGCTGATAAAGTCAAAAATACGCTTTTTTCGGTTGCATACCCATGCGCAGCGTCCTTCTTTGCGCCAGCTGGACACTTCCCCGCCCACTAATGTGAAGCTGGAGATTTTTTTCGTTAAAGTTACTATATTAGGTACAAGTTTACCAAATTTCAGCTTTTGTGGTATGAGTTCACTCACACCATATTTTTTACATATTTACGTGAAAAGCTGGAGCATAATCCCCCACTCGAAGTGCGGCTGGATACGTTTTTATGTTAAAACTAGCTTTTGCCCGCTACTTCGTACGCGTGGATTTTAGAATAAAGTAGGTATCTCAGTATATTTTTGTTTTTGCACAACCGGTTCAAAATAGGGGGTATGCGTGGTATGAAAGCTACATACCTTACCAGCTCTACAGCTGTGAGATTTTTGGTTTCTGTATAATAATATTAATATATATATACCTAATTGGAATGCCCACTTTCAAAACGATGATACGCCCCGATACTGCTATTTATGGCATCTCCGCTTCATCAGTTCTGGGCGTTAGTATTGCTCGTTCACCGTTCTTTATGCTTACATTATTTTTCGATTTCTGCTTTCGCTGAATGAGACATTGTCTATATGGTGGTAAATAGCGCCATCTATGATGTTTTTGATGTAACTTCTATTCAGAACGACTAACTTATTTCTATTCATGTATATGTAGGTAAGTGTGGTGCTTTTTTTTATGATTTCCAGCGCCATTATGTATGTGAGACGCTAACTTCCTTAAAATCTTTTAATTTTGCGTTAAGTTCATTGAATAACGTTCGATTACAGCAATATTAAAAAAACAACCAGTATTATATATTTTCCTGCGATAAAATGTAGCCTATATTTTAAGTCGGCGTACTACCAATAATTCTGCGAAAACCGCGTTCAATTCCATGCAGTAGTTTTTGCGTGATGCGCGTACAAACATACAGACAGACAGACAGACAGACAGACAAATATATCTATATAATATATAAAACAAAGTCGTGTTTGTTCGAACACTTATAACTCGAGAACGGTTGAACCGATTTTCATGGTTTTTGATTTGTTGTATTAGTCTCCGCCCCGAATGGGTTATAGGCTATTAAAAACAAAAGAAAGTTTACGAAAAAATAAAATAAAAGGAAAATAAAAAATACACTAAGAACTAACTTAGCGAAACTGAAAAATCATTTATTTGAAATATCAATCTGTCATGATTAATATTAATATTTGTGTTTGTTTTTTGTTTTGAAGTCAAACACACAAACAAAGATTTTTAAATACAGGCATACAGGTGCTCTATGTGTATGTTTATGTAATAGTAGAAGATGTTAGATGGAACAAGATGGTAGAAGTAGAAGGTAGAAGATGCTAGATAGTAAAGGATGGTTGATGATAGTAGATGATAAATGGTAGAAGATGGTAGAAGACGGTAGATGTTAGAAGATGGTTAATTGTAAATGATGGTAGATTGGAGTATATGGTAAATGGTAGATAGTTGATGTTAGATGGTAGATGGTGGAGGGTAAACGCTACGAACTGTTAATGGTGTATAGTGTGCCCAACATTTCGTGCAGCATGTCAAGAGCTATGTACATGTACATATGTACATATGTATGTACATACATACATATACATATGTACTATGTAAATTTGCTTGAAAACGATATTCATTGGGACACGACAATCGCTGAAGCAATTATTTCTGCATTTTCAAGTCAGACACGCACATTATTTGCTATCATCATTTCTACATGCTTCCCATCTAATCCACGTGACCTGTGGAACAAATACAAAGATAACATGTCAGAAGACATTTTGCATCGAATTCGTGTCAGTTCAAGAAATACTGATCTTGAGGCGAATGAGGAGATGCATAACCGGGCCTTGCTCTTGATCGAAGATATGTGTTACCTGATGTGCCGCAGTTTGTTAGTCCGGTTAGGAATGCCAGCGCCAGATCGCGGAGTGAATGACGCATCTAATAAGGAATTGGAACGTGATAGTGAATTTGATCGATATGGAAAAAATCAATTCAAACGAATTTACCCCTGTTGAACCCAAAACAGAAGGAAGTCTATGATACATTAATTAATGCAATTGATGATGGAAATGGAGGCTTATTTTTCCCATATGCCCCTGGTGGAACAGGAAAGGCATTCCTCATGTCATTGATTTTAGCCACTATTCGTGCGAGATCCGAAATCGCGGTAGCAGTTGCTTCTTCGGGAATAGCAGCCACGTTGTAAGAAGGATGCCGTACCGCTCCACTAAATCTTCAAACTACTGAACAACCGACATGTAACATTGCAAAACACTCTGCAATGGCAAAAGTTTTAGTAGCCTCCAAAATCATCAACATCATCTGGGACGAATGTACAATGGCGCACAAACGCGCATTGAAATCTCTTGATCGAACCTTAAAAGATCTGCGCAATGACTCGAGAATTTTTGGTGGAGCAATGATTTTACTATCTGGCGATTTCCGCCAAACACTGCCAGTCATTCCAAGATCGACTGCTGCCGATGAAATAAAAGCTTGCCTCAAATCATCAAACCTATGGTGCTGTGTGAAGAAACTTCAATTGACGGAAAATATGAGAGTTGCATTGTTAAACGACCCATCTGCTGAAGATTTCTCCGAGCAATTGCTGACTTTCGGTAATGGCCATGTTCCTCTCGACGAATCGAGCGGATTGATTTCATTTTATCCGAATTTTTGCAATTTCGTCTCATCAAAAGAAGAGCTCATCAGCAAAGTATTCCCAAACATCTTTGCTAACCACAAAAATAACAAATGGTTAAGCGAGCGAACAATTTTGGAGGCTAAGAATAAAGATGTGAATGACTTAAACTTTATAATTCAGAAACAAATCGTTGGAACTCTGCATTCATTTATTTAATTTAATTTTATTAAATTGAGGTTGTTCATCAAAAATGGCGATTGTGGGCGTGTTTGTGGGCGGATTTTACCGGTTCAAAAACTTAGTCTTACTCTTGTACCAAAGATTATATATACCAAATTTCAGCTTTCTAGCTCAAAAATTGCGACCTCTAGAGAGTATATATACGGACGGACGGACGGACGGACATGGCTAAATCGACTAGGCTTTTGATTCTGAGTCAGAATATATATACTTTTCTATACCTAACGGTATTATTTCTCTATGTTACAAACTCCACACCAAATACACCATTCTATGGAATAGGGTATAAAAATGGAATATGGAACATGATATCGTAAATTCGTGTTGCCAGACGTTATTATTTATTAATCGATAATTAATAATTTAATGGTTATTCGTTTGGTTATATATTGTAAGAGATCGAATCCCTTAAAACTCGGGCATCCTGAACATAAATCGTCCTCGATTTACGACATTATTTTCTTACATGCTTAATAGTCCGGGAGCCAGCGACCTTTTTTGATGACCAAAAGCACAAAAGCTGAAAATGTGTTTTAAGCTTTACTTTGCTTCCATACTATGTGGAATGGACCTCCAGCTGGCGCACTTCCGGGGAGTGTGCCAGCGGCAGCCTCCGAAACACGTAAAATATTAATTAAAAAAAAACTAATACCACAAAAGCTCAAACTTTGTAAAGATGGTAATTATGGTGGATGGCGCCCTTTGTTCAATGAAAAAAGTAAAGATTACTGATACCACAAAAGCTGAAATTTTGTAATATAATAGTTAATTAAATAAGTTAACAAAAAAAAGTATCCAGCTTCATATTTAGTGAGGGAAAAGTATCCAGCTGATAAAGTCAAAAATACGCTTTTTTCGGTTGCATACCCATGCGCAGCGTCCTTCTTTGCGCCAGCTGGACACTTCCCCGCCCACTAATGTGAAGCTGGAGATTTTTTTCGTTAAAGTTACTATATTAGGTACAAGTTTACCAAATTTCAGCTTTTGTGGTATGAGTTCACTCACACCATATTTTTTACATATTTACGTGAAAAGCTGGAGCATAATCCCCCACTCGAAGTGCGGCTGGATACGTTTTTATGTTAAAACTAGCTTTTGCCCGCTACTTCGTACGCGTGGATTTTAGAATAAAGTAGGTATCTCAGTATATTTTTGTTTTTGCACAACCGGTTCAAAATAGGGGGTATGCGTGGTATGAAAGCTACATACCTTACCAGCTCTACAGCTGTGAGATTTTTGGTTTCTGTATAATAATATTAATATATATATACCTAATTGGAATGCCCACTTTCAAAACGATGATACGCCCCGATACTGCTATTTATGGCATCTCCGCTTCATCAGTTCTGGGCGTTAGTATTGCTCGTTCACCGTTCTTTATGCTTACATTATTTTTCGATTTCTGCTTTCGCTGAATGAGACATTGTCTATATGGTGGTAACTAGCGCCGTCTATGATGTTTTTGATGTAACTTCTATTCAGAACGACTAACTTATTTCTATTCATGTATATGTAGGTAAGTGTGGTGCTTTTTTTTATGATTTCCAGCGCCATTATGTATGTGAGACGCAAACTTCCTTAAAATCTTTTAATTTTGCGTTAAGTTCATTGAATAACGTTCGATTACAGCAATATTAAAAAAACAACCAGAATTATATATTTTCCTGCGATAAAATGTAGCCTATACTTTAAGTCGGCGTACTACCAATAATTCTGCGAAAACCGCGTTCAATTCCATGCAGTAGTTTTTGCGTGATGCGCGTACAAACATACAGACAGACAGACAGACAGACAGACAAATATATCTATTCTATCTATATATAATATATAAAACAAAGTCGTGTTTGTTCGAACACTTATAACTCGAGAACGGTTGGACCGATTTTCATGGTTTTTGATTTGTTGTATTAGTCTCCGCCCCGAATAGGTTATAGGCTATTAAAAACAAAAGAAAGTTTACGAAAAAATAAAATAAAAGGAAAATAAAAAATACACTAAGAACTAACTTAGCGAAACTGAAAAATCATTTATTTGAAATATCAATCTGTCATGATTAATATTAATATTTGTGTTTGTTTTTTGTTTTGAAGTCAAACACACAAACAAAGATTTTTAAATACAGGCATACAGGTGCTCTATGTGTATGTTTATGTAATGGTAGAAGATGTTAGATGGAACAAGATGGTAGAAGTAGAAGGTAGAAGATGCTAGATAGTAAAGGATGGTTGATGATAGTAGATGATAAATGGTAGAAGATGGTAGAAGACGGTAGATGTTAGAAGATGGTTAATTGTAAAAGATGGTAGATGGTGGAGGGTAAACGCTACGAACTGTTAATGGTGTATAGTGTGCCCAACATTTCGTGCAGCATGTCAAGAGCTACATGTACATATGTACATATGTATGTACATACATACATATACATATGTACATATATGTAAATTTGCTTGAAAACGATATTCATTGGGACACGACAATCGCTGAAGCAATTATTTCTGCATTTTCAAGTCAGACACGCACATTATTTGCTATCATCATTTCTACATGCTTCCCATCTAATCCACGTGACCTGTGGAACAAATACAAAGATAACATGTCAGAAGACATTTTGCATCGAATTCGTGTCAGTTCAAGAAATACTGATCTTGAGGCGAATGAGGAGATGCATAACCGGGCCTTGCTCTTGATCGAAGATATGTGTTACCTGATGTGCCGCAGTTTGTTAGTCCGGTTAGGAATGCCAGCGCCAGATCGCGGAGTGAATGACGCATCTAATAAGGAATTGGAACGTGATAGTGAATTTGATCGATATGGAAAAAATCAATTCAAACGAATTTACCCCTGTTGAACCCAAAACAGAAGGAAGTCTATGATACATTAATTAATGCAATTGATGATGGAAATGGAGGCTTATTTTTCCCAGATGCCCCTGGTGGAACAGGAAAGGCATTCCTCATGTCATTGATTTTAGCCACTATTCGTGCGAGATCCGAAATCGCGGTAGCAGTTGCTTCTTCGGGAATAGCAGCCACGTTGTAAGAAGGATGCCGTACCGCTCCACTAAATCTTCAAACTACTGAACAACCGACATGTAACATTGCAAAACACTCTGCAATGGCAAAAGTTTTAGTAGCCTCCAAAATCATCATCATCATCTGGGACGAATGTACAATGGCGCACAAACGCGCATTGAAATCTCTTGATCGAACCTTAAAAGATCTGCGCAATGACTCGAGAATTTTTGGTGGAGCAATGATTTTACTATCTGGCGATTTCCGCCAAACACTGCCAGTCATTCCAAGATCGACTGCTGCCGATGAAATAAAAGCTTGCCTCAAATCATCAAACCTATGGTGCTGTGTGAAGAAACTTCAATTGACGGAAAATATGAGAGTTGCATTGTTAAACGACCCATCTGCTGAAGATTTCTCCGAGCAATTGCTGACTTTCGGTAATGGCCATGTTCTTCTCGACGAATCGAGCGGATTGATTTCATTTTATCCGAATTTTTGCAATTTCGTCTCATCAAAAGAAGAGCTCATCAGCAAAGTATTCCCAAACATCTTTGCTAACCACAAAAATAACAAATGGTTAAGCGAGCGAACAATTTTGGAGGCTAAGAATAAAGATGTGAATGACTTAAACTTTATAATTCAGAATCAAATCGTTGGAACTCTGCATTCATTTATTTAATTTAATTTTATTAAATTGAGGTTGTTCATCAAAAATGGCGATTGTTTAATTTTATTAAATTGAGGTTGTTCATCAAAAATGGCGATTGTGGGGTGTTTGTGGGCGGATTTTACCGGTTCAAAAACTTAGCCTTACTCTTGTACCAAAGATTATATATACCAAATTTCAGCTTTCTAGCTCAAAAATTGCGACCTCTAGAGAGTATATATACGGACGGACGGACGGACGGACATGGTTAAATCGACTAGGCTTTTGATTCTGAGTCAGAATATATATACTTTTCTATACCTAACGGTATTATTTCTCTATGTTACAAACTCCACACCAAATACACCATTCTATGGAATAGGGTATAAAAATGGAATATGGAACATGATATCGTAAATTCGTGTTGCCAGACGTTATTATTTATTAATCGATAATTAATAATTTAATGGTTATTCGTTTGGTTATATATTGTAAGAGATCGAATCCCTTAAAACTCGGGCATCCTGAACTTAAATCGTCCTCGATTTACGACATTATTTTCTTACATGCTTAATAGTCCGGGAGCCAGCGACCTTTTTTGATGACCAAAAGCACAAAAGCTGAAAATGTGTTTTAAGCTTTACTTTGCTTCCATACTATGTGGAATGGACCTCCAGCTGGCGCACTTCCGGGGAGTGTGCCAGCGGCAGCCTCCGAAACACGTAAAATATTAATTAAAAAAAAACTAATACCACAAAAGCTCAAACTTTGTAAAGATGGTAATTATGGTGGATGGCACCCTTTGTTCAATGAAAAAAGTAAAGATTACTGATACCACAAAAGCTGAAATTTTGTAATATAATAGTTAATTAAATAAGTTAACAAAAAAAAGTATCCAGCTTCATATTTAGTGAGGGAAAAGTATCCAGCTGATAAAGTCAAAAATACGCTTTTTTCGGTTGCATACCCATGCGCAGCGTCCTTCTTTGCGCCAGCTGGACACTTCCCCGCCCACTAATGTGAAGCTGGAGATTTTTTTCGTTAAAGTTACTATATTAGGTACAAGTTTACCAAATTTCAGCTTTTGTGGTATGAGTTCACTCACACCATATTTTTTACATATTTACGTGAAAAGCTGGAGCATAATCCCCCACTCGAAGTGCGGCTGGATACGTTTTTATGTTAAAACTAGCTTTTGCCCGCTACTTCGTACGCGTGGATTTTAGAATAAAGTAGGTATCTCAGTATATTTTTGTTTTTGCACAACCGGTTCAAAATAGGGGGTATGCGTGGTATGAAAGCTACATACCTTACCAGCTCTACAGCTGTGAGATTTTTGGTTTCTGTATAATAATATTAATATATATATACCTAATTGGAATGCCCACTTTCAAAACGATGATACGCCCCGATACTGCTATTTATGGCATCTCCGCTTCATCAGTTCTGGGCGTTAGTATTGCTCGTTCACCGTTCTTTATGCTTACATTATTTTTCGATTTCTGCTTTCGCTGAATGAGACATTGTCTATATGGTGGTAAATAGCGCCATCTATGATGTTTTTGATGTAACTTCTATTCAGAACGACTAACTTATTTCTATTCATGTATATGTAGGTAAGTGTGGTGCTTTTTTTATGATTTCCAGCGCCATTATGTATGTGAGACGCTAACTTCCTTAAAATCTTTTAATTTTGCGTTAAGTTCATTGAATAACGTTCGATTACAGCAATATTAAAAAAACAACCAGTATTATATATTTTCCTGCGATAAAATGTAGCCTATATTTTAAGTCGGCGTACTACCAATAATTCTGCGAAAACCGCGTTCAATTCCATGCAGTAGTTTTTGCGTGATGCGCGTACAAACATACAGACAGACAAATATATCTATTCTATCTATATTAATATATAAAACAAAGTCGTGTTTGTTCGAACACTTATAACTCGAGAACGGTTGGACCGATTTTCATGGTTTTTGATTTGTTGTATTAGTCTCCGCCCCGAATAGGTTATAGGCTATTAAAAACAAAAGAAAGTTTACGAAAAAATAAAATAAAAGGAAAATAAAAAATACACTAAGAACTAACTTAGCGAAACTGAAAAATCATTTATTTGAAATATCAATCTGTCATGATTAATATTAATATTTGTGTTTGTTTTTTGTTTTGAAGTCAAACACACAAACAAAGATTTTTAAATACAGGCATACAGGTGCTCTATGTGTATGTTTATGTAATGGTAGAAGATGTTAGGTGGAACAAGATGGTAGAAGTAGAAGGTAGAAGATGCTAGATAGTAAAGGATGGTTGATGATAGTAGATGATAAATGGTAGAAGATGGTAGAAGACGGTAGATGTTAGAAGATGGTTAATTGTAAATGATGGTAGATTGGAGTATATGGTAAATGGTAGATAGTTGATGTTAGATGGTAGATGGTGGAGGGTAAACGCTACGAACTGTTAATGGTGTATAGTGTGCCCAACATTTCGTGCAGCATGTCAAGAGCTACATGTACATATGTACATATGTATGTACATACATACATATACATATGTACATATATGTAAATTTGCTTGAAAACGATATTCATTGGGACACGACAATCGCTGAAGCAATTATTTCTGCATTTTCAAGTCAGACACGCACATTATTTGCTATCATCATTTCTACATGCTTCCCATCTAATCCACGTGACCTGTGGAACAAATACAAAGATAACATGTCAGAAGACATTTTGCATCGAATTCGTGTCAGTTCAAGAAATACTGATCTTGAGGCGAATGAGGAGATGCATAACCGGGCCTTGCTCTTGATCGAAGATATGTGTTACCTGATGTGCCGCAGTTTGTTAGTCCGGTTAGGAATGCCAGCGCCAGATCGCGGAGTGAATGACGTATCTAATAGGGAATTGGAACGTGATAGTGAATTTGATCGATATGGAAAAAATCAATTCAAACGAATTTACCCCTGTTGAACCCAAAACAGAAGGAAGTCTATGATACATTAATTAATGCAATTGATGATGGAAATGGAGGCTTATTTTTCCCAGATGCCCCTGGTGGAACAGGAAAGACATTCCTCATGTCATTGATTTTAGCCACTATTCGTGCGAGATCCGAAATCGCGGTAGCAGTTGCTTCTTCGGGAATAGCAGCCACGTTGTAAGAAGGATGCCGTACCGCTCCACTAAATCTTCAAACTACTGAACAACCGACATGTAACATTGCAAAACACTCTGCAATGGCAAAAGTTTTAGTAGCCTCCAAAATCATCATCATCATCTGGGACGAATGTACAATGGCGCACAAACACGCATTGAAATCTCTTGATCGAACCTTAAAAGATCTGCGCAATGACTCGAGAATTTTTGGTGGAGCAATGATTTTACTATCTGGCGATTTCCGCCAAACACTGCCAGTCATTCCAAGATCGACTGCTGCCGATGAAATAAAAGCTTGCCTCAAATCATCAAACCTATGGTGCTGTGTGAAGAAACTTCAATTGACGGAAAATATGAGAGTTGCATTGTTAAACGACCCATCTGCTGAAGATTTCTCCGAGCAATTGCTGACTTTCGGTAATGGCCATGTTCTTCTCGACGAATCGAGCGGATTGATTTCATTTTATCCGAATTTTTGCAATTTCGTCTCATCAAAAGAAGAGCTCATCAGCAAAGTATTCCCAAACATCTTTGCTAACCACAAAATAAAACAAATGGTTAAGCGAGCGAGCAATTTTGGAGGCTAAGAATAAAGATGTGAATGACTTAAACTTTATAATTCAAAATCAAATCGTTGGAACTCTGCATTCATTTAAATCTATTGACTGTGTAACAAACGAAGATGAAGCCACTAATTACCAACTGAATTTTTAAGCTCTTTGGATGTGCTTGGTTTACAACCGCACAATTCACAACTGAAGGCGGGCTCGGTAGTCATCATGTTTCGAAATCTAAACCAACCAAAACTATGCAATGGAACGCTCAAATGAAAATTTCAAATGAATTTTATATTTCCAGGTTTATTTTTCTTTTTTTTTTTTAATGAATGTTTTTTTTTCTGATTTCACATATTTCGGGGGGGGGGGGGGGGGGTAACTTTGCGTTACCCAAAGCCAACGACGCACGTGGCACGACCAAAACTGCCCTGATAAACCAAATGCGCTGTAATGTTCTCGATCTTGGTCGAAACTTGAACTTGCTTTAATTGCAAATGTAAAACTAAAAATATAACTGAGTTTGGGTCACACATTATCATTGACACCTCATTGACAAAAGATCCTTTTTACAAATCAAAAGATTCAATAAATGCTCATTATTTAAGCTCTATAACAAAAGTAATTAAGGTTGGCAAGAAAAACTATTTGCTTGCTTGGGTTGTTCATTTCGACCAAGATCGCATTTGGTTTAGCAGGGCAGTTTTGGTACAAATATGACAGCCAGTTCAAAAAAAAGTCAAACTGTTTCCACGAAAACAAAAATAAGCCCTCATTTAATAATATACACAGTTTGCAGTTAATTCATTTAAAAAAAAAAAAAAAAAAAAAAAATTAAGACAGGTCCCATCACGTCCACGTCGTTGGCTTTGGGTAACGCAAAGTCTGGGAAGAACCATATTTTTAACAGAGCGTGATTGGTAATTTTTATAAAACAACTCTATTTGAATTTAAAATCGCCTTTAATAAAAAAAATCAAAAGAGGTAGAAATGGGAACTTTACGGACTATTTTGTAAACACATTATATCTATATGCTGAAATCGATAAATGAGCTGGAGCTCCTAAAAAAGCCAGCATCCCAAGGTCATTTACCAAAAGTCGTGAAAAAGCGCTCTAAAAATTATAAAAAAAATCATATTTCTTGTTAGAAAAGCGTTAGAAACGGGAACTTCACGGATTATTTTGTAAACACATTATATCTATATGTTGAAATCGATAAATGAGCTAAAACTCCTAAAAAAAAGCCAGCATCCCAAGGTCACTTACCAAAAGTCGTGAAAAAGCGCTCTACAAAGTATAAAAAAAATCATATTTTTTGTTGGAAAAGCGTTAGAAACGGGAACTTCAAGTATTATTTTGTAAACACATTATATCTATATGTTGAAATCGATAAATGAGCTGGAACTTCTAAAAAAGCCAGCATCCCAAGGTCATTTATCAAAAGTCGTGAAAAAGCGCTGTAAAAATTATAAAAAAATCATATTTTTTGTTAGAAAAGCGTTAGAAACGGGAACTTCACGGATTATTTTGTAAACACATTATATCTATATGTGGAAATCAATAAATGAGCTGGAACTCCTAAAAAAAGCCAGCATCCGAAGGTCATTTACCAAAAGTCGTGAAAAGGCGCTCTAAAAATTATAAAAAAAAAAATCATATTTTTTGTAAGAAAAGCTTTGGAAACGGGAGCTTCACAGATTATTTTGTTAACACATTATATCTATATGTTGTAATCAATAAATGAGCTGGAACTCCTAAAAAAAGCCAGCATCCCAAGGTCATTTACCAAAAGTCGTGAAAAAGCGCTCTAAAAACTATAAAAATAATCATATTTTTTGTTAGAAAAGCCTTAGAAACGGGAACTTCACTGATTATTTTGTAAACACATTATATCTTTATGCTGAATACGATAAATGAGCTGGAGCTCCTAAAAAAGCCAGCATCCCAAGGTCATTTACTAAAAGTCGTGAAAAAGCGCTCTAAAAATTATAAAAAAAATCATATTTCTTGTAAGAAAAGCGTTAGAAACGGGAACTTCACGGATTATTTTGTAAACACATTATATCTATATGTTGAAATCGATAAATGAGCTGGAACTCCTAAGAAAAGCCAGCATCCCAAGGTCACTTACCAAAAGTCGTGAAAAAGCGCTCTACAAATTATAAAAAAATCATATTTTTTGTTGAAAAAGCGTTAGAAACGGGAACTTCAAGGATTATTTTGTAAACACATTATATCTATATGTTGAAATCGATAAATGAGCTGGAACTTCTAAAAAAGCCAGCATCCCAAGGTCATTTATCAAAAGTCGTGAAAAAGCGCTGTAAAAATTATAAAAAAATCATATTTTTTGTTAGAAAAGCATTAGAAACGGCAACTTCACGGATTATTTTGTAAACACATTATATCTATATGTGGAAATCGATAAATGAGCTGGAACTCCTAAAAAAAGCCAGCATCCCAAGGTAATTTACCAAAAGTCGTAAAAAAGTGTTCTAAAAATAAAAAAAAAAAATCATATTTCTTGTTAAAAGAGCGTTAGAAACGGGAACTTCACGGATTATTTTGTAAACACATTATATCTATACGTTGAAATCGATAAATGAGTTGGAACTCCTGAAAAAAGCCAGCATCCCAAGGTCATTTACCAAAAAGTCGTAAAAAAGCACCTTAAAAATTAGAAAAAAATTCGTAACTTCCGTTAGAATAGTGTTAAAAGTAAAAAAATCTGGATTTTATTGGAAACATATTCAGGCAAGCTGTTTAAATCAAAAAAATAAAATTTACTGTCACAATTTGGGTTACCTAGCGCTTTGGGCATACATTTAATTTTTTTTTATGGAAATTTAATTTTTTGTTTTTATTTTTTTTCTCTCTAAATCTCACAAAACTATTTTTTTAAGGTATGAGGAACTCCTAGACAGGGTTTCTTACACCCGAAAAAAATATTTATATATGATTTTTCGAGAAATGATATGCTGGCGTGAAGTTGGCATCTCACTTTTTTAAATCAATTTTTTTCAGTGAAATCATGCGGAACTATGTTGGAAAACTATCAGGAACTATAGAACTCATGTGCATGCGACAAGAACTCCAACAAAAAGTTGAGATGCTGACATTTGTTATGCTAACTTCACGGACACAATTTAATTGAGTCCTGGGCCATTTTCACATGGTGGAAACCGCTTTCAAGGTCGAGAAGCGAGAAATATTTCTTATTTCGTAGCCTATCACGATGATCTTCAATTAACGGTAATGGGAAGTTATCTTTTACCGATATTTTGGTTAAATTGCGATAATGGACACATAATGTTAATTCGGCGTTAGGTCTTATCGCCCAAGGTCATAACGCCCAAATCTAAAAATGTCACATCACCTAAAAACAGAACTTTTATTAAAAATTTAAAGGAAGAAAGCGACAGAAAGCCCAAAGAAATGACACAACCCCCAAATCTTTTTCGAAGTGTCATAAACCCAAATAACGAAATGCCATATTGCCCAAAAGAATTTTAGTTTTTGAATTTGGGCATTCTGACATAAAGTTTGGGCGATATGGCATATTTTCCAAATTAAGTGACGTTTTTAGCTTTAACAATTATCGTTTTTGTTCATAACCCCCACAATTAAAATTGTCATAAGGCCCAAAAACTGACGCAGCTCCCAAAATGATAAGAAAAAATTGTCATAACGCGCAAATGTTACGACAAATTGCCCAAAATTTTAAAAAAACGAAACAGAAATTTTAACGATAAACATACGGTGCATTTTGGAATAAACCAAACTTCCTGAACCATTCTGATTGCTGCAAGAACAAAAGGCAAAAACAAAGCAAAAATAATATACAAGAAATATTCAATCACGAGGGTTTCGTGATACAATCGCGAAGGGAGGGGGGGTGGCGGCAGCATTGCGGTGCGGTGCGGGCGCCCGGTTCCCCACCGCTGCCCCCCTTTCATGATTGTATCTCGAAACTCAATAGTATTACCTGGCACAAGCATTTTGACTTAAAACGTCATAACGCCCAAATTGTACGTCATAGTGCCCAAATTAAAACACAACAATATTTTTGGATGTTATGACAATGGCAGATTTGGGCGTTCTCGGATTTAAAATTGTTTTGGGCGAAATGACAATCTATTTGGGCCTTTCGACGACTTTTCTCAAGAGATTTTGGGTCTTGAGTCCGTTTTTTGGCGATATCTATGACATTTTGTGATTTGAAATATTTTTTTGGGCCATAAGACCAACGCCGTTTAAAACGATAGCAATGTCAAAATGCCCAATACCTAAGTCAATTCGCCCTAATTTCGGTAAATTTTATAACAACAATACCCTTACACAACAATTTGGGCGTTGTGACATTATTAATTTGGGCGTTATGGTTTTGGGCGATAAGACCTAACACCTGTTAATTCACCTGTTTTCCTCCGAGTCAGCTCGATTGGGGATGCATAAGGCGAATTACTCTCGCGAATTATATATTGTTTTTAAGTAAATCTTCTAAGATTTCTTGTAACTCAATCTTATGAGAGTACGGATGACGTCGAGGCGCGCAATCGAAAAAACTGTTAGGATTGGTCAACGCAATATGCATTTCATAATCATCCGGATAATTTGAACTATTTGATGAAACACTCTCGAAAACTCAACTTTTCAACTTTACTTTTTCGTCAAAACTTAAATTGTCATTAATATTTAAGGAAATATTTTCATCACGAATATCGCACACATCAATATTTAAAACTTCATTTTGAAAATCCAAATCATCGTCATAATTATAATCATATTTATTGTCGTTTTCGGAATCGTTTTCATCATTATCATCATTTTCAAAACTTCATATTCGTTTTCATAATTTGCTTAATCAATATCAATATCATCTTCAATTGGTTTCGTACTATTTTCTTTAACAACTAATTTGATGTTAGTTTTATGCAAAAACCTCGTCCTAAAATAAGTGGATTTTTCACAGTTCCATCGTTAAAAATATACAGACATACATACATGGACAAAAACACCATTAGATTTAACATAACATTCAAATTTACCTAAAATAACAAGTCTTGAGTTATTTATACCATAAAAGTCATACTTTGGTGATTCCAGAGATGTCATCATAAATGGCGGCACTTATTGCCGCTGGACAAAGCTGATTGGGCTCCCGGTATCAATTGTAGTCATAAAATGCATGCAGACTCGAATTTCATCAGCTTCTGAACTCGTAAATTGGAACTCCAGGATTCCAAGAAAAATCACTCATCAGTGTTGAAATTTCGGATGTCGTTGGTTGGTCATCTTTTTGAACCAAAAGAACCGATGATAGTTGAGCGCAATCGCTCGCAACAAGTCCCATTTTCCCGCAGCGAAAGCTGGAACACTTTCGTCGACGTGGTTTTGGACACTTTGGTGATATGTGGCCAGCTTCGTTGCAGTTGTAACATTTAATTTTTCTATCAACACGTGGCATGGATTTTGGTTGTTGCATAGGTCTATTGTAAGAAGGTTGCAGTTCAGATTTTAATTTTTCGTACTTTGGAAGTATAGTTTTCAACTCAGCGATTGTGTTTGCCGTAAGCATAAGCTGTTTGTTGAACATGGAATCTGGGATTCCCTTAATAATGTAAGCAATTACATCTTGCTCGTCGATTTCGGCTGAGGATGCAATCTCCTGTATAGCAAGGACGTACTGCTGAAAACTCTCATCCTTACGTTTCCTTCTATGCCTTAACGCATTGTGGACATCCATCGCAGTTGTATGATGATGGAACTCGGTCAAAAGAGCAGACTTAAGCTCAGCCCATGATCGAAACGACTTTGACCTTGTGAACAACCTTGCGGTGCTCTTGCGCAATCGTTTAAAATATATGAACGATTCGGACTCGGTTAGGCAGTAGGTGACAACAGCATCCTCCACATTCTCTATCCACTTTTTAGTCGGATAATCGTCATCACCAGAAAACGTGGGTAACGAGTCTTCAATGTCACGTGCTGTACAGCCACCAGTAGAACGTACCTCTCTAGCGGGGCGATTAAGCTCAGCCAAACGTTTTTCGAGCTCACGAATTTCCTCCTTTTTCCGAAGCACCTCACGAAGTCGATCTAAACGTTGTTATACTAAGTTGTCTTCGTCTTCAAAGTTGTCGGCGGCAACGTCGTCGTCACATTCATCGTCCTCATTATTATTTGCATTAACAGGAAACAAACCATCTAATTCGATAAGTTCAAGTTGTTTAATAGCTTCATTTAAGCAAGCCTTTAGATCGGATTTTAAACCATTAGTGGGCAAATCCATTTCAGTAAGCTTCATTTTGAGATTTGGAACTGCAGCAGATTCAGCAAATCCCAAAGCACGTGATTGCGCATCCATCTCATAGAATATGCGCAAAAAAATGTTTTCAAAATATAGGCAACTTAACTACTTTTTTTTACTATGAGGATCTTAATCTCACTTCTGATTAATTGTAAGAGGTTAAATTATCATGCAATTATTAATACAATTAAAAAAAGCAAAGCCAAAATTAAAAAAGCACAAAATGAAAAGCGTGCAAATTAAACTTAAACAAAGGCAAGCAAAAAAAAAAATGTGTGCGTGTACTAGTGTACACATGTAAGAAGTGAAACTTCTTTGGCAAACTAATTTTTATTTTTTGCACTGCATTAACCGACCAGTGCAGCTTCTTAAGACCGCTTACCCGCCTAACACATTTAATATTATACACATCACATTTTTCATATCAACCTTCCAGCGCTCATTTAACCACATACCAAGTCACATCCCTGCTACCCGCCAATTTAAAACCATCAACAACCTGCCTGCCAATGATTCCAGATGAAATATAAGAAATCTCACTGGATTCGAAATAAAATCCCAATTTTGTACTGTAGGGGGAAAAACACCATATTTTGTTTAAAAGAAAGTTTAACACTAAAATCCTACTCAATGCATTTTTCAAAAAGAAAAAAAAACCTTAGACCCGCACGTTTGCACTTGTGTCAAAAATTTGATATCCCAGTTTCAAACCGTAGTCAATTTGATCGCATTAAAGTCAACTCGTTAAGTTTGCGCATGTAATTAAGTATTGAAAGTACACTATTCAGCTTAAATTCAATCGATTTAGCACCAGTTTGAAACTGGAATTGCAAAACGGTTTATTCGTGTAGGGATACCCTTATGGAATGAAATTAAAGTCTTGTATGTTTTTATTAGTTACCTAGATTATAAAAATAACAATTGTCATTATTCGGTTTTCGGGAAACAACAAAAAAATTTTAGTTTTTTTTTTGTAAAAAATGCTTACTGAGCTCAATTACTATTTTTTTGTAAGTCAAACTTTAAGCCTTAATTGTACATATTTTTATTTTTGCTGATAAAATAGTTTTTTAATATTTATGTATGTAGGTACATATGTACCTATGTCGTACTGAATTATCCTTAAAATAATATCACCCCATAAAATAACAATCCAATCGGAAATTTTCCAACCATACAAACCACCAAGAATTTTTTTCCCACTACTTTACCCACCAAATAGTTTTTTTCCAACCATTTTGGCGGGAAAAACAACCAATCTGGGAACAATGCGGTGACTGCCTACAGTGGTTATACGAAACAGTTTTGTCTGCTACGACACAAATAATGCATACCGTCTCTGCTACCCACCATTCTATTTTTAACCATCAGCCGCCGACCTTCCTACAGCTGATATGCAGAACCAGTTTGTGCTATTATAAAACAAACCTAACCTAACCTAACCTATAGTTCTCTCCCCATGGCACTGTGCGTGATGCCTGATGCGACGTTAGCTCTATATCACTCTCTCTCTCTCGGTCTTTCTGACTCGCTTGCTCCCTACTCTCGCTCCATGGCTATGTGCAGTGATGGAATCAAAACAAGAAAAAGATTGCGCGTAACGAAAAAACGTGACGCGTAACCGAAAAATGTGACGATAAATTTTTTTCCAACGCCGATAAAGAAGTTTCACTTCAATAAAATTGTTAATCAAAAAGGTAAGACAAAAGAAAGAAAATGTTCATAATGTTTATCCAATTACAGTTGCTAAAAGACTGTCGTTTTTATTTTTGACTTAATGTTTGAATACGTATTACAATAAAACAAAAAAGCATTTACAGCAAAATCCAACCGTGAGACCAGACGAAAAAATCAAACACGAGAAGCGTGGATTTAGAATTATTCGATTGCTCTTACGTTTGGATAAAATGAACTAAAAAATAATTAAATATGAATTGAACATTGCGTGGACTTAAAATTATTCGATTATTCCCACGTTTGGGTAAAATGAACTTAAAAACAATGAAATATGAATAGAACATTCTCCCCCCCCCCTTTTGAGGGCTCTTAGCACTGTGTTAAAATCCATCAAAATAATCTAAATCTTATTTCTAAGCTTAAGTCTAAACGCTGACTTCAAAACTTTAGGTTGGTCTTCCATGTGTTAAGAAAGGTCTTCTTGTACGTCAAAAAAAGGCGACAAGAATCCCAATCATGCATGCCAACAGAATGATGCTGCTTCCATAATGGTGATAGTCGTGAGAGTTCATCAGATTGGGGGAAGTTAATTCTTGCGACTTCTCGATAACGTCCTTGATCTTTGACTTGAGATCCTCAAACTCAGATAAATCGATTGGATGATCATCTAAGTTCGATTCTGGTGTTTTTGTTGTCTCAGCTGGATACATAAAGTTCCAGTTACTTGTATTTGCGCTAGGAATAAATGAAGAAGTAATATTTCTTTCATAGGATTTTTTACCTTTGATGACAATATTGAAATATTGAAGCACACAATTTTCTTTAAATTCCAAACACCATTTCCAACCAAACTTATAGCAATGCTCTTGTCACTGCATATCAAATGCCCAGTAATTTTGGATGGGATAGAATAAATCCAACTATTTGACGATTTTAATCCAATCCAGACACTGCGTGTTTGTGTTGCCTTAAGGTTGCATTTTTCGAAAGCATCATCTTTATGACTTAGTAACGCCATCTCACACATCTTGGTTTTTGCCTCCTGTATAATGGTAGGGTGTACTTGATTACAGATGAATTTTTGTCGACACCAATCTTTTGCATGCTCCAAGTTCCGATTCGCTCAAAGTAAAATACCTGTCCCTTGGCAATGATACTGCTAAGTATTGAGCGGATGATTTTACCAGGTATGTCTTATTTCTGTGAATGATTGGAACAATACAAATATTAAAAAGTTGAAATTCCTCAGCATCCATCAGTGGTAAAACCATTTCAAATACGGCGGAGTCATTCAAGAATTGCCATTTGACTGATGACATTTTATACATGTCAAGAACTGAGCCTTCTGTTAATATTAAATAAGGGGGTAAACTGCTCCTAATTAGCTGCAGTTGGTCATTGAACTGTTTGGGCGTTATTAGTTGCGGATTGATGTTACCATGATTTAAATATAATAAAAATCAAGAAGCATTTCTTGTACATGCTCGAAATTGGTGAGCACAAGTATTAAATATGAAGTTAGACATCCAAAGTTTTGTCTTTGCACTTTCCTGGTCAAGGATACCAAACAGACTATGCGCTAACGTTCCAACGATATCAAAAGGTGATCTCACTAATCGAGTTCGTTCATACTTTGAAGAATTCTAATTTCTATTACTGCGATTCTGGCTTGTAAAGTGTTTATGATCGGAGCGTAATATACTTGATGAGCTTGGTCTTTTACGCGTATCTCTGGCATCCTGTTGATGTATGCCTTAAGCTCACTGAATTCCTGCCAATACGTGGTCAAATTATAATAAATGAATGTGGGATAGGAGTAACTGCACGACAACGACACATCTACGGAAAGACACACACACATTCAAGCACAAACGATCCACACAAGACGATTCACAAACACACTTAAAACGAGCAACGACGACAGCAAACCGGACAGACACACCAAAACAGAATTGCGTCCCTCTTTTTCTTTTGTCATTTCTATGTAAACCAGAGTTCAGTTCTATTTGAGAATCGGAGCTAGCAAGTTGATTCTAGTGCGTCGCCGCCAAACCTGTATTTTTTTTTTGTGTTAAAATAAACGAATAAACTCTTAAATCAATATTTCGATGTTCCTTATTTTCTTCAACTAGACGAACGAGTTGGGGTTTCTTTAAAAATCCCACAAATTGGGGACTCGTCCGGGATTTACCCAAAAAAAAAAGTCAAAGAGAAAGCATAGCGAATGTGCATTTTTTTTTTTCTGTGTTCGATTGGAATAGTGCGGTGCGGTCAACGCGACATTAAAATTGGAAAAAAGTCATCAAACTTATTATTCTTCAGTGCGTGAAACGGGGCATTGAAATCGATTTTTTTTTGTCAAAACGGGACATTAATCCCAAATATTTGTCATCCGACCTTTTTTTTTTTTTAAATAAAAGAAGAAAAGAACAGTGGTTGAATTAGCGGAACATTAATCCCGCAATTCAAAGTGAAACACATAAAGTACATAGAGACAATGTTTGCAGTGTACAAAAAGGGCACAAATCTATATGCGGTCTACACACATGGGTGAGTGAAAAGAAGTATATAGCAAGTGAACGCACACAACCATCAAGTTAGTTGCACGTAACAATACGCATATACAAAAAAAAACACTCAAGTGAAAAGTAGATGCGCGATTTCGCTCCAACGAAGACAAAACCAGTGTCAAAATAGACACATAAAGTATGCTGGAACTATAGAAGGAGAGGAAGCAGAAAAAAACAACAACAGGAGAAACTGTAGCAGGCCCGTGTAGCAGTTTTTTTTTAAAAGGGGTAAGCGGCGACTTATTTTTTTTGCGTAATACTTGTATCCGATTAAAATAAAAATAAATTAAATTTTTGACTCTGGATAAATTGAATTTTATTTCATAATTTAAATTTTTTGATAGATTTTAATTTTGGTAAATTTTCAATTTTGGTTGATTTTTATTTATTAAATAATCATTAAAATGGAAAGGGAGGCAATTTTGGGGTTGACGGTGGACCAACTAAAAGACCAACGGACGCAACTGGAACTACCAACGACCGGACTAAAATGCAGGACAGACTACAGGAACACTATAGGTTATCGCTTAACGACGAAGACGAAGATGAAGAGGACTTCGAGGAAGCTGTTGATAACTCTGCAGAAAGAAACGGCCTACAGAGGGGTGGGATGTTCACGCTCCGCAATATTGAGGATTCGTTGAATCCGTACGACGGAATTGGGTCCATAGATATTAATCTATGGATACAGGATTTCGAAGAAAATGCGGCTACGGTGGGCTGGAGCGAGATCCAGAAATTTATATATGGGAAACAACTTCTCAAGGGAGCGGCGAAATTATTTTTGAGAAGTCAAGTGGAGGTCAAGAGCTGGAAAATTTTGAAGAAAACTCTCATCAAAGAGTTCGGCACAAGCCTTCCAGCCGCCGCAGTTCATCGTCGGTTAAGATTGAGACAGAAAAAGCCATCTGAGACATTCACTGAATACAGCCTTATGGAACTGGGGAAGACGATTTCCCTAGATAAAGAGAGCATTATCGAGTATTTTACTGAAAGAATACCCGACGCTAGGAGCAACAAGGCTGTACTTTATCAGGCAACAACGTTGGACGAACTCAAGACTCAATTGAGGATCTACGAGAAGGTGAGAGGATCTGGGGCGGCAACAAGGGGGAACACACGATACGTTCCAAGTAGCAGTTTCCAACGTCAAGAAGTGGTGAAACATGAGCGCAGGTCAAAGGCATGCTACAAATGCGGAGAAAGCACGCATTTGACCAGAGAATGTGGGTCAAACACCTTCAAGTGTTTTCGATGTGAACAACGGGGGCATCGAGCAGCAGAATGTACTGCAGCAAGGCCAACATCAAGTCGACAAGCAAATTCAAACCGCAACGTTCACTCTGTTTCTTCAGGTGAACCCAAAACTTCGTGGCCAGAAGCTAGAACAAACCTGGCGATGGGTTCGAATCGTCTCTTTAAAGATATTTTAGTTGGGGGTATTACAATTACCGCACTCCTGGATACCGGAAGCGATTTGTGTTTTTTGAGGTACGATTCACTTACCTTGATGGACTTTGTTGAGCTTAGAGCAGAGAAGAGAAACCTCTTGGGTATGGGTCAGCATAGAGTGACGACACTGGGCAACGTTTTGCTGGAAGTAGAAGTGGATGGCATCGCGTTAACGTTAAACTTCCACGTAGTAAAGGAAAAGGACATGGGCTATTCAGCGGTTATTGGGAATGATATACTGGAGATGTTGAATTTAAGCGTGTCAGAGGAAGGTGCCGTATTCCGGACCAAACAAAATCCGATTGGATGAAGAAAAGGTGGGTGCTAAAATGGAGGCACGAACAAAATTGGAGCAGAAACAGGTTAGCGGTTCTGCTGAATTAAAGAACGGACCAGAGATGTTGGAGCTGGTAAAAGAGTTTGGAGAAATTTGTTTGGCTACAGAGGAAGGCATTTTCGAAAGAGAGTCAAAGTTGGAAGTAGACCAGTTAAACGCCACTATGCGTGAAAAGTTGCTTAACAGGGTCAGAGGGTACAAGCCAGTCGGGCAGGAGCCGTCGCCAGTGACAATGAAGCTGATCCTTAAGGACGAAATACCAAAATTCCAAAGGCCGAGGCGGATGGCATACACAGATCAGGTGTTGGTGCGCGAACAAGTGGACAAATGGCTCGAGGAGAAGATTATACAACCAAGTAAGTCTGAGTATGCATCGCCAATTGTCCTAGTCGCAAAGAAGAACGGGACGAAGAGATTGTGCTGCGACTATCGAAAACTCAACGAGAAGATAACTCGAGACAACTTTCCAATTGCACAGATGGACAAATTATTGAGCGGCTTCAAGGAAAGAATGTTTTTACGACGCTGGATCTAGAAAACGGTTTCTTCCATGTTCCAATGGATCCGAATTCTAGAAAGTACACCGCTTTCGTAACACATGACCAACAATATGAGTTCCTGTACGTCCCATTCGGAATTTCGAACTCTTCAGCTGTTTTTGCACGCTTCATCAATGCGATCTATCGGACTTTGATTAAGGACGGAGTAGTGGAAGCGTACATGGATGATCTGATAATACCGTCCAAGGACGAGGAGGAGGGCATGGAAAAGCTGGAACAGGTGCTGGGAGTAGCTGCAAAATTCGGACTACGCCTAAATTGGAGGAAATGTCAATTCCTGAAAAGAAGAATAGAATTCCTCGGGTACATCATAGAGGATGGAAGGATCCAGCCGTCGACGGAGAAGACGAGGGCGATAAGAGAATATCCGGTGCCAGCAGAAAAGAAAGCGCTTCAACGTTTCTTAGGTCTAGCTTCCTATTTCCGGAGATTTGTGGAAGGATTTGCAGTGGTCGCAAAACATTTGCTTCGAAAAAACGCGAAGTTCGAAATGGGTCAAGAACAGTTAGCCGCCTTCGAACAACTCAAAGCGGCGCTGACAAGGTCGCCTGTTCTCAAATTGTTCAAACCAAAAACAACAGCCGAAATCCATGCGGATGCATGTAAGTTTGGATACGGGGCGGTTTTACTGCAAAAGGATGCTGAGAGCCAATTGTTCCACCCAGTGCAATACATGAGCCGGAAAACAAGCACAACGGAGGAGAAATACCACTCGTATGAGCTAGAGGTTCTGGACATTATCGAAGCCTTGAAGAAATGGAGAGTATACGTACTGGGGATCAAATTTAAAATCGTTACGGACTGTAACGCATTCATACAGACCATGCAGAAACAGGATGTGCCACTAAGAGTTGCAAGATGGGCGATGTTTTTGCAGGAGTTCCAATACGAAATTGAACACCGAGCGGGGACAAGGATGAAGCATGTCGACGCGTTGAACAGAGTATCCTGTCTGCTGATCGAGGATTCGCTCAATCACAGAATAAAAGAACCTCAACTCAAAGATGATTGGATAAGGGCCGTATGTACAATTCTCGGGAAAGAAGACTGCGAAGATTTTTACATAATTGCAGGAGTCTTATGCAAAGATCCAGTAAGGGAATTGATCGTCGTACCAACGGCAATGGAGAAGGAGCTCATTGGCATCGCGCATCAACAGGGACATTTTTCCATTAAGAAAACCCAGGATGCCGTGGAGAAAATGTATTTCATACCAGAATTAACCAGGAAGGTCACGGAGATAGTTCGAGGTTGCATCAAGTGCATCATCACATAGTCCAAAGCAGGGAAAAAGGAGGGATTACTGCAACCAATCGACAAGGAGGATAAACCACTAGGAACTTTCCATGTAGACCATGTAGAACCAATGGAGCAAACTCACAAACAATACAACCACATCCTGGTAGTGGTTGACGCGTTCTCCAAATTCTTGTGGCTCTATCCCACGAAAAGTACGGGAGCAGCAGAAGTGGTAGATCGTCTGAAAAAACAAGCCATGATGTTTGGAAACCCAAGGCGGATAATATCCGATCGCGGAACAGCTTTTACGGCGACACTGTTCGAGGACTATATTGCAGAGAAGAAAAAATCCAACATCTTTTGATCGCAACAGGAGTTCCTCGGGGAAACGGACAAGTAGAGCGGATACATAAGATCATCGTTCCAATGATAGCCAAAGCGAACATGGGAGATTCCAAATGCTGGTATAAGCACGTCGAGCGAGTACAGCAGGTACTCAACAACTCACCAACAAGGAGCACAAGGTTTAGCCCTTTCAGAATACTAACGGGTTTGGTAATGCGAACACCGGAATACCCCAATCTCAGGGACTGCTTCAACGAAATCAACCTCCAAGAAATGGATTTCGAACGGGAAACCATTCGCAAAGAAGCTGCCGAAAACATCGCTGCTATCCAATGGGAAAACAGAAAATCCTTCAACCAAAAACGTGTGCCAGAAAGAGGATACAAATTGAATGAACTCGTCGCCATCAAGCGTACGCAGTTCGGAACCAGCATGAAGCTTCGACCAAAATTTTTTGGACCCTATAAGATAACCAAAAAACTAGAGTACGGAAGATATGAGGTGGAGAAAGTGGGCCAAGTCGAAGGTCCGAACAAGACAAACACTGTAGCTGAAAACATGAAACCGTGGAAACCGTCATTCGGGACGAATGAGTCGTCAGGATAGCCGATTGTGGGATAGGAGTAACTGCACGACAACGACACATCTACGAAAAGACACACACACACATTCAACCACAAACGATCCACACAAGACGATTCACAAACACACTTAAAACGAGCAACGACGACAGCAAACCGGACAAACACACCAAAACAGAATTGCGTCCCTCTTTTTCTTCTGTCATTTCTATGTAAACCAGAGTTCAGTTCTTTTTGAGAATCGGAGCTAGCAAGTTGAGTCTAGTGCGTCGCCACCGAACCTGTATTTTTTGTGTGTTAAAATAAACGAATAAACTCTTAAATCAATATTTCGATGTTCCTTATTTTCTTCCCCTAGACGAACGAGTTGGGGTTTCTTTAAAAATCCCACATGAATATTTGCCAATAGGTTTTCACTGTGCAAACCTTGCCAACGTCATCAAAATACATGCAAACACCATCATTAAGCTTCTTGGTCCTGACTTGACCCTGTGTTTCAGACTCACATAAGGAAGTCGGTATCATAAATAATATTAATAACATGACCACTGACCACTAATAACGAAGATTTGTTAAAATTGCTTGATCTTAACACTCTGGTGCTTGATGTGGGTTGGGCATCAGAGTTGCCTAAAGCTTCTTTTTTTTTTAATTGAATCATCAATTGGAAGTGGACAGAGATTATGAATCGCTCTTTAAAAAGTTCGGTTTTGAGTTTTTACATTGGCCACGCGAACTTTGTCATCTCTTCCTTTAAAGGTCTCAATTACACGGCCTAGTTTCCATCGCATTTGGGGAATATTTTCATATTTAATTATCATCAGAGTGTCAGGTTTCAGGTTGCTTGACTCAGTCTTCCACTTGAGTCTTTGTTGCAGTAAATGTTAGTATTCACTCGACCATCTTTTCCAAAAGTATATTTGTTGGACTTGTCGGAATTTACTTAGAGTGCTCGTTCTGCAAGTTGTTACATCTGGCTCTGCCAATGCGATGAGCGGACTCCCGATTAAAGTGTCCGGGTATAAGTGCTTCGAGGTCATTTGGGTCGGGTGATAATGGTGTCAGCGGCCTAGAGTTTAATATTGCCTCAATTTTTATGACCACAGTTTCCAACTCTTCACGTGTCAACGAAGCCTCACGTAGATAACGAATAAGGAGAGCTTTTGCAGACTTGACTGCTGCCTCCCATAGGCCTCCGAAGTGGGGAAAAGGAGGTGGTATGTTTTTCCAGTTTATTCCCTCTTCGAGGCAATATGTATGAAGTCCTGCTTGTATTTAACTTGAATTGAAAACGTTTGTTAGATCTGCTAATTCCTTTCTTGCACCAATAACGGTTGTTGCTTTGTTGCAAAATATCGTATGGCACAGTCCTCTTCTTCCCATAAATCTTTTTAAAGTGTAAATAAATGATTGAGCAGACAAATCTCTGACTACCTCTATGTGTATAGCTTTAGTGGAAAAAACAGACGAAAACGGCTAAGTATGACTTGGTAGGACTCTTACCTCTGACTCTTTTATGAGTTTTAATTGGGCCGCAGAAACCCACACCGGAGTTATAGAATGGCCTTGTTCGATTTTCTCTCTTTGAGGGCTTATTTCTCATCACAACATTCGTTGATTACCTTTCGAGCTGCATGTCCAACGCTTAATATTCAATACTGTTGTCTGGAGATTGGAGATGGCTATTAACGTTCTATGTGAAACGTGTATGTGCTTAAAATGTAGATGTGTTAAGATCAATTTTGTTATTGTGCTTGATTTTGAGAGTAAAATATGATGCTTGGAATCATGAGAAATCCTGGCATTTACTAATCTTAAAGCGTCCCGAATAAGTTTCTTGCTTTCATCGAAATATGGAGTGAGAGAACTTATAGATGAGTTCTTACCTAGAAGTTTCCTTTCTTCTAAAGCTCGATACTCCTCCGGGAACGACACCTTTTGCGTATACACAAGGATCCAACGGATTCCTTCTCTTAGTTGCTCTACTGTGAGCTGGTCCATGTTTCTGAGTTCATATGGTTTTCTACTATTAGAATAAAATCTGAAGCAATATGAGAATATTTGTCTTAGAGTCAAAAGAGAACTTCTGTAATATGTGTTTTTTATCAGATAAAAATCGTCTTGGTTTGCTACTAATAACACAGATTTATTTTTACGTCTTTCTGGAACTATTTCAGGAAGTTCGTAATCCTTGTAAGGGTTTACATCACTGTTCCTTAGAAATTCTTGACCATAAAACTATACCGGAGATATCAGTAGTGCTTCCAGGCTTGATCCTCTTGACACCAAGTACACTGGATTGAGATGGCCTTTGATGTATTGCCATTGTTGAAACTCTGAAAAAGATTGAATTTTGGCAACTCTATTTGCCACAAATGTTTCCCATGTGTAGGAAGGAGATTTTAACCAGGCTAATACAGTTGTTGAATCCGTGTAAAAGTGCACCTTGTTAATTTTCTATGGTAATATTTGAATAAGTCTATCTACTAATGCGACCATTAGTGCTGCTGCTTGAAGTTCCAAACGGACCTTGCTGATAGTTTTCAAAGGAACAACTCTTGATTTTGAACAGAGAGGTTGGCAAAAGCTTTGGTTGCTTTCATTAATTGATTTTAAGTATACATAGGATCCAAATGCACTTTTACTGCTATCAGAAAAGGCACGAAGTTCAATTATCTTAGCGGAAGGAAGAAGAACATATCGTGGAATGCTTATATCGTTGATATGCGAAAATTGTTTAATGAAGTTAAGGCACTTTTGAGCCTTTTCGGGGTGAGGGTTGTCATCCCAAGTCAGGTTTGATTTCCATAGCTCTTGTAAAAATAGCTTGCCAATAACAATTACAGGTCCAAGTAAGCCGAGAGGGTCAAAAAGTCTTGCAAGATCGGCTAAAACTGTTCGTTTTGTAATTGCATTATTCATTTTATTTACCTTATCTTCATTGAAACTGAATTTGAAAACGTCTAGTGAAGGGTCTTAAATTAATCCTAACGTTTTGATTATTTCAGACTGGTAGAATGTCACCAATTTTTCCTTATTTTCTTCGGGTATTCCTTCTAAAATAATTGAATCATTGGCACAAAAATTTTTCAATTCAAAATAACCTGTTTTAAGCAAATCCACAATTTCATTTAGAAGGTTTTTAGTGTCATTAATGGATTCTGAGCCAGCCAAACATCTACGTATACATTACTTTTAACGGCTTTTGAAGCACTTTGAAATATATCTTCCTTTTCTTCTGCTAATTTAACAAGAAATCTAGTTCCTAGGTAAGAAGCAGATGCTGTTCAGTAAATACCGGTGTTCAATTTGTATAGCTGCAATGGTTTGATCGTCGATGATCTCCAAAATATAAGTTGAAAGGCTCTGTCTTCTTCTTGTAATAAAACTTGGCGATACTTCTTTGTAATGTCGGCTGTAAGTACGTATCGATGCATCCTGAATTTCAAAACTATTGCAAAAAGATCTGGTTGTATAGTTGGATCCACCATGATTATGTCATATAGCGAGTTACCTGAAGACGTCTTTGCAGATGCATCAAAAACTACGCGAAGTTTTGTTGATAAGCTTTCAGGTTTCAGGGCGCAATTATGAGGTATCACGTTATGGCGTTTTGGAATTTTACTTTCGTTTATTGGTATCATATCATACTCCTCCATGAACTCAGTGTAAGAACGTTTAAGCTCTTCGTTTTTGTTAAGTTTGTTTTCTAATGACATAAATCTTTTTCTTGCTGTTTGAAGAGAGTCTCCTAAATATATTGATATTTCCTCTTTGAATGTTAATTTAACGATAAAGAAGAATGGGCAATTTTGTATGGATCGTAGACGTGGGCGGCCAAGAATGAAATTGTTATTTATTGGTTTGATTTAGTTCTACTATTACTTTCTAGAAGTCTTATGACTGTAGTGTACATCTAAAACTTATAAAATGTATTTTTGTTTTTGAATGCTTCATACAATTTCACTTAGTATTCTGCATTTCCATAATTTGTATCATAGTATAAACAAAGTCAAGGTTAATATGTTTATTGAAGCGTGGACGAAACTTGCGCGCGCCTACTGATTCCATACAATAAAACGTGACCATTTAAATATCGTTTTATCTATATGACAGTGAGCTTTTGAATTTGGAGTTGACGCACTTCCGGCAACAATCCAACCTAACACAGTGTAACGTATAATTGGCAGATCATTTGATATTCTGTATTCTTCTGGCAGCAACAGTTCAAAGAAAAGCTCAGCTCACAACAGCATGTCAATTAGATTAGATTTGCAGAATGAAGGATCTGCCAGCTTGGTGTGGGGTGGAATATTCAGTCTCGAAATGTCGATTTCTTGGCTGAATGAGGTCACGAATCCCGAAGTGCATTCTTGTGCACCTATGCCAGTTATAGAGATATCCTTGCGATATTTTTTGATTCCTAACTGCTGCAGAAATGACGTTTTCACAAAGTGCAACTGTGACCCAGAGTCAAGAAGAGCCCTGGATAGAATTCGCACGCCACATGACGAAATAACATTGACCACCGCTGTAGCCAAGTAAACATGTTTTGATTTGATATTCCAGTTTGATGCTGCATTACTCACTGCTTGGTTTATGGACTGCATTGGTTGGATTTCTACTGCTGCATTACTAACTGCTTAGTTTGTGGGCTGCGGATCTTTATATGTAGTAAAATGTTCACCCCATTGAAGATGAAGCAACGTGTTGTGTGGCATGTTGCATTTCTGGCATTTCCGGGATGAGCATGATTGGGAATGATGACCCCTTTTTAGACAATTCCTGCATAACCTTATCTTGAACACAGCTTTGTCTCGTTCTGAACCTGAAATAAATAAAAATTATTACAATTATAAATATCATGCTTACCTGAGTTGCAAAAGTGGCAAATAAGTGATAGATCCTTATCAATTTGAGATGAAAGGACAATGGTTGACTTCTTCTTGTTACCGCGGCTACTAATGGCTTCTAGACTTTGAAATTTCTTCTTATTATCTTGTGTGTTGATGGCCTCTAGGTTCTGGAATCTCGATTCAACAAACTTCAGGAATTCCTCAATGGAAGGGCTGCTTCTCGGGTTTTTAATCGCAAGCTCAAATTTTTCTCTGCTCTCTCTGTCCAATTTTTGCAAAAGAAGATGTACGAGGGACTGGATCCCAGATCGAGGTGTCAATGTTTAGGTTGGTTATCACTTGCAAACACTCTTTTGTATTATCATGACGTCTTCTTAAGCTGGAACTTGTCGCTGAAGTTGCTGATTGTGGTAATAACTTGTTTAATTGAGAAGTTAGCAGCAATCCTTTATTATTGAAGCGTTCGACAAGTAAACCCCAAGCTGCTTCGTAGTTGCTATCCGTTGGTTTAAAATTTTGGATCAATTCCTGGGCCTTTCCAGTTGCATTCGCTTTCAAGAAGTAGATTTTTTGTGCTGGTGGAATCGTATGATCATGAATCATTTGCTTGAACAAATTATGGAATTGCAACCAGTTCAAGTATTCCCCATCAAATTTGGGAAGTTTAATCTTAGGCAGCTTCATCATAATGTTGTGAGGTTTAGGTTCAATTCCTGTTTTTTGATGTATGGAACCATCAGAAAATAGATTAAGCATAGTGTCCTCCACCGTTTCTTGCAAATTAAAGTAATCTTCTACTTCTTCTGGAGTCAATTCTTCGTCCAACTTGCGGTATAAACATGTAATCTCCTCATAATTCTGCTCTTAACTTCTCGCTTTTAGTTGACAGAACTGGTCAACATCTGTTCACTGTTCAATGATCCTTTCAATATATTTATCAACAAATCAAGTCTTGACTTGATATTCATTGATGCTCTGGGTGGGTTAAATTAATGTTGTAATTATAAATTCGTATTTTCAAAGTTATTAAATCTTCTCGTTGAGTCAATTGGCAATTGTCTATCTTGATTTTCAAATGCTCCTGATGAGATGAATGGTGGTTGCGTATTTTGAAACTCGAAAAATCCTTTATTGGTTTTTGGGATTACACCTTGTAGCTTTCCTGTCTGACTATCATCTGTAGCTTTCTCCTTGAGAGATTGTTCTTGTTGCATAATACGATAATAGACATCAGTGATCATCAAGTCTGCTGCCTTTTACACTAGCTCAAAGTATGCCTTTTTGAAATAAGGATGTTCAGCGAACTTTTCGTAAATAGTTGTATTTTTCTTGTCAAATTCCTCCCATAAGGGCTCTATCTTACCTTTCATCTTGTTGGGGTAATCTAAAGTTTCCCTTGTGGGGCTATCCTTGTTGTAATGCCTTACAATTGTACAAATTAGTTCGCCCCCTTGCTCTTGTTGATTGGCAAAATAATTAATGTTTTGTTCTGCACTTGTTGTAGACATTTTAATTTATTTTAGACTTGAAAAATAATGTTAATAATAATTATACACTTGCACTTGCACAATTTTATTGTTTTCCTTGAGAAACAATAGAATAATTTACTATACAGGATATAAAAAACTCTTTTTTAATGGTCCTCTCACGGTCGCCAAAAATGTTAATCAAATAGGTTAGACAAAAGAAAGAAAATGTTCACAATGCGTGGACTTAAAATTATTTGATTGTTCCCACGTTTGGGTAAAATGAACTTAAAAATAATGAAATATAAATTGAACAAAAATAAAGCAAACAAAAACACAACTAGTCCATTTGACTTCTTTATTACGAGTGAGTTAAAATTAACATAAATCATAAGAGAAACGCTAATATAATAGATCGTTATATTCAGTATTAACAGTAAAATGATAATGCGATATTGAAATTAAGAACGTTTTTAATTGAACTCTTTTATGGTTACAGTTTTTTGTTTCGAAATTAAATGGGATTACGAGAAAAACACCTTGTAGCTTTCCTGTCTGACTATCATCTGTAGCTTTCTCCTTGAGAGATTGTTCTTGTTGCATAATACGATAATACACATCAGTGATCATCAAGTCTGCTGCCTTTTACACTAGCTCAAAGTATGCCTTTTTGAAATAAGGATGTTCTTTTTCATCAGTGAACTTTTCGTAAATAGTTGTATTTTTCTTGTCAAATTCCTCCCATAGTGGCTCTTTTTTACCTTTAATCTTGTCGGGGTAATCTAGAGTTTTCCTTGTGGGGCTATCCTTGTTGTAATGCTTTATAATTGTACAAATTAGTTCGCCCCCTTGCTTTTGTTGATTGGCAAAATAATTAATGTTTTGTTCTACAATTGTTGTAGACATTTTAATTTATTTTAGACTTGAAAAATAATGTTAATAATAATTATACACTTGCACTTGCACAATTTTATTGTTTTCCTTGAGAAACAATAGAATAATTCACTATACAGGATATAAAAAACTCTTTTTTAATGGTCCTCTCACGGTAGCCAAAAATGTTAATCAAATAGGTTAGACAAAAGAAAGAAAATTTTCACAATGCGTGGAGTTAAAATTATTCGATTGTTCCCACGTTTGGGTAAGATGAACTTAAAAATAATGAAATATAAATTGAACGAAAATAAAGCAAACAAGAACACAACTAGTCCATTTTACTTCTTTATTACAAGTGAGTTAAAATTAACATAAATCATAAGAGAAACGCTAATACAATAGATCGTTATATTCAGTATTAACAGTAAAATGATAATGCGATATTCAAATTAAGAACGTTTTTAATTTAACTCTTTTATCTTTACTGTTTTTTGTTTCGAAATTAAATGGGATTACGAGAAAAACATTCTCTTGTTATAATTCAAAATGGAATATGAAACATGATATCGTAAATTCGCGTTGCCAGACGTTATTATTTATTAATCGATAATTAATAATTAAATGGTTATTCGTTTAATTATATATTGTAAGAGATCGAATCCCTTACAAATGGTTTATTTATAAAACCGATACCGAGTTCTCCATGGGTATAAAAATATTTTTTTCCCTTAGAAACAAAATTTGCATTGCCCATCAGGAAACATACATTCCCTCTTTTCCAATTTATTGCAGATAGTGAAGAGATTATATGGAAGGTAAAAGAAGAAATGGAACAGAAAAGCAAAGTGAAGCTGATAAAGACAATGTAACCGTTTTGATGAATAGAGTTGAGTATGAAGAAAATATTACAGAACAACTGCCTGATCGCTCAACATATAAGCTTAAAATGGCAACCCCCCTCACTTCTCTTAAGAACAAAAACAATGATTTTGTGAAGTGGTTGCACACCACAAAAATCATAGACGATAAAAACAATACAAGAATGGCTACCTTCACAGCACAAATACCCGCTTTATGTGGAATACCATATAGACGGAGAGCTAGCGACCGATTTTCTCACCTCATTTTGGCAAGGCTTAAACTTTGGTCATAGAAAGATTGAGGCCCGACAGTTATAAAAATGCCCGTCTTACACTCCGGTACCCTCCATGAGGCCTTAAGTTCAAGGCTTGAAGGTGTAAAAAAAAAGTGCCCATTCACCTCATTTCAGCAAGGCTCATCTTTTAATATATCGTTCATTGATTCAATATAAACACGAAAATAACAATGTAAGACGTTTTAGCCCTCCAGACGCTCGTGTATATGTAAAAAAATTACCCCATTCACCTCATTTCAGCAAGGCTGGTATTCACACAGTTGGGGAAGATATATATGGTTGAATTTAAATTTTTTTAAAAACTCATTTTAGCCATAACTTCATAAATAATAATTTTAAAAGGGGAGCAGTTGTCAATTCTGAGGGAGCATTTGGGGAGCATATTTTCTACCGAAACAAAAAAAAAATTAAAAAAAATATTTGGGTGTTTATGAAAAATTGCGTTTGAAAGAAAAAACATAGGGATTTTAAAATTGAAAAATATTAATTAAAAATTGATTATTTTGGTGGTGCACATAACAATCTTGCAAGAACACTCAGGTAGCATAGTTTTGGAGTTAAAACAAAAAAAAAATTTCTCAAGTTGGGGAATATATATATGGTTGAATTTAATTTTTTTTTAAAACTCATTTTAGCCATAACTTCATAAATAATAATTTTAAAAGGGGAGCAGTTGTCAATTCTGAGGGAGCATTTGGGGAGCATAATTTCTACCGAAACAAAAAAAATTAAAAAAAATATTTGGGTGTTTACGAAAAATCTAAGGAGAAATGCTTAAAATTTAGAGGGATTTTAAAATCGAAAAATTTTAATTTAAAACTGATTATTTTGGTGAAGTAGATGTTAGTTTCGCTAGGTCACTTAAGGAGCATTTTTTCTGCCAAAAAATAATTATTAAATCATATGTATATCACACATAATTAAGATGACATAAAAACAAACACACATTTCAAGTGTAAGACGTTTATTCAGTCAATAACCCTCCGTAAGACGCTGAAAACTAAATTTCGTTTAAGTCAAGATAGAATAAAATGCACGACTGGGTCGCACGTACTTGCTCTGTGGGTGCAATAGTACTACGAAAACAAACTTTCCGATCTATAAGAACAACTCATTTTTGAAAAATTTGGTAAGAACTAAAAAAAAATTTGGCTAAAACTGGAAGACTCGATATACGGGAGCTAACGTTAAGTAGGTAACCTTTAGTATATCAAATTTAGATGTCGTCTTTTGGGTGATATAAATGATATAAATTTCCGCTTATGGCCAAACTAATAAAACTGATATTACATATTTCCGCTATTGTCATGTGTAGCAAAAAACTAAAAATGCAGTTTTCTTTGAAATATTCTATATATGTAACATACAAAGTTTCATAAAAATCGGGGGAGCCTTTTTTGAGTAAATTAAAAAAAACGAAAAAATGGCCAAAATCTAATAGCTCTTTGTATAGGAGCCACCATTTAAAAAAAAGAAAATGAAAAAAAATCAAAGCCATCTGAAAGGAAGCTGGAAGAAACTATACCAAACAAAGTTTGAGTGAATTCGATGCAACCTTTGACAACTCATGGCCATTTGAAAAAAAGCCGTTAAGAGCAGATCTCCGTTATTTGCATTTTTAGCCAAAAACTGAAAACGCAGTTCTCTTAAAAACACTAAAAGAATATAACACACAAAGTTTAATCAAAATCGTTAGAGCGGTTTTCGAGCAAATTAGAAAAAACCAAAAAATGTTGCCTAAAACTTATCGGCTCGTTGTATGGAAGTCACCGTTTAGAAAGGCTTCAGTGAAAAATGTACAAAGCCATCCTATAGAAAACTATAAAAAACTATGTCAAACGAAATTTGAGTCGATTCAATCAAGCCGTTGTGAACTTATGGCTATTTGAAAAAAAGCCGTTAAAACCTGATTTTCGTTAGAACTATTTGAGCCAAAAACGAAAAACGCAGTTTTGTTAGAAATGCTTAAAGTAAGCTAAATTTTGAGTTTAATCAAAATCGTTAGAGCCGTTTTCGAGAAAATTCAAATTGAAAAAAACCGTTACTTGAAAGGTACCAGTTTGAGCCGGGCTAAAACGAAATAAAAAAAAACGTCGACAACCGTTTTTCTTCAAACTACTATAAATCAAGTTTGAAGAAAATCCGTCAAGCGGCTTAGGCTGTAGCATGACGTGAAAAAGCGCACATCCGCACAGACGCACAGACAGACCAACGGACGGTATGGCGAAAACCACCTTTTTGGGCTTCTCTATCATCGTAATGTCATGTTTGATTAAAACCTCGATTATTTTTCTGCACGAAACCAATACTTGCCCTATTGAGCAAGTAAAACATTACATCCCTTTTAATAGGAAACAATTTTGCTACCCGCTGTGTAGAGCTTGGCGATAGAATTCCTAAAGATCGGTAGTTGCATAAACTCATGTTAACAAAAAAAAAAAAGTGCACGACTGGGTCGTATGAACTTGCTCTAATATGTTAAAATGGTCTTGGGGCATGAGATTTTGGGAAAAAAGCGTTGAAAAAATCATAAGAAATTTTATAAATCACTTAAAAATACGTTTTTTGGAGAAAATGAAGTAAACCATCAGGTTTCTTTTACTTTTTTGAATTTTTACGAATTTTTATTTTTCAAAATCGTTTGACCAGTTTTTTCAAAAAAAAACAGTTTTTTTTTTGAAAAACTTTTCGAAAATACATTCCAATTTTTTTTGAGTATGCCAACTTCTAGCACTTTGTAGTTTTTATCAAAAAAAATAAAATTAAAAAAAAATATATTAAAAAGTTTACGAAAAAAACAAAAATTTAAAAAAAAAAATTTAAACTTTTTTAAAACAGTCAAAAAAACTTTTTTTTAAAAAAATTAAGAATTTATATTATTGGAAAAAAAAAATATTGAAAATCTTTCGACCAGTTTTTTTTTAAGGTTAATTTTGAAAAACGTTTTGAAAAAATATTTTGAAATTTGTTCGAGTATGTAAATATATGGCAACTTGTAGTTTGCATCTGAAAAAATAATGTTTACAAAGTTCAACATACACATACATACAAAATGTATTTTGAAAACAATTTTTTTTTTCTTAAAAATAAAAAAAAAATTAATTCAGAATTTCGAAATTCCATTTCAATAGGGTTATTAATAACATCCCGTGTTCAAAATTTGATTGAAATCGGATTTATAGTATACGAGAAAACTTGATTTGAAAATTCCGGTTCTATGAGAGGTACCGTTTATAAGACAAATTCTGAAAAATATTTTTCAACTAAAAGACAGATTATTATATAAAAGTAGCATGTTGAAAGTTTAATCAAAATCGTTGAAGTGGTTTTTTGAGAAAATCAAACTTTGATTGTATGGTATCGTTATTTTTGGACCTAGAGCAAAAATGCAAAAAGACCCCCCTAGAAAATTAATTAAAATTTAATCTATATTTTTTTAATTTTATTTTTCTGATAAAAACTACAAAGTGCTAGAAGTTGGCATACTCAAAAAAAATTGGAATATATTTTCGAAAAGTTTTTCAAAAAAAAAACTGTTTTGTTTTTGAAAAAACTGGTCAAACGATTTTGAAAAATAAAAATTCGTAAAAATTCAAAAAAGTAAAAGAAACCTGATGGTTTACTTCATTTTCTCCAAAAAACGTTTTAGGTATTGATTTTTAAGTGTTTTATAAAATTTCTTATGATTTTTTCAACGCCTTTTTCCCAAAATCTCATGCCCCAAGACTATTTTAACATATTAGAGCAAGTTCATACGACCCAGTCGTGCACTTTATTTTTTTTGTTAACATGAGTTTATGCAACTACCGATCTTTAGGAATTCTATCGCCAAGCTCTACACAGCGGGTAGCAAAATTGTTTCCTATTAAAAGGGATGTAATTTTTTACTTGCTCAATAGGGCAAGTATTGGTTTCGTGGAGAAAAACAATCGAGGTTTTAATCAAACATGACATTACGATGATAGAGAAGCCCAAAAAGGTGGTTTTCGCCATACCGTCCGTCGGTCTGTCTGTGCGTCTGTGCGTCTGTGCGGATGTGCGCTTTTTCACGTCATGCTACAGCCTAAACCGCTTGACGGATTTTCTTCAAACTTGATTTATAGTAGTTTGAAGAAAAACGGTTGTCGAGATTTTTTACTTGCGATTATAGGTACTATAAGGCAAGTTATGCATTCGTAAAAAAAAAAAAAATTTTTTTGACAATAAAACATAACATTACGATGATAGAGAAGCCTAAAAAAGTGGGTCCGACAATTCTGTCTGTCTGTCTGTCTGTCTGTCTGTCTGTCCGTCTGTCTGTATCGGCACCTACAGCCTAAACGGCTGGACCGATTTGCTTCAAACTTGGTACATAGTATTATTATGACGTCGTACAGAGGGGTTTTTGGAATTAGCATTCTAGCTCCAAAACTAACGGTACCTGCCATATGATTTTTTATGAAAAACTCATTTATCTCAAAAACGGCTCCTACGATTTTGATAAAACTTTCTGAATGGTATTTTTTAAGCTAACTTTATGTTTTGTCTGGAACAGATTTTTCAGGAAAAGTCTTATAACGGTACCTCCCATAGGACCGGTTTTTTTAAATCAGATTTTCTCGTAAACAACTTCACGAATTTCGATGAAAATTTTAATATAAAAGCTCTTTTATAAAAGAAATAATATAAATTCTTTAATTTAAAAAAAAAAAAAATTTTGAGTTTTTTAAAAAAAAGTGAAAATTTTTTTTTGACTTTTGGTTTTTTTCAAAAACGGTTTGTTCAAAATTTTTAAAATTTTTGTTTTCTGATAAAAGCTACAAAGTTCCAGAAGTTGGCATACTCAAAAAAAAATTGGAATATGTTTTCGAAAAGTTTTTCAAAAAAAACCGTTTTTTGAAAAAACGGCTCCAACGATTTTGAAAATAAAATTCCTTAAAATTCAAAAAAGTAAAAGAAATCTAATGGCTTACTTCATTTTATCCAAAAACCGATTTAATGTTGATTTTTAAATGATTAATAAAATTTCATATGATTTTTTCATTGCTTTTTTTTCCAAAATCTTAAGCCCCAAGACCACTGTAGCACATTAGAGCAAGTTCGTACGACCCAGTCGTGCACTTTATTTTTATTTCGTTTTAGCCCGGCTCAAACTGGTACCTTTCAAGTAACGGTTTTTTTCAATTTAAATTTTCTCGAAAACGGCTCTAACGATTTTGATTAAACTCAAAATTTAGCTTACTTTAAGCATTTCTAACAAAACTGCGTTTTTCGTTTTTGGCTCAAATAGTCCTAACGAAAATCAGGTTTTAACGGCTTTTTTTCAAATAGCCATAAGTTCAAAACGGCTTGATTGAATCGACTCAAATTTCGTTTGACATAGTTTTTTATAGTTTTCTATAGGATGGCTTTATAAATTTTTCACTGAAGCCTTTCTAAACGGTGGCTTCCATACAACGAGCCGATAAGTTTTAGCCAACATTTTTTGGTTTTTTCTAATTTGCTCGAAAACCGCTCTAACGATTTTGAATAAACTTTGTGTGTTATATTCTTTTAGTGTTTTTAAGAGAACTGCGTTTTCAGTTTTTGGCTAAAAATGCAAATAACGGAGATCTGCTCTTAACGGCTTTTTTTCAAATGGCCATGAGTTGTCAACGGTTGCATCGAATTCACTCAAACTTTGTTTGGTATAGTTTCTTTCAGCTTCCTTTCAGATGGCATTGATTTTTTTTCATTTTCTTTTTTTTAAATGGTGGCTCCTATACAAAGAGCCATTAGATTTTGGCTATTTTTTCGTTTTTTTTTAATTTACTCAAAAAAGGCTCCCCCGATTTTTATGAAACTTTGTATGTTACATACATATATAGAATATTTCAAAGAAAACTGCATTTTTAGTTTTTTGCTACACATGACAATAGCGGAAATATGTAATATCAGTTTTATTAATTTGGCCATAAGCGGAAATTTATATCATTTATATCACCCAAAAGACGACATCTAAATTTGATATACTAAAGGTTACCTACTTAACGTTAGCTCCCGTATATCGAGTCTTCCAGTTTTAGCCAAATTTTTTTTTAGTTTTTACCAAATTTTTCAAAAATGAGTTGTTCTTATAGATCGGAAAGTTTGTTTTCGTCGTACTATTGCACCCACAGAGCAAGTACGTGCGACCCAGTCGTGCATTTTATTCTATCTTGACTTAAACGAAATTTAGTTTTCAGCGTCTTACGGAGGGTTATTGACTGAGTCTTACACTTGAAATGTGTGTTTGTTTTTATGTCATCTTAATTATGTGTGAATACCAGCCTTGCTGAAATGAGGTGAATGGGGTATTTTTTTTACATATACACGAGCGTCTGCAGGGCTAAAACGTCTTACATTGTTATTTTCGTGTTTATATTGAATCAATGAACGATATATTAAAAGATGAGCCTTGCTGAAATGAGGTGAATGGGCACTTTTTTTTTACACCTTCAAGCCTTGAACTTAAGGCCTCATGGAGGGTACCGGAGTGTAAGACGGGCATTTTTATAACTGTCGGGCCTCAATCTATCTATTCCCAAAGTTTTAGCCTTGCCAAAATGAGGTGAGTAAATCGGTCGCTAGCTCTTGGTCTAATAGGTCCGCAAGCACGACTTGCCGCTCAGACCAATTGCATCATCTATTAATGTACCACGCTATGAGCTATCGATGAACCTAGGAAAAATACTACAATCTTACATCTCACAATATTCTGTAAAAAATTCGTTTGATTTTAAGAAAAAATTAAAAAATTTAGAGCTTGGCACAAATGATGGTTTAGTTTCTTATGACGCTGGCGCTGTTTCAGCTCGCAACTCACATTATTAAAAAGGAGAATTGTTCGATTTTTGTATATAGGAGAACATTTTTTTTTCAATTTAAGAATAATTTATACAAAGGAGTGCACAGAATACCTATGGGAAATCCACTCTCACCGAAAATCGTAGGATTGGTATAAGACTTTCACCGCTATGAATGCTTTTAAGTTAGTTCCTTGCCAAATATTTTTTTTTACTAGATGCACTAAAGGAGGTGTCGATGAACATTGGATGTTTGAAGATCAAAATGGCAATTGACAATTGTACCAGGCAATTTATTCCTAATTCGTGTTGTACGGCTGAAGAATTAATCTATGTGTATCACGGTGCGTCCAAAATTGGGCTCAACAGTAAACTGTTGAGCGTTCCTAGCAGGACGTGTGTTTGTTGAGCGTTCCTAGCAGGACGTGTGTTTCGGAAGAAATGTTAAAGGTGTGGAACGCAATTGGCTACCTCGAGCGAGCAGTTTTTGTAGCAGAACATGTTAGATAAGTAAAGATATGAATCATTGCTACGATGTTCAAGTGATGCAAATGTTTCAATAATGCTTCTCTTTCCTATCAATTTCAACACTTTTTTCTGAACTCAGTCGAGCAGGTGTTAAAAAAAATTTGAGAAGCACGAGTATAGGGCGTATAAGCGCTTTGTAAAATGTAGTCAGATCAGAAGGGGTGAAAAACTTCTTTCGTCCATAAAGAAAACCTAAGCATTTGGCAGCGTTCTTGGCAATGAAAATGGACTTGAAACCGCCTAATACAATATGTATTGACCGTTCCAGGAGATAGCTTCTAATCCAACGATTAAGATTATCATCGATGCACGCTGTATTTCTTATTTAGTAAGCTTTTTTACTAAACTCTTTTATTGACGCGATAATTTGGATTTAGTAGACCAAAAAAATGACTCAACTCCTTTTGTATGCTATTAGAATGCCATTTTATTCAGGAAGTCATTCAGACAAAAAAAAAAAACTATCAGTTTCGCCAACGAAACTAATAAAAATAATAAAAATATTGTCGGTACATTAACATCGTCACCGCCACCTATGAGCCAACGAGTTCAATCATCGTTCAGGGAATTAGAGGAATTCGTTGCAACATCCTCCCCGCCTTGAAGGACCATGGTGTCTTCAACCTTCGGAAGTGGGCACAACTTGGCTATGGCCCTTTTGAATGTACCACTTGATGTTTTTACAGTGGCAACACGTGAGATCCCATCAATTCCCTCATTCCCTCATGCAGCTCCATAATTCGACCCAAACGCCATTTTAAAGGTGGGAGATTATCGTCACTAATGACCACTACATCGCCAACAAGCAATGTTCTAGTCTTTCGACGCCACTTCTTTCGTTGCTGTAAACTTTGCAAATATTCGTCTCTCCACCTGGTCCAAAACTGTTGCATAATCCATTGAACTCTTTGCCACCTGCTAAGATAAGTAATATTCTTTTCGCTAAGATCAAAATCAGGGGTTAATTGCAAATGACTACCCACTAAAAATGACCAGGTGTCAACGGTTGGAAATCTGAGGGATCTTCGGAAAGGGGGGATAAAGGACGGGAATTGAGTATTGCTTCAATTTGAATAATTACCGTATTAAATTCTTCATATGTTAAAGAAGCTAGGTTAAATAACCTTTTCATATGATACTTTGCCATCTTTACAGCAGCTTCCCAAATCCCTCCAAAGTGTGGAGATCTGGGAGGAATCGTTCGCCATTCGACGCCTTTTTCACTCAGCCACTTCTTTACAACCGTATTACATTCCTGAGACTTGAGAATCATGTATATTTCCCTTAATTCGTTTCTTGCTCCAATGTAATTTGTTGCATTGTCACTGTAAATTATTTTGCTCAACCCTCTTCTACTAAAAAACCTGCGCAAAGCTCCCAAAAATGCAGCTGTGGTTAGATCGCTTACTAACTCTAAATGCACCGCCTTCGTGCTAAAACAAACGAATATGGCAACATAAGCCTTAGTTGGCGTGCTTAATCTTCTTTTGTGGTGCACATGAAAGGGTCCACAAAAATCGGTACCAGTGATCGAGAATGGCCGTGATGGATTGACTCTGCCGTTTGGTAAATTCCCCATCATTGGAAAAATTGGCTTTGGATTTACCTTGAAGCAAGATACACACTTATGTATCACTTTTTTTGCCAAAACCTTTCCGTGAACAGGCCAATACTTCTGTCTTACCACAGCTATTAAGCCTTGAGCTCCTAAATGGCGATGCTTTTCATGGTAGAAACGAATTAGTTCGTATGTGAAGAAACTATCTGCAGGTAAAAGCATCGGATGCTTGAAGTCATAAGGAGTGCTTGACAATTGCAATCTTCCACCAACGCAAAGAATAACCTTTCATCAAAAAAGGGCGCGAGTGAACTAATGTGTGATTTCGAAGCTATTTGTTTACCTTTTTCTATGGCTTTGATTTCTTTGGAATAGAACTGTCGTTGTATAGACCATATAATAGAACGAATAGCCTCTTCTATTTCTGCTGCACATATCCACCTCTCTCGTCTTTCTCTCTTATACATCTTTGACAGCGCATTGTATTTTAGTGTTAACATGAAGGCAACGATCCGGATCGTGCTAAGGTAACTGTCCTTATATTTTATGTTTTCAATTATGTCTTCGATGATGTCATCGTTTTCCTTTAGTAATAGTACAGTTTTTGTTTTCTTCTTTTCGAGCTCTTCATCCGCGAGATTAGTATCAGGATCCCAAATAGGCCACATCGCTTCCTCCTCAGTCAAAAAGGAAGGACCAGTAAACCACAATTTATTGCTATAGAGTTCGCGTGAGGTACATCCTCTAGAGACTAGATCAGCAGGATTCTGTTTGCTGACTATATGTCGCCACATTTCAATTTTTGATAAGCTTTGAATGATTGCGACACGATTTGATATAAAGGTTGGCCAGTGGTGTTTGTCGGATGAAATCCAATGAAGCACTATACTTGAATCGGTCCAGTAATAACAGTTTGTGAATTTTCCTTTATCTATATTTATAATTTTGTCCACCAAACGAACCATCATCATCGCCGCACACAGTTCAAGACGTGGTAGTGTGATACGATGTTTATCTATGGGAGCTACTTTGGACTTAGCGCAGAGCAAATTGACGAAAATCGAACCACATTCATCTATCGACCGCACAAAGATACAAGCTCCATATGCCTTCTCTGAGCTATCTGAGAAAGCATGCAGCTCAGCTACTCGAACTTTATTTGTCAAAACATGACGAGGAGTCTTTATGACATTATCTTGTCGTAATTAAAACAATTCTTCTCTGTCTTCCAAGGCGATATCCTCTATAATTCGGTTGTCATTAGCGCACCATTTTCTGAGTTCAAAACCACCTTTAGTTGGAATTTGCTGCAGTTTAGTCTTTATACGTAGTGTCTCATCGAATGAATCCGACCCTGTAAGCACGTCATCGACGTAAAAGTCATGACGTAATACATTTGAACCAAGAGGATAGCGATCGTACTCATCTTCAGCGAGCTGCAACAACACTCTGATGGCGAGATATGATGCTGCACTCGTGCCATAAGTAACAGTGCATAACTTTAATATTTTTAATTTATCTAACGGAGACTCCCCCCAGATAATAAGTTGGAACAGCTGATCGTCAATATGCATAGCAACTTGGCGGTACATTTTGGTGATGTCAGCTGTGAAGACAAATTGGTGATAGCGGAATTTAATTGCTGTAGAAAACAGGTCCGGTTGTAGAATTGGCCCAACATGTATGATGTCGTTGAGAGAATGACCACTACTCGTTTTACAAGAGGCATCAAAGACAACACGTAGTTTTGTTGTCAAACTCCCAGGTTTAATGATGCAGTGATGTGGCAAGAAAAAGTGTTGTGTCTCAAGATTTATAAATTTATCATCAACAGTTTGCATATGTCCAAGATTTTCATATTCGCGCATAAATTTAATATACTCGGACGTAATTAATGGGTCTTTATGAATCTTTTTTTCTACGGTATAAAATCTTTTTAGAGCAATTTCATAAGAAGATCCTAGTGAATTTGGGTTTCTTTTAAAGGGTAATCGAACCTGATAACGGCCTCCTTCAAGTCGAATGAAAGTTTCACGAAAATGAGATTCACATGGTTCTAAACAATTTTCATGAATTTGTCCTGATTGTTCGCTGAAACTCTCTATTTTTGAAAACGATTGCAGTATTTCATCTAAACTTTCTTCTTCCTCTAGACAGACGTTACACACAGCTAGTTTATTGTTGGCAGAATTGGATGTTAAAACGCCTGATACAACCCAGCCAAAGACAGTGTTTTGTAGTATTGGGAGCGTATCGCTAAGATTTATCTGACCGACAGAAAGAATAGAATAAAAGTGACTTGCGCCTAACAAAATATCAACGTGTCGGGATTGTTCGAAAAGTGGATCAGCGAGATTTATATTTTTTGGAATTGACCACTTTGTTATATCGATGTCACATTCCGGTAGTTTTTGAGTTATTTTTTTTTATTATATTTGCTTCTAGCCCGTAGCTAAATTCATTGAAACGGGATTTTATCATGAGGCTTGTCTTGAATTTGCAGACAGAGGTACTTGTTCCGATTCCACATATAGAAGTTGTCGCTTTTTGCTTTTCGATTCCTAGCATTTGGGCAAGCCTTTCAGTTATTAAATTTAGTTGAGAACCCGAATCTAAGAGAATGCGACAAGGAACACGTGTGTTGTGTTTGTCTAAAACATTAACAACAGCTGTTGCGAGAAGTGTTGTCTTAAATTCGGTAGACCTTTGAGACCTTAAATAGGAATCATTAGTAATCTGCAATACTGTACTATTTTGGACCGGCTCAGTGCTAAATTCATTAGCATTAGGGTTAAGCTTTGAAAGATTGGGGGCATATGCAATGTTTTCATCAGAGTGAAGAAGAAAATGATGTGGTCCAGTGCATCTACGACGGGTTTGCAGTTTACAATTTTTCACCTCGTGATCATCTCTGAGACAGTTAGCACATAATTGTTTGCTTTGAGCAAAGGAGAGCCTTTCGGCGGTAGATAGTCGAATAAATTTATAGCATCTAGTTATAAAATGACCTGAACCCGAGCAATATAAACACCTTTTCCCAGATTTTTCATCACTCCTTGTCACTGTGAGGGACTTAGGATTCGATTTTTTACCAACATGTATAAGAGTGGTTTTACTTGCCGGTGAATTCGATGTGGTTGCACAGCATTCCAGCACATGGCAGCGCTTTATGATGAATTTCGTCAATTCTGATAAAGTTGGCATCTTATCGATAGGGCATTCTTCCAACCATTTATTGCGAGTTATGGGATCAAGCTTCGAGCACATGAGGTGTATTAAAACATCGTCCCACTTGTCAACGGGGCGACCAAGAGATGAAAGTGCGCGCACGTGGCTGTTGAAATCGTCTAAGAGCTCTCTTAAAGAGTCTGCTGATGGTTTTTGCAAAGATGGAGCATCAAAGATTTTTTGTAGATGTTCGTTACATATGATCCTTTTATTCTGGTAGCGATTGATAAGGAGTCCCAAGGCAACGTCATAGTTTTCCTCACTGATTTCAATAGTTTCAATGACTCGGAGGGCATTACTTGTGAGTGATGATTTTAGATACTGAAACTTTGCAGTTTTACTCAATGAAGGATTGGAATGTATAAGGGATTTGTAAGTTTCATAGAAATCCAACCATTTTGTGATCTCACCTGAAAAGATAGGAAGTTGTGGTGTGGGTAATTTCATATATTTTTTAGGTGAGTTTTGAAACGATTCAACCTTATCGGAGACTGGCTGTAGAGTTTTAAGATGCACGCTCAACTGTGGACGCACGTGGTAATAGAGATCCTCGTATTTGGATCGAATACCATCTGGATCCTTTGATTCATCTGCATCATTGTCTTCTAATTTTCCCTGGATATCATCAAATGACTTATAGTACGTGTCCAGAGCAGAAATTCTCAGGTCCACTTCTTGAAAGGTTACGCTTACATTGATCGATTCTAGGAATAGCTTTGAACGATCGAGCTGTGCGCAGATTACAGAACGTCGATTCTTGAGAGATTCCAACCTCTCTAACCTTTTAGTTTCTTTGATATCTGCTGCAGTCGGCATAATTTTGGTCCAATTTTTACACCATGTATTTATTTCAAAACCTTAAAAATACTTTATTGATGATCACGTCGGGGTCACCATGTATTTCTTATTTAGTAAGCTTTTTTACTAAACTCTTTGATTGACGCGATAATTTGGATTTAGTAGACCAAAAAAATGACTCAACTCCTTTTGTATGCTATTAGAATGCCATTTTATTCAGGAAGTCATTCAGACCAAACAAAAACTATCAGTTTCGCCAACGAAACTAATAAAAATAATAAAAATATTGTCGGTACATTAACATCGTCACCGCCACCTATGAGCCAACGAGTTCAATCATCGTTCAGGCAATTAAAGGAATTCGTCGCAACACACGCATTTTCGATAAAAGAGCTTCATGCAAAACTGTATCAAATGCCTTTGAAATATTAAGTGCAATAATCTTGCTCTCGCCAAAGCGATGCAAAGATGTGTTCCACTGTTCGGTGAGATATGTCATCAGATCACAAGTGGAACGATTGCTGAGAAACCCGTACTAGCGGTAATTTGAAAGCTTCCGAGCTTTGAGATATATCTTGGAGAAGTCTAGGTAATATACCACGTGGGCCAGCGGATTTGTGTAGGTATATCAAGATCTTGAACTCTTGCTACTCTACGAGCGCGGAAAGATACATGTCCCATACAAAATTGTACTTATTAACGTACAGGAAGGCCATCGTTACTTGTAGGCAACGTGAAACTTGCAGCAAAACCAGCTGCAAGCATATTCGTTTCGATTGGCTTATTGTCGACGATGAATTTTAGAAGTATTGTTGCGAGAGGAGTGAAGGGTTTGAGTGGTGCGTGGCGCGAAGGATTTGGGCGAATTGGAAGGATTGAAGGTGCTTGAAATCGAGTTTGTGGTGTTGGCTGGGAGCGCGGGGACGTTGTGTGTTGGGAAGGGTCTCGGACTTCAGGTCTAAACACTTTTCCTTATAATTTTATTTTGCGAAAAATCAAATACTTTCTGCCGCAAAATTATATAGAAACCGTTTGTTTCTTTACACTCAATATTAAGTGAGAAAAATACGTTACTCAGAGAAATTTTTTTTAGGAAAACAAATCCAAAACAAGATCAGTGCGAGAACTGTCAAAACTGTCAAGCGAGACTTCCGTCATCGGTCAATCTCTCTGCCGACACTAGCGCCACTTGTGGGTTGGTAGATCAACCACGTCGTCTTTAGTAAACAAGTGAAAGAGTACAGGGTTATGCAGATGAAAATCTAGAAAAAAAAACATACTCTACTGATCTGTCTAGATAAACCCCTGAGTTAAGTAGAACGATTACAATACAAAGGATGTTGATATTATTATATCAACATAGGTCATGTAGCTTCTCTACATGTCATTTCATTTAATTTCATTTAACGCATTTGCATATCAACATTAGTCATGTAGCTTCTCTGCATGTTATTTCATTTAACGCCTTTTGCATTGCTTTCATTTTCGTAGCCAATGTGTGTATCTTGTATCATTCAATAGCCAATTCCCATAGAATGAATAATTTTGTGCATCTGTCAGCAAAGTTATTGCATTCGAATATTGGATATGGTTATTGAACTTTATGAGTTTTTTTGTTTATTTTTTTAGAAGTCAGCATTAAGCGACTATTGTTATTGTTAATTAATTTTAGCTTAGTTTGCAAAAACTGTGTATAAATAGTATTGTAAGGAAATAAAAATTATCATTCACGATCAAACTGTCTTCGATTATTTCTGCTATTGCTTCCCCCCACCAGAGGTAAGGGGCATTGATATAAAATAAAAAACATATTCGACGATAATACACCGGTACACAGAACCGGGTGTATTTATTACTACGGCTGGTCAAGGTTTATGTACCCTGTCCAGCAAGATAATACAAAAGAGTACTATCTTTAAACATGGTGACCCCGACGTGATTTCTACGTCAATCTTCGAGGAAGTGAATCGTGAGTGCGTTGCCAGGGCTTTAACACTGGCTGTCAGCGAAGCGTTTACCAGGGCTTTTTAACACTGGTATAAGCAATCAAGGTTCCTGAGTTGCAGAGTTCCAGCTCGAAGTGTAGCAGCGTTCCAGGTCGCAGAGTTCCAGGTTGCAGTGCTCCAGGAAGCAGCGTTCCAGTACCGAACATTCACTACACCTACCAAGTGGCCAGGGTCCACAGCAGTGCATTGATTCACAGCTAATTATTTGAACCAACCATTTGAACCACCGTAAAAAGTACCATGGATGAGATGCAGGTTTTCAAAATAATAGCCCGGCAGAAGGCTATCGCTGAGGAACTTCAGAAACTTAAAACAAACATGAGCAAAGACAGTGCTGACCGCAAAACACTGCAATACAAACAAAAAAGATTGCAAATTCTGGAAGCACTATGGGTGGAATTCCACCAAAACCATGAATCTGTAAAGAATTTTGTTAAGGCGGATACGCCATATATTCAAGGAAAAACGTATGAAAATTTCCAAAGAATTTACCTCGAATTAAAACAAAGTCTCCATTTAATTTTGCCTGAGCCAACTGAAGATGATGGCAATGGAACAACTGGTGGTGCAATCCCGACAAGTAGTGGAACCATTCCTAAGGCTCCAGCTCCAGCTCAATTGAAGCCCACATTGCCTGAGCACACGGAAAAGACAAAATGGTCATCCGACATGCCTGTTGCCTCTGTGGAATTATTAAGGCTGATTAAAAAACAGTCATCAATGATCATAATGGTCAAAAACTCAATTAAGCGCCTGATTCAAGACCAAGAACAACATTCTGAGGAGTTCTATTTGATAAGGCTTAAATCAATTGAACAGGACTGGGCGGCAATACGAGGCTTCCATCATAAAATATGGGAACTACTAGATGAACCGAATTCTTCAGTCTATGATGTCGAACAATTTCTCTCCATAGAAGATGAAGTGCATACTGCACTTACGACACTTTATAACCGATCAAGATCGAATTCTGGATCTGGGACAACTATAACCCAAAATCAAGGGACGAAATTACCAAGAGTAGTTTTGCCGAAATTCGATGGTGACTACTCAAAGTGGATACAGTTTCGCGATCTATATACGGAGCTTATCCACAATCAACCCATTTCACCATGCCAGAAGATGTGGTATCTGAAGACCACAATCACAGGAGAAGCTGAAAGGCTGATTCAGCACTTCTCCATATCTGACGCCAACTACATTGCTGCTTGGGAAACGATCACAAGCCGTTACGAAAACACTCGACTTATGGTAACAGCCTTACTAAACAAATTAATGGCACAACCTAAAAGTCAAAACGAAAGTTCTTCAGCAATAAAGTCACTGCATGACACTACGCAAGAATGCCTCCGCAGCCTGCAAAGCCTTGGCATAGAGACAACCAATTGGGATCCAATACTCTTGCACATTCTCATCAAGCGGTTGGATCGAAATTCTCTCACTCTTTGGGAACAATCATTAAAAACCCCAAAACTCATGCCCACATTTAAGGACTTCCTATGATTCTTGGAGCTGCGGTTCCAATCGTTGGAGGCATTATCAACAACCACAAGGGAAGGTTCGGATGAACAACGAAGAAGATTAAGACCCAATATGGCCTTAACCACGGTCGCTGCAGCGGGACCCAAATGTATTTCCTGCAAGGGCAATTATCAGCTGTACGCCTGCCAGAAATTTCTACAGTTAAGTCCAAAACACCGATTGCGCCTAGTTCAAAGATCAAGACACTGTGCAAATTGTCTGAAATCAGGGCACTTCACTAAAGACTGCACGGTCGGAGGGTGCGCCGAGTGCCAAAAGGGGCACAATACACTCCTTCATTTGGATTACCCCGAAAAACCAGAGGGTTCAAAAACATCAACGCTAGCAGGTACCCCAACTTCTGTCGCTGACTCGCCAACGATCTGCACTTCGGCGACAGAGCCCACACCTCCTAGCACAAACACTGCAATCAAAACTAAAAGTGCGCTGTTAAGTACAGCTATTGTTCACCTGAAAAATCAATCGGGAGAACAAATATCATGTCGAGCTTTATTGGACTCTGGATCGCAGGTTAATTTAATAACTGAAAGGCTGGCCAAAACCTTGGGACTAAGACAAATGCACGAGACGCTGCTTGTTGAAGGGATCGGTCAAAGCAAGAGGTCATCCCATCGAAGAATCAATTTGGAGATTGGTTCTAAAATAAATGGATTCTCCACGAGAATTGAAGCACACGTATTGTCAAAAATTGTCTCACCGCAACCATCACGGGCAATTATAACTTCGAATTGGTCGATTCCGAGGAATATCGTTTTGGCTGATTCGCAATTTAATCAGCCAGGGCCAATCGATCTTCTCATTGGTGCGGAAATTTTCTATGCTACCTTAGCTGTTGGTCAAATCAGCTTAGGTGAAGATCTACCAACACTTCAAAATACTGTGTTTGGATGGACAGTAGCAGGCAAGGTGCCCTTTACTAATGATGGACTTTTAGCATCGTGCGGAATATGCACTGAGGATGAAGCCCTTGATCAGCAGATTGAGAAATTTTGGCGCTTAGAAGAAACCAACCCCTCTCCAGATAATTTCACCCAAGCAGAAAGACGTTGTGAAACTCATTTTGTCCAAACATCAACAAAGGACTCGAATGGCCGATTTGTGGTTCGCTTACCATTCAAGGAAGCCCCAACTTGCTTAGGAGAATAAAAAGACATTGCTTTCCGGAGGTTCATATCTCTTGAACGAAGGTTAGCCAATTCAAAAGAACTGAAAAAACTCTACACAGAGTTCATGGTGGAGTACCAGAAATTGGGCCACATGCAGGAAGTTAATTTCCAACAAATAACAAAGCCCTACTATTTCTTGCCCCATCATTGCGGCCAAAAGCCCGATAGTAGCTCTACAAAGCTAAAGGTAGTTTTTGATGGTTCCGCAAAATCCTCATCAAATATATCACTGAACGACATCCTGTCCACAAGCTCAACAATACAAGATGACGTTTTTACCATGCTATTGCGATTCCGTATACCAAGATTTGTATTTACCGCGGACATAGAGAAAATGTACCGTCAAATACTTGTAAACGATGAGGACCGAAAGTTCCAACTAATATGGTGGAGGAACAGCCCAAATGACCCGTTAAAGTGCTTCCAGCTCAACACCGTCACCTACGGCACAACATCTGCATCGTACTTGGCAACAAAGTGCCTCCAAGTTTTGGCGCAAAATAACGAGGATCGTTACCCATCGGGGTCGAAGGTATTATCTCGTGACTTCTACGTAGATGATGTTTTAACCGGTGCAGATAAGTTGACTGAACTTTTGAATAACCAAACTGAACTCCGGACTATCCTTCACAATAGCGGCTTCAAGCTAAGGAAATGGTGCGCTAATCATGAATCCTTATTAAAAGGAGTACCACTCGAGGACCGAGAAACAGAATTGGACTTCAACACCAATATTGAAGATCATGTGAAAACAATTGGTCTTACGTGGATGCCGAAATCTGACCAACTCTGCGTTAAAACATCTTGGCTAAAAAGAGATCGAGTGACCAAACGAACAGCTTACAGTGACATAGCACATCTATTTGACCCCCTCGGTATCATGGCACCTGTCGTTGTAGTGGCAAAAATATTCTTACAAAGGTTGTGGGAATTGAAGCTTGATTGGGATGCTGCATTACCTCAGGAAATGCAAACAACTTGGATAAAATTTCGCGAAGGACTGCAGTCACTAAACAATATAAAGATTGCTAGGCATATATTTTCACACAAAACACCAAAAAGGATTCAGTATCACGTATTTGCCGATGCTTCAGAAAAGGCTTATGGTGCTGCGGCCTACGTTCGTTCCATCAGTAGTGACAACGTCATAACGGTGCGACTGCTTTGCGCTAAATCAAGAGTAGCACCATCTAAGAAAACAAGGACATCCTTACAGGCTAGAGCTTTGCGCTTGCTGCCTTGCTGTCGAGCTGCTAGGGCGCTTACAAAAAGACCTAAACATTAAAAATGACGCAACATTCCTCTGGACGGATTCGGAAATTGCACTTGCATGGATTAATTCTTCATCCTCCGCAACTCTTCCCATCTTCATCGCAAATAGGGTATCAAGAATACAAGAGAATACAATTTCTGCGCAATGGAGGCATGTGCCTTCAAAGGAAAATCCTGCAGATGTACTTTCACGTGGAACAGCTCCAGATCGCCTTGAGAATTGCAACATTTGGTTCTATGGACCGAAATTCTTACATGGTTCAATTTCAATCTGGCCACCTATATACGACGCCAAAACAATTAACAGCAACAATAAAAATGAGCATATATCTTTGGGAGCCGCAATCCCTGATTCCCAAGATGATCTTCATATAAGTATCATCAATCATAAAAATAGATACAAATGGAAGGACCGGTGTCAAAATGCAGACCCGGGAATGATGGTCATTATAAAGGACGACAATGTACCCAGTCTAAAGTGGCCACTTGGACGCATTACAAACGTCATCACTGGAGACGACGGGTTGGTTCGTGTAGCTGATGTAAAAACGGCTACTGGTACTTTTCGTCGGGCCATACATAGACTGGCTCCACTTCCAGTACCCATCGATGAGAACGTCTGCATCAGCTCAGCCGCAGATCAACGAACATGTGAAGCAGCTAAAATTTCTCCATCCAGATCCTCAGTTCGCCTAATTGATGAGACTGACATTACGTCCGTTCCAAAAAAGAAACGTATTAAATCTACGCCGATAAACATTCGCCCATTTAAATCGCAACCCGGAATATATTTTGAGAATCTGGGGACCTCTTCACTTACGTCAAGCAGTTGGGATATCATCGCCTACTACGACATGAACTCCTATTGGACGGAGTATCAAACTGCAAGGAACTACAGCGAGAGAATGGAAACATCTGCCATTTGTTACCAAACAAAACCGAAACCTGCAAGGGAACGATATCCCATTTCAACAGAATAAATGAAGACTTAAAGAAAGGAAATGAGTTGTTAGCTGACACATCCACCAATCGAAGAATTCGCCGTGGAGCGCTCAATGTCGTAGGAAATGTGGCTAATGCCCTATTTGGAGTTTTGGACTCTGAATACGCTGATAAAATGTCCGCCTCAATTAATAAAATTCAGCAGGATAAAGGACATCTCGTCAAACTAATTCGAAACCAAACATCAATAATTGACTCCATCATTAACATAATAAGGCGAAATGAACAGGAAACAAGTTCTAGGTTTCAAGAAATTGACGCAAATCTTCAACAATTTGCCGCGTTGATTAAAGGCATTAAGCTAGAGCATCATGAAGAAAAACTGCTCCAGCTATTTAATTCACTAGCACTGCAATTGATCTTAGCCTTGTCGCAGATACAAAAAACACAAGCTTCCTTAATAGATGTTCTAATCGACACCCACCACGGAAAGATAAATCCACAACTCATATCACCTGATCAATTACGTGATGAACTTCTGCGAATTAAAGCCAATTTGCCCACAGCCCTTAGGCTTCCAGTAGCACAAGATGATATACTTAAATTGTATCAACTCATGAGCATTCACGGCAGGGTACTCTCCGATCATATCATATTTAAGCTCACATTACCATTACTAAGCCTTGATGAATTTGAGCTATTCAAGGTGACGCCAGTTCCAGTATCTGTAAATGGTACATTCTTCACCATAAGTCGATCCACGGAGTATATCATGGTAACATTGCACCGTGATCAGTACTATCCGCTGTCAGAAGGAGAGTTTAAAAAATGCTTTTCACTTACTCACGAAAATCACTTGTGTAATCAACGTCATCCAATATACACCAAGGGATCAGAAATAAGTTCTTGCGAAGTCCATTACCTGAGCCATAATCAACAATCTCCATCATGCAAGATAACGAAGACCATCGAAGGACCTCATTGGATTCAGCTTTGCTCTCCAAACGAATGGATTTACGTACTAAAGAAAAGAATTACTTTAAACGTCGTCTGCAATGGAACTGCAACACCGAGCATTTTAGAGGGCTCAGGAATACTTCAAATTCAACCCAACTGTGTAATCAAGGATGACCTAATGACGCTGCGTGGTTACTCAATACATTCAACTTACTCAAGAATGTCACTGTCGCCCCTATCAAACCTTTCGGATTATGCTATTCCAGACAAATTCAATCCGGTAGTTTACCAATTCTCGAGCTACAAAAACCATTTGCTAGAGCTTGATGAGCTAAAGCAGCAACTGTTAAACATAACCCATAATTTGTCGTTCTCCACATCCTCTAACGATACACACCAATTTGCAGTGGGTTATATGGGACTTCTCTTATCACTCACGGCACTGATCCTCCTACTGTGGAAATTGTTTAGCATGTACCGCTCTGATACCAACAAGACAGCTCCGACAAGGCAGAATACGAAAACTGAAGAGGAAGAACCCAACATTGAGGACCCCAACACCGTCACATTCGAAGTTTTGGTATAGTTTCGAACATACATAGTTCAACGCGCGGAGAATGTTGATATTATTATATCAACATAGGTCATGTAACTTCTCTGCATGTCATTTCATTTAATTTCATTTAACGCATTTGCATATCAACATTAGTCATGTAGCTTCTCTGCATGTTATTTCATTTAACGCCTTTTGCATTGCTTTCATTTTCGTAGCCAATGTGTGTATCTTGTATCATTCAATAGCCAATTCCCATAGAATGAATAATTTTGTGCATCTGTCAGCAAAATTATTGCATTCGAATATTGGATATGGTTATTGAACTTTATGAGTTTTTTCGTTTATTTTTTTAGAAGTCAGCATTAAGCGACTATTGTTATTGTTAATTAATTTTAGCTTAGTTTGCAAAAACTGTGTATAAATAGTATTGTAAGGAAATAAAAATTATCATTCACGATCAAACTCTCTTCGATTATTTCTACTATTGCTTCCCCCCACCAGAGGTAAGGGGCATTGGTATAAAATAAAGAACATATTCGACGATAATACACCGGTACACAGAACCGGGTGTATTTATTACTACGGCTGGTCAAGGTTTATGTACCCTGTCCAGCAAGATAATACAAAAGAGTACTATCTTTAAACAAAGGAAAAATTAAAGACAAGTAGTCACTGTAACAAAAAAAAAACTGGTCAAAAGGCAGCGGTAAGAAGAAGCAATTAAACCCACCAGTCTGTGTAGATTGAGTAGGGTTATTGGCGACAACACTGCGAAAGCACGGATCTGTGCTCACTATACCAAAGCTTTATAGTGATCTAGAGTACCCATCTACTGCCTAGACATAACTACTTCACTGGGCGTTAACCTAACAATCAAACTGGATCAGACAGGTAAAAGAACGAGAACACAGCTTTCACCGGATTTTGTTGGGATACCGAGCAAAAAACCAAACTCTCGAAAAATGCCTGAAAGCTCGGACAAAGAATCGGCCAAGTTAGACACAAATAAACGTAGAAATGACCACCAGGGACACTATGATGGAACAATTTCGAAGAATTATACAGGAAAAAATGAAGGACACTAAGGAGACAGTAGATTTGCATTCAAGAGAAATAGAAGAATTGAAAAAAGAAAATACCAATCTCAAAACCAAAATTAAAGAACTTGAAGATCACAAAGAAGAGAGCTTAAGCAAAAACGAAACTTTTGATAAATTTACCAGAAAAAAACAATCTCATTTTTAAAGGATTCGAAAAGGATTCACTGGATAAAAATGATATTTGGATGTTATGCAAAAGCATCCTTAAAATAAACGAAAGCTTTGAAATTGTAAGAATTTTAAGAATAGGAAGAGGTGATAAGAAGAACTTTCTCGATGAGTTCGAAACACATTCAGCAGTCGTTACAATTCTGCAAAATACTTCTAAGCTAGCCGGAACAAAGTATGGTATCCAAAGAGATATGACACAGAAGGAACGAGAACATCACAATTAATTGTTACGAATAAGGAATGAAATCAGAAAAATTGATAAATCAAAACCAATTAAGTTCAAGGGCAGAAGCTTGGAAATAGAAGGCAAAATATTTACGGTGGTGGCGAATGAGCTGCAAAATGAGGGAAAACCAGCTGCTGCGGTTCGTGGACAACTGTATAACAAGGATTTCACAAAAATAGATTTTCATCTGGAATCCAATAAAGCCGAGACCTCTTCAGATTAGCAGTTTGATGTCTGTTGCGATGAAAAATTAAATATAAGATATTATAATGAAACTGAAATTAAAATGATTTCCTACAATGTTTCGGGACTAGCAAATAGACTAATACTTCCAAATTTTTTTAATTATTTATGTAAATTTAACATTTTTTTATTGTATGAAACATTTCTTATGGATCATTTTGAGAGATATGAAAAGTTTTTCCCAGGATATGAATTGACATGGACACCAGCAGTACGTTCTGCGCAATTTGGAAGAGTGAGTGGTGGACTACTAGTTGGCAGTAGCCGAGTTATTAACAATGGTCTAAGAGTTGAGTGCACAAAATCGTTGGATAGAGACGTGTTCGCATTGTCTCAACCAACTGTAAACTATATGTGCTGCCTACATATCTTACTGCTGGAACACAATGGAGCCAGAGCCGGATCCGCAATCGCATCCGTATTGCATGTCAAAATATTGAATACACACGAATTCAATGTTGTGAACACAACGAGACGGATCCGCAAACGCAGCCGCAAACGACGACGGACGAGTTGGCCAACTTTTAATAAATACGTGCGTATTTTTGACATTCCATACAAAAAAAAAAAAGAAAAAAAGAGCAACGTGGTAATAAAATCCTTTTAGAAATTAGGTCAGGTTATTAAAAATTTATAGAAAAGACTATACATGATGCGATATACGTTTTATCATTTTTATATGCATATAAATGTATGTTTCTCAGTGGAAATTGTAAAAACAACGTGGAGTACGTACGACTCCATTGTGGGCACTTCTAATAAGGTACGTACGGCATGCGCTACGGTTGCGGCTGCGGTTCCAGCTGCGTTTTTCTATTGTGTTCCAGCAGTTCATTGTAACAAATGGGAAGAAATCCTACAGGAATCAAACTTTCTAAACGTGATTGTCATAGGAGATTTCAACGTACGAATAGGAGAAAGCCAAACACTAATGGAAGAACAAACTGCAAATCTCAATGTACTTCTCAATCCAGAACGAAATTCCAAGGACAAGGTACTTAACAACAAAGGAAAACGTTTTATTGAGACGTGCAACGATGCGGGTATTTTTATACTAAACGGACGTACACCGGCTGATTTTGAAGGAAATCTCACCTACATAAGCTCAATTGGCTGCTCAGTTAACGACATTTGTGGAGCCTCGTATAATGTACTTAACCAAGTGAAAGAACTTAAATTAGAAGAGATGATCTCTTCAGATCATATGCCTCTTATGCTAACTTTACAATTATCTGGCTCTCAGCCTTCTGAAGAACTGAGCCTGCTTCCCAAGCTAGTATGGGTGAATCAAAATGAAAACAATTACAAAATCGGAATTCAACAAAGGATTCTGGCAAAAGAAGTGGGTGATTTTGGAGTGGACAGTTGGGCGGCAGAAGGGATAATATCAATCATCAAGGAAACAGTTGGTCAACAGAGAAATCTTGCAAACAAAAAGAGTTTTAAAGAAAGTTGGTTTGATGCAGCGTGTATGGCCCTAAGGAAAAATGCTTTTAAATGGCTTTACAGATGGAGAAGGGATACCTCATAGATTCTGAAAAAAACATACCTGGAAGCCAATCCAAAATACAAGCAAACCTGTAAGACGAAAAGAAAGCCCTACTATCAAGCATTATGTATCAGCCTTAGAAACGTACGGAATACAAAGGATTGGTGGGATATAGCAAACAAATTACGAAATAATAATCACAGAATAGGATCAAACATAAAAAGTAGTGATTTTAAAGACAATTTTCAAAGGCTCTTGAACCCTCCACTTCAGGCTATAGCAACACTGGAAGACACGATAGAAAACTCCTGGGATGAGCAGCTAAATGGCGAGATTATGAACTTCGAAATCCTAGAAGTTCTGAGCAAAGCCAAGACAAACAAAGCTGCCGGATTCGACTGGGTCCCATATGAATTTTTTGTTCACGCACCCCAGGTACTTTTGGATCGTCTGGTTGGAATATACAATAGGATCCAACACACAGAAAGCGTTGAACCTTCTTTTAAGAAGTCGTTGATACTTCCCATATACAAAAAGGGAGACATAAGCCACGCACAAAACTACAGAGGAATCTCTTTTATGGATGCCATGGCGAAAGTTTACACGGGCATACTACTGAAGAGATTACAGGATTGGGAAAAAAGAAACAGTATTCTCGACGAATACCAAGCAGGGTTTAGAGAGGGATATAGCACCTCAGATAATATACTCAATCTACTAAACATTGTTAAAATCAGGACGCATGAGGGCTACAAAACTTACTGTTTCTTTGTAGATTTCAAGGCAGCGTTCGACAGTATCTGTCGAAATGCTTTGTTTGTCAAGCTTAAAAGAATGGGTATGTCAACAAAATTTCTCGACATCATAAAGGATCTCTATGCAGGGACCGCAAGTGCAGTATGGGATGGAAAAAATCTATCAGAGTAGTTCGATACAAAAATGGGGGTGAAACAGGGGTGTCTTCTAAGTCCTATGTTATTTGCACTGTTCATCAACGGCATGCATGATTTCATAGGAGGTGGAATACATTTAAATGAACAAGTCATTCGAATGTTACTCTATGCAGATGATATTGTAATTTTTGCAAACACACCAAAGGACTTACAATCTATGATCAATAAGCTTGATGAATACTGCCAAATGTGGAACCTCATTATTAATCTTGAGAACTCCAAAATTATTATATTTAGAAAAAATGGAGGCAGAAGAAGTTATCAAGAGAGATGGACTCTCGGAACAGAAGAAATTGAAGTGGTCAACAAATATAAGTACCTGGGCTTATGGCTGACTCCAGGGTTGAGTATGAAAGAACATTTCAGTGAAAGAGCGCAGCAGGCAAAAACAAGCTTAAACCTGACATGGCACACTTTTGTTTCAAAAAAGGACATCGGTTATTCATCAAAACTAGAATTATTTAACGCAGTAGCAAGATCAATCTTGGGGTATGGGGCACAAGCTTGGGGACATCAGCAATACGATGAAATGGAAAAGGTCCAACGATATTTTCAAAAAAAAAATCATGAAAGTACCAACATCATCTCCAAACTACATGCTTACCCTGGAACTTAAACTAAAACCTCTTTTTATTTACACAATGAAATGTCACATGATTTACATTAAGAAAGTACTCTGTGTGTATGACGAGAACCGGCTCCCACATATATTGGCTAACATAATAGTAACCAAAAATATATACTGGATTACACAATGGACCAATATACTAGCAAGAAGGCATATCCATGAGGTTGTTGGAAACAATAGGTTATTCCAGAATGCACTAGATTTGGCTAACTCGCAAATAATGGAAAGAGAATGGGATGTGGAATTACAAAGAGCGCAAGCGTCAACATCACATGGACTGTATAATGCCCTCAACTACACCGACGGAAATAGATACCTGCAGGAAGAGAGGAGCTCATCTGAAATAAGATGGATTTTAAAAGCAAGAGGAGGACTTCTGTTTTTGAACGGGACATTTTCAAAGAGCAACAGAAGTAATCAGTGCACCTTGTGTAACCTGAGAGAAGACGAAACATTTATCCACTTTTTTTGGAATATGCCCAGTTTTCAAGGAACTACGTCTGATATATTTTGGGTTAAGAGCACTGAGTACGGAAAACATGGTGAACATCCTTAATAGCGACGGGAACTGGATCTCTTTGGCAAAATACTTATCTCTAGCTATAAAATATCGCTCCGAACTCATAAGAGAATATAATGGATAAAATAACAGCACAGCTACAACAACATCAACACCATCATCAACATCAACAACACCAATAGTACCAACGCCAACTACACAAACAACGACAACAGCAACATCAACAGCATCAAGGGCAACAACAGCAGCAACACACGCATAGCAGAAAGGACAACAACAACAACACAAGCAATAGCAGCAAGGACAACAACAACACAAGCAATAGCAGCGGGAACAAGAACAACAACAACACACGCAATGGCAGCAAGGACAACAACAACAACAACAACACAAACAATATCAGCAAGAACAACAACAACAACAACAACAACAACAACAACAACAACAACAACAACAACAACAACAACAACAACAACAACAACAACAACAACAACAACAACAACAACAACAACAACAACAACAACAACAACAACAACAACAACAACAACAACAACAACAACAACAACAACAACAACAACAACAACAACAACAACAACAACAACAACAACAACAACAACAACAACAACAACAACAACAACAACAACAACAACAACAACAACAACAACAACAACAACAACAACAACAACAACAACAACAACAACAACAACAACAACAACAACAACAACAACAACAACAACAACAACAACAACAACAACAACAACAACAACAACAACAACAACAACAACAA